>CM053588.1:122733201-122761447 GCA_028646515.1 Pseudochirops corinnae | reverse complement strand
AATCTTGGTTACATTGGCTTTGTTTGTACAGAAACTTTTCAATTTGATGTACTCAAGGTTATCCATTTTGCATTTTATAATGCTCTCCAATTCTTCTTTGGTCATAAAGTCCTTCCTATTCCATAAATCTGACAAGTAAACTATTCCTTGCTTCCCCAGATTATTTACAGTATCAGCCTTTATACCTAGATCATGCACCCATTTAGACTTGACTTTGGTGTACAGCATTAGATGATGGTCTGTGCTCAGTTTCTGCCATACTATGTTCCAATTTTCCCAGCAGTTTTTGTCAAATAGTGAGTTCTTATCCCATAAACTGGGGTTTTGGGGCTTATCAAACAGTACATTACTATAATCATTGATGACTGAGTCTTTTGTACCCAATCTATTCCATTGATCCACTACTAGGATAGAGTAAATTGTAAGACAGATTCTCTAATACCACAAAAGGCAAGAACAAATCTCAAGCTACTGATCATTGAAAGACTTCAATAAAGTTCTAAAAGTCTTTGGAAAACTAGAGTAACATCTCACAGGAAAAGTGTATAGATTGACTGTGGCAACTTGGCTATTTCCCAGGACAGGACACTGAAAAACTGAGAATTCAACTTCTAAGAAGAAATGAAAGAGAAGCAAGTGTTTCATCTGAGTCCTCTATGCAAGGGTCATTTGGTAAGGAAAATAGCACTTCAGTTTCGGTCCTGGTCTCGTGCCCTCAATCCTCCTTGGGTAGACAAGGATCTTGTGAGCTTCAGTTCTTAATTCCTTATCTTCCACTTATTAATTTATCTGCTTTAATTTGCATTCCTCTGTTTATTTAAGCCATCAATACCACCACTTGGCCTATTACCCAAAGAGATCTAAAAAAGAAGAGAAGGATGGACCCATAGGTATGAAAATATTTTTAACAATTCTTCTTATTTAAGTATGACAATAAATGATGGCATGCAAATATAATGGGATACTCTTTTCTTGTTAAAAAAAAAAAAAAGAGAAACTTGGATAACATTCAGCACATTTTGAGATGTTACACAATGCTCTTTGCTCCCACTTCCAGAGTTCTACTTCTTCCAGCTCCCCAGCACTCAACATGAGTATCTCCTAATCAAGTCTATCAATGTTCACTCTTCTACCTCATCTTATTCTTCCTGTGGACAACCCCCACCCCCAACAACCCTCGTTACACAGAGAGCAATCCCCAAGGAAGTTGTTGCTCTGCCTCCTGAACCTATTAAAATATAGCAACTTATATCATATCTCTTTACAGTCTCCGTGACTCCAATGGTGATGCCTCCATTACCTAGTGAATAAACCTTTCTTAATATGATCTAAAAGGGGGAATGACTGTAGGACAGAGGAAAGACTTTTTTTTTCATTTTCCCATGAATAATATGATTATTTTAACAGTAGCTATGCTGTGATAATCCTCTTGTTTTTAAAATGACAGGAATTTCAGGTCAAATAGTAGAATAACTTCATATGATAATAAATCTAGAGCAGGAAGAGACCTTAGCAGTCATTTAATCAAAACTCTTCAATTTACAGATGAGTAAACTGTCAAACAGAAAGATTGATTGATGAGTTCCTTAACTATCTCACGGCTTCAGTCAAGCTTTAACCATGCTGTAACTTGTACTCTATTTTTGCCAGTTGCCTCTCTGCCCCTGCCCCATCCTGGCCTTCCCTTTTCAGAAACCACAATTAAGTAAACTCTGCCATCAGTCCTAGAAGAAGCACACCTTTTTATTGAGGCACTTTAGTGGCCTACTGAAAAAATTACTGGACTTGGAACCAAGAAGACTGGAGTTGGAATCATGCTGCAGATATATCATTTCTTTCCCCCACTCCCATACAGGCTTCTTAACCTTTATCAGTATCAGTTTTCCTGGTCTATTAGACAGGCTTAATATTAGAAGCAACTTCATAAGATATCTATAAAGATCATATCAGATAATATAAATGAAATACTCTGGAAACTTTAAATAGCTATGCAAATATTAGATGCCATTGTTACTTCTCTTGACTTCTCTTACCATCACTGTAAATGTGGACCAAAATGCTCCTCCCTAGTCACCATTCCCCACATACGTTATCTTCTCCATTACAGTAGATAGTGCTTGATTTAAAAAATTGTCTTTTCTTTGGTATTTATGTCCCAGTGCTGAGAATAGTGCTTGGAACTTTAAAAGCACTTAATGCTTTTTTTCATTTATCCCTTTCTTCCATAATTCATTAAATGAGAATGGTAGAGACAAATGTTGAAACAAGACCCTCTTATTGCATACAGCTCTTGTTCTACTCTGCCATGTGACTCCTGCCATGGAAAATACATGTAAGAATTTACTTAGAAGTAAGCAGGAGGTAGCAGCGCTCCATTAATCATACTTTATAAGCAGGCCTACATTACTTGATTGTAGGCCCGCCCATAAATGGCAAAAGTCTTAATGTTCTGAATGTATATTTCCTCTAGAACAGCTTGAATATAATAATATTTTAAAGTGGGAGAAGGGAAGGAGAATAAACATTTATAAATCCCTACTATGTGCCAGGCATTATATGTCACTGAGAATATTGGAGCATTTTTATTATATGTAAACTATTTTGTGGCAAGAGTGTTGCTAGAGTTTTCTATAAGAAGCTGGACAAAAACAGCAAGTGATATATATTTGTGTGTGTGTATTTGTGTGTATGTACCCACAAGTATGAAATAAATATTATAATCTTTAATTTACAGATTAGGAAAATGGGGTCCAGGGATATTAAATGACGTAATCCCTCTGCAAAGAGGTCTTTTCTTACCCCTCAATTGTCAGTTCATTCTCTCTCTCTCTCTCTCTCTCTCTCTCTGTCTCTCTCTGTCTCTCTGCCTCTCTCTCCTCCTTCTCTCTCTGTCTCTCTCTCTCCCTCTCTCTCTCTCTGTCTGTCTCTGTCTCTGTCTCTGTCTCTGTCTCCCTCTCTCTCTCCCTCTCTCTTTCTCCCTCTCTCTCTCTTTCTCTTTCTCTCCCTCTCTCTCTCTCTCCCTCTCTCTCTCTCTCTCTCTCTCTCTCCCCCCCTCTCTCCCTCTTTCTCTCTCCCCCTCTCTCTCTCTCTCTCTCTCTCTTCTCCCTCTCTCTCTCTCTCTCTCCATACAGATATAGATACACACACATATATGTATGTATATATATTGATTTATATATAATGTATATTTGTGTTTTTATGTGTATTTATGTATGTATGTGTATGTGTGTATACTTATATGTGTGTGTGTCTTGAATGTATGCAGCTATTCATATATTATGTATCCTTGAAGGCATGGACTATTTTTACCTCTCTTTGTATTCCCAGAGTTTAGGATAATACTTGACATGTAATAAGTGCATAATAAATGCTTATCAAGTAGATAACTAATAGTCATACCTCTAATAAAAAGAGCAGCACAATGTAGAGGAATGAGAACTAGGCTGGGAATCAGATGACGTACATCCAAATCCTGATCTCAAACTTATTTCCTGTATGATGTTGGGCCAGTTTCCTCTGTGCCTCAGTTTCCTCATCTGTAAAATGAGGAATTTGAACTGAATGATTTCTCAGGTCCCTTCCAACTATGTATCTGTGACCTATGAAGTATCAGAGACTAGATTTGAAGCAAGGTCTTCTTAATACCAGGAATAGCTAGGTGGAGCAGTGGATGAAGTACCAATCCAGGAGCCAGAGAGACTCATTTCCCTGAGTTCAAATCTAACCTCAGACACTTACTAGTGTGATCCTGGGATAGTCACTTAACCTTTTTTGCCTTAGTTTCCTCATATGAAAAATGAGCTGGAGAAAGTAATGACACATCACTCCAGTATCTTTGCCACTGAGGATATTGGGGCATTTTTATTATATGTAAACTATTTTGTGGCAAGAGTGTTGCTAGAGTTTTCTATAAGAAGCTGGACTAAAATAGCAAGTGATATGTGTGTGTGTATTTATGTGTAAATGGGGACACAAAGAGTCAGACTCAGCTGAAAACAACTGAATAACAGCTTCTTGACACAAAGTCTAGTGTCCAATTTGCTATGCTATGCTATGCTACTTCTTGGACAGAGATGATATTATAAAATAAGAACACAGAAAAAATCTTTATTGTTAACACACATAAAAATGTAGTTTTTATGTAGTGATATATAGTGAAACATAAAGTATTATTTGAAGAAGGGTGAGGCTTTCAGATTAAACTATTACCATCTTGCTGCATAAAGACCTTTCTTTGCTGCTGTGCTGTGTGTGGCCTGAGTCCATAGTGCATTTCTCTGTGGATTTCAGTAGACATGCAGGTCTAGAGCATGCCTGGAGCAAGTTAATGTATCAGCAAAATAAGATACCTCTTCAGACCACATTTAAATGTCTACTCCCTGAAAGTTGCCTTCAAAAAATTCTAACATCCTCTCCCTAGTAAATAGGGTCCTTCATTTCTGAATTTCTGATTCCTCTGTTTCTGAGATCCAAGGGATTTGAGATTATTTAGAATATCTTCCACAGGCATTGTTCTAGGATAGTAAAGGGATTTTGTTGCTAGAAATAACATTAAAACTATTTCAGAAGCCAGGGCACTTTCTCTTTAGTTTAATGGCACCAGAAGCAGTGCCTAACTTTTAGAAAACCCAGCATGTAAAAATTGCAGTACAATAATAGAGCCAGTAATTATTCTCATTGCCAAAAGGATTCTGTGCTTTATAAAAGAATTGAAATAGCCAACTCCCTTATTGCTTTTAAAATAGGATTTAATTTACAATATTAGGTTTATGCATCAGGAATATAATTATTACAAAAAGTAAAGTATAGTTATATTTTTCATATATATGTAGTTATATTTTTCATTCAGCACATTTTATGATAAATTCTGCAATAAAAATTGTAGCTCTTGTAGCATACCACCATGCTATTTTACTATAAACTTTGCCATATTGTATCTCTTTATATCCATTCACTAAATGCTTTTTATTCAAAGATAAGGAATTAGATAATCACAGACTTAGAATTAAAATGAACTTCAGGGGCCATCTTGTCTGACCATCCCTGAACGAAAATCCTCCTACCACATATGAAAATTATGAGTGATCTTGAAAACCAAACATAGCTTAGAGCTAATGAGATATACCATAGGAAGTCATGGAAGGATTTGAAGCAGGGAAGCACATAATGAAAGCTATGTTTAAGGAAGATGATTCTGGCAGCAATGTGTAAGATGGATTAATAGAAGACAGAGACTAGAATCAGGCTATTCTAGGAGGCAGGTAGAGTAACCTAGGCATGAAGTGATGAGGAAGGATCTAAACTTAATGCAATGTTAGTGGGATAGAGATAGAAAGACAACTTTGTTGGGATGTTTGAAAGAAAAATGTCTGGATGTGGTAAGTTTTTAGAAATAGAAGATTTAGTAATGCTTCTCTCATAGGTTCATTTGGAGGGAGCATAGCCCAGGAAAATTCATATGATCATAGATATACCTGGAATCAACAAGTCAACTATCAGGAAGTATTTATTGTGTTCATTATGGGTTGGGAACTGAGAAAAAAGCAAAAAATTGTCCCTGCCCTCAAGGAGATTACCTTCTAATGGGAGAGATAAATCAGAGCATACAGAGTATATGAAAAGTAAGTTGATAGGGCATGGCACTAGCATCTGTGGGGAAAGGAAAGGCTTCCTGAAGGAGCTGTTTCTTTAGTTAACTCTTAAAGGAAAGCAGAAAATATAAGACTAGAAGGTTGGGATGGAGAGCATGCTAAACCTAAGAAATAACTCAGTGCAAAGAAACAAAGATGGGAGATGGAATGTTGTGTGTGTGTAGGCCAATAAAAGAGAATTGTAGAGTTCATAGGAGAGTAAAATGTCAGAAGATTTGAAAGTCAAAAAGGGGCTAGGTTGTGTTTGTGTGTTAAATGAAAAACCTTATATTGATCCTAGAGGTAATATGGAATTCCTGGAATTTATTAAGCCAGAGAATGACATGGTTAGTTCTATCCATTAGGGGAAAAAAAAAACAACTTTGCAGCTGTGTGGAAGATAGATTCAAGTGCAGACGAGACCTCAAGCAATGACACCAATTAGAAGGTTATTACAATGGTACAGTTGAGGGATGATGAGTGCCTGAACTAAGGTGGTGGCTGTGAGAGTGGAGAGATTTGTGCAAAGGATGTTTTAGAGAAAGAAATTCAAGAGTTGCATATGTGGGATGAGTGAGAAAGAGTAGGAATTAAGTATTTGGCTGAAAATATAAATTTGCATGAGTAGGAGGATGGTGGTAATGTCAACAATATTACAGAAATTCAAAAGAGTGGAAGGTTTGGGAAGATGATATATAATCATGAGATCTGTTTTATAACTGCTGAGTTTGAGATATCAAGATTATCTAGTCTGATATGCTCATTTTATAGATAAGGAAACAAAGCTTAGAATGGTTAAGTGGCTTGCCCAAGTTACACAGGTGGAAAATGTCAAAAAGAATTAGATCTCAAGCCCAATGACTCCAGAATGAGAATTCTTTCCATTGTGAAGTGTTGTCTCTTGGTTGACTTCCTCATAGTTTGCCTAAAGGTCATTTCTCTAGAAATAACTTCATGAATCAAAACACAAAACATGAAAGCATCTGATCAAACTCATTTGTCATTATAATTGATGAATGCCAAATAAAAACTCATTTTGTTATGAAGATGTATGTCTTCACATGTATTAGGGTTGAAACTGCATAGATATTTTTAATAATAATGTATCTTATCTTTCTAAACTCACCCCTCATACCCTCCCTATTCCAATGATTCTGAACCCTTAGCTGTCGTCATTCAAACTCTATCGCTCACACCCCAATCCCTTATTCCCTTTTCCCTCAATTCACCTACCCCTATATTCTGTAGCTCCTCATTCATTCCACTGTGCTCTCTAGAATGCCATAAGCAGCAAACTTGTTTTCATCTTAAATCTTTTTCTTTCCCATTCCTTCTGTCTTCTGGCTCTCATTTATACCTGGCTCCCTCCTGGTAACACAGGCTCCTTGACTGACCTTTCTAGCAATGACTGTACTTCTACTTATCTTCCTGACCAGGGGTTGAAGGTGAGAGAGTTGGAATATTTCTTCCTCCTCGTTACCACTTCCAGGTTTTCACTCTATCACTTTATAACATCCCCTTTGAAATTCACTCATTATATGCCACATGATCAAAATTCTATTGCCTGTTGTCCTATAGGATATTCTTCTTCCTCTCTCAAGGAGTTCAGTGCCAACTCACTGTCTTTCTCTCTTCCTCAATCTCTTCATATGTATATATATATATATATATATATATATATATATATATATATATATATACATATGTATGTGTGTATGTATGTATGTATGTAGCTATTCCCTCAGGCACACTAACCTCACAGTTTCTCAGTTATTTCATTTCACATGCCCTATCCCTCAATCCCACCTTAGTCACACACAAAGATAAACTTGCCGTCACTCACAAATGTTCCACTTTGATGTTCATGAACTCAGGAATCCCCTTATCTGATCACAAGTTATTTTTGTTCCACCTCTCTCTCTCTGGCTAGCAATCCCAGACCCTATTTTTCCTCAGTAACATGACTTCTAATCCCTTGAAGCCTCAGTTCTTTCCCAGTATATCACCATGTACTAGCTATACTCTCCTTTCCACCTCACTTCCCTCATTATAATTATCATACCTCTTTCACTGCAACCTAAGATCAGGTTTGTTTGTTTTTTTGTCCTTGACCTTGAGAAGCAGCTGAATCTGCTGAATAGGTATTATGTGCTACTATCCTAATTCCTGAGTAATCAGAAAAATTAACACAGTATCAAGTGTGCTAAAAACCAAACCATTTTGTCAAACCTTTAGCTGTTAATATTTAAATGGTACTACCAAATAATTTTATTCAACCTGTCAATTAAGTTTTCTACTTCAGGGTAGTTTACAGCTCATCCTGACAGGTCCATGAGGATTCAGTCCTCCTCAATGTCAGATGATTTGCAGAGATCATAACAATGGATCATTTGAGGTCAAGGTGGAAAACTGTTAAAATCTCTTAAAATTTTTCAGAACAAAATTGTATCTTCTTTGTTTTATGGCATAAGATGATGGAATTTCATGCAAGTATCTGTCCCAGTGCTTGGACAAATTTAAATTGCCTTTTGAAGAAAAATTTTGGTACTATCAAGAGTAGAAAACATGGTTTTTGTGGTTTAAATAATTGGGCTTCAATCCTGTTCTTCCCACTGACTATCCACATGATGTTGTACTCACTATTTGACTTCCCTGGGCCTAAGCTTCCTTGTCAACAAAATAAAAGAATCAGAATGGATGATCTCTAAGATCAAAATTTTCCAGATTCATATCTATGGTCTAAATATAAGTCAAATGCCAAATTTTTACAAAGGAATTTCAACTCTGAGTCCTACACATGTAATATAAAAAGTATAAAAATTGTTTTATAATCAACAACACAATCTATTGCACCTTAGACAATCAGAGGATTCAGCTATGGATTGACTATGACACATCACATGTGAAAACTTCAGTTTGAGACATCATATATGTTAGGATAGACAAGTTAACTACTCATTCCCCCTAGGTCCTCTGAATTCCATCCTTCTGTTAGGTTAGGTAATTATAACCTTCATTCCCTACAGAAATGCTTCTCTGGAGTTAGGATTTAGTGTTATATCCTCAACTTTTATAGAGTCAATAGAGGAAAATTTCCTTTTAAAGGATGTTTCTGTATCTTTTGGAAAATCATCATTGAAGACATTGCCATTACCCAACGCATTTATATAAGAATGCCAATAATAAATTCCTGCTTGAATTTAATACCTGACATAGTGGCAAAAGGGGAAGAGGGGAAGAAGTTCACCCTGAAGATGAACTTGAATGATTTATTTTAGTACATATTAATAGCTATAAAACAAAATAAGTTTTCCTTACTGCTTTAGTGCAAAAGGTTTAGTACCAAAGATTTAGAGCTAAATTATGCGTTTAACTGTAAAATAACGAACTCATCCCAGATTCATTTTTTCTCTGTTACCTTTAGTTGATTTTTGTTTTGTTTTTATTTTCTGTTATCAATTATACTTTGTAAATGTGTTTTGGACATTTGTTGTTACCTCAAATCCTTTTTTGAAGTAAATGGAATACAAATAATAATTACTATAGTTATTCATGATATAGTCATAAAGAAGGAATCAAAGAAATATATGACAGGAGAAGGAGGTGGGCTGATCAGGCAATGAGAATGACAGGTGCCCTGGTACTCAAAAAACATGAGAAAGCTTATAAGTAGGCCATGTCAAATGGTAGATCCGTAATGGAAGAGCATGGATTAGAATTGCAGAGGATAAGAAGGCCTGTGTAGAAAACGGTCTATACTAATGGAGGGACTGTCTACCTCAGTGAGATGACAGATCAATGGAAACATTGAAGAAATGGAATAACTGAGGAAGAAGAAAGAGAAGTATGATAATACAGGGGAAATAAAACATCAGGAATAAGAGCATCTGATTATTCTTCTATATTTCAGCCCTTGATTTAGTTGGAAACAACATTCATATTCTTCACATTCCTATATATTCTCTAAACTAAAACATTCCCAGTTCTTTAAACAGTACAAGTATAGCACGTTTTTAAGTACCCTCACCATAATAACTACATTGCTCTTGTTTGTCAAAGCCCTTCCCAAAATATGACTTCCAATAATAAACACAATACCTCCAAATTTATTGTGACCAAAAAGATCATTTTCTTCATTCTGTACTTGTATTAATTCAGATGAACATCACATTAACTTGTGGTGGCTATGTCATTCTGTTTACTCAAAGAGAGAAGAGAGAATGCTACCTCTTAGATTAGAAGAAAAAACAAGTTGTGTGGACACAGAGAACTGAGGTGAGAATAAGAGAAAATGAGAGAGCTCCTGCCAAAAACATACTATAATCTCAGTTATGTAGCAGGTGAGATCACTTGTAACTGAGGAGCGGGTTATGAATTTACCCAGAGGACCTATAACAGCCACTATGGTTACTTAGGGATAGTCAATAAGACTGTGCCCTATATTGTGCTTTTTTCTTTTATATGATGAAAGCTATTTTTTAAAAAGAGAAAGAAAGTAGGCAATTACATGGTACCTTTTTCTTTCCTTTTCATCTTATAAGTTTCTGAGTTTTAGAAAAATTTTGTTCTAGTGATCCAAATCACTTACTACCTTATGATATTATGATAACATATATCACTATATATTTTCATTCTTATATGCTTTTATATCTCTTTTACTATCTCAAGATTTCAAATCAAAGGCCATGGTTGTGGTTCTACAGTAAGAGGCACTGTATAAATATGAGCCAGATGAAGAGGAGGGTAAAACAATTAGCTTACTATTTGTTTCCATTATAATAGTCTTTCTTCCACTCTGTTGGTTGTTGTCCTTCATTCTCAAAGAGGAACAAAATGACATCACTATGTTAGAGTCAAGTTACACTGCATCCAGCTATAGCTGATCAGACCAATATGAGCTCAGAATGTCGTACCTCAGGTTAGGTACAAATAGTCCATGTGCACATTTGGTGCTGGATTCTTTAATTTTGTACTTCACATGTTTCTTCTGAGCTACTTTAATTCTGCTTTACTTATAGAGTGCAGAACCTTCTTTGATGAGGGCACAACAGGCAGGATGGTCTTATGCCATGTCTCCCATGTCATTCAATCAATTCCAAAGTTCTTAAAAGAGACCTTGAAAGACCTTGTGTTGCTTTTTCTGACTACCATGTGAGCACTTGCCCTCTGTGAGTTCTCCACAAAATAGTCAGTATAAAACTAAATTTCTTCTGTCTTCTTACTGAGTCAAGAATCCTGCATCTCTCTAAGCTTTGCTTGTACTTTACTTTTGTTGGAATTAAATGCTGCCTTCTTAGAGATAGATGAACTATCCTGCTGGTAAACCCTGAGGAGTTTTTTTTTTTCATTTAGCAATTTCTGAACTTCCCCATCATTTTCATCAAATCAGTCTTGAAGTTTGTGAGTATTCTAACCCACATGAGCAAATGCAGTGCTGTAAACCAAATCTCTGAAAGCGGCCCACTCCTTTTCTGTTCCATTATTGTTAATCGTGTATTGGTTCAATTTTCCCTCCAAGTTAACAACAAACAGTTCCTGTTCCAGGAAGCATTCTAATCTATTGACATTAATTTTTCTGGTAGTCATTTTGCTTTGAGTCCACAGATTTTGTTGAATGTGAATATTTAACTTGGAGAGGATAAGGCTATGATCAGCGCAGTACTCTGTGACACACATTGCCTTCATCACTCTCACATGCTATCTGTCTTGTCTTCTATTAAATCACATAATCTATTAAATACCAATGTTTGCAATAAGGGTGCATCCATGAAGTTTTATTGCATTTAGGTAAACAGAAGACAATGCTGGTAATGAGAAGACCATGAGATGCACAAATTTTCAGTAGTAAGTGACCATTGTTGTTGTTTTTCCAATTCCATTCCTCCCAAGGACTCCTTGCCATGTCTGGGGGTCTCTGTATTTTAACATTTAAGTCACCCAGAATTATAAGCCTGACCTCTTTTGGCACATTGATGATCAGGGCCTCCAGATTTTCATAAAATTTTTCTTTGAACTCATCAGTATTCATCAGGGTGGGAGCATAAGAAGGTAGCATAGCATTTTCCCCCAAGTGGCAATCAATTTGTCATGAGTCTGTCATTCACCTCTTTTGGTAGGCAGACAAGTTTGTTGACTAAATTAGTTTTTATTGCAAAACCCATGACAGCTTCATAGCATTCTCCTTCACTGTGACCACTCTAGAAAAACCTGTGTCCAGCTCCTACTTCATTAAGCTGGCCTTCATTTGCCAGCCTTGTTTCACTCAGGGTTACTATTTGGATACAGTACTTGTTGAATTCTCTCACAACTGGAGCTGTTCATTTTTGGGTCTACTGGATTTCATGTTGTCTATAAGGGTGCCCACATTCCATGTACCAATGATAAGTAGAACCATCTTTGAAGCTTTTGTATATTTGTGCGTTTGTATGTGTATGTGTTTCAACTGCAGAGAGGGACCCCCACCTGCCTTGGTAATCAGGGCAGAGTTGGGTAAGCAGATATTTTTAGAATATCTTTTCTAGCCCCTTCCTCATACCAGGAGGTGAGCAGTGCTATCCTTAAAAGGTTGCTCAGAGACTCAGGAGGCTGCCAAATCTCACTGCTGCTTCCAATGAGAAGTTCACCCTATAACCTGGGTCTCCTATGTATTTGAATTGTGACTACAGTTCCCAGTGTATTTACACCTGCTGCTTTGTCACCTGCCTATCACCACAGGACTTTAAGATAGATAAAAATGGTAAAATTATATGAATCATGTCATTTGATTTGTGAGTAAATTGGATTTAAATGAGGCAGCGTTGCATGAACTCCTCAGACACATTCTCAGCAGGACAGAGTCAAGATGACTAGTGGTGTCTTGAGATGCAGTGAATGACCTTGATATCTTCAATGTCTAACCAAGCTCTAAGCACTTCACAGCACCTGCTTCATCTGCCTTCATGGCCCTTGGAACAAATTGTTCTTTTCTGCCCATTCTATCAGGGGAAGTCTTCACATGCTTAGGGCAGACACTCCCTAAGTCATTGATGAGTTTGAGAACCCTCAGTTACCCTCAACCTGCTTTAGCTCAGCTCCAAAACAGTTTATTGAGGAGTGACCTCTGAGCATGCTACAGCATTTTGGAGCCACAGGTGAGAGTTTGTTGGATCAGATGGACACCAAACTTGGACAGTAGCTCTGAAAAGGGCTCAGCAGTCCTTATACCCTCTCACTAGTCTTTCTTGAGCATACTGCACAGCCCTCTGCTTTGGTAGTAAGAGTGTCAAGATAAAGCCCATCCATTATTACCCATGTGAAGACATTTTATTTAGTTTTCTCTTAGAATGACTAAACTTTACTCACATGTACAAAAATATTTATAACAGCTCTTTTTGTGGTGGAAAAGAATTGGAAATTGAGGGGATGCCCATCAATTGGGGAATGACTGAACAAGTTATGGTATACAAATGTAATGGAATACCACTTTTCCCTAAGAAATAGTGAGCAGGCAGAATTCAAAAAAACCTGGGAAGATTTACATGAACTAATGCTGAATGAAGTGAGCAGAGCCAGGAGAACACTGTACACAGTAACAGCAACATTGTGCAATGATTGACTTTGTTAGACTTAGCTCTTCTGAGCAATGTAATGATCTAAGATAATTCCAAAACACTCGTGATGGAAAATGCTATCCACATCCCAAGAAATACTTATGGAATTTGAATGAAGAGGGAAGCATACTATTTTCTCTCTTTTTTGTTGTGTTTTTTTGTGTGTGTGTTTTCTTTCTGAAGGTTTTTTTTTCCATTTTGTTCTTATTTTTCTTTCACAACATGACTAATGTGGAAATATGTTAACTATGATCATACATATATGGCCTATATCAGACTGTATGGCACCTTGAGGAGAGAGGAGAAGAAGGAAGGGGGAAATTTTTAGAACTCAAAATCTTATAAAAGCAAATGTTGAAAACTAAAAATAAATTAATTATTTAAAAAAAAAAACACATATGCTACTGACCTGTACAAGCCTAAAACAGGACCACAAGTCTCTGGCTGTCTCCTCTGCTTTGTGCTTCTTTCTGTGAGTATAGGCGATCAATAATTTTGAGTGATGGACTTTTAACACCAAATACAAGCAGCTTCCCAGAGGACTGCTGCTGTGAACAACCTTCAAGGATCTGATTACAAGCATAGTGAACTCTCCATTTATTTAGCAACAAATTAAGACAAAACATTCACAGAAACTCAAGATACAGCATTCACCATGTCATAACTCACCAACTTAACACTAAAATGGCAACATAGTTTTCATTAAGATGGTCACATAGTTCTAAACAAAGTACATTCATTTAGTGACTCATTCATTTAGTAAGTCCTTAATTCTATCATAAAGTCCAAAGGTTAAAGTTCTCTTTTAAACAAAGTTTAATTTCATTTAGCATTCATTTAGTCAGTCACAAAGCACAAAGGCTATCCATCCCTAGGTCACAACTAGGTTACAATATTGTCAGTCAGCATTAAGTACCCAAGGAGAGGTCTTTTTATCTTGACCCAAGGCAGATTCTCAGCTTCCATGGTTCTACTTCCCACAGTTTCTGTTCCTGGGAAGATAAAGCTTAACAAAGCCACAATAACAATCATTCACATTGCCAGCATCCTCATCAATTCACTTTCTACCTGTGAAATCAGCTTAGATTCAATAACAAGGTTTGAGGCCTCCATCAACAAATGAATGTGACAAAGTAACATCAAAACAGACAGACAAAGTACCAGCACCACAGTCATGCCTCCTCAGTTTTTGGCAGCTCTGGCTGGCCCTCAGAAATTCTGGGAAATTCCAATTGGCCCTCAGAAGACCTGGGCAGCTCCAGCTGGCCCCAGAAATCCTGGGCAGCTCCGGCTGGCAGTTCTTTCTCTCTCTCTCTGGCTCCCAGCAGTTCTCTCTCTCTCTCTCTCTCCCCCTCTCTCTTTCTCTTTCTCTGTCTTTCTCTTTCTCTCTCCCTCTACAATGCTGCTCCCAGAAGTTCTTCTGTACTCTTTCAGATTGAGCTTTTCCCCATACACAGCACCAGCTCCTCCCTGTTCAGCCCCCTCCCATCATGTCAACAAGTCCATTCCACTGTGGGATTCACAAGCTCTGGGTTAGCTTGCCAATACAAGAGCATCTTCAAATTCAATTATCATTATAGAACTTTGCAGAATTGTCCCCCTTGGAAGTTTAGATGCTTCTAATTTCCTCAATCAGAACTCCCCAGTAGTAGAAGGTGTTGACAATTACATCCTTCTCAGAGATGACTACCAGGAGAATAAGCCTAAGACATGATCTGGCTTGCCAAAAGACAAAGACCTTAAGAAATTTGTTCAGACAAAACAGAGCCCAACATGAAGGTGTAATGTCTGCTCAGCAGTCCCAAGGTAATTTTAACATTTTAAATATAAAGCACCTGGGTAATTGTGATATATTATTATATATATTACATATTACTCTTTCAAATTTTTAAGTGTTTTTTAACATGCACTTATAAATCTTTTTTTACTTTAAGTATTTCTTTTGTGTGAAGGAAACAAATAGCTGTCCTATAACTGAAAAAAAAAAATAACTGAGCTTTTCCTGACAAATGCCAGCCTCATACTTTACTTTCTTTTTTAATCATTATAGAAAATTGAACTTTTTGTAGAAAGCTGATTAAATAGTGTATGAAGATGAAGATGAAGATATAAATTGAATATTTACCATTAGCATTATTTCTGAAAAAAATAGAACATAATTGATGAAATAATTATAGTTTTATTTTCTTTCTTTTCTTAAATTTAAAATACATTTTGAATTTAAATTTGGTTTTTTAATATATAAATGCCTAAAATATGCAAATCAAATGATAATGTAAACCTATGTCTGTACATGATGATAAAACATTTGATTAAAAAAATGAAAAATCAGTCAGTGAACCAGGAGCTTGGGACATGGTAGGTAGGTAGATTGGTTGGTTCTTGTCCTTCATTCTCAAAGAGGACCAGAATGACATCACTATGCTAGACTCAAGTTTCAGTGCTTCTGACTGTAACTGAACAGATTAATAAGAGCCCAGAATGCTCTACCACGGGTAAGGCAAAAATAGTTCATGTAAACATTTGGGGTGAATTGTCTAAATTTGCACATCTTGTGTTTCTTTTGAGCTATTTCAAATGGAACCTGGACTCAACCACTGAAGCCACAAGACTACTTCCTATGAATGAGGAGGAATCAGTTTCATTACTCTGTTGTCATAGTTTATTATACATTGTAATTGTTTAACTGATCTTTGACCTAAACAATAGAAGCAAGGAATTTTAGAAATGAAAGGAACCGTAGAGATTAATAATCCTATATTTCCATTTTATAGACAAGAAGTCTGAGGCCTAAAGCCATTAACTAACTTATCCAAAGTCACATATCTACTTTTTGCTCATGTAGGGATTAGAACCCAGTTTTCCAAGTCCAATTATCCTCTACCTCATGTCTGAGTTTATATGTAGGATTTTTTTTCCAGAAACATTTAGCAGTCACAAAAAAGTAACTGAGGGTGGTTGCAAAGGGACATATTTGAAACCAAGGCTGTTGTATTCTCAAATGGCTTTATATCTCTAAATACCTCAGTGTGTCTATATTCCTGGATGTACAGAAAGCACAAATAAATCAGTTAAAAAAACATAATTTGATACTTTAAAGAACCTCAGTATTCATGTAGGTCAACCTATACACAAAAGCAATCCCTCCTATAACATACCTCACAAGTGGACATCCAGTCCCTACTCAAGGACGTCCAAGGAAGCAAAGCCTATCACCTCTCGAGACAATCCTTTCCAGTTTTTCATAGCTCTTAATTAATTTTGAGAATTTTTTTCCTAACCTGAAACCTAAATTATAATTTCTACTTATTGCTGCTGTTTTTGTCCTCTTTGGCTAAACATAACAAGTTTTTTTTTTCTTTCTTCATGTGATAGTTTTTCAAATACATGAAGACATCTATTACCCACCCCCCGACCTCAACTCCACCCTCAGATCTTCTTTTCTTTGGACTAAACATGTTAGCTTCTTGTGACTGATATTCATATGATGTGAACTCAAAGTTGTCATTTCAGTAGCCTTACTTTGTACACTCCCAAGCTTATCCATGTCCTCCTTAAACTGTGGTGTCCAGATCGGAACACGGTCCTCCTGATGAAGTTTGATATAGAAGCAATATAATGGGACTATCACCTTCCTATTCCTGAAAGCTGTGTCATTCTGAACGCAGGGTTGGTTTTTTTGTTTATTTGTATTTTGTGGGGGGTTGTTATTGTTTTGGGAGCCATATCATACTATTGATTCATGTTACATTTTCAGTTCACAGGACCCTAAATATTTTGTCAGAACAACTGCTCTAACTACAACTCCCCATCATGTACTTGTGCAATCAATTTGTCTAATACCAAGTGTAAGGTTCTATATTTATCCCCTTGGGATTTTATTTTATTAGTTTCAACCTAATACTCTACCCTGTCAAGAATCTCTTGAATCCTGACTTTATTGTCCATTGTGCAAACTACCCCTCCCCATCTAGTTTTACGTCACTGAAAAAAGTCATGGCATTTATTACTTCAGCCATGTCATTGATTTTTTTAAAGTTCAAAGTACAGGGCCAAGAACAGATCTCTAAGGTGCTTTACTGGATACCTACTGTCAGGGGGATGATGGAACATTAGCAGCTCCTCTTTGAGTCTGACCAAACAACCAGTTCTGGATTGATCTAGTTGTATACTTATCTATTCCACATCTCTCCTTTTAATCCACAAGCATGGTATGAAATTTTGAAAAGCTTTGCCAAAACCTAAGTAAACTACATCAATAGTATCCCCCTCATCTATTAGTTTCATAATCCTGTGAAAAAATAAATTAAATTAATCTCATACACAACCTGTTCTTGTGTCTCAGATGCTTCAATTCCCTTTTTCTAGCTACGAGCTCTGTAGTAGACTCCAAAAGCACTGCAAAATCACTTCAGATTCTCCCAGTATTCTTCTACCCTTATAGGCTCTGGTATGCTTCCTGACTCACATACCCTTCTTGTTCCCTTTTATTCTTTTTATATACCTTACACATTGCTACCATCTACTAATCTACCTATTTCCATTGAATAGGGAATACCCATCCTGAATTAAAGACCAGATATAGATTTTATCCCACCGAATCTCAAGGATAGTCATGAGATCAAATTTGCTTCCTTCATTAGGGACCTTTATTTCCTCTTTTTTGCTGCTTAAACATTGAACATTTGTGTAAAGACATTTGAGGTCATGAGTTTGCCCCATGGCTCCTTTTGGTGTCTGCAGTGCTGTTTTTTCTTTTGTAACTATTTTCTATAGAATTTAACATAAAGGATATATGTATATATTCCACATATTATGTATATACACACACACACACACTTTTCCTTCTCCAGTCCTTTTTATTTTAAAATCCTTTTGCCAGATTTGCCATGCCCTTTGCAAAAGATTTCTTCCTCGCCTTTGTTAGAATACACCATTACTGCCAAGTATTCTTTCATCTCCATAGTCTAAGCTATGCTCCAAGTACCACCTTTTCTGAGTTTTCAGTACCTGACACAGTGTGGCGCCCTATCCCCTAGCACTTAGCCCTAGTATCTATCACACTACGGCACTTAATAAATGCTTATTGACTGACATTGAATTTATTGGCTTGCTGTTCACTTACCAGGTGGTACCATGGATAGAGCACTGGGCTTAGAATCAGGAAGACTTGAGTTCAAATTCAACCTCAGATACTTACTAGTTGTGTGACCCTGGGGCAAGTTACTTATCCTTTATTAGATGTGTCTCAGTTTCCTTACCTGAATAGGAATAATAATAGCACCTACCTCCCAGGGTTATTATGAAAATCAAATGAGATTACAATTGTAAAGTGCTTAGCACAGTTCATAGAACAGAGTAAGCAATATCAGTGGTTGTTGTTATTGTTGTTGTTGTTACTATTATTTTCTTCTGCATCCTTTACCTTCAACAAATAACAGTGATGAAAATACAACCTGTGCTCCTTTGGTCTTCAGTTTCTGACATATGAATTGAGGATTATTGGTAATTCTTTTTGTATTCCTTCTGAACATGTTCTCCATGACCACTGAAATAACCACTTTCTCAATTTGATGTGTTCTCCAATTGTCCTACTTACTTTTTCAGACCTATCTTGCCAACTATCTTCTTCATCAGTCTAATCAGTAGATGTTCTGAATATTTTTTAATTATAAGCACATGTAAAAATATAAGAAGAGTGTCACTTTTAAAGCACCTAGAAAAAAAGAAAATAAAAAGAATATTGCTGGGTAATGGTAATGACTTCCTTTGTTTTCTTTCAATTTATTTAACCTCTGCCTCATTTTTTTTTTCCTGCCTAGTGACACTTTGAAAAGAATCTCTACTTATAATATTGAAAAGGGAAATGATGTTTAGCACTGTTATAAAATATTTATTCACTGCTTGCTTATTTATAGAATTAAACAGTTATAGTTGCTGATCTCAAAAATTGTACAGTGTTAAGATTCCATTAACCTTACACATTACAATCTTAGACCCATTTTGTGAGAAGTAACTTAATTTCTCTGCTCATTGGCTATTCTATCAAAAGAATGAGAATTTTCTTCAAACTCTCATCAATTTAAAGTTCTAAGAATGACTTAAATAACATACCTATATATGTATATATAATATATATGTATATATGTATGTATTTTGAATTCTTTACAAAATAATCTGGGAGCAGAGTAAGGATAGGGATTGGATTTGTGATTCCGTGATTTAGGGTGACTCCCAGATGAGCAAAATCTTTCCATCATTATGGGTCAGCACTTTCTCTGCAACTTGGGCTCTTAAAGGTTTACCTAGAGCACTGAGAGGTTAAGTGACTTCCCCAGAATCACACAGTTAATAAATATCAGAGGGGGGACTTGAATTTTAGTGTTTTTGACTTTGAAGCCTACTGCCTATCCACTGCACCCTGTTGCCACTTATAATATAAATGAAGCTATATAATTGCAGGTATATCTATACATATGTTCTATATGAAATATAAATTCACATAAAATGTAATGTTTTCCTGAGAAATGTAGTCCTCATTAGCTAAAATTTTTAAATTTATATTAACGCAAAGGCCAAAAAAAATAGTGTTTGAATTGTAGAATATTATAAATGTATAGCATCAAGTATATATCATAAAATTTGTCAAAAATATTATAAGATATAGATCCTTTAAATTCTAGATTGTTTCCCTTCCTCCCTTGTCACACACCTCACTCTAAAGACAAGCAATTCAATACATGCTGTACATGTGTAGTTACACAGAACATCTCCACAACGGACATATTGTGAAACACTGACTATATTTCCCTCCTTCCTAACCTGCCCCCCTCACCCCCCGTTCTATTTTCTACTTTGTCTCTGTCCCTTTGTGTGAGATAAAAGAGTTTGGAGTCTGAATCTAAGGTCAGAAAAGGTCTTTATTCTTTCTCATGAGAAAGGACTCTAACCTCTGTGGCCCAACATGGCGTCTGCAGGGAGAGAGCACCAGGTAGAAGCCAGCGCATGATTATATAATCTTCCAATGCACAAACCCAACCCCCCCAACTAGCCTTAACTCTTATTGATAGGGGGGCTGTCCCACAACTTAAGCACGGGAATCTCTCTGAGACAAAGGACCCGGAAACATGTGGGTGTCCAATGAAAACAGTCTTAACCTTATTTGGCATATCTTCTGCTGTGTTGGCTCTGGGGGTGGGTCTCCAATGCTCTAATGCATGAAGGTCAGGTGATCTCACCTTAAGCCTAGTGAAAACTGAAGACATTCTAGATTTGATTTTTCAGAATGGGGAAACTTCACTATAAATTATCCCTCACACTTTTACAGAAGTGTGTGCTTCTAACACTATGCCCTCCCCTCCATCATCCCCCTTCTCATCCCCAACCCCCCTACTTTCCTGTAGGGCAAGATACCCAATTTATAGTGTATGCCATTCCTTCTCTAAGCCTAATTCAAGGGGAATAAAGTTGACCCAATTTCTTTTACCTTCCTGTTTTTTCCCTCCATTGTAACAGTTATCCCTTGCCTCTTCTATATGAGATGATTAACCCCATTCTGTCTCTCCCTGTCTCCTCTCCTTCTATTCCTCTCCCACCTCTCAATTTCACCTTTTAAAATATCATCCCTTCCTATTCAATTGATCCTGTGCCCTCTGTCTATGTACACATATATACACACACACGCATATGTATTCATATGCATATATATACACCCTCCTATATACATATGTGTATGTATACATATATATATGCACATTTATATTCCCTTCACCTATCCTCATACTGAGAAAAGTTTCATAAGTTACAATTACAGTTTTTCCATGCTTGCATGTAAATAGTTCAACTTATTATTAATATTATCATTATTATTTACATGCAACTGGGAATTAAGATATACAGGCACTGGGATAAGGAGATCCATCTCGCCCAACCGGAAAGTCAGTGGGGTGATGGAGAAGGATATAGGAGAGAGCAGATTGGGGGAGGAGGTATACAGTGGGATGGCTGTTCTGGGGTGGTGGGTAGGGGAAAGATGGGGAGAAAATTTGTAACTCAAAATCTTGCGGAAATGAATGATGTAAACTAAAAATAAACAAAAGTTAATTTTTAAAAAAAGATATAGATCCTTAGGGGACCTACTTCAATTATGGCACAAAGTAGAATTATAATTAGCATAAGCATTTATTTACAAATGGATATTTTAAGTATCTAAAAGGCAGGTAAGTGGCAAAGTGGCTAGAGCACTGGATTTTGGAATCAGGAAGACCTGAATTTAAATCTAATCTCACAAACTTTCTAGCTTGTGAGCTTGTAAAAGTCACTTAATCTTTTCCTGTCTCAGTTTCCTTAATGATAGAATTTACCTCACAGGCTATTGTAAGGTTCAACTTAGATATTTGTAAAGCACTTCTCACTATGTGCTCAACACATAGTAGTCCCAATAAATCCTTGTTTCCTTTCCTCCTAAAAACAAAGTTGCCCTTTTAATGAGAATTGTTCACAATCTTATTTTATTTGCAATTCATAAAGTATTTTCCTCACACCACCTCTAATCTCTCTTCTGAATGTTATTCTCAAATTTTTAACTGACAATTGCACATCTCCACCTCTATGACCCACTAGTGTCTCTAACTCAATATGGCTAACATGGAACCCATTGTCTTTCCCTTAATTCTACTACTCTTCCAAATTTCCTTGTTTCTTTTTGGGGGAAATACTATTCTGCCAGTCATCCAGTTTTGTAATCTCAGAGTCATTCTTGACTCTTTCCTTTCCCTTCACCCTCATGTCCAAATAGTTGCTAAGTCTTGTTGAGTTTACTGCACAACTCTTACATCTGTTTCCTCTCCCATTCACATGGCCACTTCTCTAGCCCTGGACTTTACCATGTCTCATCTAGATTATTATAATAGCCTCTAAATTGGTTTCTCTTGTTCTAGCCTTTCCCATTTCCTCCATCACCGCCATCCATAGAGTTTACAAACTAGTACTCCTAAAAAACAGAACTGACAATAGCACTTCCATTTAACAAAAAAAAAAAAACTTCATTAGTATCCTATTTTCTCTAGAATAAAATAAGAAGCCATCCACAATCTGGCTCCCACCTACTTTTCCAACTTATTTCCTATTTACTACATTTCACAGCTTCCATGTTGCAGGCAAATTAAATTGAAGTAATAACTATTCTGGAAACTAAACATTCCTTCTTCTTCTCTTTTCCCATTATTCAGACTCCTCTATTCCTAGAATGTTCTCCACATTTGCATCTTAGAATCCCTAGCTCAGGTTTTACCTCTGTAATAGTAATCAGTTTGGCAGATACTTAGCACTTAGTACCTTGGGGCTAAGTATGGAAGGTTCGAACTCTGTCCCACTATTGAGAGGACCTGAATCTCCCGTTGATGTGGAAGAAGGGGCTTGGCTGAGACAGGAGGCCAGTGGTGTCTATAAGCAAGAATTCCAGGGACAGAGAGACAGAATTGGAATATTGCTCCTGGTGAAGGAAGAATCATGGAGACTGAGGCTGGCTGAGAGAGAGGAAGAGAGACAGAGAGAAAGAGACAGAGAAAGAGACAGGGAGACAGAGGGAGGGAGGGAGGGAGAGAGAGAGTTTCGCTCCCAACATCTAGAAGCTGAAAACTGAGTTGGAGTTTTATTGAGAGAGAGAGAGAAAGTTTCTCTCCCAGCATCTGGAAGCGGACTGAGAACTGAGATGGAGTTTTCCTGAGACCAGAATCTGATGAAGGCCTCTTGCAAGGCTGAGAGGGCTTGCCTGGAAGGCCTCTTGCAAGGCTGATGTTCCTTCTGGTTCCTAGGGCCAGCTGAACTGCCAGAGGACTGAAGAAGCATGACCAGTTTAAGAACTTTGTTCGTGGCCTGGCTGATCCTTGAGTTCCAGGCAAGATAAGTGGTGAAGAGTTTCCAAAGCCTCAAAATTACTAGTACTCTTTTTCTCTACAAAAAGCTTAAATATGTTTATTTGTATTCTTGTTTTATCACCAACCCTCATGTCTGGGGGGAGTGAAAACTTCTCAGGCAGTTTTGGATTGTTGATTTCCCTCTTCCTTCTCCATTGCTGCTGTCAATCAGCAGCAAGCCCCTTCAGGAATCTTTCAACCTCCACCTTCAATCCTTTGCCTGCTTTCTAGCCTCTGTGGGCCCCTCCTCCCAGCCAGTGGGAGTCAGGGACAGTCCCAGCTGGCTCCCCAACCAATGGGAGTGAGGGACAATGGGGGAAATATGACCCTGGTGTGTTAAGGTATAAAAACTTTGTTCCCCCACACCTTGGGGCCTCTCCTCCATGATCAGTCTTGGGGAAGACTGCCCTCTTCTCCCAGGGAAGAGAATAAACTCCTGTTCTTATTGTAACATATCTCTGTGTTTGTATTTTTATTAAATTATGGATGAGGTTTTTTTCATTCCAAACACTCAGAAGTATATAAGTTCCTGGAGAACAAAGGTAGTTAATTTTTTTTGTCTTTGTATCACCAATGCTCTCCGTAGTGCCTTGTATGTAATAGGAGCTTATTTAATGTTATTGGAAGCAAATTAAATTGTAAGGGTTAAACAGAATAAATATCATCCTATTTTACAAAGAAAGAAACTAAAGTTCATCTGGTTTATATGACTTATGTGATTTACTTATGGTCATGAGTGGCAGCATAGTAAAGCAGCAGCAGATAGAGATCCAGCCTTGGAAACAGGAAAACTTAGTCCTTCCTCTGACATATGGTCACTTTGTCCTGTCAGTGCTCTAGGCAGCTCTATAAGACTATAAGTTGCAGACAGGTGACTTGTGTTGGTAGAGGAAGTTTCCTCATCTGGGTATTTCCTATACTAAAGAAATCAAAGGTCTAGCCCCTATCCCTTTTCCTATTCCTAATTTTGATCCTATAGCTAATTAATTGTGAAGCTGGGGCTTGAGCCTAGTTCTTATGATTTCAAGTCCAATGATCTTTGAACCAAGACCACACTACATTTACAAATTTTCTCTGTGATTATTTGCAAAATTACTTAGTAAACGTTTTTTTCATAGAGGAATGAAGCTAAACTTTAACTACCCTCTTCTTATGTAAATTATGACAAACTCTGAATTGGAGGAATTTTAGCTCATTAAACTATTTGTATGTGTGTGTGTGTGTGTGTGTGTGTGTGTGGGTAGGTGGGTGGGTGGGTGTATTTCATTCATATAGGTCTTACTGTGTCCTATAGTCTATGATAGATTCTGGGAATAAAAACACTAAGAATGAAACAATCTCTGCTCTCAACTTGAAAGTTGGGGAGAGACTGCAGAGGCCCTGAGAAAACAGTTCTCTCTAACTTGCCATCTTGACATCAGAAGGAAGAAATTTGAGAAGCACATGACATTACACCCTAAGCTTCACAGTCTGGTTCCATGAGTTAGTTTTTGTTTCACTTTGTTTTGTTTTGGTTTTTTTACTATTTCCTCTTCTACAGCAGAGAAGAAAGGGATGGAAGAGCAATTGGATACCAATATATGAAGGCCTGTGATGTGGCATTCATTTTGTGTATGCATACAAATGACATTGTAGAAGGAAAGAAGGAAGGAAGGAAAGAAGAAAAGATGAAAGGGGAAGGAAGAAAGAAGGGAGGGAAGGATAGAAGAGGAAAGAAGGAAGAAATTAAGTATTTATTAAGACCTTAGTATGTGCCAAGCACTGTACTAGGCCCTGGGAATACAAACACAACCAAAAAGAATGACAATCTCTGCCCTCAAAGAGGTTAAAATCTTATGGGGGAATAAGGAATAAAGCAAGAAGGGAATGAAGGATGGCCTGAAATCCTTCAGAAAATGAAGATTCTAGAAGGCACTCACCAGTGGGAAAAGAGACTGGACCTTAACAGAGAATGTTCCATATTGAAAACATCATAGGGTTAGTTGAAGGCTCTAGGACAAGGAGTCACAAGGAACTGAGGGAAATTCTAGGATGAAACAGGATGGTTTGGAAATTCAGAAGCCAGGAAGAGGGCCAGGAGGGAAATGTGGAGGTTGAATGCTGTGGATGATACTTAATTAAAATAAGGATTTGAGCAGGATGTACTGGTAAATGTTTAACAACCAGCTCTTGAGGCAGGAAAAAGTACACAGGACACATTTTTAAGTTTTACTGACATTATTAACATTTTCTACCTTACTTTTCTAAGTTGAGACAAACAACAGAACAATACAGCAAGCTTTGATTTATAGCATTTGCAAATTTCTGAGGTATAAATGCTCATACTAAAAATCTGTATCTCTGTATATGAATAAGGTAAAGTGAAGTTTTAAATCATGGGAATTAAGATTGCCAGGCCCTTTCTAGTAGCAATGGAGATGTTGATCTAATTATTATTATTCTTTGAGCATTAAAGAATGGGACAAATATGGTATGGCAATTGACAAGATCTGCACTGTCTATGCCAAATGTCCTTGTGGAATGGCTGAATGTAATGAAGCTTCATCTGAGGCAAGGCAGATATGGAAGTGACTTCACTTACCCTCTAATACATAAAACAAGGGCAGTTCTGCCCTTGGGGTAAATTCCAGAATTGAATAGATTTACACTCCAAGGTTGGGGGAAGGGGGAAGTTAGGATCTCTAGAAGAAATAGATGAATTCCTTAAGACAGAAAGCATTGAGGAAAAAAACAACAAGACCAAGCTTTTGGGAATGCTCAAAGAGGAAGAAAAGAATCTAGAGAAGAAAAGTAGGAAACAAACCAGGAGGGTGCAATTTCACAGGAGCCAAAAGAGAAGAGAGTTTCTAAAAGGATAAGGATGGCAAATACTGTCAGGTGTTGCAGTGGTAAAGGAGACTGAGTACTGAGAACAGACAAGCCTTGAGAGAAGTTTCAAAAAAATATAGAGGAATGAAATTATGTCCCAAAGGATTGCTGAATGAGTGGATAGGGAGAAAGTAGAGGTATCAAGTATAAATTTCTTTCAACAACTAGGGCATCTTGAATTAATATGATATTTTTACATTAATATAATCATAGTTATCTCATAAATAAGTCTTTGTTAATTAGCTAATTGTTGCAATGCCTGGTAAGATAAATATAGTCTATTAGAATGAGATAATCTCTGACAGTTTTAAATAATTCATTATCTACTATGTAATAGTAGCACCTTGAAAGAATTTGCAATTTAGGATGAAGGACAGGCAAACACAAAGATAATTGTAATGTAAGGTAACATATGATACTGTTATGGGGGGAGCAGAGAAAGCAGAGGCATCAGGCTTTATGAGCAGCAAAACATTTAAGCAAGACCAAAATACACATAAAGAACTAACTGGAAAAAGGCTCAGAGACTGGAAACAAGGTCTACTTATGGGAAAACTAATTTACAGTGGAAAAGTGAGAGATAAAATTGGAAAAGTAGGTTTTGGCTATAGCACAGAGGTACCTGAACATCAGGCTTAGAAGTTTTGATTAAATGGGGTAGGCAAGGGGAGAAACCATTAAAGATTTTGGGACAGAGAAATTATATGATCAGATTTGCTTGCTATAGAGATTAGTCTGGTGTATGGGATGTATTAGAGGGGGAATGACTGAAGATGAAAAGGCTAGTTAAGAATCTGCACAATGGCTTTTATTTTCTTTAAGAAAATTAATTTTTGTTTTCATAAATCAAATTAGTGTTCCACTGTTGTAAATTTGTGGGTATGTCTTTTTTTGACTAGTTATACTAAGGTTCATTTTTAAATCTTTCCATAGCAGAACTATCACTTTTCGCAGAACAGGTCAGTTTATCAGCACCCAAACCTAGCTGTTTGTTTTTCCTTCCACATTAGGTAGTATCACTAATAATACCCATAAACTACATTGTCTTTCACTTAGAATTCCAAGAGTTTCCCTCACATTTGACAACATTAGACATGGGAATTAAATCAGTATAATGTGATAAAGGAATATGGAAAGATTTATTATAACTGGAGTCTCCAAATGTCTCTATAATATGACTGTGAGAGGCATTTTATTAAACTTTATTAATGTATGATATCTCCAGTATATTGTGCTATGCAGTTAGCAATCAATTACCACACTCCCACATAAGGAGGAAATTTCAATAATGTAATTTCTTTATAACATGTGCCATTTCTCTAAAATTGCCCCAAGGGAACCTCAAACAATCTCAGAATTCATGTTTCCAAATGCTGCTTTAGGCATCAAAGCTTCCAAAACTAGCCAACCTCCCAGCCACCACTAATCCTGGGGAGGTTTTGCATATAACCTTTCTTAGAGAGCTTCTAAGAGTCCAATTGGAGTCAGAACGTTTCCTCAATTTGTGGGGAGGGCAGTTCCTGTGGTTCCTGAAATTGTTCTCTTCTGTCTGTAACTAACTGAATGCATTTGACCTTTCCTTACCTATGCAGACCCCAACATAATCAGCTACTCTGAGCCCTCACAGTTGCACTGTTGGATTACCATGACTTATGGAAAACCTTAAAAATCAATTGCAGATCAATTGACCTAGCAAAGAACTGTTTGCCCATTAAAGGCCATGAAAAAGAAAAGGGTTTTTCAGCTTCCTTCATGGTAAAATTCAACGAGTTATTAATTCCTGCCTCTTTAAAAGATTTTCTCTTTCCTCCCCAAAGATCATGTCTATTTGATGTAATTTCTCACTGATGAGGCCAAACGAGTCACTATTTGACACACTTTAACCATTGAGAAATGAAGGTTGGGCATTTACAATATAGAGCTCTTAAAAGTCTTTACCTCTCACAATCAAGAGCTCAGACTGGGTACTTCATAAAACTCCAATTTAGTCACAAAGGAGGAAAAAAAAACAATAAATGACCACTTTTTGAATTGAGGTCTTAGGATTTGACAGCCTCAGGGAAATGTTTCTATTCCTTGAAGCAGAGGACAAATTCTAGTTAGTGCTGCTTGTAACAGTAAGCACCCTAGCATGCCTAGGGCGGCTACTAGCACAGGTTCTTAGATCTGCTTTTCTAAAGGAAAGCAACTCAAAATGGGTTAACAATCTTACTTTAATCAAACATATCATTTACCTAGTTCA
>CM053588.1:122699027-122732701 GCA_028646515.1 Pseudochirops corinnae | reverse complement strand
CGCCACAGGCTCCATGTGACCACATTCAGCCTATTAAGGAACAGAGTATACTTTCAAATATCCAAAGGTCCTCAGAGTCACGTAGCCACATTAGCAAAGGGCCTAGGGGCAGGGAAGATCTTTAGATTCCCATAACACTGCTGTACCAAAGATCTAGCCTAGGAGTGGGGAACCTGAGGCTACATGTGGCCCTCTAGATCCTCAAGTGTGGCCCTTTGACTGAATCTCAACTCCATAAAACAAATCTCTGGCTTTTCTGGGCTTCTCTGCCTGAATGTCTGGCTTCAACAAACCACCTGCATTCCTGGCCTCCACCTCACCATGGCATGAACTCCCAGGTTCACAGTCACCTAAAACTGAGGACAAATGAATCAAAACAAAAAGCATATACCTCCAGAATTGAAGTAAAAGAGAGGCAAGGTCTCTTTCTTGGTTCAGTTTATGGTACCCACCCTGAGGAAGAACTTGGATCTTTACTCTTTTAATAAGAGCAAGAAAAAATCATATAGTTTGTGATCAAAGAAGACTAATTCCACCATGGGTAGTAAAATGAACATGGTCAGTTCCTCCACATTAGGCTATCTAAACCTGCCCATGGCAATTCTTCTTAACAAATGGACAGTTGGCTATCTGCCAAGTTCTAGGGAGTGCCTGATTGTGGATCTATCCTTAAGACTAAAAGATGCCATCAGTCTACCAATCAGCAAATACTTATTAAGTATCTACTATTCCCTAGGAACTGGTAGGACAATGATCAAAAAACAAACAAAAAATTATTTCCTGCAAGAGTTTATATTTGATCATGAGAAATAACATATAGCCATATAAGTATATGCAAAAGAATTACAAGGTAATTAAGAGGAGATACAATCTGCTGGAGGGAGGTCAAGAAAGGATTAGAACATGAAATGATGTCAACTGAGCTGAATGTTGAAAAAGTTAGGAATTATAAGAGTTAGAGGGAGGGAAGGAATACATTCCATGTATGGGTAGAGGACACAGTCTGTGCAAAGGCAAAGAGACAGGAAGTGAACTGTTATGTGTGAAAAAGAGCAAGAAGAACAGTTTGTCTGGAGCTTAGAGTATGTAAAGGGGAATAATGTGTAATTATCCTAGAAATATAGTTTGGAACTAGTTTATAAAGGCCTTAAATGCAAAATAGATAAATGCTTGTATTTTATTCCAGTGGCATTGCAGAGCAACTGGAATTTATTGAATAGAGTAGAAATATCATAGAGCAACTAATGATATATTTATTGATTCTCTGCAAATTATGTTATTTATTTAATATCAAAGGATTTAGAGCTGTGTGTAAGACTAATTGGTCTATGATATGTTGTCTAGAAATTCTAGAGTAGCTGAAATTTTAATAACTAGTCTTGGAAAATATTGTAGATTAAGCGCAGCGTATGAATCTAAGGAAAACAAAATTCAGCCTTCTTACTCCGATTAGAACTTTCCAACCATTAAAACTGGCTCATCAATCAATAAGAAAATGATTTATTGAGAGCCTCCAATATGCCAGATATAGGCTTATATTGATAAAGTATCAACAAAGTCTCAGAAGGTAAAGCAACATTTTGCTAAAACTTTACCCTCATTTCTCAATTTTCTCTGTCCCATTGTAAAAAGTCAGATTAAGAGAATAAGGAGGAAAATATTCCATTCTTGTTTTGTGTGTGTGTGTGTGTGTGTATGTGTATGTATGTTAACACCATACATGAGCAGCTTCCCAAAAGAATGCTACTGTGAACAGCTTTTAAGATTCAGATTACACAGTATAATGAACACTCTATTTAGTCGAGAACAAATCAAAGGAAAACATTCACAACAAATCAAGATACAGTATTCACAACATTACATCTTATCACAGAAAGTCACAATGTAGTGTTCACAACAGCTTATCATTAAAATGGCCACATAGTTTTCACCAAAGTGGTAACAGTATTTAGAACAAAGGACAAAAGAACAATCATCTGGTATTCCTAAGGAGGTTTGCCCTTTTACTTAGTCATTCAATCATCTCAGAATACAAGTCAGTCTTCCACTCATGAGGCAACTAGGTTAACTCAATCAGTCACTTATTTAGCAATCAGTTACTAAGTATCACTAATCACTAAATACAATCATTAGAAAATACACAACCCACCCCCACCCCTAGATCTCTAGTAAACTTCAATTTCATCACAGCATTCAATATCCAAGGAAAGATCTTTTCTTCATCTTAACTTGGGGTGATTTCTCAAATTCCCTGGATCCCCTTCCATGGTCCCAGCTCCTACCTGAATCCACCAAACAGTCACCTGGATTCAGAGGCAGACAGCTCCCAAGTCCTTGTCCAGTCCTCTAGGCAGTTCCTGCTACACACTGAAGTTCACAGAGTCCAGCACATTTCAAACCCTTCACAACTTCTGTTCCCAGGAACTCAAGGATCAACCAAGCCACAAACAAACAAAGTCTTAGCATCCTGGTCATGCCTCTCCAGTACTCCGGCAGTTCAGCTGGCCCTAGGACCCAGAAGAAATCTCAGCCTTGCAGGTGGCAGTAGCAACACTGGCCTTCCAGTCAGCCTTCCTGGCAGCAACTTCAGCCTTCACCAGATTCTGGTCTCAAGAAAACCCCAACTCAGTTCTCAGTCCAGCAGTAGCAGCCCAGCTTCCAGATGCTGCTGAGAAAAACTAACACTCTCTCTCTCTCTCTCTCTCTCTCTCTCTCTCTCTCTCTCAGCTGACTTCAGTCTCCACAATTCTTCCACAAGCATCTTGTCAGGAGAAAATTCTGAATGTGCCTCTCTGGGGCTTTTCTTATATACACACACATACATTGGCTTCTTGTTTCAGCCAACCCCTTCCTGTTATGTCAACAACAGGAGACAGAGTTCACACCTTCTGTTTCTTTCACAGAGGTTTGATTAGTTACTAAGGGCTAAGTACCTGCTTACTTGACATAACAAAAATGGGTCTTCAAATTTAAATTAATTACCGTTATAGTGTAGAACATTCACTTCTTTTGTGCCCTTTGATTAATTGTGCAGGTCACTGTTTACTTGTACATTGTTGGAACTTTTCTCAGGAAATAGCAAGGAAAGCGCATTGAATTAAACATTAAGATACTTTGATTCTAGTCTTGGCTCTGCCACTAATTAGTTGCATTACCTTAATATAATTATTTAACCTCTGGGCCTCAGGTCCATGATCTGTAGAATTGCATCCCTTTCTCAAAGGAGAAAGAACACATGGTACTCTTTTAATGCACTTATATTTCAATTTGTATTACCTGTGTACATGTTGTACATCTCCCTCTTGATTGATAGAGGATTGAAGACAGAGAACATATCATATCTATTTTTATAATTCCCACAATGCACTAAAGATTTTAAGTGATTATTAAGTGTTATTTCAATGATTCAATGAATAGGGTTATACTAGATGACTTGTAGAATATCTTCCAACTCTGAGGTTCTAAATTTCTGTGAGCTATATGGTGTTTAAGGTCTATTGCAGTCCTAAAATTCTCTGATTTTTTAATTAATTAAATCATAGCTTAAAGCTGAATTTACTCATCTTAACATAAAAACTGCATATCCCTACTTTACTATGCCAATACATCCATGTGTACCTCTATGTGGGTGCCCCACCCACTAGTGCAGTTTTCTTAGCCCCTCCTCATTCATATCATATTTATATGATAATACTTCCTTGGAAACCACCCTTCCTGACTTTAAATGATCACATAAGAAGTCCCATAGAAAGCACTTCCACTTATTTCTTATTTCTGAGTCCATTCTGTTTATGAATATCAAGTCATAATGATTTAAACTGATAGACAATATGCTAGTAACTGAGAAAGAAAGAACAAAAAATAAACAACTCTTGCCTTCAAGGAACTTGCAATATACTGAGGAATAAAATATGTATGTATATGGATAAGTAATTTTGAGGAAGGTATTAAAAATGACTCCAGGGATAAGTAAAGGCTTCTTGTAAGAAGTGGCACAAGAGCTAAACCTTAGAGGGAATTGAAGATTTGAAGAAGTAGAGATAAGTTCATTTTCTATATTGGGACAATCTGTGCAAAGGTTCTGAGGCATAATTGGGAATACCCAATTCTGGGAACAGTAAAGTAATTTTAATACATGGAATTATACATAAAGTACATGGATTGGAATAGGATGAAATAAGACTAAAGAAATATGCTGGTGCCCCATTGTACAGAGTTTTAAATGTCAGACAGAGTAGTTTGCGTTTCATCCTAGAGGGATAGGGAGCCACTGATTATTCTTTGGCAGAGGAGTAATAAGGAGTAATATGATTGTAATGCTACAATTATAGCTCATATTTATATAGCACTTTAAGACTTAAAGGATTTTGCCTATGAGAAGGGAAAAGAATAACCATCTATATAGTGCAAGCTATGTTCCAGGTATTGTACTAAACACTTTTACTATTATGTCATCTGATCTTCATCTCATAGGTAGGTGTCATTCCTCTTCCCATTTTACATTTGATGAACCAGAGACAAACAGAGGTTAAGTGTTGTAAAGTCAATCAGAGCAACTCTCCTGAGTACTGCTGCTGTGAATAACTTTAAGGATTTAATTGCATAGTATAGTGAACTCTCTATTTATTCACCAATAAACTAAAGCAAAACATTCACAACAATGTAGCATAACAACTTATCACTAAGATGGCCATATAGTCTTAAACAAAACATATCATTCAGTAAGTCACAATCTCCTCACTCAATATAAAGTACTCTTCTAAAGTCTTCTTTCATCTTGATTGTAGGCTGGCTTCAATCTTCCTTAAGGGGATAATGCCCCTTAAGTCAATCATCCTTAAGGGAGAGTAGAAAGTACAAAATTCATCCACCCCTAGGTCACAGTAAGTTTTAATCATCATCAGTCAGCACTGAATACCCAAATAGAGGTCCTTTCATCTTAACTCAAGGCTGACTTCCAGAATCCATGGCTCCTCTTCCACCTACTCTTACCTGGATTCAAATACAGTCACCTCTCAGCTCCTGTTTCATACCTCAGTTTAGGGGACAGCTTCTTCGAAGTATCTGTTTCTAAGAAGACAAAGTTTAACAGAGTCACAACAATATTTACACACATTAAGCTTAACAGAGTTACAACAATATTCAAACACTTTGCTGGCACTCATCTCAATTGCTTTCTGTCTCAGAAATCAACATAAATCAACAGAGTGCTTCTGTCTGACAAAGTAATACAAACACAGAACTACAGACAGAGTGCCTACATCACAAACATTCTCTCTCAATTCTGCTTAGTCCCAGTTCATGCTAGAGCTTTTATATGCTCTGTTCCTTCCTGTTCCACCCTTTTGGCAAGTTCCTCCCACTGTGGGCTCCATGTGATGGAGGCCTATTAAGGGCAGGGAAGGTCTTCAAACTCCCTTAGGTCTCTTAATGTCAGCACAACGTATACTGTTTCCAACAAAGACTTGATATAATCACAAGCAAGGCTGGCAGGTACTTGAAAAGCTGAAACAAGGAGCTAAATACTACGTTACTTGCTATTACAATAACTGAAACAAGGAGCAAAGTACCACTTTGCTTGCCATTACAGATGTCTTGATCAGGTCCCCCAGCTAGTAAGAGCATGAGGCTGAAACTGAACTCAGGGTTTCATGATTCCTGGCCCAGCACTCAATCCCCTGAACTATCCACTGCCTTTGCCTACTTAATATACAAATTGATTTTAATCCTTGTATATTAAGTGGAGGACTAAGGAAATGTGTAATGACCAAATTTTTGCAGTCAATTCACCATTATAACCTTTAATAAGACTTCTTAGTAGTTCTCTGGGATTCTTTTTCTAAGACCATCAACTCTTAGAAAGTCCATGATTTATATAGTGTTTCTGTTTATCCAATTAGCATGAGTGTGTTTAGCCAATATGATTGTACTAATGCTATATATGTATCCATGCTTCATATAACCTGCCTGCATCAATATATTCTTATTTGAAAAAAAACTATGAAGGTAATTACAAATAATATTGAAGGGCATTTTTTAATACCTTTCTCAAGGTTTGCTGACCCCAACTTAACACCTGGCTATTAAAATTCTCTTCAAGACCTAGCACAGGTTCTACTTTCTCCAAAAAGTTATCTCTATTTCTTCCTAGTTGAAAATTATTTCTCCCTCCTAAAGTTTTCTAAAACCTCTTTGTCTAGAATATTCTTTTGTCTCTATCAATTCAACATCGTACCTATCCATGTGCCTATTTTAGCCAGCTCTTTCACTGAAAAAATTAATGAGAGCAGAGACTACAGTACTAAGCTTTATCTTTGTGTCTCTCATATGGAATACACTTTTATAAACAAGAAATATCATAAATCCTTTAAATTTGGTTTATTTGAACTGAACTTAATTGAAAGCAATATTGTATTTCTAGATATTCTGATTTGTATTTCCCAGATACTAAAATTTCCTTCTATTGAATTGAATGAAATTTAATGAATTATAGATTATATATGAAACAGGAACTACTCCATGAGCAACCAGCAATGCATATTAATAACAACTCTTAAATTCAAGTTTCTTGTAGGAAATCTGTCCTTGCACAATGTCATTTGGCTTTGTACACTTTACACAACAAATATGTAAAATGGTAGGAGTTTTTGAATACTATGATTGTGTCAACTTAGAAAAAGTCTTCATCTGAAAATTCTTTCCACCTATACATATTAGCAATTCTTAAGAAAAATAAAGTTTTATTGAGCTGCCTGGAGCACTGGGACATTAGGTTAAAGGCCTCTGATCACAAACATCTTTATACCCAAGGCAGGACTTAAAACTAAACCTTTATGGCCAAAGCTGTCCCTCAAGTAAATCCATCATATCACTTTTCCATGCATCAATTCATAGCATTTGCAAAGATGATAAAAGCAGAGAGCTTTCTCAATGATTGTAGGAGAACAAAAATGTTCAATAACTTAGAAGGCAGCCTACGTACTAGCATTTTTATAAATATTAGGCATTATTGCACAAGAGACATAGTTAACAAACATTCATTCACAGAGGTTTATATTTTCACACCAAAATTTCAAAGAAGAAAAATGATTATTACTTAGTTATTTTTAATATATTTTGCTCTGCATATTTGGCTATAAAATTAATGATGAAAATGTGCTTTGTTACTGACTCCAGCTATGTCTGGAAAACTGATACCTTTAGAGAATTAAACATATTTTAATGAGTTTCTGAAAATTATAGAAATAGTAAGTGGAATTAGAATCATAGTTTTAAGTTTGGAAAGAATGTTCAGCGTCATCTAATCCAACCCCTTGATTTTACAAATAAGCAACATTACAGCTAGAGAAAGTAACTGATTTAGCTAAAATCACAAAGCTGTAAGTGGGAGAATTAATTTTTTAACCCACGTTCACTAACTCCAAATCCAGTTCTCTTTCCACTGCAACACTCTTCTCTAAATGTCCTTGTTTTGCCAACACATAGCATGTGTTTTAGAGAATTCGAATAACTGCCAAGAAAGAAGATATTGCCTATAATGTCCTCAGGAATGAACCTTTCATGGAGTCTTTATTCCAACACTAACTTCTTGAAATATTATTATTGACTTCTCATCTGAGATTTTGGCAAAGTTGTTCCAAAGTTGATTTTGGCATTCTGATCATGTGCTTAGTGCATAATCTGTGCAAGAAAAATATATGAACATGCAAGAAAAACATCAACTCCCAGTCTCACCTGCTTTTATCTATAATTAGTTACTAATCAATGTCAACATATTATGGGATTTTTGAATTAAGTATTTGTGTTGGGGGAGGCGAGGGATCAGGAAAATATATCAAGAAAGACATATTTTGCCATAAACATATTTCCTATATCATTAAGATGGTATTTTTTGAAGTAGCTTATCAATCCATCAGGAAAGGTCTGTCTCATTAGGGTGGGAGGGGAGCAAGGTCCAAAAGCAGCAGTAATAGTTGTTGCAACAGGGAGTCTCTACCTTCCACCCAGTACAAGCCAGAATGGAATCCTACACTTTAGAGAAAGCAAGCAGCTAAGCTCTGAAGCTCAGTGAAAGCCAGTAGTAGGACCCAGAGCCCCAGTGCAAAAACCTTGGAACAGTGCAGGACCAGAGCTCAAGCTCATGTTAAAAACACAAAGTCACAAAAAGGCAGAAAAAAGTACAAAAAAAATCAAAAAAGACCTTGACCATAGAATGTTACTGTAGTGATAGGGAAGATCAGAAACTTATAAGGCATAAGCTTAGAAGAGAACAATAGTGTCAAAATTACTACATGTAAGGCCTCAAAGAAAAACTCAATTTGGTTTCAGACCCAGAAAGAATTCCTGAAAGAGGTTTAAAAGGATTTAAAAGACCAAATTAGAAAAGAAGAAGAAAATGGGAAAATAAATGAGATTAATGCAAGAAAATAATGAAAAAAGAGTCAATAGCATGGGGAAAGATATATAAAAATTTACTGGGGAAAATAACTGCCTAAAAACTGAATTGGCCAAATGGAAAAAGAAGTGTAAAAGCTGGCTGAAGAAAATAATTCCTTAAAAATTAAAATTGAACAAGTGGAAACTAATGACTCTGTGAGACAACAAGATAAGCTAAAACAAAATCAAAAAAGAAAAAAAGAAAATATATAGAGAATTAAGTCAAATTTATAAAAATAAAGGTCATCTCAAAATTGATAAATGTTCAATGGATATGAACAGCAGTATTCAAACAAAGAAATCAAAGCTATGGTCATATGAAAAAATGCTCTACATCACTATTGATCAGAGAAATGCAAATTAAAATAACTCTGAGGTACCACCTCATACTTATCAGAGTATTAACATGACAAAAAAGGAAAATATTGGTTTTGGATGGATGTGGGAAAACTGGGACATGAATGCCCTGTTGATAGTGTTTTAAACTGATTCAATTATTCTGGAGAGCAATTTGGAACTATGCCTAAAGGTCTATAAAACAATGCATACTCTTTGATCCAGCAATACTACTGCTAAGTCTAGATATCAAAGACATTCAAAAAAGGGGAAAGGGATCTATTTGTACAAAAATATTTATTGCAGCTCTTTTTGTGGTGGCTAAGAATTGGGAATTAAAGGGACACCCATAAGTTGGGAGAAGGGCTAAGCAAGCTGTGGTACATGATAATAATGGAATATTATTGTGCTCTAAGAAAGGACAAGCAGGATGAGTTCAGAAAAACCTGGAAATATTTACATACACTGACTCAGCATAGTAAAGTGAATAGAGCCAGGAAAACATTGTACACAGTAACCGTAATATTGTGTGATGAAGAACTGTGAATGACTTAGCAATTCTCAGCAATACAATGATCCAAGACAATCCAAAGGATTAATGATGAAGCCTACTATCCACCTCCAGAAAAATAACTGATGTTGACTGAATATAGATTGAAGCCTACTATTTTTCTTTCTTTCTGTTTTTTCTTTTCTTTGAGTCTTCTTATACCAATGTGGAAATGTTTTACATTGTGAAAAGAAAATAGGCTATTTGAGAGAGTACATGCATCTGTTTATAGATATAAATATATGGCCACAGATATGTGTTGAAGTAATGAGGGAAGGAAAGTGAGGAAGACAGTGAGCCGGGCATTTAATCCATGCAGAAAGGAAGGAGAATATCTAAGAGCAGGCAAATAACATTGACCAGCATCTTCAATGGATGATAAATTTGGATTGAATATACCTCAAAGGAGGAGTAGTTGCCAGATAATGGTGATAAGGGGAGAGTCTGGAAGTTGGATTGGAAAGCAATAGTATGACTCCCCTACCACAACCAGTAAGATGGGGGCACGCATCTAATAAGTACTGGAAATGGTGGCCAGGGATACAGTATCATCAAGAGAGAACCAAGTCTCAGTGAGACCCAGAAGATGGAGAGAGTTAGAAAGGTTTAAGATAAAAGTAAGTGTGTTAACCTTAGCAGCTAAGTGGCACAATGAATAGAGTACTGGACCTAAGTCAGGAAGGCTTGAACTTATATCCATCCTTAGATACTTACTAGCAGCATGAACCTGGGGAAGTCACTTAACCTCTGTCTGATTCAGTTTCCTCAACTACAAAATGGGAGTAATAATAGCACCTACGCAACAGGAGTGTTGTGGGGAACAAATGAGATATTTGTAAAGTACCTTTCTAAACCATAAAATGTTTTATAAATTCCAACTCTTTTTTCTATATCATGAGCCTCAGACAGAGTGGATTAGAATAAGGTGAATCAAATTTGAGTATTCTCTTCAACCTTTCTTAAGCGTTAAATTGCTCATTTTATTTAAGAAAACATTTCAACTACTATCAGGGACTCCTGTCAGCCGAGTTTGAATTAACTCCAATATTGGGACATTTGTAAATGGTGTTTTTTTAAAGCATATGTGCTGAAAGTTCTTGGTTATCCTATATACTCAGATTTTAGTGTTTTCCTTTTAATTGTCTTTTTATCAATATATACACAAAAAGAAGCAATAGTTGTATTGTGAAACAGATGAAAAGTGTATGTCTTATAAAAAGCCCAGAGAAACAGTGTCCAACTAACCTGAGGGCTAGATTGAGAATGATTTGTCAGACATTGTTACCAAAATCTTAAGGAGGTAATATGAATCAGATGCAGCAGTTTTCCCTAAGATTTGTCACCCTGATCTGCATGGAGAACAGATTATTAAATATAAAATGCCACTTTGCTGTGATTTTTTTTTTTAAAAGATGGTAATCTTTTTAACATCAAAATTCATGGCTTAAAATCAGCTTTCCTTTGTACCTTCATGGCATTATGGATGGAGTTCAGGATGAGGAGTCAGGAAAAGTTGAGTTTAAATCTGACCTCAGATACTAGCTGTGTGATCCTGGCTGTTACTTAATGGTTTCAGCCTCAAAAGCACTTACCTCCCAAGGCTGTTGTGAAATAAAAAATGAGATGATATTTCTAAAACATTTTGCAAAACCAAATTCTCTATAAATTCTAGTTCATTATTGTTATTATTATCATCATCATTTAATTTGCATATTGTACCAGCTTGTATTCTTTTGAAATTTTAAGCTAATGCATAAAAGTAAAGAATTAAATTAAAGGGGAAAAGAAGGACGAGAGGGATATATTTTGATTCAGAGAGCAATTTAAAGTGTTGTTTATGAGAAGAGACTTTGTAGGGAACAGAACACTTGAGTGCCATTTAGTTTCTACCTATAAATTCTAAAATGTAATATGGAACTGAGTCATGCTCTATTCCCATCTTATTTTTTTTTTTAATCAAGGGTCATAAGAGGTCCAATGAGTTATTTTTCCATCAAGTTCTTAATAAGCATGGCTACGAACCATTTCCTTTGTTAAAATGCCTTTGTAAAAATAGTTTTTAAATATTTAAATAGCTGAACAAAATATACTTTCTGTCTCATATGTTTGGGTAAAATATTTTAAATTAATAATAACTGACATTTATATAGGAACTTTAAGGTTTGCAAAGTAATGTGTGTGTGTATTCCCTCATTTGAACCTTACAGCAAGTATATGAGGCAAGAATGGTAGATATTGTATCTTTTTATAGGTGAGTATTCAAGAGTTAAATTATATACCCGTGGTTGTGCAACTGATTTGAAAATAAAAACATGGAACCTTACGTGACAGAATTTATTTGAAAGAAGGAATGCAAGAGGTAAAGAGGGACAGATGGAAGTGTAATAATATTTAGCTGTTGCAAATACCTTGCACTGCTTGAGAAGCAGAAACCTACTGCTAAAGCTATCTTTCCCTTTCAGATACTGTGGTTCTTCATTTCTTTTGTCACAATCTTGGGTCTGATGAGAGCTATATTGCTCATTATCTTTTAGATTATCATCTGTACAAGAAACTTCACTAATAAATAGACTTATCATTGCTGGAAATAGGTCTCTGCCTCACACGTTGCAATTGTAGCATTTACATCATCAAACTCACTATCTGAAAACTCACTGTCAGATGAGTCAGATAGGATGTTTGTAATTAGTTATAAAATCTGTTCACCAGAGAGTCTCTTGAACATCGTATCAGTAAGGACACAAGCAAAGCTATATATTATTATGAAACAAAACTGCAAATTCTAAAAATCTGAAAAAGGAAAAAAATTTAAAATGTAAAATAAACACATGCAAAGAAAAATTTTTATTTCACTTTATAAATACAATATTCACAAGGAGAAATGTTACTGTTTCTCTATGGAGAAAACATTAATATGAGGAAAGAAATGAACCAACCAATAGAATCAAATGTAGGAGAATTTTTTTATTTACAAAGATACATGTAGATTTTAAGAATATGCATCATTTCATGCATCTGCCTGAATAGGTTAAATTATGTTTTATTTTATATTTGAAAAGTCTTTAGAAAGCTGAGGAATGTTGATAACAGATTTAGGGAAAGAAAAAAAAACCATGAAACATAAACATACCTAAGCCTTTTCAAGTTTCAAATGTACAAAAATATTTTTGTATCATGTGATATACCCAGTACTTCCATGATAAAGAGAGAGAAATCACTGGTTTCATTGGAAAAGACAATTTCCATTAATAATATTAGCAACTCAGTTATAAATGGTACAGAAGAGACTAATAGGAGAAAAAGTAGATGCAACAGCACCAAATGTAGACACCTTTAATGTAGAGGGAATACACAGATAGATAAGTAAGAGAAAGACAGAGAGAGATAGAGTATTTATTAAACACATGATATGTCAGGCACTCTGATAAGTTTCAGTAATACAAATACAAGCAAGTAAAATAGTCCTTACCCTCAAAGAGCTTAACTTCTAAAGGGGGATATAACACATACAATGAAGCTAGAAGTGGGAGGAGGTAAAGACACCATGATATGCAGACCACCAGGAAGTGGCATGGAGGCCACGCTTCAGGCAAGATAAGGTGAAAGCTTAGAGCCAAGTGCCCCCAGGATGGAGTCTAAATTTGAGATTGGAGGAGATAGAAGTGAGGACTGGAATGGAGGTAGAATGATGTAAAGATGACATGGAAGCATGAGTTCTGGAATTGAGAGAGTTTAATGGAGCATCAATATGAATGTTGAAGTCCCTTAGTATAATGGCAGAAGTTGGGTAAGAGAGGAAGAAGATGAGCTAAGTGCTCACCTCCTTGATGGGCAAGCCTCAGATCAGTGGGACATTGAAAAGGTTTCACCAGAAAATGGATAACATTTGAACACTCTCCAAAAAGTGTTCTATCTTGATCCAGATCTCCCTTCTGTGACCCATCCTATGCTTCTTTCACATAATAGCTCTTGATTGCTATTTTCAACTATTTGAAGTGCTGTTAAGCAGAGAAGTGGACATGCATACAGTAAGACTGACTGAACATTGAACCTAGATTTAAAAAAATTGTACCCTAGTGTCTGTCATAACACCTTTCCCATTTAATAGATAGTTATTGAATGAATGAATGAATGAATGTTGAGGAAACTCCAAAGAAAAAGCTCTCTCTCTTGTCATTTTCACCAAAATAAGATAGAAAATGTCAAGAATATTTATCCCCTAGAACTTGAATCCATGTTTTCTGATTCCAGGTCTTTCTCCTCCATCGTGACACCCCCTCAGTAAAAAGATTATTAATATGAACTTTTATGTGCTTTCTCAAATCCCAGGCCACTCTGACAGAAATGGTGTCTTTTGTACATCTTCTAATTTGTCTAAATTTACAGAAATAAAAGGAAAGATAAAATCTTCTCAAAACTCCATTAGCTAAAAAGCAGAAGAAACTTTATGAATATAGAGTTCATTTCACATACAGGTTTTCAGGTTTCAAAACTCACTAGAGATCAAGCTGATTTGACATCTCAGAATTAATATTTAAAAGGATATCCTTTCTACAAAAACAAAATCTTCTTCCAATATAGCTACTTAACAGAATCAGAGCAAGATTTTTTATCACAGTCTGAATTTCATTTCCAAGTGGGTGTGCACAACATATGCAATTATTGAGCATTGAGAGTCAGAGGGAACCATTAATTATTTTAACAACCTTTGTAATTTTCAAGTTGACCAGGCTTGGTTTCTTAAACAGTGGCCAAAAAGCAATAAAAACCAACTGCATTCAATAAAAGGGAACAAAAGTAGAATGTTGTTGTTATTCAGTCACGTCCAACTCTTTGTGACCCCATTTGGGGTTTTCTTGGCAAAGACACTGGAATGGTTTGCCATTTCCTTCTCCAGTTCATTTTACAGATTTTACTGAGGTAAACAGAATTAAATGACTTGCCCAGGGTCACTCAGCTAGTAAGTGTCTATAGCTATATGTGAACTCATGAACATGAGTCTTTCCTACTCCAGGCCCAGTGCTTTATCCACTACACCCCCTAGTTGCCAAAAACTAGACAACTCTTATTTTAATATTAGAACTGATAAAAATAAGTATAGGGGCTTGATTAGGTAGATCCCTGATCAACTTGATGGGTTGACAAAGTGGTGAGCATTTGGGATTTGGATTGCACTTCCCTGTAGTGAACATGGAAGATCTATGTAATTAAGTAATTATAGATCCATTTAGGCTTCATTGAAAAGAAATGATCAAGTCTCAGTAATTAAGGATGATCTTTCGGGGCTTGAAGTATTAGGGGGTTAGGGCCACTCCTGCACACAGAAGAGTGAGTAATCGCACTACAAGCACACTTTAGAGATGGTGTAATTGGGGGAACCTGAGCCTCTCACTGAACAACTAATGACTGCCTTTCAACAGTGTCATATTGTTAGGGAAAGTACTTTTACCCATGGAGAGGGTGGGGGAAAGAGAACAAGCACTTATTTTTTTTCTCAATTACATGGAAAAATATTTTCAACTTTCTTTTTTTTAACTTGAGTTCCAAATTTTGTCCCTTCTCCATCCCTCTCCTTCAGAGGGCAAGCAATTTGACATAGATTATACATATTCAGTCATGCAAAACATATTTTTGTGTTGGCCATGTTGCAAAAGAAAACATAGACCAAAAAAGAAAATGGGAAAAATGAAGAAAGTTTTTAAAAAGTGTGCTTCCATCTGCTTTCAGACTCCATCAGTTCTTTCTCTGGAGGTAGACACCATTTTCCATTCTAAGTCCTCTGGGATGTTCTTGGATTGTGGTATTGATGATAATAGCTAAGTAATTCACAGCTGATCATTTTCAATATTGCTGTTACTGAGTACAATGTTCTTCTGGTTCAGAACAATCATTTATTAGATGCCTAATAGGTGCCAGGTTTTGGAGAGGCAGAGACATAACATCTCTACCAAAGATATAGCAGCCATGGAAAAGAGAACTATGTAACTAGGTAGTAGAAATTCATAAACCCAATTTTCCTGGATAGAAGAGGGGGATTTCTTGAAAACTGTGGATCAATCAACAAGAATTTTTTAGTGCCTATTCTGTGCTGGACAAAATTTAATGACCCCCAACTCTCAAAGAGTATGCATTAAAGTAAGAGAGAGACAGAGCATTCATGTGTAAGTATATACAAAACAAATTCATAAAATAAAGATACTTAAATACAAGATAGTTGAGTGGGGAGAGCACTAGCAACTGATGGGATCAGGAAGAGATTTGTGTACAAGGTGTTGCTTGAGCTGAGTAGTAAAGAAAATGCAAGATTCTCTGAAATAGAGGGAATGAGGAAATACACTACAGGTAGTAAAAAGGCACAAAGAATGGTTATGGAATGCTATGTGTGAGGAACACAGCAGAGTCCCATTTGGCTAAACCATAGAGTATAGGAAAGGTAATCATCTATAATGAGACTAGAAAGATACAACGAGGCCATTTTGGGAAGGGCTTTAAAGACACAATAGAAGAATTTATATTTTAATGTAGAGGCAAAAGTACATGGGATGGAGAATGAGGAATAGTGGGTAATATGGAAATCAGGGACTTGGGAGACTGGATGAATATCTCTGTTCTCCAAAAAAATAAAGAAGTTCAGAATTACAGAAAATTTGAAAAGAAAGATTATGAACTCTGTTTTGGCCACGCTATATTTGAGATGTCTCTAAGACAATTAGTTTTAAAAGTTGTTATGGTAAAGCAAATGTTTTTGGTAATGCAAAATTGGAACTGAGAAAAGATCCTGGACCTGGGCATATAATCTTTCCAATGACATTTTGTTATCACTCTCTTTTTTACTTGAAACTTTTACTCATTTCTTGTAAGGAGTGATGATAAGAGCTTGCAGACTAGGCAAAATTACATCAGACTTCAGCTATTTCCGTGGAAGATACCATATTTTATGTCAATTTTCTGGACATCACTGCAATGGCACAGGTTTAAATAGAGACAAGTTTTACATGTAGATTCACTAGCATTCTCACTATGCTTTGATCTGTTTGGAATTGGCTAATCCATATGGACAGAAATGAATCAAATGCTTTGAAATAATCAATGAGTATTTTAAATAGTATAGTCCTTTAGTGTTGTTTTTTTCTTCAGTATTCATGAAACTAAGTGTTAGAATTTTTAGCCTACCCTTTTGACACCCCAGTCAATGTTTTCTTGTGTTTATATATAGTGTTTTATTTTTTTCTCAATGGTACAAGCCTTAACTATTTTCTAGAAAATATAAACATGTAACTGGCCTATATTCAGGAAGATTCCTGATGTTCTCATCTTTTGTTAATAAATATGTGATGCCTTCTGTTAAGAAAAATGGAGCAGGCTTGAATCAGGGAGGAAACTGGTAAAGTGCTTTGTGAGCAATTCATATGCTACTCTGAAGATTTTGAGCCAATAATTATGGATCTTATCCAGACTGCCACTTTCCAGTTTTGGAAAGAAGCCGGAATTCCAGGCACCTCCCTTGATGCAGTCATTCTGTTGCTCATATTGACAGTGCGTAAGCTTTTTATTTTGCATTTGACCCAATCTTCACTTTCGTTGTTCTCTTCTACTTTTGACGGTATAGAGGACCAGAAATTTTCCATATCCTGCTCCTTCAGGGTTTGTCTCTCTCTCCTCTAATTTCTTTTGTTTTAACATTTCTGTGATATAGTTTTTAATTAGTTTGTGGTTTTTTGTTGTTGTTCTTGTGTTGCTTTGATTCATTATAATACCTTAACCCTTTGTCTTTTGTTGTCAATTGTTGACCGAGAATTTCTGATATTTTTTTTCTGGTTCCATTTTTCATTTTTCTTTTTCTTGCCTTTATTCAGGCAATATATTGTACACATTTTCTACCATATATGCCTTGAAGTTGATACCATATGGCTAAATATTTATATAATTTTCCAATATTTTTATATAACTCTTTGATAGTTTTGTTGAGCCACTTCTGCCATTGAGGTATTTGATATCTAACCTTAGAAGCATTCCTATATAGCTCTCCTTATATGATCCTATCATGGTAACAGCCACAGCATATGCTGTTATATGCAAATCTTGAGATGTTTTTACATTCTTTCAAATGTAGGAGGAAGTTTCTTCATGATATTTATTCACAGATACAAGCTTTTTTGAAATATTTTTTTAAATAGCTGTTTTGTTAGTTGAAAAAGGGCTTTTTGAAATTGCATGCTGAGAATTCTTATCTCTTATTCAAAATCATTTGAGACATTAGCAATATTTTTACCCTCCATTTCATTATTAGATAACATTCCTGGCATTTGTGTTAAGCATCATGAAATCTTTGCTTCTAATTGGTAAGATCTGTTTCCAGTTTTGTTATGATGTAGTTCTGGTACCTAATAAAAGTTTTATCTTTCATATACAGTTTTAGTTTGTGGGTTATTTTTGTTTCTGATTTATTCCTATGTGTCTTGCCTCCTTGAGATGCTAGAACCCAAAGGAGCACCATTCACTCTGCTATCGTCTGTGTCAAGATAATCACTGATAGTTCCAAGTAGGCCTAATCTACAAGTCTATGCTCCTCCATCAGTTCTTTTAAACACATAGGAGCGGTTACATTACACTGGTGGAAATGCTAATCCCACCAGTGGTATTACCTTAACATAACTGGCTGATATGTCAGGTTCTCTGCCATACTTTTAGAGATACCATAGCATTCTCAGGGCACTCAAAATCCTCAGTATATGGCAACTTGACCAGAATTCTCTTTCTTTCATTTAACATATCCAGTTAAATATGCAAATTCTTGGTGATTTTTTTTTAAATCACATTTCGTCTCTATTGTTTGACAATAACATCAACAAGCTACTTCAAAACAGCAGCTTCTTAACTGGCTTCCCTACCTCTAGTTTCTTCCCATTTCAAAATTTCATGCAATATTATTTTTCACAAAATATCGCTTTCATTATATTACTCTTTTGCTTAAATCCTAACCATTGCCTTTTAATTACAAACATTTCAGCATGACATAAAAAGCTCTTCCAGTTTTTGCCCCACTCTAACTTTCCACCTTTTTCCTGATGTTCCTCTAATATCACAACCATGCTGGTCCTCACTGTTTCCTGAACATAACAGAACATTGAACTAGATTATACTCTAAGGTACCTTCCAAATTTAAATTCTATGATCCTGCACTCTAGTTATCCTTTTCCCTTTGTTAGGCAGTCACAGTAGAAGCTATTTCAAATGGTTCCTTAAAAAGAATTCCTTCTAACACATACCTAAAAGGTGGTGTTCTGGCCTTTCTTGATAATCTCTGGTGAATGAGTACTCACTACCTCCCAAGGCAGTTCATTCTATTATAAATGGCTTTAATTGTTAAGAAATTTTCTTTACATAAAGTCTATATTCTCCTGTCTTTAACTACTATTTACTGCTCTTAGTTCTGCCCTCTAGGACCAAAAACAACAAATCTAACCTCTCTACGGGATAGTTCTTGAAATACTTTAGAGTGAAGAATTCATCCTTCCCCCAAATCTTGTTTTGTCCTGGCTAAACAACTCTATTTCTCTTAACCAGTATTCATATGGTGTTGTATAAAGACCCTTCATTACAACCTGGCCTGAGAGCCTTCCTCCTTAAATTTCAATTTATTTAATTTGGGCCAATGTTACAACCTTCCTAGATATTTTTAAATCTGTCATTCAGTGTGCTTTCCATCCTTCTCAACTTTATGACATCTGCAAATTTGATAAGCTTGACACCTATCATTCTTTCAAAGGTTTCCTTTTTCCAGTATTAACATTTTTTTCCTAGTTAGAAGTACAAAAGATTAAAGTTGTTATGTAGAAAGATTTTAAAAAAATGTAGGAAGATGTGTTTGGTGACGTGTCATCATGAACTCAGATTTTTTCTGTTTTAACAATTATTTCTGTTGCATAGGCCATAAATTCAGTTTTAATGATTTTTTTTTCTTTTGAATCAATCAGGAACATCCATCCTGTTATGGTTCCATACTCTCTTTAGAATTCATAGGATTTTCTGCCTTCTCAGGTTTGGATTAATTTTATTTTATCTTTCAACACTTATTCATAGACTTTTTGATTTGGTTAGCTAATGTAGAAGTCATGTTTCCTTCTATTTTTACTATTTTCCCCATTAGTTTATCTCTTTGTACTCAAAGTCATTGAGTGTCCTCATGAGATCTTTAGTAATTTCTTTATTTCTTCCATATATCCCCCTATTCTTAATTTTCTACCTTCTTTTCTTCCATGGGCTGGAACTCAAAGTTGTCTCATAACTTTCTACTCTATAGAATTCACTTTTCACTGGCCTCAGTTTCTTCCACAGATGACTCCTGGGTAGTTAGAACTGGCTTCAGTTGGATTCCTCTCCCCTATACATCAGGCCAGGTGGATCTTCACACACACACACACACACACACACACACACACACACTGGCACCATATCCCTATTCCCTTTTTCCCTCAGTTCTCTGACTGAATAAAATTGCAGCATAGCATCTTGTCATGTTGCCATTCTAGGTAAAGAAAGCTTCTGGCATTTGGCTTTGCATGGCATAGGAAAGGGACCAAGGCTTAATTCTGTTGCAAGCCCATCAGCAAGTTTGTGCAGCCTTGGCAGAGCATGATCATTGATGAACAAGGAAATGCTGAGTGGGAATGTTAGGAATCAGGGATTAGCCTTCTCTGTTGTTAGTTCATTAGGTTGTTACCTCATCATTGTTATTGGTGTCTTAGATATTGGAGACAAATGAAATTACTTTATGTCTTATGTATAATTTCTTTTTTAGAGAGATATGAGAGGTTATACAGATTAAAGAAAATGGCTGACCCTCCTTTTTGTTAGTTACATGAACTAGGAATTGGAAACATGAATTTGAAATAATGTAGAGTGACAAAGGCAAAACCAGAAGAACAATATATGCACTGACAAAATAGTATTTATAATAATTAGCATTCACTTCCCTCCTAGCCTATCTACATCCTACCCAAGGCCACCTTTTCTCCGAAAATTTCTAAATAATTCTAGCACCCTTCCCCCTTAGAGTATGCTGGTAGACGTTTAACTGGCTCTCCAGGGAGAATATGTATTCATGAAACACTTTTAAGTGTAATAATCATCATCAACATTTTATCCATTGTTTTGTTAAGTCTAGAAAATTGGTGAAAAATCAATAACACTCTTATTTGTAGTATTTTGCTATTTCTGAGGTATAAACGATCACTTTGAAAATTTTAACAATTGATCCTCATAAGCCAGTTTGAATTGCCTTCAGCACAGACCTGCCCATCTCTGATCTAATACAATATTTACAATCTATAGAATTTGCATAGAAATAAGTGGATTTTTTTTTGTTTAAACGCTTCATCTATCTTGTCCCTTGAATAAAATTACATGCAAGCAGGGACCATTATCTTATCTCCTATAGAATCTAGCACAGAACGAAGTAAATAATAAATACTCAATATTTATTTGTGGAATTGAATTTCAATCATACAGTAAATTGCCCATTTAAAACTAATTATTTTCTTTTCTGAAGATGTCCATACTCTATTTGATACTTTGTGTAAATCTGAAAAAAAATTTCTCATATCATATAAAAAATACAAACTGACAAATAAATATCTACCACAGATAATATTTTTTTCTGTATGAACAAGTGTCTATTAGGCATCTAACATGTGCAAAGCACTGTCCTAGGTTTTATGTCCACTTCTTTTGCACAGTGCAAAGAGTTTTGTCTTTTTTCTCTATTCACTTACATATGCATGAACATAAATGGAAATACATTCTCACTCCAGATATGCATTGTGTGCCTATGCTATAAGCAGTGTATATTTATATATCTTTCCTTTAATATTCAAGCTAAGACTTTTTTTCCAATAAAATAAAAAGTCATCAATAATGCAGGAAAAAAGGAGCCAGGATGATGGCAAAAATGCAGAAATACTCATGAGCTATCCCAAATTACCCTCCAAACAACTTTATGTAAGGACTCAAAACAAATTCAGGAGTAGCAGAATCCACAGAAAGATGGGGTAAAACTATTTTCAAGTCCAAGACAACTTAGAAGGTTGGCAAGAAATTTCTGCCACACCAGGGTAAGAGTGAAGCACAGTCCAGTTCAGGCAAAACCCTGGCACAAGCCAGCAATAGGCCACACCTTGGCAAGCAAACAGTAGGCATGGAAGCAACTGAATCAGCAGCAGCAGCTTACAGAGCTCTCAGCCCACAAACAGTAACGGAATTGAACAAATAGTCAGTAGTAGATTATAGAGGCTGCATTGCTGGCCCTGGGTACAAGAATGGTGTATGACCCATTTGCAGATCTGGATTGCAGTCTTGGTCCCAGGTCAAATAGGAGCACTAACACACCAGAGGTTGTGGCCACAGGTATATGGGAAACCTGGTCAGAGTTCCAGGGAAGAAAAGAGTGCTACTGATTGTTTACAGAGCATAAAACAGGAGAGGAGTAAACACATCTCTCCTTAGATCATACCACCTTAGAAAAACTAAAAACTTTCAGACCCCCCAGAACTAGCTCCGAAAATATTTGTTAAAAAAAACCCTGAATCTTAGGACAGTGTCTTCTTTCACCCAAGGAATGGAGTCCAAATTTAACATAAGATTAAAAGTCATGAATACGTTGGAAAATGAGCAAAAAACAAATGAAGAAGCTAATCATTAGAAAGTTACTATGGTAACAGGAAAGATCAAAACACAAACTCAAGAAGACAACAAAATTAAAACTGCTACATCCAAAAGCCTCAAAGAAAAATGTGAATTGGTCTCAGACCCCAAATGTGACCCCCAAACAGGAGAACTCAGAAAAGATTTTTAAAATCAAATAAAGGGGTAAAGGTGAAAATGAAAAAAGAAATGAGAGTGATGGAAGAAAAATCATGAAAAAAATCAAGAGCTTGGTAAAGGAGGCAAAAATAATATGAAAGAAAACAACACCTTAAAAAAATAGAATAGGACAAATGGTAAATGATAGTTTTTAAAATCTTCTGAAGAAACGAACTCCTTAAAATGCAGAATTGACCAAATGGAAAAAGGTTCAAAAATTCACTGAAGAAAAATACTCCTTAAAAAGTAGAATTAGCCAAATGGAAAAGAAGGTACAAAAACTCAGTGAAGAAAATAATTCCTTAAAAATCAGAATCAGGCAAGTGGATGCTAATGACTCCATGGGACATCTATGAAACAGTAAAACAAAATCAAAAGAATGAAAAATACAATAAAATATGATATATCTCATAGGGGAAACAAACAACTGTAATTGTAATTAATTTGAATTTGAAGACCCCTTTTTTGTATTGGCAAGTAAGCAGGTACTTAGCACCTTGTTTCAAGTTAAGGAAAGGTAGCAGGTACTTAGCAATTAATAATTGATGAAGCCTCTGTGGGGGAAACAGGAAGTATGAACTACTTTCTCCTGTTACTGACATGACAGGAAGGGGTTGGCTGAAACAGGAAGCTAATGTCATGTGTGTATATAAGAAAAGCCCCAGAGAGGCACGATCAGAATTTTTTGAGACCAGAATTTGGTGGCAGAATCTGTTTTGCTTGGGAGAGAGAGAGAGAATTTCTCTCAGCAGCATCTGGAGACTAGGCTGCTATTGCTGGACTGAGAACTGAGTCAGAATTTTCTTCAGACAAGACTCATGGAAACTGAAGTTGCTGCCTCCAGGAAGCCTGAAGAGGAAAGCTCCCTCCCACCCCCATTCCCCAGGCTGGATAAAATGATTTTGATTTTGAGAACCTGGGAGGAGTGATTCTGATTCTGGGAGCCAGTTGAGATTTCTTCTGGGTTCTAAGGCCAGCTGAACTTCTGAAGGACTGAGGAAGAATGGCTATGGTGCCAATATTCTGTTTGTCTGTTTTGATTCTGTTTTGCCAGATTTGTCTGCTGGTGAAGGATGGTGCTGTTGTTGTAGAGGTCCTGGAACCTTTCTGTTGGCTCAGAAGCCCTGAAGAAGGATTTTCTTGTTGTATGTTTACAGAAATCCTGGAAGAGCGTCTTGCTGATGTTTTCAGGGGTCCTGAAACTGTTCTGCAGGCAGAGAGTGAATTGATGATGACACTGGCAATGAATGTCATGGCTTTGTTAAGCTTTGTCTCCCCAGGAACAGAGATTGCTGAGAACTTTCTTTGAGTCAAGATGTAGAAAAGACCTCTCCTTGGGTATTGAATGCTGTGATGATGACATGCTTTACTAGTGACCTAGGGGTGCAGGGTTTATGTATTCTCTAATGATTGTACTCAGTGATTAATCATACTGAGTAACTGATTGCTGAATAAGTGATTGATTGAATTAATCTAGTGTGCCCCAGACTGACTATTGTAGTTTGAGGTGATTGAATGACTGAGTAAGGAGGCAAACCTCCTTAAGGATACCAGAAGATTGTTCTTTGTTGAAAACTATTGTGACAACTTTGGTGAAAGCTATGTGGCCATTTTAATGATAAGCTGTTGTGAATTTTGTGATTTTCTGTGATAAGTTGAAATATCATGAATGCTGTACCTTGATTTGCTGTGAATGTTTTGCTTTGATTTGTTATGGTATAAATAGAATGTTCACTATATTGTGTAATCAGAACCTTAGAAGTTGTTCACAAGAGCATTCTTATGGAAAGCTTCTTGTGCATGGCATTATAATGACTCACCTAGAAATTAGATTGAGGAGAGATAATGTAAGAATTATTTGACAACCTGAAAGTCATGACAAAAAATAAAATAAAATAAAAGCCTAGACAGCATCTTTTGAGAAATCAATAAAGGAAACAGCCCTAATATTCTAGAAATATAGAAACTGAATAGTAATTGAAAGAATTCACAGATCACCTCCTGAAGGAGATCCCAAGGAATGCTATAGCCAAATTCCAGAGCTCACAGGTCAAGGAGAAAATTCTGCTAGTAGTCAGAATGAAATCAGGATCACACAAGATTTAGGAGCTTCCATATTAAAGATTCAGAGGTCTACTTTCTGAGCCCAGCAGAGGAAGCCCCTTCTAGAAACTCAACATGTCCATTTACAAGATCCAGGCAAGAAAGATCTTTGACTCTCATGGAAACCCCATTGTTGAAGTCTATCTCTACACTAAAAAAGAACAATTCTGAGCTACTGTGCCCAGTGGTACTTCCACTGAGTGGTTCTCAACCTTCCTAATGCCACTACTCTTTAATACGTGTATGTGGGCGTATCTGCATGTGGGCAGACCTGCCTGGAGACTAATAGAGGAGTGGTGTCTCGGTTCCTAAGACCATTGGAAATATGTGTTTTTCTGATGGTCTTAGGTGACCCAGTTCGACCTCCAAAGGGGTCATTACCCACAGGTTGAGAACCACTGTTCTACTGCTATCCATGAAGCCTTAGAGCTCTGAGAGACAATGAAAAGACCTGCCACATGAGGAAAGGAGTCTCAAGTGGTTGGGCACATCAACAAGACTATTGCCCCAACCCTGATGAGTAAGAAACTGAATGTTGTGGAGCATGAGAAGATTGACAAATTGATGACAGAGATGAATGGCACTGAGAATAAATCTAAATTTGGTGCAAGTGCCATATTGGGCTTGTCTCTGGCTGTTTCTAAGACCAGAATTGCTGAGAAATGTGTCTCCCCGTACCACCATATTGCTGACCTTGCAGGCAACAATGAAGTCATCCCGCCAATTCCAGCCTTCAATGTGACCAATGGTGCCTCCCATGCTGGTAACAAGATGGTCATGCAGGAGTTCATGATCATCTCTGTTGGAGTAGAAAACTTTAAGGAGGGCATGCACAGTGGGGCTGAGGTCTACCATAACCTGAAGAGTGTGATTAAGCAGAAGTATGGACAGGATGCCACCAACATAGGGGATGAGGGTGGCTTTGCTCCAAACATCCTGGGGAATAAAGAAGCTCTAGACCTGCTAAAGAATGTTATTGGTAAGGCTATAATGATAAGGTCACAATTGGTATGGATATTGCTGCCTCAGAATTCTTCTGGTCTGGGAAATATGATGACTCAGACTTCAAGTCTGCCAATGATTCCAGTAGATACATATCCCCTTCTGAGCTTGGGGATCTCTACCAGAGTTTCATCAAGGACTATCTAGTGGTGTCAACTGAAGATCTCTTTGACCAGGATGATTGGGAAGGTTGGAAAAATTTCACTGCTACTGTAGGCATCCAGGTGCTAGTGTATGATCTCACAGTGATCAATCCCAAGCACATTGAAAAGATTGTGAAAGAGAAAACCTGAAACTGCCTCCTACTCAAAGTGAACCAGATTGGTTTCATGACTGAATCTTTCCAGGCATGCAAGCTGACCCAGTCCAATGCAGGGAGGAGGGGTAATGGCTTCCCATCATTCTGGGGAGACTGAAGATATCTTCATCAAAGACCTGGTGGTGGGTGTCTGCACTGGGCAGATTAAGACTAGTGTCCCCTGATGATCTGAGCATCTGACCAAGTATAACCAGCTTCTCAATATTGATGAAGAGCTGGGCAACAAGGCTAAATTTGCTGGAAGAACTTAAGAAACCCACAAGCCAAGTAAGCTCTGTGGCCAGGAAACCTAAGAGCTCACAGGTGCCAGCCACCTCTGTAGAAGTCTGCCTGTCCTAAGAATGGGCAGCACCAAGTACTAGACCAGTTTTGTTTTGGGGGCAAGGGCTTCTGCTGCTTAACTTCCCTCTCCCTTCCACCCTTCTGTGATGTTCTCATTGCTTCATTAGAACTATCTTACACTAGAGACTACCTGATTATCTGGCTCTATCAGAAGACCTTTGTCATCTTGTGATGGGAAAGAATGACCTGTTCTCAGCCCCAACCCTGGTGTTGATTTGTGAAGCCATGTACTTGTGATGGAGCCCTGATGAGTCCACAGGTCAGATCCCTAGTGGCTTCTATGTGTGGAATAAAAGTATTCAGGAACCCACTGGAAAAAACAAGTTTCAGAGGGCTTGGACTATGATATTCCAGAGGGCAAAGGAGCTAAAATTACAACCAAGAACCACCTAGATGGCAAAACTGATTATCCTCCTTCAGAGTGAAAAATGGAAATGAAATAGAAGACTTTCAAGCATCGTTGATGAGATAACCTGAATAGAAATTTTGACTTTCAAATATAAGAATCAAGAGAAGCATTTTAAAAAGGTAGACAGAAAAGAGAAATCATAAAGAATTCAATAAGATTAAACTGTTTGCATTCCTACATGGTGAGATGATACTTGTAACTTCTAAGGACTTTATAATTATTCAGGCAGTTAGGACTATATATAGATGGAAGACACAGATCTGAGTGGAATATGATGAGATATTATCTAAAAAAAATAAAATTAAGGGCTGAGAAAAAGGAATGCACTGGGAGAAGGGGAAATGATATGCCAAATAGGGTCAATCATCTCACAGAAAAGAGGCTTGAAAGAGCTTTTACAATGGAGGGGAAGATAGGGAAAGTGGGAGGTAAGGCTTGAACCTCACTCTCATCAAAATTGGCTCAAAGAAGGAACAACATACAAGATCAGTTGGTATAAACATATATCTTACCCTACAGGGAAGTAGGAGGAGAAAGTGATGTGTGTGTGTGTGTGTGTGTGTGTGTGTGTGTGTGTGTGTGTGGAGAGGGTAGGAGAGAGTAATAGAAGGGAGGGTAGATTGGGGAGGCAACAATCACAAGCAAAACTCTTTTGAGGAGGGATTGGGTGAAAGGAGAGAGTAGGATAAACTGAGGACAAAATAGAATAGAGGAAATAAAATTAATAATCATAACTGGGGGGAAAAATACAGTAGATTTCTCTGATAAATGCCTAATTTCTAAAATATATAGAAAATTGAGTCAAATTTATAAATATACAAGCCATTACCCATTTGGTAAATGGTTAAAAGATATCAACAGGCAGTTTTCAGATAACATAATAAAAGCTATCTATAGTCATACAAAAATGCTCTCAATCATAGTTGATTAGAGGAATGCAAATTAAAATATCTGAGATGATACCTCACACCTATGAAAATTGAAATTGACAAATATTGGAGGAGATATGGGAAAATTAACACACCAATTCCCTGGTAGTAGAGTTGTGAATTGATTCAAGTATTTTGGGGATCAAGTTGGAAATATCCCGAAAGGGCTATAAAACTTCATGTACCATTTGACTCATCATTACCACTGTATTACAAAGAGTTAAAAAAAAAAAAAAAAAGGAAAGGACTTATGTGTACAAAAATAATTGTAACAACTTTTTACTAGTGGCAAAGAACTGGAAATTGGAAATGTTCATCAACTGGGGAATGACTGAACAAGTTGTGACTTGTGATTGCGATGGAATACTATTGTTCTATAAGAAATGATGAGAAGGATGCTATCAGAAAAACCTGGAAAGACTTACATGATCTGATGCAAAGTGAAATGAGTAGAACTGGGAGAGCAATGTACACAGTTACAGCAATATTGATGATAATCACCTGTTATTGACTTAACTCTTCTCAATGATCCAAAACAATTCCAAAGAACTTGTGATGAAAAATGTTATTTACCTCCAAAGAAAAAACTGATGAAGTCTGAAGGCAGATTGAAGCACACTTTTTTTTTTTTTACTTTTTTTAGGTTTATTTTAAACTCTATTTTCCTTCATAACATGACTAATACAGAAATTTGGTTTGCATGACTGCACATGTATAATCTATATCAATGTTTTGCTGTGTCAGTGAGGGGGAGGAAGGGGAAGAACAGAAAGAAATTGGAACTCATTTTTTTAAATGAATGTTAAAATATTTTTTACATTTAATTGGGGAAAAAAATTAAATAGAGAAAAAACAGATGAATTAGACATACAACTTTAAAAAACTAGAAATCTAAGCAATTAAGAACACAAACAAAAAATAGACATTTTAAAAATCAAAAGGAAATCACAAAATTAAAAGCAGAAAAATAGAATAAAAGATAAAACTAAGAACTAGGATTTGGGTAGGAGAGTAAATGAGAGTCCATTAATAATTTGATTTTTTTTCAAAGACAAGGAAAACACAATTGCCATTATCACAAATGCAAAAGGTGAATTCAGATAAAAGAAATTGTATTCCCCACCCCACCTACACACAACACCTTGCAACACAGGCTAGATACAATGTGAAAAACTTGGAAAAGATTTAACAAAAAGAGCAACAAAGTTAAAGAATTGGAGAGCAAGAGAGGTTAAAGGTATAGGGGTTATTTTATCCAAGCAAGGAAAACTAAAAGGTTGCCTTTAATCCTCTTCCTATAGAATAAATAATTCAGCAGTAATTTTTTTTTTATTTTTCTCATAGACTTTAACTGTATTATTGTTGTAGTTTATCTATAGAGAAAAATTGAAATCCTTCAAGGAGAAGGATCTTGAAGTCTTCCTTCCTTTCTAGAGGAAAATAGAATAGATGCTTATCTGTCTGAAATAGTAGAATGATTTATAAACGAGCAGACAAAACAAACCTTCCCGGAACTCATAGCTACATTCTCACTTATGAAGAATAAGGAAAGTGTTAGCCTGCTTTAATTGTTCACCTCAAAGATCAGCGTCCCTGGTAATTGAAAAAAGGGATATTTTTAATCTTGTAGTAGATGACCTCTCAAGGTCACTTCTGTCCTGATGATTCTGTGTAGTATTATTTTAGAAAGGATTTTTTTACAGTTAATATCATTCTTATGTAACTTTTTAAAAAATTGATTAATTCATTTTGGTTTAAACCTATAATTTCATACTCTCCTTTTAATCAATAAATTTCTAAAACTATAAACTCTGCAACTTAAAATTTTCAAGAGCTACCTGGGTACAATGAGACTTTAATGACAGATTCAGGGACACAAATCTAGGTATATGTCAGAAGTAAAACTAAAACCTAGGTGTTTTTGAGTCTTGAGGGCACTCTTTCTAAAATGCCACATTGCCTCTGAATTCCCATGTTTACTTTAACATCAAAGATCTATGTTCTGATTCATCTGTGTACTCCCTCCATCCATGAAGATGACAATTCTCTCCTAGCCTTAGTAGTTAAATTCATGATTGGCTGTGGCAAAAAAGAAAAAATCATCACCTGCTGTCTATCCCTCTGGTGCTGAGCCTTTCTATGCTTATTAGTTAGGATGGTCCTTGTACAGTCTGTCACTGCGCCCAAACTTGAAGCTTTTCAAGGCTGGCAAGAGCTGCCAGAGTTTTGTATTATGCTGGCATAGCCTTTGAGAATCCAAGGTCACCTCCAGACCACAATTAATCATCAAGAAAGATTTTAGTGAAGGTCTAATTACTACATCTACTGAATAATTTTATTGCACCCACTACATTGACACTATCCTTCATATTGTGTCAAATAAGTGTTTTTCAAAAGTTTCCTGAAATCCATCTTCACAGAATAATACTTTAAAGCACCCCACAAACTCTCCTATCATAAATATCAAATTCTGAATTTTGAGGGAAAAGGGTAGTTATAAGTTTATAGGTTACAGTTATAGAGTTATAGAATTATAGGCTACAGCAGGATAAGTGTCTTGCCACTCTACCTTTTAGCCTCTCTCCTCTCTCTTTTATGCAGAAACATCCTTATATAATCATAGATTGAATCATGATGCTTCCCATTTGTATTCAAAACATATAGCTGACTGTCTTGACCAATAAATAAGGTATGCTTGTAAGTAATGTCGTATCATTAGTGTAAGTGTTTTTGAGTATGGCAGCTTCTTTTATTTTGGAGTTCTCATTCTTCATTCATGTTCTGAAACTTCTATACTATTTGCACAGTGCAGTTTGTACAGACTGGGAATAGATTTCATTTATTTCTGTTTATAGTTCCAAATTTGTTTTCAAAAAGATAGTCATACTCTAAACTCAATACTCAATATTCAAGGTCATAGCTTTTTAACATGTATCAAATTCTGATATCAGATACTAAGAACATCCAAATTCTAGGGTTCCTATTTTATTAGTTACAAATATTAAGAGACATATAGAGAAGTAATTTCTAAAGTATAGTTGTACTATGTGAAAGTATACATCATCAGGCCTTCTGCAAGACCACAAACATGTATTACATCAGATGACATGAAGCTCTGTTTTCCGTGAAAGGCATACTAGCATGAAAATAGATATATCTAGGTGCCAAGTAACAACAAGAGTCCATCCAGAAGTGCCAAAATAAAAGCAGTTGCTCAAGAAATACGACAAGCTAAGTTTGATTCAAGGTAAAAGAAAGACTTCCAAGTGTGATTGCTAACATTATTTATGTGGCTTGAGCCAAGTGAGGGGGGAGAAGAAGGTGGAACAGGAAAAACCATATTTCAGTAGAGACATACATAATAACCAGAAAGAATAAAATAACAATTGATGTTTTAAGCAAAGTTCATTTTGAGTCAAAGAAAATGTTAATCTGTGTCATATATATTATGATGGAATTCACACCATGATGATATATATGCAATGAATAGGAAAAAAAGGGACAGTGTTTAAAAGAGAATTTAGGCATAATTTGAAAAGATAATTACAGGCAAATGTAACAAAAGAAAAGATTAAGTGGAGCAATAAGAACTTGAGAATAATTATGTGATAATTAACAAGTACTCTTTTTCCATCTTGAGGTAGGGGGCAGGAAAGGAACATAGGGTGAGAGGGGAAATGGCAGAGAAAAGATAAACCCTACCTGCTGCACTGTTTTAGCTGTCAAGTAATTTTATTATAAATATGATTTCAACAGCATCTCCATCTCTTAATATTTATTGCCAGTGTTGTGTAAAATGCTTTGGCTATAGCAGACATAATTACTCAAGATACTCTACAAACAGAGGGATGATTAGCACTCTGTCTTTGTCAAGTTCCATTGGAAACTCTCTGGTTGTAACCTTCACCCTTATTTAAAAGGAACCATTTTGGAGACTAAAGGTAGCCAGTTATAGTGGGGATTTGGGAAGGAGGCCAGCTAATTTCTTGAAGCACCAGGGCATATTCCAGGGCTTCTTAGACTTTTTCCACCCATGACTCCTTGAGTGCTTTTCAAACTATGGGTCTCAACCCCACATGGGGTCATAATCCACAGTTTAAGAGATTGGAGTGGGAGGAATTCCAAAAGGAAAACAAAACATTTAGTGCTTAAATCCAGTCATTTGCCCAAGGGTATTTATAGAATCTTAAGCTCTTCATCCCTTTGTTTCTTTGGAGACAAAGCCAAGATGGGATGTTGGGAAAGAACAGTAAGAGTCATAAAAATAAACACTCTGAGCCCATTAACTTGCCCCTTGTTCACTAGTGTGGGTGACAGAACTAATTGCTCATCTTTTTTATTCAAATACAATATTTGAGAAATATGGAATGGGAGAGCCCTCAGTTCTAGTATTTGCAGAAAGAATCCATTCAGTTAATGAGGAGGAGGAGGAGGAGAGAGAGAGAGAGAGAGAGAGAGAGAGCTTTGAAAAGTAAGAAAATAAAGTTTTTCTACTTAAAAAATTCTTTCATAGATCAGAAATAGAGATGGAAAGAATAATGATGATGTAGTTGTGATAATACTGCATATTTGGGTCATCTACTTTTTGTAAATGCAGCACAAACACATCATCGTTGTTGTTTCCGGGAGCCTTTCTAGTCACATATTTTAAATGTTACTATTGCTGAGGCACTTTCAGTCATGTCTGACTCTCAGTGACTCCATTTAAGGTTTTCTTGGCAGAGATATTGAGGTGGTTTGCCATTTTCTTCTCCATCTCATTTTACAGATGAAGAAAGTGAGGCAAACAGGGTTAAGTGACTTACCCAGGGTCATATGACTAGTAACTACCTGAGGTCACAGTTTCACTCAGGAAGGTAAGTCTTCCTGACTCCAGTCCCAGCACTCTATCTATGCCATGTTGTTTTAATGTGCAAAGACCTTAAATATGTCAGAAATACTCTTAATGACCTCAGAAGCACTGTCATATCCCACCTTTGCATTCCCAGCACCTAGCAGATTCACATATCCTTTTTTTTTTCCTGAATAGTAGGCACTTGATCAATGTTTGTTAAATTGGCATGAACTAGTAATCCATATCATTTTATCTAATCTGGAATATATCACATTCCCTTCTATAAAGATCCTTCAGATCAATTTTAAAAGCATTTATTAAGTATCTGTGACATGCAAGATACTGCAAGGCACTGAAGATAAGAAGAATAAAATAAATATTTCTCTCCCTGAAGAAGCTTACATTCTACTAGGGGGTAACACTCTATGAAACAAATTGGTACTTATGTGGTATATAAGGTCATAGCTTCAGCCAATTGATATCTAATTCCTATTGTTGCCCAAAGTGAGAAGAACAAGAACAATCAATTATAAAAATAACTATCCAGGCTTTTGACTTCCTCAGACATAAAGTAGAGGTGAGAGATGGGACTTGAACATGTTGATGCAGATTCCTTGCAATTATCTATCATTTACTAAAGAAATGAAAAAAAAAAACCACACTTTTAGCATGTCTCTTCTTCTCTTCTAGGATACTCCATACTTCAAGCTATTATGGAAAAAGCAGGACAAAATGGTTGGCATGTCAGTGCCATATGTGTGGAAAACTTTAATGATGCCAGCTATAGGAGGCTTCTAGAAGATCTGGATCGAAGACAAGAAAAGAAATTTGTAATAGACTGTGAAATAGAGAGACTTCAAAACATATTAGAACAGGTAAGTCATATATGTTATCTGGATCTCAATCTAGAAGTATTTTCATTTGATTTTGGGACATTCCCCCAGCTTCGTAGTCAGGAGACCTTCTTTTGAATTCTTGGTTTGTGAGAACCTTCTGCCAACTTGAACTTGTAATTTCTTGTTTGGAACTGGCTTCTATCTCTTCCTTCTCTTCTGAATTTCTTAGAATAGCTATCTTCCTTCAAAGTTAAGTTCAAATGCTAATTCCTACAGGAGGCCATTCCTCATCCTTCTATGGGTCCTAGTGTCTTCATATGCTCTTACCAGAATTACCTAGTATTTACTCTGTGTGCTTACTACATGTTTGTTGATTGAGTGACTGAGGTTCAAGTGCTTTGTGCCTCTCAACTAATTATTTTTATGTCCTAAGATTTCAACAGTGGTTCAAAATTTAAAGGAGTTAATGGAATTTTAAGCTGTAGATATGTGAAGGCCTTTTGAGTATGACCTTTGAGAATCACTAAATTATTTTATTCTTATCTTCTAAATCCTATAGAAGTCTGTGAGTCTCTGTATCAGCAATGCAGTATTCACAATGCCTACAGTAACTATAAATATGCTGATATAGTTATTAATCACAAAATGGAACAGGCTCGCTACATAAGAAATATAGATAGTGCATTCATTTAAATACCAGAAGACTGAGTCCCAAAA
>CM053588.1:122675110-122698527 GCA_028646515.1 Pseudochirops corinnae | reverse complement strand
CGTGGAAGATCTTCAAATCCTAGTATCGTTACAGTCTCTCATAAAGAAAACATTTTTGATCTTTGGAGGACAGCATATGTGAAATGATAAGGAAAGTAAATCTTAAAAACTGACAGACTAGTGTTGTATACAGCATATTTTCTCCTAGCTGAGCAGGGCAAATAGGAATTAAAGAGTAGATATAAATTTGTACCTAAGAAGAACCCCTTCATAGAGCACTCAAATATATTTCTAAATTTTATTTGAAGTACGCAGGAAAAATAAAACCATTCTAAGTTATTGTGTTAGGCTATAGGAAAATATCATTAAACAATACGTGCTTGCCTTTTGCTTAACCCTGGATAGTACGATAATATTTTGAAAGTCTGTATTTTAGGATATAGTTAGTACTATTGTATCAAGATTATGGTGAACGTGTGCCATCTAGTGGTCTAAAAAATGGTTGCTTATATTTGCTCAAGATAGCTGTAAGGTTAGAGACTATATATTAACAAGATTTTTTTGTTTGTTACTTACAACTTCATATGCACATAATTATACATTTTAATTTGTAATATAAATAGATATGCAGAAAAGTTTTAGGATGGTATGTACATAAGATTAATTCTAGCCTTGGTTGTAAAAATATCACCTTTTTTCTCTTTCATCTTTTCTCTCATTCTTTTTCTTTCTTTTTGGAAAGGGGAGTCTTCAAAGATATCTGAGAGGGACATTGTATTACATGACCTCCACGGCCATTTTTAGCTTTGTGATTCTTCTCTCTTTGAGTGATATGGAAGCTGTAGAAATAGAAAGGATGGAGGGAAGGCTGTTCTTCTGTAATCATTGTCAATCTAGACATGACTTTATAAAAGGAGACAACGGGACATTCACATGTTAACAATCATTTCAGGAAAGTATGTGTGTATGTTGGCAAGTACTAAATATAAGCAAGTAAACAATGCAAATTTCTCATCCTGAAAAATTTCTCAAAGATGATTAGTGAATCAGCTATTAAAAGAATATATCAAAATTCAGTGCAAGTACATGTTATTGGCCTTTGATCTGTCCTCACACTCTTGCATTTTTATATTTATTTCTTTTTCCTCATTTCTTCAAATAATTTAAATGTATAGACCTACTGACTTATGGCATTTTTATAAAAAACAAATCCCACACACCAGTGTAGGACTGTCATTAACTTCCATAATTCTCTTAAACTCCAAAAAATTAAGAATTATTTCCCTTCCTCCTATTTCTCCTCAGAAATTCTTTTGAACTTTTTTTTTAGTTAGACCTGTGTTTAATTGGGATCGGAAACTCCCTAATAATGAAGCACTGTCTTTCAATGCATATCCACACTTAATCCAAAATTTAGTCTTAGAGAGTTGCCTAGGGCATTGCAAGGTTAAATGATTGTCCAGGGTCCCACAACTGGAGAGCTTCTATCAGTGGCAGGACTTGAATCCAGGTTTTCCTGAGTCTGAGGCAAATCCTCTGTTCATTATGCCATTGATGCCTCTGTAATATTTTTTGGATAAAAAAATCATTTTTGTTTGATTCATTGACTACTTTCTTAGCTGAGTCTAAGGAGTTAGGGATACCAAGACAAAGACTTTCTTATTTGATTGCTTTATCAGGACATACATAACCTCCAGCTGAACTATAACTACTCCCCTCCTAATGCAACTGTATTATGTGTTTGAGTAGCTAAAGCCTTGTATGTAACTCCTATTAAATCCTGTTGGGCATCTGATCCCCCAAATTGGCTGAATTCCCAAGATTCTATTATGAGGACAGAGTAAGGTCCAAAAGGTGCTTCTGATTAATACCTACTTAAAAGATTCACTCAGCAGTAGGTGATTTAGGTTCTGGAAGACACTAACCCGTTTCAAAGGCTCAGCTAGTTTCTAAGAAGGAAACCAGGATACTTGGGTGCTCTGGATAAGCTCTCTGAATAACTTAAATAAGCTTCTTGTAAAAGCGTCTGGAAATATGATTTTTTTTTATGTCCTTACCAAAAAAAAATAAGGATCCCAGGAATTCAACTTAGAGAAGTAGAACTTGTCTGTTCTCTGATGAGTTCTATTTTTTTTTGCCTTTTTTCCTGATATCTACATAATAATAATTACAGTGATAATAGACTTTTATCCCCTAGGATGCCTCTCAAGCAAAGATCTCCTAAATGGTTTCAAGAGTCCTTGTTTCAGTGAGAACTTAATGTCCTTTCACTGTCTCATAATGAATATTTTGCCCTCAAGCTCTACACAACAGGGTTTTCTTTGCCTATTCTTACACTGACAAGTCTATGTCCCCTATACCCCAACTACTTCCCACCAGTAAAACAAATTGCATTCACAACCTCTGAATGAAATCATCTGAAGTCATTTCTGGGTTTATTTTTTATTTATTCAAACAAATTGAAAATAGATGAGCTACTCATAATTTTGCCCTTTGACTTATATTGTTCTGTTACCTCATATGATTTTCTGTGTTCCTTATTCCTCTTTCCTAGTTAAAGAATAATCTTGTTTAGAGGATAAGCAATAACCAAGGTTGTACTAATTCTTACTAAATTTTTTAAAAAGCTAAATAGTAAGTCCAAGGATTGCCATGGTAAAAATCAAGCCTATAGACAAAGCTTGCTTCTTTGGTACCGGCAGGGTGAGGTGATGTATTAGCAGACTTCTGTTCAGATGAGGACACTTTCACATTACTGCTATATGCTGTCAATAATTACTTAGCTGACATTTTAATTTGTACCAATTTGCAAAAACATAATGGAAACAGCTCACACAATTTTCTCTCAAAATACGTTAATGAACAACTAAGCTCAGAGACACACCTCATCTGGTGTCCATTTTTCCAAATTATGTTTATGCCATGCACAAATAAGTTCTTGTCCATTTCCATGTAATGAATATTCATTGAGATGCTTCAGAATCTGCACCAAAGTACAAATATTGTACCATATGTCTTTACTCTTTGATTGAGAACAATAATTTTTTTTTAAAAAAAGTAGAATTTCAGATAAATTTGTTGTTTAGTCATTTTCAGTCACATCCAATTCTTCATGGCCTCATTTGGAGTTTTCTTGGCAAAAGTACTGGAATGGTTTGCCATTTACTTCCCTAGTTCGTTTTATTGACAAGGAAACTGAGGCATATTATTATATTATATTATAAGTGACTTGTCCAAGGTCACACAGCTAGTCTCTGAGGTCACATTTGAACTCAGGAAGCTGAGTCTTCTTGATTCCAGTTCTGGTATCTATTCACTTTGCCATCTAGCTGCCTTAACAGACACTTGTTGAAAGAGATTTAACTTAAGTAAATTGCAAAGCTAACCATGGAACTGATATTTCTTATTTAAAAAAAAAAACTCTCTTGTCCAGAAAATTCATTCCCAAACAAAGGCAGAATTTTTTATAGTTCATTTTTGTTTGTTTAAGCCTGTTTCTAAGATGCCATCACCATGTAGAACTCACAAGGTAAAAACTCTCTGTATTAATGCAGACTGGCAATCTAGCAGTATTAGAGAGTTGGCTGAGGCAGAAAGTGACATACCCATGATTGAACAGCTAGTTATGTGTCTGAGACCCAAGTCAAACCCAGGTCTTCTGGATGCCAGGGATGGTCCTCTATCCATCACCCCATGGTACTTCAGTATCAAAGACTGAAGATGATTACGGAATGGAATGGAACATCAAAAGTCATTGATATTTCTTTATAATCATAAGTCTAGAGCTGACAGGAACTTGAGAAGACATTCTTCATTTTACACCTGGGGCCCAGAGAGGTTAAGAATCTTGTCCAGGTTATACTTGCAGAGCCAGAATTCAAACAAAGAACTTGTACTTCTAGGTCTGTGGTCTTACATTTGAAAAGTATTTTATCTACATTATAGTATTTGATCTTCAAAATGACCTTCAGAGACTGTTATCCTTAATTTAAAGATGAGGAAATCAAAGCAGAAAACTGTTAAGTGACTTGCATAAGCTAATATAGATAGTGCTAACACAATCAACTTTACTTCAGAAAAAAAAAAAAGCATAAATAACCATGATAAGAGTGTATAAAATTCTTCACTTATTACTCTCACCCCTACTCCAATGCAGTACTAGCAGAAATGTTTGCTGCTGCTGCTGTTGCAGCTCTTGCTGTTTCATTGCAAAAGTATATTTGCACATTTAACTTTGCTCAGTCAGAATTAGCAAGAAAATAAAGAAAAAGGCAAAAATATAAGGTTGTACATTTCTTAATCAATATGTGGGATTTTTACTACTTTAATCCTTTTATTTAGAAAAAAAATGGATTTAGAAACACAATTTCCATACAACACATAAGTTTTTCCTTGAAAAATCTGAAATACCATACATACATATTTATATCTAAACCAGACTGATACACCAAAAATGGAAAGATATTAGACAGTGGTGTTAAATGGTTCCCAAGCAACTGTTACCACAGCTGCAGGTTTTCCTGTGCTTTTTTTCCCCCTTTCTTATAAAGGAATAGAAAAGGTATCAGAGACTGATGCAATTCAGTTTTGCAAGGAAGAAGAGAAATGAATAACACAGTGCAAGTATCTTTTATGACTTAGTAGATGTTTAAAATTAAGTTAGATTCAGTTGAGCCTGTTCTACTTGCTGCTTCTGAGTAGACTTAGAAGTAGTAGAAAATGCTGTAAATTTTTATTTCAAAATGTATTCCAAAAGGTAAGTTTATTTCAAAAGGCTAAAAAAACTACCTAGTTAATTCTGAGAAGAGGTAAACAAATTCACAATTAATTCTTGCTTAAATTTAAATCAAAACTCATACTTTTTATATGCCCATATGAGAAAAATAAAATTATGCAAGGACATAATGAGTCCATAATTTGAGTTTTATTTTTCAATTTTGAATTGGCTCTTTAGAACTAAAACCACATGAAATAAATGGTTAAGAAAGAAGGAAATAAAGTTCTATGTTCTTTATGAGGTCACTTATAGTATTATAACCAATGAAGATAATTATATGAGTTGCACACCAACTACATTAAGCAGATCAATAAGCACTACAAGATAGAGGTACGTTTTCTAGCACTTTGTTTTTTATCACTTAATCTGAAAGTAAGAGTAAGGAATATGGAGTCATCAAATGTGGACTCAAATTATTACTCTGCTATGAAGGTATTGGACCAGAGGACCACTCTCTAAACTGCTTTCAACCTCTAAATATAAGAACATACAATTTATTCAATTACTCTTTTTCACTTTTCACTGATATGTGATTTTCAGAAATAATTTCCTTTCTGGTCTTTCCCTTACACACTCAATAATGTTCCATTATAATTCCCAAAGAGACTAACTATCCTGTTTAATTAATCTTAGAATCATAGAATTCTTGAGTTAGAAGGGACCATAGAGAACTTTTAGTCCAACCTTTTTTCTTATTTCATAACAATTTCTAATTCAAAACTTTGTCAAACATGAAAATTGTTGTCATGGTATTTAGGTTCCTGGCAAAATGGTGAATTTTCCCCCCACTCTTGGCATAGCTTCCATCTAGGCTGCCCATGCTCAGTTGTTTTCCTTTGTCCCCTCTGCCAGGAAGAAATCTGACATCAACAATTTGATCTTTATGGTGATTTAAGCTAATAATGTACTATTCTCATAGAAATTTGCAATTCAAAATTCATAGTTTAAGTGTGGAATAAAAGACTATGACCCAATTTAAAAGAATTTCAAGAACCAGGCCAGGTTAGAGAGATATTTGGTTGTATCTCAAATATGCAATAATCAACCCCACCTGAGAAATCACATCAGTCAAGTAGCTACCACCTCATTTTATGTTTAAAGTTAATCCCAACTGTTACAAAATTGTATTTTCACTCTCCAGAAGCCTTTTAAACTGGAGATCCAATGTTTCAGTAATGAATATCTGTCTATCAGTTGCTCCCAGGAGGAAGCAAAGTATGGTAGAAAGACTATTAACATTATCCAAAAAAACAGGTTCTGATCTGTCCTGTCTCAGCTGGCAATGTGACCGTAGGCCAATCATTTGACCATTCTGGACCTCATCTGTAGCATGATGGATTGGTCTCAATAATCTATAAGGTGTCTTCTAGAACAAATATTCTAAGACTAATAGGAGAAGAAACATAAGTAGCTATGTGTTTTTGTTTAATTAAGTCAGTTTTAGTATGTGATTTAATCATTTAGGTGAGTTTCATTATTAATAATGATTGGAAAGTATGTGCAAAAGACAATTCATAAAGTTATGACTGAAAGAGAAAAAAAGACATTTCTACTCTCCTATCTATCAAATATGTATTAAGTACCTAGTATGTATATCATATTGTTTTAGTGGTATAAAAGTGAAATTAAAAACTAATGCTTACCATCTAATGAAAGGGGAGAATAACACACGAATGCACATATCTATGATAGCTTCAGAATTTGGTAAGTAGAAGGGAGAAATCAAAGTGCTATGAGAAATTTGAAGAGGGAGAAAGAGTTCATTTCTAGCTTGGAGAGAAGTTCACCTATTATATCTCTTTTGGTACACAATGGAGGAAGTGGCATTTAAGTTTGACTTTGATGTGAGAAACATCAACATGCAGAGATCAGAAGAAGGGATTGTGGAAATGGGAGATGGGATGTGTAAATAAACTGAGCCATCAGAGGGCAATATAAAAACAAGAATATTAATAATTTGACTTAGTTAGACTATGGAGTTGAGAAAGGGAAGTTGTGTAAAATCATACTGGAAAGGTAGGTTTGAGCTAGATTTTGGAGGGCTCTAGATATTAGAATAAGTAACTTATACTTTAATAACTAGGTAAAGTAAAGGTTTTCAGCAGAAAACAATGCTTACATTTGCACATTAGGGATAGAAGCATGAATGATGGAAGACCAGTCAGAATGTTATTTCAATAATCCAAACAAGTGGCAATTATAATGATAAAGACTGGACCTATGAGCATGATGAATCATTCTAGACCCACCATTGTCTACCACAAATCCTTCTAAATGAACTATTTGTAGTTTTTTGTTTGCTTGTTTTTGTCAAAGATTGCGACATGATAATTGCCTCCCAAAAAGAAATGACTGGTATGGCTTCTTTTTTTTTTTTTTTTTTTGCACCTGACATCAGGAATTAAAAACTGGAATGGTGAAGGTATGCAGTCTAGGTATGTTGGAGGCAAACATTCCCAGAGTTCAGCAGTGCATCTTCAGGATCTGATTATACATTTGTTTTTGGTTTTTGTTTTGTTTTAGTAATCATTTCAATTATTGTATAATGTATTATTAGAAAAAGATATTTGCCTCTCTGATTGCTCTCTGGCTCTACACATAGGAGGTGCTTAACAGAAATCCAGACCAGACTAAGGGTGGGGCAGGAGAAATCTTAGTATTGCTTTACATGTAAATTATGTAATCCTTTAAAAAAAAAAACTTTTTTATCTTGTGCTTTTATTCAAGCTCCTTTTTTTCATTATCAGAATCACAGTGGTCCCCAATTTCCTTCCCTGCACCCAAAATAGATGATAATGAAGACTTTTTACAGCCACCCCTGGAATTCCATGAGTTAGTGCCAGTACTTAAGAGGAGGGAAGGTCCTTTACCTGTACACTAACTTAAGAGGAATTCAAATAAAAGTGCTCATGTTAAAGAAAAATAAATAAATCACATTGATTCATCCATTGTTCATTTAGAATTTTCCTCTTTCTTATAAAATAGTAGAGATTATTTTAAATATTTTAAAAATTATATCCAAATTACTTGATTTTAGCCTGTTGTTTGTATCCCAGATAAAAGAGGTAGATAGGGAGCCGAAAATATCACAGTACATAACAAAAGGAATCTCAGAATACCACATATCAATTCTACCAAAGATCACTTTTTCTGGGATGACTAATAGCTCAACTAGGAATTTATAGATGCATGAGTTTCAGTAGAAAAAAAAATCTGTTTTCATATAAAATTGACATTTGTCAATTTTCTACTATTACACTGAACTTCACTTGTTCAACTTTCATTCTTAATCTCTTTTTTTAAAAAAGAAATGCAAATAGGGATAAAAAAATTCTTTACTTTTTTAAATAGCCACCTTTAAATACAAATTAAGGTTGCTTCTAAACACTTATATCTCATTTCAATCCTTTTTTATGTTATTTATACTTTCTTTTTCCAAAGAACCATTTCTGCAGTAACTTGAGAAAAATGTATTTCTATTAGGTTCTTTCATGCTATTATTAAACCTTTCATTATCTTACCCTGAAGTTTTAGAGTATCTATTAAAAATTTGTCGTTGCTGGATTTTTTAAATAATTTAATGCTAATGAGGACTGAAACCTGCTAACAGATGTGTTACTTACCAAGATGGAAGCAGTACTATATTCTCCAAAATTTTTGTTTAAGAAAAGTGTCTAGCTGAATCATGAGAAAACTAACTAGCATGTATAATATGTCATCCTGTAGTTACTGATAGACAGAGTGACAAGATTAGAGACATCTCTGGCCAAGCAATCTGGAGCCTTTTCCAAAATTGAAATTGTAATATTTGTTTTTACTATTTCACTTGGACTTTTTTGAATACAATGCTTTGTGAACTGTAGGATGCTAAATAACTATGATGAGTTGCTTTTTGTTATTCTTATCTTCTCATTCTCATTTTTTTAAGGGGTTTCAAGAAATAGAAAAAAGACTGAGAACAAGTCACCATCCTGTTATATTCTTTTATATTTAATGTTATATAAATTATTGCACAAAAGAATAAAATAATAGACTTTTGTTGTTATTATCATGGCTATTAATATTAATAGGCTTATTAACTTGAGGAGAACTGTATTCTAATTCTAACTGTCATTTGCCACTGTGATGTTCAACTAGTCATTTTATGTCTCTGGGTCTCATTTTCTTCATATTTTAAAATGAGAGAATGAGATGAGTGAATTTATGATAAGAAATTGATAGGGCTCTTCCACCTTTGAAATCCTACATTACTAAATGTGAGAATGTCACAGGAAGAACTTTTACCATTTAGAAAACAGAAAATAGCATTCAATCATCAATAATTAATATTGATGCTTAAAATGTGCAAGGACAATTCATGGTTTCAGAATTTTCAATAACTGCCATTATCATGATATTTTGTAGCTGTTCCTATTATAGGAGAGGCATAAAAAAAAACCTTCATTAAAATCACTATTCACAATTTAAGAGTTTTTGTTTCCTGGTGGGCAAGGTTCACACAGGGAAGGTCAGACTTGTCATTTCATTGTCAAAGGAAACTACTTCTACCAATGGAGGTCAGCCTCTACTCTGCAGTTTACAATCTTAGAATGTTGCCTGGATCACTAAGAGGGTCAGAGTCACATGAAAAATATATGTCAGAAACAGAACTTAAACTCAAGTCTTCCTAAATCTGAGATCAGCTGTCTATCCACTATATTTGCAACTTATTGATTAAGTTCTCATTTTTTTCTTTGGAGGGGGAAGCCAAGGCAATTGGGGTTAAGTGACTTGTCCAAGGTCACACAGCTAGTAAATGTCAAGTCTCCAAGGTTGAATTTGACCCCAGGTCCTCCTGACACCAACGCAGGTGCTCTATTCATTTCCCCACATAGCAGCCCCTAAGTTGTAATTTTAAATCCTTTGTTATGCATATGAATTGAGAGCCATTTTTTTTACCTCATATCTCTATGCTATTTTTTTCTTAAATTATCTAAGTTATTAGCAATTAATGGAAATATTATCTATTTAATGAATCTAGTTAACTTGTAATTTTTTTCATTTGCTAATATCCTGAAAAGAATTCACATTTTAACATGGATTTATATGTGGTTCCCAGAAATTGCTTTCTTTTCGAATGACTTATTAGCAAATCCTCTACAGGGGTCCTACAATAATGCATAATGGTAGCATTTTGTGTAAGTGATCCTTAGTTCTTGAAGGCTTGCACTGATGGAGCACAAACTCAGGAAAGCTCTACTAAGCTGGGAAGAACCTGATGATGAACTGAGTCCCCTGTCTCGCTGAGTTCAGAGATGTTCATCACTGTAAAGTTGGTAACAATGACTTATGAAACACACAAATGCAAAGAATACCTCTGTCATTCTGTTTCCACAACAATAAGAAAATGTTATAAAAGGGACAGCTTATTGTAAAATTTATACAATTCTTAATCAACCGACAAGCTGAATTGCAGAAATTCTTCATTTTTGCATACTTAAAATGCATTCCTTCCTAACCTCTTCCTCATACAATCACTCACTTCCTTCAAGACTCAACTCACTAAGTTTTTCCTGATTCTCTCCCAAAGCTAGGATCTTCCTTCTCTGAATATCCTGTTTTCAACTAGTTTTTATTTTATAACATAGATATTTCCTATGTATAGATATCCTATATATCTTCTATATTCCTATATGTGTGTATGAGTATCCCCTGTAAGGTGCTGTTAGAAATTTTTTTTTGTACTTATTTCCCTAAAGCATAGCTTAGCACAGTTCTGTTTTGATTGTATATACTTACATATGCACATATTGTCTCAATAATAGAATCTAAGTTCATGGATAGCAGGGATGATTTCAGGTTGTTTTTTTTCTTCATATCTCCAGTGCCTAACACAGTACCTATCATCTAGCAGATGCTTAATAATCTCTTGACTGATTAAAGTGGAAACTTGTCCACTAACTAATGAGTTGGCATCCTATTAGAGGACCAAAATATGACACAAATGGACATTTTTGTTGTGAATGAAAGCAGAATACATAAAGAAGATATACCCAAATGGAAAGGAAGCTTCAATTCTTGTATAAGAGAATTAAATAAAGGATTTGATGGAGTTGGTTACATCATAAACACAAAACCATCAAGTAATATAACTTTATGTGATATTTTGTCCAATATACTGTGCTCACAACTACTCTCATTTTCTTCTAAAGAATAAGTGTATTTTAATTGAGGTCTCTTATAAAATAGTTACAAATAAATAGATCACAATGAATATAATTAGGGGGGTTTTTTTCTTCTAAAATATGTTTTAGGGAATGAGGAAGTTGATAGTATCTTTGAATAAATGACATCTTCCAAACTAAGTAAAAATATACTTTGATGCTCAGTAACTTCAATGCAAAGACATAAAGAGAGATGACAAAAAAAAATGCTGAAAAATATGAACTGAGATCAAGAAATCAAAGAGGTCACATGTTTATATACATCATAATAGTCACACCTGTATATCATGAACACTTTCTTCTAAAAAAATGACAGAAGATGCTGAAAATTGATTGACATAGAAGACAACTGGCTATATCTTAATGGTTGGGGAAAGTCTCATTATATATGTAGCAGTCATTTCAGAATTAGGCACTTTTTTATAGTCAGTTCACTGACTCCTTAGAGCAAAGGCCAAAGTAAATACCAAATCAAAGAATGGTAAAGATGGAAAGATGTTGCATGTAAATATGGCAGCAGGAACCCATTCTCTTTAAGCAAGCTATAGATTCTCAAAAATGGAAAATGGGCAAAAGGGAAGAAATTAATTCTGCTTTATCATAATTTCCTTAAAAAGTTATTCTTCAGTAGATCTGTGATTTCATTGGTATGGATATTCCTTCTGATGAGGGTCAGAACACATTGTAGTGGGATGTCTCATAGAATTTCGAAGACTCAGGCTGACTCCAAGCCAATTAGAAAGATTTATTGTGGATTTGAAGTTTCACATTCTGGTGGGTGGGTGAGTTCTTTTGAGGAACCTGCAATTTCAATAAGGTAAGATAGACAATCTTATAGGGTATATGATGCTGATTACAGAGTCAAAATTTACATAGAATATAGGAATATGATTAATATTAGAAAGGCAGGAGGGGTTTATAAGGGATTAGGTAGTAGGGTAGGGGGTCCCTTTTATGCTTCAGTGGTCAAATGTTCTGTCATGCTGCTTTCTGATTGACTAGCTATTGTGGTCCTGAGTGGTCAAGATGGATAGTTAGGTATATTATAGTCCTGTCTTACGCTAAGTGGATGATATGATTGTGGTTGTGTACAAGAACACACATTAAAATAACTGGACTGGATCTGGGGGCAGTGGCTAACTGGGGCAGTGGGTATGCAGTTCAGTGTGGCCCATAAAGAAGTTAGAATATTGGGACTGGGGCAGCTTTAGGGTTCCATCACTTCAGATGGTACAACTCATCCATTTTTCCTGACTCCAGCTCTGGTTCTCTCTCCATTATATTGTTTCCATTTGTACAAAGCATTTCATCTGGAATAACAGAATGCTTATAACCAATTCTACATAAAAGCTTTTGAATATACCTTTTAGAAAGCCTCTTGTTCATGTTAAACACCTCTGGTTCCACCAGGTAATACAGCACCTTCTTTACTCAGTACTCCTCCATTCCCCATATGAACCAAAGAAGTTTTCACCATGTTAACAATTTAGAGTCCAGATCAGGAACATGAAAAAATCTAGTTGTCTTATCTTTATACTTCTTTTGACTTTTTGTGATTTTAAATGATGTTAGCTGCAGTGGAAGGCTGTGAACATTCTTTGTGTGTGTAAGAAAGTCAGCATATGGATCAGTAATTGCAAGTACATGCCTAACTTCATTGTTTTGGGCTAATTAATGTCATCAATGATTTTTTTCAATATTTTCATAACTTTCTCTCTTAGAGATATTTTTAAAATATCAGTCCCAGAATGTTTTCAAAACTCTGTCATCACCACCATGATATTTTCCATATGTACCTCATCTGGGTACCTACTTTTGAAAATCTGCCCATAGTCTTGTGTTATTTCCAGTACTTCAGAGTGTATATCAAATATCTGTGTGTGAGGGACCAAATGTGGTGATTCCAATTTCAGCAAGGAAGATTGTTATAGAAATCTTCAATTTCCAATTCTCTATGTAATTTTCCATCTAGTTTCATCTCTGCATGTTCTTGGAATGATTTGACTCACTGGGAACTCACACAAAACTTTCTGCAGATTCCTTTTCCCCTTGACCACATTTTGACATTTTGTGAGGCAATACTATTCATCATCTCCTATCTCCCTGTTTTGTTGTGTTTTACTAATATTTTTTTTACTATAAACTAATGTTATACTTAGCTCTTCATTGGTCAGGAAAAGAAAGCATTTGTTTTCTGAAGCAACTTATTGATTCAATTAGCCTCCTCAGAGTGATAGCTGCTTTATGTGTGTTAAATCTTTGTCAGCTATTGTGATAAAATCAATGACTTTAACTTCTCTATTTGCCATTTTTCTGCAACAACAATTCCTTTGAATAGCTCACTTTGGAGCTGTTGTGATTGCATATGGTGCCTTTTGTTTTCCCCATCTCATCCTTTCTTTTTTTTTTCAATGACTTGTCTATTTACTTTTAGTTTACAGGATTCAGTTCCACAATCCCTTGAGTTTCAGATTTTCTCCCCTCCCTTTCCCCCTCCCCCCATGGTGGCATGCAATCATGTATAGGATCTGCAAATACTTTCACATTGTACAACAGTCTGATTGTATAGAAGGGTTGTAACCAATGTGAACATAATTTTTTTTTGCTTTTGCTTTTCTTCGTACGGGCAATTGGGGTTGTGACTCACCCAAGGTCACACAGCTAGTAAGTGTTAAATGTCTGAAGGTAGATTTGAACTCAGGTCCTCCTAACTCCAGGGCCCGTGCTCTATTCACTGTGCCACCTATCCACCCCCATCTCATTCTTTCTTATAACTTAGTATTGATTTTAATGTTTGCTCTAATGAATCACTCAGTCAATAAACATATACTAATTCCTACTATGTGTCAGACATTGCATTAAATGTTAAGATAAAAAGAAATATAAAACACAGTCATTTCTCTCAAGGAGCTTACACAGTCTAATGGAAGAGACAACATGGAAACAGCTATGTAGAAATAAGCTATATACAACACAAAGATGACTGATCCAAGAATGACGCTCATATCAGTAATTAATAGTCAACTTTATTTTTATGATGATGTTCAAGAGTTACCATATTCACTGTCTTCCAACTCTCTAAAAATATTCATGATATGTATTCATGAGGCTTCTGAATGTCCTATGTCTCTAGCCTCTTCCATGCCCAATATTAAGCTATATTTTCTAATGTAATTTTTACAATCTTAAACTATATCTACCTTTACATTGAAGTCTGGGAGTATCAAAGTGTATGTTCACTTGTTTTAAAGGATCTAGTCAAGCTTTTTGTAGCATTTTTCTACTGTGTCATCTGGATTTCATTCAGTAAATCATCCTCTTTCTGAAATTTTTTTCTTTATGCTTATACTAAGCACTGAAATACAATATGATCCAAGATCCCATGAAATTATGTGTCTAATTGCCTTTGTGAACAGATGATACTCTGCTACTTCTATCTTTGGCTTCTTCAAGAAGGACCTGTTTGCCATACTTTAGATTATTTTTGTATCACCAGAGCCTGTGCACAGAGCCTGGAATATAGTAGATATCTGATAATAAGTTGCTGAGTCAATGCTGCCCAGAAACTATTAACAGAGGGTTGGTCAAAGGGTAATGAATTCATTGATCAAGGGCAATCCATGAAACTGAGAAAAAATATAAAATGGCCCTTAGTCCTGTACAGCCCTTGTGATTCCAGTAACAATGGTGGACAAAAGACAAAAGGTTCAGAAGTTGCTAAGAATCATACATACATAACCATTGATTTAACCATTGATGCTCCAAATGTGAGATCTTTGTCCAATGAAGCAAAATATAGCTTCTACTTTATAATAGTAGTAAAATGATAAAGAAATGTTTTTAGAAATTAACATTTTGGGAGTTTTGTTCCTATTTTCTAGCTTCAATTTTCTTTTTAAAATGTATGCCAGTGGAATCATTATTTCAAGAATCATTATTGCAAGTATTCACTATCTACCAGGCATTAACTTTATATGATGTCTAGTGACAGAACTTCCACAAACAAAGACCCTCATTAAAAGCACTGTGCTTGCTTACTCTGTGTCTTGATATTCTCCAGGACATGGTGATGACTAGATTAGTTTTCCATTGAGTTATAACATCAAATTTTAAACTAGTCCAAAATTACTTCCACCCAAGGGTACTACTCCATGTCTTTAGCTATAAGACAGTGCTCCATATAAAAGGTGGATTATTTACTTGTTACAGTTTAATAATAATCGTTTGAGGTAAAATATAGCTGCTCTTATCTAAAAGGACCCCCACTTATTTTATAAACCAGAATAGTGTAAAAAAAAAAAAAGCACATGAAAATGCTGCTGTTTCTGAATTAACAGATATTTTTTTGTTTGCATTTGAAAGTTCTACTTCGGTTGCTTGTCAAGATACCAATTTCTTACAGGCTGTGGTATTTTCATCTGCTGTTTTTTGTCTTTCTTTTAGTTTTTGTCAGATTTATTTGAACTCTGCTATTTGTTAATGCTATGGCCCAGAAGGGCCTTTACAGATCAAAAACTAAGATGCTAAGATTATATGACCTCTAAGATTTCTCTCACTTTTAAATCACTAACCCTGTGCTTGAGTAAGTAGGAAATGACATGTTGCCTGCAAATCTACAAAGTGGCTGTCACATTCAGCTTCACCAACATGTGGATCTTTCCTTTAAAAAAAAATTTGGCAGACTATTCCAAGTTGTTTCAAGGGTCTTAAACTCCAAGGGCAAGCCCTGGGTTCATGAAGACTGTCAATTCTTTGTCAGTTAACACCTGCATTGATTGTACTGAATTGGATTCTATTTTCAGTTTATATGACTTCTTTGATCCTATTTCAATCCTTCACTTTGTATAATTGATTCCCCTTAGCTTCATCAATTTCCTGTGTTACAAACTGTTCACTGACAGAACATTTTGAATTTTCTTTGTGTGAATTAATGTTTACAACTGGTTCATACTATCATCACTCTCATTGCTTCATGAAAACTATTATGGGATTCTGACACTTACTCTTTCCCATCTTGTAAACAAGCAAAAGTAGCTACCCATGCAGCCTGATACAGAGGGACTAAGCTCACCTTCTCGATACTCCTTGCCATCAGAGATTTGGCACATACCTAAGGGTAGACAGGACATTATTGTTTTGTTGCTTTAGTTTACTTCCTTTTTCTCAGTATCTGTTTATATCCTAAACCTACAAATAAAGTCAGAGGAATCATGAGGAGCAAGAGGCATAGTTTGTCTTGACTATGGATTAGTTTGTACTTTTCTATCCTACTCTTAACCTTGCCACACTGAAATAATACTGAGTACCTTGCTATTTGCATGAAATGTAATAGTAATGTCAATAGATTACTGTAAGAATCAAATGAGTAATGGATTTAAAGTACACTGAAAACCTTAAAGCACAGTATGAATATCCCCTACTATTATTACCATAGGTTGTTAGTAAATCTTTTTTTATATTCTTAAAGTGTCAGAATTTTTGTTTGATATCTTTTAATGCATTATTTGAATAGCAATATGAATGCTATTCATGAATGAATTTTTAAAAATAAATAATAAATTTAAAAAATAAATGAGTTAGTCCATTATCTTTTTGTTATTTTGATAAAGGTGGTTTTCTCACCATGAAAACAGCAAAACTTATGTTTCCTTCTTGACCTTATACAACATTATTACTTTCCAAAGGAATATTTGACTTCTCTTTGTTGTTATATCCTAGCTTTCTTCCAGCGTGAAGAAAAAAAGATAAAAATTCTCAGTACTTATTTTCTTTTGTCTTCAGGAAAAATATTGGGGGGAGGAGGGGTGTTTTGTAACCAATTCTTCACCCAAGGCATTGGTTTTATCTAAAGAAAGTAGATAATTAAGCAACTCTACCTTCTCTGCTTGCAATGTGAACCTAGTATAATGAATTAAGTGTATTTTGTACCAACATTTTTCCTCTTTCTACAAAAATAATGCAAATAGTCAATGAAATAAATTTCTTGATGAGCTGATAAAACTATTACCAATATACGGTAGCACCAGTTGTTACCATAGTTGTTATCATATCATTCTTTCAGTTCAGAATATGTTCCTATACCAGGAAAACAATGAAGAACTTCCATGGACTCTTTCTTTAGTTTTATAGAATTATCTGAAAAAATACATTCAGAGAAACCAAAAAGTTTAAACCATGAATTTTAAATTGTATTTTTAGCTAGTCTTTTCGAGGGCTTCCATGAGAGTTCTCTACTATTCCATGGTATTGATTACCTGACCCTGGGTTCTTACAATCTTTGCATGTGAAACATTAGTTCTGACAAGTCAGTCTGGCAATACATATTTATTAAGCGCCCACTTAGATGCCAGGCACTGTGCTAAGTGGTAGAGATAAAAAGAAAGACAAAAGACTATCCCTGATATCAAGCTTATGGTCTGTCCCAAGCTGAAAGTCTTAGCACATAGACTTATTGTATGTATCTTGTTTAAGACAATCATCTCTTATTTGACCAAAAGGTGATAAAATTTTGGGCCACAGTAACTCTTGAAGTCATAAATAATTTTTGCACCCAGTTTCTCACCCTAGGCATTGTTTTCATCTGGATAAAGTACATAGAACAGAGAAGAAAAGGATCTATAAGAACAAACATATTTCTAGCAACTATTTTCACAGTAGCAAAAAACTAGAGAATAGAAGAGTGCTACCTATTGGGGAATGGTATATAAATATGCTGAAATATTATTGTGCCATCAGAAATTATGAAATAGAGAGTTTCAGAGGAAATTGGGAAAATATCTATCAACTTGTGTGGGATGAAAGAGTTCAGAGTCTGAGTCTGAGATCAGAAAAGGTCTTTATTCTTCTTCATGAGAAAGGACTCTGCCCCTATCACTCAAATGGCATCTGCCAGGGAGAAAGCAACACGTAGAAGCAAGCCCATGGTTATATAACCTTCTAACACAGAAACCCAACCTCCCCACTCTCTTTGGTGGGGAGGCCAGCCCACAACCTAAGCGCAGGAATCTATCTCAGAGACAAAGGACATGGAAACATGTGGGTGTCCAATGCAAGGCCAGGAAAGCAGTTTTATCCTTATTTGGCATAACTTGTGCTGAGGTGACACTGGGGAGGGTCTCCATTGCTCTGAGTCCCAGATTCCTGTAAGGTCAGGTGATTTCTAAACTTAGGGCTAGTGGATGCTTAAGCCACTCTAGATTTGATTTGTCAGAATGGGGAAACTTCACTGCAAATTATCCCTCACAAACTGAGGCAGCATAGAGTGAGGAAATAGGAAAACAATTTATACAATAATATATACAATAGAGAAAAACAGCTTTGAAAGGCTTTAGAATTCTGATCATTTCAATAAACTATAAACCCAAAAGACTGAAAATGAATTGTAACCCACCTCCTGCCAGAAAGGTGATGCACTTAAAGTGTAGAATGAGACATGCATTTTTGACATGGCCAATGTAGGAATTTTTTTTCAAGGTACTGTGCTATTATGAGGGTTTTCTTTTCATTAAAAAAAGTTTTGTGGGGTTAGGATTAGAGGAAAAGGTAATAAATACATGTGAAAATAAATTTTAAAAGAAAAAAATTTAAGTTGTATTTGAATTGCGCTATCCACTTTACTTATAATGTGAGCCTATTATCTTGAATTAAGTTCTTCCATTTCAAGATTTTCTCTATTTCAGAGGCAATATTGCATAGTGAATAGAGAGCTGGCATCAGTCAGGAAGACCTGTCTTTGACACCTAATAGCTGCCTCACCCTGGGCAGATTACTTAGTTTCTCGGTGTCCCTGGCAATTCTCTAGAATTCTTTTTTGGAGGGAGGAAGCCAAGCAATTTGGGTTAAGTGACTTTCCCAGTAAGTCACTTTCCCACTTACTTTCACAGTAAGTGTTTGAAGTCATATTTGAACTCAGGTCCTTCTGACTTCAGGGCCAGTGTTCTATATACTGTGCCACCTAGCTGCCCCTAGAATTCTAGGATACAAATTAGTTGCTGCTCATCATTGGTAGAGTTTACTCACGAGAAGTTCTTTCTACCAGTGAAATCACAGATCTAGCTCAAGAAATAAATAAATAAACTCTTTCAAATCATCACATAATGTGTAGCAGGGTTGTAATCTGCATCAGTGGAAGTAGCCACATGTAGATTGAATCACAAATTCTTGAACTAGTTCTTTGTGAATACACAGGAAAAGAAAAAGAGAGTTCTGACAATTATGCCCCTATTCCATGCTGGGAGTATTATGTTAATACTGATTCCGAGGGAATAATATCTCAAACTTGATTACTGCCATCACTTCCTGCATATTTTTTGTTCTTGGAAAAAATGCACTTTATTCATATCTTTTGTCTTTATATTAAGTCTTCTTTGACAAAGAAAAATTACTTAATACATTGGAAAGTGTAGATAGTGATATACTATCCTAGGGCTATACATTTAGAGCTGAAAAGAACCTGAAAGGTCAACAGGTTTCATTTTACAAAAGAGGAAACCAATCCACAGAAAGATTAAGTGACTTGCTCGGAGTCATATAGATAGTACCAATGTCTCTGCAAGATTGTGAATTCAGAACTTCGTGTTTCAAGACTTTCTAACTCCGTATTCAGTGCTCTGTACTCTGTTCTTAGCTGCCTCACTATTATTTCTACCAACTTCCAGTGTGATCTTAGAAGAGTTTACCACAACAGGAAGTAAATCTGCAGATTTAAGTCCCCCTGGGGCAGCAGACTCCTCAAATTATTATGCTTTAAGTGGGGGTGTGGTAGGAGGAGAGGCAGGGTTTTTTCTTATTGGGACTCTTTTTTTTTTTTTGGATGGGTTAATGGGTTCTGAAAGGCTATATGGAAGGGTTTATTATCACTACAAATGTAAGACAGCATTTGCCAGTTTTATATTTTGTCTTTTCTAACACAGTATTTCTGCTCTACTCAATTCTTTATCTTTTACAAGTCTTCACTCGTTGACAATTTATTACAGAAGCCTTACTTTATTGCAGTTCTTTTGCTGACAATATAGAGCTGTTACCAAATTTTTTATGTGAAGAGACTATACAGAATAACCATGGGTTTCACCTACTTTTAATATTTGCAAAGATTTAAATTTAAAATAGGCTTTTTTATTATGGTTACAAATGGATGTAGTCACACAGAAGCTACAGAACTAATATTATTCAATATTCAGCCTTCAATTATCTTCATCCCTCTCATGTAGAAAACACATTTTAGGTACGGTGGAAAATAGAAATACTTTTTAAGTCCTGTGTCTACCCTCAAGGAGATTAGTAGATTAACAAGTATACAAGTAACTATTTTTTTAAAAAAATAATATAATGTGTCACTAAAGATGGTGGAGAGGCAGCTACCTGATGCAGTGGAGGGAGTACTGGGCCTGGCATCAGGGAGATTGAAATTTCCTGAGTTCAAACCTGCCCTCAGAAACTTACTAGCTGTATGACCCTGGATTAGTCACAACCCTGTTTGCCTCAGTTTCCTCATCTGTAAAGTGAGCTGGAGAAGGAAATGGCAAACCTCTCCAGTATCTTTGCCAAAAAAAACCAATCAAATGGAGTCATGAAGAGTTGGACATGACTGAAAACAATTGAATAACAACAGAGAAGTTCAAACAAAGTGTAATGGAAGCCCAAGGAGGAAGAGATCACATCACTGATTGAGATTACAATGACAAACATTTTGCAAAAGAAGTAACAATTGAGATGGGCCTCAAAGCATGGATAGAATTTCAGAAGATATAGTTATGAAGTGATAATATTCTAGGTAGAAGGAGGAAGCACAACCAAAATCTGGGAGTTAAAAAAAAAATTCTGGTTGACTTAAATTTAAGTAAGAAATGTGAAAGGTTGGTAGAAGTAATCTAGAGTCAAAATATAGCTGGCCTTGAATTCCAGGAAAAGGAGTATGAAATTAATTTTGTATACAATAGGGAGTCACGAATGGGTTCATGGGCAGAAGAGTTATATGATCCAAGTTCTGTTTTAAGAAGATTAATCTGGTACTGGTGCTGTTGTTCAGTCATTTTTCAGTTATGTCCAACACTTCATCACCCCATTTGGGGCTTTCTTAGCAAAGATACTGGAGTATTTTGCCATGTCCTTCTCCAGCTTATTTTATAGATGAGGAAACCAAGGCAAAGAAGGTTAAGTGACTTGTCCAGGGTCACATAGCTAGTAAGTGTCTGAGACCAGATTTGAAGGCAAGAAAATGAGTTTTTCTGACTCTAGGCCTGACACTGTACCCACTGCAAAACCTAACTGCCTGGGGTAACCTAAATAGTAAAATACAATGCAAGGCAAGTGAGGATAAAATTTATAGAAAGAAGACCGGGTCAGCAGTTTCAGATACTGCAGAAAGGTCAAGGAGCATAGGGATTAAGAAAAGTTCATTAGATTTGGTGCCTGGAGGCTATTGGTGACCATCATAGAACATATTCAGCAAACTGGTAGGGATAGGAGCTGGACTGCAAATAGTTAAGGAGCGGGAAGTAAGGGATGTGAAGCACTTCACCTTTCTTGATGGGGAGTTCACTTCCTTTCCCTTTATTTCTTCCTCCTTTCTTTTTTTTCTTTCTCTTTTATACCATTCCTTTCCCCAAACTAGATGAAAGTGCAGATTAACTTGAGTAACATTCTTTTCTATAATGATGTTCTAAGGAATATTGCTTAATTTCTCTTCATCCTGACTTCTATATCTAGGCTAGTGCCATTCATGAGTTTCTGGATATATGTTTGTTTGTATTTTAATTTATTCTATGACCCTCAGATAAAGTAAGAGCTTCTAGAAAAGAAAAATCTAGTTCCTTCCTCTGTCCAGTTTATCTATTAGTACAGTTTCTGATTTTACCTCTTCCAACCAACCTCCTCCTTCTCCTCCTCCTCTCCTCTTCTTCCTCTCTCTCTCTCTCTCTCTCTCTCTCTCTCTTGTCCTCTCCTATCCCTCTCTCTCTCTTCCTTTAGGTTGGTTTGTTTTTTTGAAGTAACTTCTGAGGAGCTATACTTCTAGAAATATTAATTTATGAAGAAGGAAGTATGATGTAATGGAAAGTCATAGAATAATAAGATCATTGATTTAGAGAGGGAAGGGATTTCAGAGGTTGTAGAGTTCAACCCCATTTTTTTACAGATGAGGAAAAATGAGGCCCAGATGACTAAAGTGAATTGCCAAAGGTAGCACAGGTTGCAAATATTAGCAAAGCCAGATTCTGAACCTAGGTCCTCTGTATCCCAAAGTCATTTGAATAAGGTCATTTTCCATGTCCATAACTTTGTTATCTGACCATCCAAAAACTAGTGCATCCTGGACCTAAATCCTTCTCTTCCCAGAAACTAAATCCCAATCTGTACCAGATGTCCTGGGGGCCTGAAAATCTTAAGTGAGATATAAGCTAGAAATCTGGAGTGAGCTATAGACCTGAAAAAATATAATCTCTGATCAAGATTGTCCAAAGTACCTGTTCTCCAACATTTGTAACTCATTATAGGACACATCCTTCCAATTGAATTCCTCCACCTCTTTGGAAATCGCCCTCAATATTCCCCTAGCATTTCTCTTCAACTTGGCCAAGCTTACTAACCATGACTGTACCCACAAGGTTTTATCCTTGGCCTTTTTCTCTTCTTCCTCAATGCTATTTTGTTTCATCAACCCTCAAGGATTCAATTCTAATATCTATTCAGATAAGTCTCAAACCTAGACTATTGTAATGGTCTCCTTCTTGATCTCCCTTCCTCAACTCTCTCTTTATGGTAGTCCACCTTCTACACACCTGTCAAGTTAATCTGCTAAAAATGAAGGTCATATCACATCACTCCTCTATTCAATTAACTCCAATGACTCCCTTTTACCTCTAGAATCAAATACAAAATCCTCTCGCTTTTAAAGTCCTTCATAATCTGCCCCTTTCCTACAACTCCAGTTTTCTCATACCTTACTCCCCTCTACATCCCTTGCAATCCAGTCACATTGGTCTCTTTGCTGTTCCTTGAACATAACATTTCATCCCCTGACACTAAACATTTTCACTGACTTTACCTCATACCTGGAATTCTCTCCTTGCTCATCTCCATCTTTTAATTTCTTTGGCTTCCTTCAGGTCTCTCCTAAAATTCCACCTTCTGTAAGAAGCCTTTCCCCAAATCTCTCTTACTTTTAATGCTTCCCCTCTGTTGATTTTCTGTAAATTTTCCTATATATAATCTTGTTTGTACAGAGTTATTTGCATATTGTCTCCCTATTAAAATGTGAGATCAGAGACTGGGTTTCTTTTTTGATCGTTTTTGTCTTTTTTTTGTGTCACCAGTTTCTTAGCAAAGTGTCTGGCACATAATCAGTGCTTAGTTAAATATTTGACTCTTCTGTGGGAAGAATCTCTGCTCCTCCCCTCCAGAACCCTTGCCTCCAAATTCTCTTTTTCTTTTCTCATTCAGACCTCCACATGGGGTATGAAAAAACAACAAAAACCCTACATCTTCCTCTCTTTTTGACT
>CM053588.1:122640966-122674610 GCA_028646515.1 Pseudochirops corinnae | reverse complement strand
TATCATTGCAAACTTGGTAAGTACTCCCTATTTACTACTTTTAGCAAAAGCTGACAAATTAGATTTTTTTAAAAATCTTTTTAGCCATGCCTGGAAATAATGCTTAAGAAAATATTTTTTATGTAGAAGTTTTCATGCAAAAGATATAATTGGCATTAAATTTGGAATATTGTTATAATAGTAATAATAGTAAATTGAATAAAGAGTCATACCATATGTGTATATGTATTTGCCTGAAATGTCATGATGAAATTTAAAAACAACGATCTTAGTATTTATTTCATTAAGGGTATCAGTTGTCAAAATAACTAATGTTCTTAATTCTTAATGGTAGCTCATGACTTTCAATTAAGATTTATGGAACTTTAAAGGCCTGTTAGGAATCCAAAGTAGTCCTGATGTAGGATAGAAGAGAGAGCAACATTTTATAATTTCTGGTCTCATTATACTTTAAGGAAGTACTTTATGTACGCCCACTAAAAAACAAAATTTGTGAGAAATTATTTAGTGTTCCACTAAAACATATAAGTATTTGCTCAGTATGTAAATAAGGAAAGACATTACTTATACTGAAATCTTCCATTGTCTATTTAAAGGTATTTGCTATATACTCAGAAGATTTTGAAAAATTTTCCGTGTTAAATTTCCACAGTAGAAAAATGTAGCATATAACAAATAATAAATTTACATTTAATGACATATAGTTAAACTTTCTAAATGAGTTTAACCTAAACATGACTGGTCTCCTTCTTCTTTGTTTCTTCTCCCTCCTCAGATATTTGTTCAGTAGTGTCTTGAGAGTATATATTGTTTCATTCTTTATACTTGTTTCAGTTTGATGTCTAGTATAGAGCAGATGTTTAATAAATACTCATTGATTAGTTAATCCCCCAAAGGGATGGTGAACCTTTGCATATAGACATCAAACAGACAATTTGATTGACTGTGTATGGTAAATAATTGTACTGTGAATGCAATACGGGAATAGGAGTCAGGAAAATCTGAGTACCAATCACACCTCTGACACTATCTGTGTGACAATGGGCAGGTAATTCCTCCTCATTGAGCCTTTTTTTGATCTGTATATGAGGGCAGGTGAATCAGTCAAATAAATCAATCAATCACTCCACCCTACTAATAAGATACCTATAATATTCTACGATCATACTAATATGATACTTATGATAATTAATAAGATGCCACATCTATAATACCTTAACCAGATGAGAACATCTTTATTGAGTCAATCAGGCAAAGGTGTTGAACTGGATCTGAAAAAGCCTTTGATCAATTTAGAAGTCTTTGAACGTCATTTAATGAATCAGAGTGACTTTGCACAGGTTTTGTTGTTGTGGAGTTGCATCAGACATGTCCAACTTTTTGTGACCCTATTTGGAGTTTTCTTGGCAGAGACTAGAACAGTTTGCTATTTTCTTCTCCACCTCATGAGGAAACTGAGGAAAACAGGGTTAAGTGAGTTGCCCAGGATCACACAACTAATAAGTGTCTGAGGTCAGATTGGTACTCAGGTCTTCCCAACTCCAGGCCTAGAGCTCTATCCACTGAGTCATCTAGCTGTCCTTTGCACAGATTGTCTATTCCAATAGGTTGAGGAGAATTAATCAAATCCTTTGAGGATTGTTTCAAACCAGCTAGCTAGTTTAGATGTGAACATTTAAGTATCTGACAGCCCAGTGGTAGATGCCTTTCACTAAAGCCCTTGAAAAGAAATTGCTTGAGCATGAGGAGAGTACTTTGGCCTCTTCCTCCGCACTATTTTACCAGGTGAAGACCTTGTAAACTTCAGAGGGCTAGAGTATTTTTGACTTTATCGTTAGCAACCTAGCAGTGTTTTTGTATCTGCTATGACTGGCCATAAGGTTTGAATGATGAGTGAGGAAAAACTAGACATATTGAAGAAAGAAAGAGTGAAGATTATATAAGAATCCCAGCAGAAAAGCTGTACCACGGCTGAGGGGAACTTCTTAAGTAACCCACAAAGGGAAGAAAGTGATTTCCAGAAATGAAGAGTTGTGAGCTACTCTTTGAACACATGTTCTCTAAACTTGATCCTGCCCTTCCCTGGACTATCTATGTACTGTGGGAGAGTTTGTGTTAGACTTGAGGGCAGGGTGGATTGAACCAACTGTCATAACTATACCACTTTAGGAAACACTCCTTTCTAAAAGCTAATTAAGTCTAGCTTGCTAATTGATACCAAATTATAATCATGAGGAAGAACATACTAAGTGATAACTGTAAGCTTCAATACTAAAAAAAACAAAAAATAACTCTTCAGAGTGCTCTAGAACCCTGAGAAGAGAAGTAGCCAACCACAATCTGGGGACTTAACTTGCCAGTGCAAGTAGAAGTTCAGCTAATTATTGCTAAGATATGTATTACATTTAAAATAGGGATAATGGTCCTTTTAGTGCCTACTCCACGGAGCTGTGGTAAAGGTCAAATAAGCTAATGTAAAGAGCTATATAAATGTGCAGGAAATGCTCAGTTCCAAGTACCTCTCATTTCCAAGAAAATTTATACAGATAGTTCTCACCTTATATAAATTTGCATTACAAAAATTCATCTTTGCATAAAGAATTATGTTTAAAAATCTACATTTCAAAAAACAGCAACAAATCCATGCTAATTTTACTGTACAACATTTTACTGTATACTCTCTACTTCTGCCACTCAGCTGGGTGCTTTTTGGCCTCTCACCCACTCCTACCACAAAAACCCCTAAAAATAAAAGCCGTCCAAGAGACAGCAAAAGGACAGATACAGAGAGACCATCACTCCTTTTCTGGCTGCCCCCATATTGGAGACTTGATTTGAGAACTCTGCCTGTGAGAAAATAGACCTTTGCCCCACTCTACCCACCTACCCATTTCTGTCTTTCTTTGGTCTGCAATGGAGGATACTGTAACACCAGTGCAATATTCACAATGCCCACAGTGGTTATGAATATACTGGTGTTATTGTGAATCACAAAATGTAACAGGCTTTCCACATGGAGGACAGAGACAAAGCATTTATTCAAATACCAGAAAGCCGAAAATCAAAGTCATTACAGTAACCATGACATTGCTACACATAGTTAATGCAGTAAAGACCCACATTCCCAAGCCTTCAAAACAAAACAGGTTAACTCAGGCAAAGAACCTCCTCTCCTCACTCACTCCCTCAAGCAAGAATCCTCCTCTCCTCACTCACAATAGCTGCTCAGCCTCCACGCTGCTCACTCCCAGCAGTTCTCATTCCCGGAAGTTCTCAGCAGAAGTTGGCTGGCTCTCAGAAGAAGTTCTGCCACCACAAGTTCTGTTCTCCAAATCTCTTCCCTCTCCAGCCTGGGCCTCTCCTTATATATGGTATTAGCTCCTCCCTGCCCCACCCCTTCCTATTATGTCAGGAAGCTCATCCCACTGTGGGATTCACAAGTTCTGAGTCTTAATACTTGACATAATTATGAACTTGAAACTTGAAACTAAATGCTAATTACCAGTTAGCTTTGCCAATATAAGGGGCATGGAAGATCTTCAAATCCCATTACCATTACAGCTACCACTTGTCTGTCCCAGCTCCTATACACCACCCTTCCTTCCCTTTCTTATCCAATGTGGCTGCCCCAACCCTGCATGTTTCTCCTCCTGCTCTTGCTTTTCTGTCCTCAGCCTCCATCTGTCCTAGAACCATATGCTGATCCCCTCCCTGCATAGTCACTTGGTCCCTTTACTGCTTGCCTCCTTCCCTCCCTCCCTCCTTCCCTTCACCATGTCCACAAGCACATTCACATTATTTAAAAATTGCTTTACATAGTGGCCCACTTATTTAAAGCAAGAACTGTACAACCAATGAATCTGTGATATCATAGACTTGGAAAAGTCCTCCAGTGATCTAGAAAGCAACTCATTTATGCTTGCCTATTCACTGTGACTCTTATCCATTTCCACCCATAATTTCAATTCAGGAAAAAGTCCTGCTTTGGACCTCTATTTTTTATTTTCATACCAATACAGTATGCAGGTTCCCATTATCTAGCTCCTAGAAAACTAGATCTATTAACTCTTCTACTTGCAAACTAACATCTAACCAAAGTAACAGAAGAAATTTTTTTGTTTGTTGTTCAGTTATTTCAGTTGTGTCTGACTCTGTGATCCCATTTGGGATTTTCTTGGCAGAGATACTGGAATGGTTTACCATTTCCTTGTCCAGCTCATTTCATAGATGAGGGAACTGAAGTAAACAGGGTTTAGTGACTTTTTCAAGGTCACACAGCTAATAAATGTCTGAGGCCAGATTTCAACTCAGGTCTTCTTGACTCTAGGCACATAGCTCTATCCACTGAGCCTCCTAGCTGCCCCTATCATGGGAGATATAATATTTTTTCTGTATCTAAGTTTTTTGTTATTTTTGTGTCCCATGGAATTTTTACAGGCACATAAAAACTAAAAGATTTATCTATTTCATCACTTTTCTTATGTGTTTGCATGTTTGATAAGAATTAAGGAGTCAGTTTTACAGAGGCTGGAGTAAGAGGTTGAATTTCCAACTTTTCAAAGGCATTTTATCACTCTACAGCAGCAAACACTGCCAGCCATTTCCCTAATCATAAAATATGTAAGTGTTACCTGGCCTCTAGTAAAACAAGCATAAGTTAGGAATAAACTAGGGACATACGCATACATTTTTTTCTTTAGATATTAATACTTTCTCCATTTTATTCTGTAAGAAGGAATTTTCTTTGGGCAACTGCGTCCTCCCTAACGGTATTTCCAAGTTGAAAGACAGCACAATCACTGAAGTAAGACTCAGAAGATCTAGATTAGATTTTAACTTTGTCACTGACTTTCTCAGTGACAGCATCTCCATATTCAGTTAACTCATCTACAAAATGGGAATAACAATATCTGCCTTTTTTACTACCTAACTTAACTTGTTATCATGAAGAATAGTGAAATGATACATGTGGAGCTATTTGTGATGCTTCAAGAAAAACATTATAAAGCCATACACAGCTAGCAAGTGTCTGAGGTCAAAGCCAGAGCTCTATCTAGTGTACATTGAAAGAAAATCTTCAAAGAAATGTTAAGGGGACAAAACATAAACGAAATTGACTTTCCCCATCAATCCTATCATGACTTTTCTAGGTTATCCGTGTCAGTTCTCCTTTTCTTTAAGATTTAGCTAATACATGAACCTGGGAAATATAAGAAAGATGATGTCTGAATCAGAGTAACATGGTAGTATAGTGGATAGAGTATCAGGCCCGCAGTCAGGGAAGATGAGTTGAAATTTGGCCTCAGACTCTTACTAGCTATATGACCCTGTACAAGTCATTTAACCTGTTTGCCCCAGTTTCTTCCTCTATAAAATGAGCTGGAGAAAGAAATGGCAAAAAACTCAAGTATCTCTGCCAAGAATACCCCAAATGGGGTCACAAAGAGTCAGACACAATTAAACAAGAAAAATGTCTGAATCAGATTGTATTTACGATCTTGGGTGTCCAACAATTCATAATATAGCCTCTTTCCCAAAATGAAATATGTGAAAAGGCAGAAAATACTTTATGTCATAATGGCAATAATGGACATAAATGTTTACCAAGGTCATAACAATGCAAAAGGAAGTTTCAAAAATGATATATTTATAACTCTTTAAATTTTGCAAAGTATTTAACCTGTTACACAATTTAATCTTTATAATAATCCAATGGGGTAGAGATTATTATTATTATGCCCATTTTACAGATAACAAAACTGGGGCTCAGAAATATGAAATGACTTGCTTAGGATCACACAACTAGTAAGGGTTAGACATTCTTAACTCCAAAATTAGATATGCCATAAAAGCTCAGGAAATCTTGGGGATCTTGGACTTTACATGACAGGCTGTCTCCATTAGGTTTGAGGGTAGGTGATTATTTAGGAAGTAGCAGTTATACAATGCCCTACTCTTTCTGTACCCTAGAATATGTTTTTATGCCCTTAACACCTCTTTGAACATTTTCTTTCAATAAATTGTCCTTAGATATAAACTGTTATTAGGCAGCTAGGTGGTACACTAGATAGAGGCTTGGACCTGGGGGTCCAACAACTACTATATAGGTACAAACTATTTGAATTTGAATCAAAAGTCTTTTAAAGCTCCAAATCTTTGACCATTTGGTCTTGACCAGATATTTACAGCTTTTGTATTTATAAATTTTCAATCACATCCTACCCTATTATCCACTCTTAGCATTTTACCATTATGTTGCCCCTTTTCCCTTTTTCCCCAATTAGAAATAGCACCCCCCCACCAAGTCAGACCTCTGGAGAACATTCCTCTTCTGCGCTTCCTGAGAGAGTTAATCCATTCATTTTGGGGACTCTGTGCTGAGATTGAGCTTTTTTGATTGATGAGTAAAATGATTAAGGGAGTAAATACTCACCTAACTCACTTTGTCTACTTTGCACCACAATAGACCATGTTTCACATCCCATTCACCCATCTATCGTAGGCCTCTTGCCATCTGACTTCTGTGAATAAATGTCAGCTTCCCTTCTGCCTCAGACAGAAACAAACACTTTATACTGTTCAGGGAACAGTAATCAATACTACTGTAAGAGGGAGTTGATTAGGAACTCAAATGAGTCTCCTCCTCACCCCCACTTCTCACATACACACACACACACACACACACACACACACACACGCACCAACATTCTTAATCAAATTGTAGAATGTTAGGGGCAGGTAACAACAGACTGTGAGATGCTAGGATTGGGTCCTTTCAGATACTGAAGTGATCCATTTACACTCTGAAATCATTTGCCACTTTGCAATCTTGGCCAATGTATGGAAGTGTTTATATTTCTTTTCTCCTTTAGAGAGTGTGAGAAGTTCCTTAATTAACTGAAGAGGGAGATAAGATTCTGTGATATGCTTCAGCAAGCCAAAATTCTGACTACCGAAGCTTAAGCTCTGTCTCTACAGAGACCTGGCTCACTGATAAGAATAAGCAAATCTCGATCAGACTTCTTGCAGATGCTAACAGACAGGGTTGTGGAGACCTGGCATAGTAAGTCAGAAGAAGGAGGTTTGCAGGTGTCAATTTTTGGAAAAGGAAAAATGAAGAAAGAAAGCCACCTCAAGGACAGGAAATAAAATATCTAGTGTCAAAGGAAGAGGCAAATGGGAAGAGGGGGTAGTTATTTCTTATCAAGGAATCAACTGACTTCAAATTATAGATTTAGTAAGACATGGCAACTCTTAGATGTGTATGGATGTGGTTTTACTTAATAAAAAAAAAATCTATTGTTCACAGCTGTGGAGGATATATGTGTCATCAGCCCAGAGAAAAGTTACTGGAGAAAAAAATGTAATGCAAGTGAATAAGACACAGGGAAATCTGAAACTTGAGAGGTTGGGGGGGTGAATTCATCTGTCCTCTTCAGAAAGTTGGAGGAATAGGAAAATAGTGTCTCTGAAACTGTAGAAATTTGACTAAATTTTTGTCAAGTTTTTTTTTTTTTCTAGTTTTCCTTTGTTTTAGAAAGCAAGTTAGATGGAACAATTTTAATCTGATATCTCCTTGTTATAAATCAGACTGCTACGGATAAAAGCATGGCCCTAATAAGTGAACTATCTTTTATAATGTGCTTAATATCCATGGGATATTAAAAACCTGAGTGAGGGGGAAAGACCCAAAATAGGCATCAAGGCTGACTTGAACTGTTCCCTAGGGATGAGATGAAAAGAGTTAAAATAGAAAGTCTTGACTACAGGATGTTGCATTTCAAGAGATGTACAAGTTATTTGCTATTGTGTAATGGAGAGCTATTTTAGTATTAAGGGTTAAAAGTAAGGGATTTGCTAGAAAATCTATCTTAAGTTCCTCTTGTCTATCCCATCCTGCCCCTAGACAAATGTAAGCATATTAAGATCTGTATTTTCTAAAGACATACTGCAATTATCTCCAGTGTATTTTTTGACACTTAATTATAGTGTACCTTGTACTGTTCTTTTATTTTTACATATGTTTATCCAGAACTATAACAAGCAACTTTTGATCACAAAGACAGGTGACATAAAATATGTCCTCAAAGAAAAATCAGTTAAGAGAGAGGCACACCTCTCTCTTCCTTTCCATATCTTTCTGGGCCTGCCCACACCAGTCTAGTTTCTAGAGACTGCTACTGTGGAGGTCCCACAATGTCACTCCCTTGCTCAATGAACTCCAGTAACTTCCATTAGTGTTCAGAATCAGACATAAAGTCCTCTAGTTGCCATTTGAAGCTCTTCATAACCTTCATGAGATCTCCGGTCTTCTTACACTTAACTCCTCTGACATGCACACTTCGATTCAGCTACACTGATCTTCTCACCTTTCCTCTAACATGGCATTCCATTTTCTCTCTCAAAGCTGTGGTATTGGCTGTTTTTTGTGCTTGAAATACTCTGGCCCTTCATCTCTGTGTCAGCATTTTTGACTTCTTTAGGATTTAGCTCAAATTCTACCTTCTTTAGGAAACTTTTCACCTAGCTGCGAATGCCTTCCTTTTCAGTTGACCTTCCATCTATTCTGTATATATGATGTACAAACCTAGTTATCTATTTATTTTCTTTCTGTTAAACTGTGAACTCCTTGAGACTAGGGATTATTTATTGTTGTTTTTTTTTATGTTTTTGCTTTCTTTGTATACCCAGCACTTAACATAGAGCCTAGCACATAGCAAATATTTAATAAATTTGTTAACTGACTCAGTGATTAGAGCATCCTTGAAAGGAAAATGGGAGTAGGTCACAGGGAGGCAAGGTACCTGTATAGTACTTGTCAGGAGGACACAAATCTTCTGCTAGCTTTCTGTATTAACTAATTATTTGTGCTAACCAAGTGCTAAATTCAATTATTTCCATCTATGGAGAACTACAAAGTGCTATCAAGAGTAGCTCTTTAAATTTTTGCATCTTAGCCAAAATCCTGTTTATCCCGCTCTCTTTCTATTTCTTTTATTTCTCCTCTAATAAGAGGGTAAGTTCCTTTGAGACTAAACAATGTCACAATTTTCTATTCTATCCTCAGTAGCCTTTGCCACTCTAAAAGCACTTTGCAAATAGTTTGAGTTGAATTGAGCTGAAGGGAATTGAATTCATAATCTTGCATTTGAATCTAAATGTCAGTTTCCTTAGGATGAACTGGATTAGATTTCTCATCTTTATTTTTACCTCTGCTTGCATTAAACCTCTCCTTGAGTATTAATATTGACTGTTAAAGCTAACAGACGTGAACCTTAGAAGAACTTTTAAAAGTGTCAAATTGATTTTTTTAGGGATTCAAGGATATTTCTCTTGAGAGGTTTATGCATGGAGGAGCCAATGTGACAGGATTCCAGTTAGTAGATTTTAATACACCTATGGTGACCAAGCTCATGCAGCGCTGGAAAAAACTAGATCAAAGAGAGTACCCAGGATCAGAAACACCTCCCAAGGTATGGGCTTTCAGTATTTATACTGTTAATGCATTTTCTGTTTATGACAAAAATAAATGAATACAATTGTACTGGTAACACTTCAAATATCCTTTTTTCCTGGTAACTTCATGCACTGAACATAAATAATATTTTGCTTCCTAAATGGCATTATGTAATACTCTGATTTCTAAATTTAAGACTTATAATACTCTGTTAGAAATTTGATTCAGGCTTCCTGTGGGTCAAGAGAACTGAGTTCTCATCCTGGTTCTATCACTTCACCTCTCTAGGCATCACTTTCCTCATCTATAAAATGAGGGAATTAGAGTAGATAATAGTGTCGATAATAAAAAGTGATTTAAGGTTTACAAAGCACACAACTGCATGATGGATGCAACATAGGTATTATTATTGCAAAGAAAAATTAAGTTCTTGGCCATGGACTTAACTGGTAGTTTCTGAGCTGTGATTATCCCTAGGGTGTCTCATTCTTCTTGACTTGTATCACTCTAATACCCCATAGTTTACCATCAAAATTATTGGCTATGAAAATAAATACTTCCTTTTACTGATCTAATAGTTGCACGGTTGGGTGTGATTTGTGCTCTTCAAGTTGTTTTCAGTTAAATAATTTCAGTGCTAAAATCTTCAATGAATTTCCTCTTCTCAAATGAACTCATCTTATTGTGCAATTTATTTACAAGTAACAGAAAATAAAATTGAGAAGCCAGTAGAAATATGATACACAAAGAGTCTATCATGCCTCAGTTTATGTACCTAATTTACAGGAACAATTTGGGTGCTTTATTTTTAAGACATATCACTCAGGTTTGATACCAATTTATATCTAGTGGGTTGAAGAATTGCCAATCATGAGCATCAATTCTTTTCTGAAAAATATTGTGGCATGATTCAGATAATCTAGAAAAGAGATAACCAGGGAGATACAACAACTGTCTTCAAATATTAGAAGTATTGTCTTGTGGAATAGTTATCTGACTTGTTATATATAGTTCAAGAGGGCAAAACTTGTACCAATGGGAAAAAAGTTACAGGGAATGAAGTTTTACTCAACATAAGAGTAGCACCTAAACCCAGGGCCCCCAAACCCTGTGATTATATAGATCAGTTCCAATCTCAGGGGCAGATCACAAATTTTGCTCTGACTCTTTATTCATCTACCCAGAATTTAATCTGGGAATATTTGCAAATATTGCTCATAACTACGTCTCTGAATATGCAGGTAAAAATCTTCTCCTTTTCCTACCCCACCCCCAGATTCTACAAGCACTAAATGTAACAATACATCTATCAGGCATAGGTTAGATTTTATGCAAACATACACAAAAGAGTCCATATGAGTCCATAAACAAATGCAGAAAACTTTTTACAGAATCAAAATAACCCATAAGCAATTGATAACCACCTCAAACCATCCAAAATGGCAAAAATAAAATTATTAAAATCAATGAAATTCAAACATTGATGGGCTTGTGGAAAAATAATCCCTTCGTTCAATGTTAGTTGACTTGCAAATCTGTGGGAAATTGGGAGCAATCTGATAAAACACAGTAATTTTTTTAAAATCATAACTTCAATCCAATAATGCTGCTGATGGTGAGATTATTTAAAAAAAAAAAACAAGGAAAAAGCTCTAGATATTCAGATTTTTTCACAAAAATGTTATATTTAATTGTAAAAAAAAAAAACTGAAAGCAAACTACATGCCCCGAAATAGGGGGATAATTAAATAAATTATGGTACATCAATGAAACCATGTAATGAAATATAATTAAAACTAAAAAAGTAAAAGAAATACAAAAAATCTGAAAAAGTCCCTTTAAAATAATATAACTTTAAAAACCAAAGAATGGAGCACTAACTAAGTATGTTTATATAAGGAAAAGTGAATAATGGACAAGCAAGCCATATGAGAATTTACATGGAGTGACTAAAAAAGTAAAATGATACTCTAAGTATCAAAATGATTAATTAAATAACTACTAATGTTAGTTATATTCATGTTCAATGCTAGTTTTCTAACAAAACACTGATTTATTTTAAAATAGAGAAGTTATACGAAAATATTTTGTAACCATGAACGTAAGTTATTATCATCATCATTGTCATCATAACCTCCTTTTCAAAAGGAAAAATATGATTTCAATATAATTTTCCATAATGACTATTCTTTGGGTTTGATGATTCATCATTCTAAATCTATATTTCTATACTATTATCTAACCCACATCTCTACATCTTGTCCACAAAGAGAGTTTGAGAGAATTTGGCAATGCTTTACTAAAATCTAGTTAAACCCTATTTACAAATTCTCCCTAATATATAACTAGGAACATTGTCAAATTGTCACTGTCACACACACACAAAATGAAGTTATCTGGCAAGAATTGCTCTGAGCTTTTTGTATTTGTTTGGGGATGGAGAGGAAGATCTATTCTTAGTAAGTCCACATCATCCCTATGTGATCACAGCTTACTTTTCTAAACCCTCCCTTTAATAATATGTACTAATGTTTTCAGAAATCAATGTCAAATTTACTGGTCTATAGTTATAGTATTCTCGCCAAACCCCCCTTATTTTTTTCCAAGGATTGCTCTCTTTGAAAATGTCTACAAGTACTGAAATATATGATGACACTCATTAAATGATGTTTCTTTGACTTCAGTTGAATGACAAAACCAAATTTTCTGTTTGCATCTGTGAGAAGAGTCCATAATCATTCGTTTTCCTCTAAATAAGTCATGTCTTCTGTAGCTGCAAATTTTTTATCTTCTTGTTTCATTTAAAGCAAGAATGACAAGATTGAAGTGATTCATTCCTCAAGAAGTATGTGCTTTTCTTCATTATTGAACAAGGATTAGTGTACTAACAACTAAGTAAATGTTTGTAAATAGTCTAAAAATTGTATGATTCCCAGAAGTCTATATTCCCCTTTCTGCCACTTCTGAAGCCTAGTGAAGCACATGGAATTTAAAGCTATTCCATATTTTTTTCTTAGTTTTTGTCAACAAATTCATCACCAAGTAGCCAATTTTTTGATGTTCTGACTCTCAGGCTCTAGCTAGATTGTTATATGGGAAATAGACATTGTTGACAGGACAAATGCAAAGCCTTCCCATCATTGTGGAAACTGAGCTTGACAAAGCTTATTCCCCATTGGCATAATCTTCAATCAGTTCATCAACAAGAATTTAAGTGCCTAATATGTGCCAGACACTGTGCTGTGTTAGAGATAAAAGTACAATGAACTAAACAAGTTCTACTTGTAAGCCATAATAGACAGAGTATAGACTTGGAGTCAGAAAGACCTGGGTTCAAGTACTGCCTCTGATATTTAGTAGCTCTGTAACCCTGAACAAATTCTGATCTCTCTGAGCTTCATGATCCTTATCTATAAAATCAGGGTGGTGGACTGGCCTCTAAAGACCATTATGCCTCTAAATCCATTATTTTAGAATCTTGTGACTTCTCCAGGAAGTCTCATTTTTCCCATGGTCCTAAAGTTCTACACACTCCTAATGGCATCCTGTGGTTCGAATTCCCCTTTGAAAAAGAAATGAAATCAGAGTTGTGAAATGAAATTAGGAGTGGCTAGGCCAGTGATATTCTAACATTCTAATCAGTCCCATTTTCACACCACAAAGAATCAAATGGTGATCCATACTAATGGTACTACTCTGAGGATCTGGATCCACCTTAGAAGGGAAACAACTGATGTTGCTCAACAGGCAACCCCCTTCCAAACAAAGTCACATCGTCCAAATAACTTACAGTTATAAGGGAGTAAAAAGTCAGCACCCTTGCTCCTCTGAATAATGGCTTTAAGTCCCTTGCCACACTTACAACTTTAGGAGTCATGTACTCGATATTCTTCTCTCTCCAAAGAACCTAGCTCTGACCATGAACTGCCCTTCTCTTGACAGAAAGTTAGAATCTGGGACTCTAAACCTTGGAGTTGCTAGAGAGATGAGACATAAAGTAGATTATGCCCAGGAAGTTCCCTTCATCTTTCTATGAGGCTAGGTTCCAGGATCAAGTATTTCCTTATCTGATAGGTGGCTGGATTCTAAACCCCTCAATTTTAGAGTTTATAGAGTGGAATGTCCAGAGTGGGAAATCTCAATACTTGTCCTTAAATTGAATTTCAGGGTTTCTAACTGGATCATATAGTAACCCTCTTCATGGCTGCCACAAGAATGAAAGCTTCAATTCTTTTGCCACTATCACCACAGGACTGGTTATCAAAGTAATCTCAATACTCCATGACTATCCTAAGAACTGAACTAATGGAAAGAATTCTAACCTCTCTAAGCTATCTAAATTTCAGTAGTAGGTCACTTGGTTATACCTCACATCAGTTTTTTTAAGTTATGAAATGGAAATCATGTAAGTCCTAACAAGCTGATAAAAATGAAATTGAGCATGGAAGGGACCTTCAGAAATCATCTAATTAATTTATCTATGTTTAGGAAAAAGCACACTTAAATCATCTAGTACAAACTGAAATATCCTGCATGTTAAAAAATGGGAAAGAAATAGAAGCTATCACCACATTATGTAGCCCATTATGATGGTTAACATTCCTTTCTATCACCAAACTGGTATTTAAGCTTTCTTCCTCTTGTTCTTCTTACAGAGAACAGCTGTTTCCCATCCCACATGTAAGAGCCCTTTATATACCTGAAGGAGTGTTAGTAAAACATAGAAAACTCCCAGCTTTCCTTTCCCCATGAGGAATAATTCCAATACCTCCAACCCTACCTTATGTCTTTTTCCCCCAGTACATTACTCATCTTGGTGGCTGCTCTCCAATCCCCATATGAGATCCTTAAGCCCTTCTTAAAGAAGAACAATAATAATAGCTAGGATTTGTATAGGACTTTAAGGTTTGCAAAACTTTTCATTGTCTCTTCAACAACCTTGGGAGATATGTGCTATTATTATCTTCATTTTACAGATTAGGAAATGGAGACTGACAGATGCCAGGTAACTTGCCTAGAGGCCAACAAGCTAATATGTGTCTGATGCTAGATTTGAACTTACCTTACTGACTCCAGGTTCAGCACCCTATCTACGATACCACCTTGCTGTACTTTCTTTCCTAGTGAATCTTTGGGAAGTACATACCCCTCTAATTCCAATCTAGTTTATGCTGTGTATCCTGCATATTTCCTGAGTACTGCATACATTTTTATACATTCTTGCCCGATGCTTGATTTTTATCTACAATATTAAGCTGACATTATTTCCTCACCATTTTTTCAAACCATGTTGATCTCTGCTCCTCCCTGACTTTGTCTATAAGGTGTATTTTGCCATTTGACAGAGAGATAAGTAGACAGACAGAGATAAAGAAAAGCAGAGAAACAGAACCAGATAGGCAGAGACTAAGAGAGAAACAAAAACGCACACAGTTTCTGTGACCAAAAAAGTCCCCATCACCCTGGTCAAGAGCCCCTCAAAACTTAGGCAGTCTCTTAGACACACAGATATATAGTCATCTATAACTAGGCCCATACTTGAAAGTTTTCCAACTTTTTAGAACCTGCCTTTAGAAACCCAGAGTCACTTTTATACCACTATGAGGCATTACAGTAGAGCTATAGTAAATGGATGTTTCCACATATTAGTATCATTTTCACTAACAAACAACTAAGAAATCTTATAATCTACTTTGATATTTAAAATTCCTTCACAGAGGTTTTTTAAATAGTTCTTCAAATCTATTTCTTTTTTTCCCCTCAAATCTCTTTCTTGAAGATCACTTGTACTCATTTTGTTCATTCCTTTTTATAATGAGATAAGAGATTTAGAGATGGAAGGAACCTTAGAGATTACCAATTTTTCTTAGGATGAGAAGCAGTGTGGTATGGTAGTTACCTCTGGACTTGGAATTGTGAGACTGGCAATCCTACCTCAGATAATTTACTAACTGTATGAATATGGCAAGTCACTCAACATCTCTGATCCTCATTTTCCATATTTGTAAAGTATATAGAGGTAGCATAAGACAAAGAGCTGACTTTGTAGCCAGAAAGACCTTCAAATTCAAATTCTGCTTGTGACATTATGGTCATGTTTCCCTGGTCATGTAACTTAACTTTATAGTATTATAGGCAACTGTTTCATATTATAAGTTGCAGAGAAGGTTCCAACTTGTAATCTGGTAATTGTTTACATTAATGAAATCACAACCCAATCCCTAACTCTAATAATTCTACTACCTACCTTGCAGAATGGTTGTGAGGAAGAAGTTTTGTAACCTCGAAAGATTCGATAAAACTGGATTGTCATTATCATTAATTTTCATTATTATTGTTATTGTTGTTGTTATCATAAATTGACTGCTACTGAGTTATGGCCACTTTCCCAAGGTCTCCTTTCCCCTACAAAATTTCATGTTTTTTTTCCCTTATTTGCAAATATCAAAGCAAAAATAATTCCACCTTTACCTTCTTCCTTTCTTTTTATGCCAAAAAATACTCAAGGACTTCTTTAATTATGTTTGGTTTTCTAAATCCCATAGAGTTAAAAGCAAATGAGCTCTAAACATAGTATCTTGGCAGTATTTGTAAGCTTTTCAAAGATTATTCCATCCCATTACATTTGGAATCCACTAATTAGAGGGAGTGGAGATTAGAGGATAGACTGAGACATGGTCTTGGAGTCAGGCTACATGAATTCAAGTGCTGCCTCCATGAAATACTGACTGTGTCATCTTAGACAAGCCAATTAACCTCTCAGTATCCCCAAGTAATGTTCTAATATTATCAGCTATAGAAAAGGTAAAGATATAAATTGATAGAAGTTTCTTATAGAGAACTATGCTGATAAAATCACTGGTTAAAAAAAAAAGAATACATTCTCACTAAAAGTTCTCCTTTGCTCTTTTCCACTTTCAATTTAACTCAGTGATTTTTTGTTCACTTGCTTTTCATTACCTTCTTCCTGTCTATAGAGTTTTTCCCTTAGGGAAAGATTGGATAATGATTGTTATAACAGAATACTGGAAAGCAGTTGGTTTGGACTTTGATTCTCAGCTCCAGCTCCAGCTTATCATATGACCTTGGGAAAGTGACTTAGCCTTTCTGGCCCTACACAGCTGATATACAAAAACACACTGATTTAACTGTTAGATACCTCAAAGACATAGAGTGGTACCCAGATCTATACTTTCCAAGTCAGACTTTCTATTCCTAAATGAAATCTTGAAATAATCCCATCTATTCGTATAAAGATATTGACTAAGAATCTTGCCAAAGTTTTAGCTATACCTTGCTTCTGATAAAATTTTCTCCAACTTAACTTTCTCAGTCTTCATCCTAGATTTTATTCAAATAAATATCAATTTAATAAATCTGGGTACTGTTTTGCCAAATATCCAAAATATATCAAACAGGGAAGATAATTTTTAAAAAGCAACTAGTTCTCAATCTGTCATATTTCTCTGCTTCCTTTAGTAGCTTAGCATTTCATTCTATTGTTCAGATTATGAAGAAATATTTCTAGTCTCAGAACTGGTGGCTTAAATGTATAGCATTAAGAATCTAATACAAAGCTATATGAAATAATTGTTCTTTCTCAGAGTAGTGGTAAGTATTGTCTTCTGACTTAGCTAACAAAGTTTGAAAACAAAAATTACATGTATTTTAGCTCTAATATAAATGAAAATCAGAATCAGTGTTTCATCAGTTGTATAACTGAACTTTAGATATGTGGAGGACATAATACTCCATGTAATGAAGCCCTCAAAAACTCTCCAACTTTTTTGTGGCATAGATTTTTAATAAGGTTATAATTACTTTCCTTTGGTTAGTACACATCTGCTCTGACATATGATGGGGTGCTTGTGATGGCAGAAACTTTTCGCAATCTTAGACGACAGAAAATTGATATTTCAAGGAGAGGGAATGCTGGAGATTGTCTGGCCAATCCTGCTGCACCCTGGGGCCAGGGAATTGATATGGAAAGGACACTCAAACAGGTAAACTGCTATTTTGTAAACCATATTTTAATCCCATTTCTTGCTCCACATGGTCCCAGGAAGACATTAAGGTATATATCAAGGTACATGTAATACATGCATACATACTTTTCTGTATATAATCAATTCCCCTTTAATACAGTTCAGTAAGAGTTATTTGATAAATTTTCCAAATAAAAGAGAATGTCAAAACAGTGAAATGGGCATCACATACAATAAAATGTAATTCTTAACTAGGTCTGAAGTATAATGTAACCTTGGGTCAGGTTTCTTACATTTTAAAATCAGATTTAATATGCCTTGCTTTTTGCAGAAATATTATGAGAATTAAATATATTTGTAATTCTCTGAAATTTTAAGAACAAAAGTGCTTATTAAGGAAACAGTAAAAGGAAAATTGGAGTAAAGTAACCTTGAATGTGTTTTTTTTTTATTTAGGAGCTAAATTTCAAAGAAAATTAGATTTAAATGAAACTTTGATTATTGGACTTTTAAAGTTTTAAAATGAGTGATGAGGGTCATAATAGGACACAAAAGATATGTTAGAGTCAGTTAATCCAGGTTGTTGGTAGACAAATGGCTGACATCATGCAGTATATTATAAGCAAAAATGTGTTTTTTCTGACTATATATGAGAGTAATGGTAAGGAAGAATCATATAAGTACAAAAGGAATAAAAATTGAAAGTGCAAATGAAACTTTAAAACTTTTAAATGTGTTAAATTTCACAGATATATAACAAAATTGCAAGTTCATGAAGTTTGGCATTACTGTTTCAGATCATTCCCACCAGTCAGTTCAATTATAGTTGGTAATTTCAATGTTACAGTCGAGCAGCAATCACTGCCTGACAAACAAGTATATCTACGGTTTTGTTTTTTCTTGTTTTCCTTTGATTCTTAGGTTCGAATTCAAGGATTGACAGGAAATGTTCAATTTGATCATTATGGACGAAGAGTCAACTACACAATGGATGTATTTGAACTGAAGAGCACAGGACCCAGAAAGGTGTGCTTTTAACAATGAAGAGTCTGTACTTTTTTGGTCACAAATTCCATATTTCCATTTCTAAAAAACCATTCCATCAAAAATATTCTATTCAAACTCTCTCTTCTTTGTGAAACTAACATGCAATCATGCTTTAATGAAATCTTCTGATATTAATTACGTTGTTTTACCATAGTAGTGGTCTTCAAGCTTTTAGTCATAATGAAGTCAGGAAATAGTGACTTTTAGCCCTGGAAGGCAGAACTAGGTGGAAATAAAAGGGGACCAAGCAGATTCCAATTAAAAATAAGTTTAAAAAAATTTTGCTAAAAATTAGAGGTATCCAAAGTAGAATGTGCTATTTCAACAAGTTCCCTAACAAAGGTAGAAAACAGCTTTGGTGATATTGTAGATAAAATTGATAATCTGGACAAAAATTAGAATTTGTGATATATAAGACCCATTTCAACTCTTAAGTCTGTGGTTTATTTTTAAATTCTATGACAGATGTTCCAATATAAGTGGAATAAAACCATTACTGTGTATTCTACCCACAGAAATTTAATTATGCCTTTTTTAATAAAAAGAAAAAGATAATGATACAGTTGAAAAATCTGGAGAAAAGAATGATGCCAAACAAGTCCAACTATGAAGATGGAAACATAATGTATATGAGGGGAGCACCTATATATTTATATAAATATGAAGTTGCTGTAAAAATATAAAACAATAATGATCTCCCTTTTAAATATGCTAGGATGGTTCTGGATTATTGGGCATTGAAGTAGACAGATATCAGTGAAGTAATTAGAAGTTATATGTTGTATTACTTCTTCCAGGATCTTCTATGTAGGGGCTTTTAAATATTTTAGGTGACACACCTTTATTAAATGCATGCCTTACGAATAACGACATAGAATTGAAAAATCAAAAACTGAATGTTTTGATTAACAAGAAGAATTGTTTTAATACTGGTATTGGGAAGAAAAATATGTTACTAATAATTGCCTCTTAGTATATATGTTGCATTAGTCGTATTTTTCCTTAAAGCTGTGTACATGTCCCAGATTGTAAATATACAAGTGTTTTGGAATAGATATTTCTTTTTAAGCCATCAGATTGTGTACTTACCATACCAGTCTAATGAGTGTTATGAACATAAAGTGTAGTAAAGGGACACTGGAATAGGCATGGTGAAAAGGTAAGGGAGTAGTAGAAGTTAAGATTCTAAAGATTCAAGTGGTGTGACAAGAATAGGACCAAGAATTTCCAATAGTAAGCAGTTCAGGAAGCTTTTGACTCCAGAGAATTGCATCAAAGTCACCAGTGATTTCAACAGTCCTTTATGGTGAGTACCACATAATAAAGGCTTTTCTTATGTGGCTGACTTTATTAGGCATTACTGTAATAAACCATTTTTGTAAGTTCAAAGTTTGATATAAGAATAATCAACATTATTAACACCATCACCTCCAAATGAATTAAGAAACTAAAAAAGACACATTTGCTTCTATGTGAACTCAATTTCAGTTCTGCCAGCATCTACTAAGCAACTACCATGTGCCTAACACTGTGCCAGACTCAGGGATACAAAGAAGAAAAAATGGGAACAGTTCATTTCCTCAGGGAGCATAGTCCTTGAAAGATCTTATAATTTGAGAAAGATACAGTGACATAGATAAATATTGACTTTTTTTTTTTACTGGATCTGTGGTTTCAATAATGTAAAAATTACTGGCAAGAAACTTCCTCCAATAATTCAGATTAGCAATCTTATTCACACCTTACATGCTTGACAAGCTTCCTGAGAAGCCAAAAGATTCAGTGACTATCTCTGGGTCACACAAATATTATGCAGCAGAAATAGGGTTTGAACCCATCTTTCTAACTCAGACACTATCTTTCTATCCAAGTTTCTCAATTGCTTGCTTACCAAGATCAAAATACTCTCATGTGCCAACTTTGAACAACATTTTGAGAACTTTTAGAGCCACAAGTAGTATTGTGCTCTAATATGTAGGTATCAAACATACTGCCTCCAACCACAACAGTCCTCAGTGTTAAAATTAGAATACGATTGGGATTAAAATGTAATTGAAAAATGTTTAACAAAATAAGTAAAAATACAACAAACATAGTTAATGCTAACATGTGGGTTTCTAAGTCAATATATGGCACACAGAGATCCTTATGTGCCGTTTAGTGGCTGCCTTCTATTTGCTTGATATCAAGGCAATAGGACTAGAAAAGTTTGAATGGAAGAAGAGGTTTTTCAGTGTTCTAAAGGTTATTACATGGGACCATGATTGATAATAGTTCATGTAAAAGCACTCAAGGAGTTTTCCATGGTACTGTAAAAATTTTTGTTTAATATTTCAATACTTCATAGTAAATACCAAAGAAAAGGGAGCCTTCTATTGAGTTGACTTTTGCAATTCATAGAGTGCCCCCTGATTTTTTTCTCATTCCTGTTGAAAACCAACCAACGAACAAGAATTTTTAAGTACCTAAGGTATCTAGATATTGTACTAAGCATGGTGAAAAGCTTCAAAAATATTTGAAAGATATATTAATGTTTTCCTGCCATATTCATTGTAGCACAGTGAACAAAAGATCATATAGTTAGAGCTGATCAGACTTTAGAGATTCTCTCCTCCAACTTTCTTACTTAAAAGATGAAGAAACATCCCCTTAGAAGTTAAATTAAAATGCCATCATAATTCTTTTATGGATTAGTGTATGTTCTCAGCATCAACATTATGTATATCAAATGTGATATTATAAATAGGATTGTAAAATTGAAACGGTGAAAGACTTCCTTCCCTCTGAATTGGCTCAGGATCTTCCATGAGGATTCTTTTAAAAAAAAAATCCCTGATACAAGTTTATGTTCTTGTCATTTTTTCTCTCTGAGTGCCTTCAAATTTTAGTCAATTGGAAGTTTCATTTAATAGAGGTTTTATCTATTTTACCTATTATTTATCTACTGTCAAATTTGGGGACCAGTTTTAAACTGTGCTTCTTGTCTTCAAAGAGTTTTGTTTTTTTTTTCAGTATAACAGAATGAGACTATAATCATAAATCTTTCTGAGTGGCACCCAGCATCTTCTGCTTTCTTATGACTATGTTCTTAAAAGTATAGAAGACAAGCAAGATGTTAAGGGTGGCTTTGTAAAGTCAGCAGAGAGCCATTCACTGGCAATTAGACTGAAGAAGACTGAGTTTGTATTTCTGCCTTTCCTTGAGACACCTTATACATAGCTAAAGATATCACTAAAGAAACAGAACTAGAAGTAATCCCTAGAAGCTGCTAACTCAGCAATACCCAGACATTATTCACTGACAGACAAAATAAAAAGTCATAGCAAGACTAGCATGTGACAGGGAAAAGTAGCTGACTAAGTGTGGTGTCAACATAGTGTCTCTTGCCGACTAAGCTAAAGGTCTATGGGATTTTTTTTGTTCAGTTTTTTTGGTATGTGCTTAATACTTGGAGGTGCCACAAGCAGCATGCCCAATTTATTAAATGCTTCAAAAAAGATACTTCACTAAGTGTCAGAAAACCAGAATTCTGGTCTCCACCTGGTTACTGACCAGTGGAAAGGACACTTAATGTAATATCAAAAAAATTGGAAATTGAAACATGGCTCTTATTCTTAGGATTTGGATAATGTTATTTAATACTTCCAGGCCTAAGTTGGACTAGGTGAGCTGTAAGGCTTCAAAAATTCAGTGATTATTTTTATAACACACTGAACATCCAGTAGCAAAGGAGTAAAGTCATGGAATTCACCTAATCAGGCTATTTATTGCATTGGAGTTTGGTTGGCTGAAGTCTGGGACATCATGGTATGAGTGACTTCATAACAGCTAGAGCTAGACCTGAGTGATGCAGGCTTTGCTACAAGCTACAAAATTTAGAGGACATTCATAACACTTGCACTCCTTTTGCTATTTAGAAACCACTGAACATTGAGTAAAAAAAAGTAGAATTGAGAAAAACCCTCCTAAATCCTCTATTGAGGAAGTATCCACAATAAGGACTTTGCTGCACCCTGATTTCTATATCTTGACATGAATCATCATAGATACCATAACAGCTTATTATTCTTCTAGTTTTTAGATATATTATCTTAAATACCATTACTATATTTCCTAATTTACCTTATTTTTAAATTTCAATATCCCTGATAGAATACTCAAGTTGTTATATTATGGCAAATTAATTTAACGTGACAGCAGACCAATTCAAACATACAAAACCGACCTGCATACACACACTACAGTCAGAAAGAAGCCAGAAAGGATAGGAAGGAAAAATGTGACAGCATATAAGAAAAGATTAAGATTCTTCAAGCAACCTCATGTAGTGACTTTCACAGCAATATCAGAAGACAGATTAATCTGTAGTCAGAAATACAATGTCTAGGTTTTTTTTAAAGATACATTCAGTTTGTGACACAAAAAGAGTGAAAGCAATAGGCTCTGGAAAGAAAAAAAAAATCAGCCAGGAAACTTGAAACACCATGTACCTTGGGCAGGAAGGAACAGCAGGTCACTCTGACTTTTCATTCCCACATAAACAGTCATACTGCCAACAGTAGAATCTTGAACTTAAAAGACAATTAGAAATTTTATGCAGCAAACTCAAAGCTAAATGGGACTGCATAGAAAAGAGCTGTAGTGATGGAAGAGCAAGATGGTAATAAATAACAACAAAGTCCAATAAGGTTTCCTGAAAAGAATTATTTCCTGGAATATTGATGTGTGATTTTAATAGAACCTGAAGCCTGAGAGGAAGAGGTTACAGAGTAAGTTGGAGAAGTGATACACAGTAGATCTTCACAGTCAAATGGCATTAATCTACATATCTTGAAAGAAATATGAAGTATGAAATAGGGTAGACCTATCTGTCTCTGCATTTCTATAGCAACTACCAACTTGGGCATTCTGTCAGGAATATTAAGCTTTAAAAATGAGCTACCTTAAGAAATGCAGTTATGGTGAGGCTAGGCAATATGTCTGAAAAGTGAGCAATCATTCTTATAAATTGAAAACTTGCTGACATGGGAGCTATCTTTGAAAGCAGATCTTAGAGACAACCCATCAGTTTGTCTGACTTTCTTTTCCATGGAAATTGATTGAGAGTCTAATTAAGCCAACTAGGTATTTCTGTAGCCCCAGCTCCTAAGAACTGCTGGATTTTCTTGAGGATTGAGGACGCAAAGAGAAATGGTACAGTCCTACTCTGGCTCTGTGTCAAAGGGCATACAGACAATGGATTGATTCCAAGATCTGCTTAGGATTCAAATTTGAAGCTAACCTAGAAAAGGAATAAACTTCTGAGGGCAATTGTGAATCAGAACAGGCCTCCAGAGGACCTACCTAGACTCCAGAGGGGATTAAGAATTTCCCAGAGCCCCAGAAAGATAGGAGGAAGTGTAATGGCCCTAGCAGTTTTAATCTTAGGCTTTTTTGCACATATACTTGCCTACATTCCCCATTATGGGGGAAGAAAAGAAATTAAGGGTTGTCCCCCTTCATTTACTGATTCAGGCATCTGAAGTCACTTTTCACCCATCTTCACGGTCCCAGGTTTAATGGAAGTAGGCAATCTTTGAAGGCGATCCTCCAGGCAAGTTATACATGTTGCTAGGCCTCCCCTTCAATACTGACATAGATTCTAAGTCTACTTTCTTCTCTTGCAATGATGCCCATATTTCTAGTCTCCCATGGTTCTCTAGCCCAGTTATTTAAGTTTCTCTATAGCCAAGCAAGCCAATTGTGAAAAAATGGAGAGGCATACATATGGCGGGCGCCTAAACTTCTCTTATTGTCTTGAGAGATCCTGGCTGAACAGGAGAAAGTATCAGATGTGTTGTTTCCTTATTTTAACAAACTGCCCTTCAGTAATGTACTTGCATAGAATAAACATGGATCCCCAGAGGTCATTTTTAAATAGAAAATATCAAATTCTTGCCAACATTTGGGGGTGTGTAAAGTCAATGCAATACCCATAGCAGCTGCTTTGAATATGAATGTGCATTTCCAGGGTGGATTCAGAAAATATAATAAAGTCTTTTCTCAAAGGCAAAACCAAAATATTTATTTGGAGCCCCACTATTGGAATACTGGAAGTCAGATTTAGCAAGGAACTCATCACTAATCCAGAGAGCACCAACATCTTAAGCTTTCTTTCTTTCAGGCCTCTCCACAAACAAGTTCCTCTAGCCAAGTTCCTCCCTCTACTCTCTGCTCTGCCTCACCTGCTCTGTTTCAGTCTCATTCTCTGCTCAATTGAGCAAGCTCCTCCCACTAACTGGGCTCCACATAACTCTGGCTGTATCACAGCTGTGAGCTGGACCAGAGCTAAGAGCAGGTCACACAGGCCGTTTAAAGGAGAGGAAAAAATCTTCCTATTCCACTAGTGTTACAGGATGATGCTAGGTAAAAAAAAAAGCACTACTTCTAAGGCTTTCCAGTGATAGAAGCTCATTCATGGAGAGTAATTGCTTTTGTATCGGGATCTGAATATTGTAAGAACTTCATCAATGATGAGACAACATCTGATTGCACCCCACATTTGCAATGTAGTCACCATCACAAAATCCTATTATCTGGATAGTGATCTTACCCAAGAAATAACTGTCAGGAAATGACTCACAGTTTTTCCCCAAGGACTAGTAGAAAGAGAATGGTCCAAAGGGCAGAAATGCCATTAAATCAAGTTGTACACAATATTACTGAACAAAGATCAGATTTTTTTTTTTTTGATGATTCACATGGACAGCTACATATCAACAAGCTGCTAAATTGATATTCATTCTCAAATCAGAAACAAGCCATAAGCATCACAATACATATTAAAGAATGTTTTCTGCTCTATAACTACAACCTGGGAAAGGAAAGATATAAGTATTTAAATAGTTGCTCCTATGCTCCAGACACTGTGCTAAGCACTTTTTTTTTTTTACAAATATTTTCTAATTTTATATTTATAACAACTCTATGAGGTAAGTGCTATTGTTATTCCCATTGTACAGTTGAAGAAACTGAGACAAAGGTTAAGTGACTTGTCCAAGATCGTACAGCTAAGCAGTGTTTGGGGCTGGATTTGAATTCAGGTCTTCTTAACTCCAGGCCCAGCACTCAACCCAGAGTAGCACAAACTTGCCTTCTACCATCATCATCATCCCAAACATTTATAAACTACCTATTATGTGCTAACCTCTTTACAATTCTTATCTCATTTGATAGTCACTAAAATCCTAATAGGCAGATAGTATTATTATCTACATTTTACAGATGACTTGCCCAGGGTCATACAGCTAGTATGTAATTAAGACCAAATTTGAATTTAGATCTTCCTGATGCCAGGCCCAGTGTTCTATTCACACACACACACACACACACACACACACACACACACACATGCACATGCATTAATAACATACCACACAAATGTAAGATAAACAATTCAGTGCAATATATACTAGGGCAGCTTTATAATCAGAAAGTCCAACATTTAAGTCCTGCCTCTAATAATTAGTTTCTTGACCCTAGATGGGTCTCAGCATGTCACCCTGACTATTTAATAAATTCCAGTGGCTCCTTATTACCTCAAGGATCAAACATGAAATCCTCTCACATTTAAAGCCCTTCACAACCTAGATCCTTCCTATTTTTCCAGGCTTCTTATACTTTTATTACTTATTACTTTAATTACTTCCCTCCAGGAGCTCTGCAATCCAGCAACACTAGCTTCCTTGCAAAAGACATTCTATCTCACATTTCCTGAATTTTTTACTGGTTATCCCTATATCTGGAATTCTCTCTCTCCTCATCCTTGCTTCCTAACTTCCTTGATTTGCTTCAAGTTCCAGCTAAAATCCCACTGTCTGCAAGAAGTCTTTCTCTATTACATTAATACAAGTGCCTTCCCTTTGAGATTATTTCCAATTTTATGCTGTATTTTTCTTGTTTGTACATGTGTTTGCATTCTTTGAGAGCAAGAACCGCTTTTTTACTTTCTTTGCATTCCCAATGCTTAGCACAGCACCTAGCAAACAATAGGAGCCTAATAAATACTTGTTGACTTGACATGGACAAGTCACTTTACAGCTCAATGCCTTGGGCATCTCTTAAAGTCTATAAATTACAAAGAAGTTGTGGATAAGTGGAAGGGTTTCCACACTAGGAGGTACCTATGCAGAGCTATCACATGTCCAGAACAGAAATAAACAAATGTATGTATACTTTATATTGCACCTATCTCACTGGGTTAATAGAAGGAAAATGCCTTTCAGACTTTAAATAACAATCTAATAGTGAGTTCCTTATTATTGTTGTTTTTATTATTCTGTTGATATAGGTCGTAGAACCTGGTTCTGACATTCTAGCAGGGTTCTTCTGTGCTTCTGTAATGCTTTAGAAGTTTATTGGGAAAAGCAGCACCCCCAAAACTGTTAGAACAAAATACTAAATCCAAACCAGTAGAGCAGATTCATAAATTTATTAAAGAAGTGAGTTTTCATAATCACATCAACCAACTCAGAAAAAATGAGTAGTAGGAACTGAATATAAACTGTTCAAAGCTATCACTTAGAAGGATTGTCCAAGGAATATTTCTTTTGAATCTTACCTCCTCTAATAAAAGATGTTATTTTTTTTTTGTCTTCTTCATTGGATTAGGGTCAGGGAGAGTTTATCTCTCATTCTTGCAGGATGCTATTAACCACAGATACTCTGTGCATTCTCCATTCAACTTTATCAGTACCAAAATGGTACTAGCAGGACCTTCAGCGGGAGAACATGAGACTAGCTCTATACAATATAGCACTTTAGAAACAGGATAGGTGAGATGTTGAATAAAAGATAGGCATCCACTTCAGTTTTGAGTCTATGGTGCCTTCAATATTCAGGGAAATGTTCCTGGGGAAAATATTAATAGATCGACACCAGAGGAAACGGATGCCAATTGTGAAGTAGAAAATCCCCCACTGATTAGTAAAGTAACTAGCTGTTACTTATGGATTTTAAAATGCACCTTTTCAAAAAGTATAATTCACTATTTCTGAACCAATTGATTTATGACAGAGTCAATAGGAGAACAGGAGGGCGTATCAATGAATGAACAGGATATAGTGTTTTCTATGAATTAATGATTTTTCCCTAAGAGGACAAGTATAAAATGAATATTGATGCTGAATCCAGGACAATACATCTACAACCTAAGAGATTCTGAAAAGGGAACATAAGTAATGAGAAGTAGTCGGTAAAGAGCTAGACTTGGAATTGAGAAGGCAGGCTTTGAATCCTGCCTCAGACACTTAATAGTGTGTGACTCCAAGCAAGTCATTTAACTTACCTCAGGCTCAATTTCCTCATTTGTAAAATGGGGAATAATACTTCGTTGCACTTACCTCACAGGTTGTTAAGAGGATCACAATTAGAAATTAAAAACTCTTCTCATTCAGTGGTCACCTCCAAATTATTCACTACTTTTCCTAGATGTTTTACTATTAAACAGTTTATCTATAATTGCTCAAGATCTCTATCAGAAAATGTGCAGACACATATGCAGAGGACTCTGAAATTTGCCTGTTTTGGAGCCCTGTTGCACTTGGACCTATTCTAGGGTGAAGTTTAGAGCCATTGGACAGGGGGATCTATTTACCTCCTTTACTGGAGTAGAAATCAGGATGTGTGAGGGATTGGGCAATGTCTAATCATTCAGAATGGATTTCATTTCTACAAACATTTGTAATCTACTATGTACCTGGAACTGTTCTTGGAAGTAGTAACACAAAAAGAAAAAAACAAACAAGACCTCAAACAGTTTATGTTCTAAGTGTACACAAAATTTAGTTGACTATATTTTAGATTTCAATGGAATAGGGAACTGTCTCTGTGAATGTAGATTAGCACCCACTCTTTTTATTAATATCTTATTTTCCCAATTGCATGTAAAAACAATTTTAACATTCTTTTTTTTAATTTAGAGTTCCAAATTTTATCCATTCCTCTCTTTCCTCCATTTCCCTGAGAGAATAAGAAAGCTGATATAGGTTATGCATGTCCAATCATGTAAAACATTTCCATATTAGTCATTTTGTGCAATAATATGAGAAAGGAAGGATGAAAGAAAAGAAGAAAGGAAGGAAGGAAAGAAAGGAAGGAAGGAAAGAAAGGAAGGAAGGAAAGAAGGAAGGAAAGAAAGGAAGGAAGGAAAGAAGGAAGGAAGGAAGGAAGGAAGGAAGGAAGGAAGGAGAGAGAAAGAGAGAGAGAAAGAAAAAGAAAGATATACTATGCTTCAGTATGTATTCAGACAATATCAGTTCTTTCTCTGGAGGCAGATAGCAGTTTTCATCATGAGTCCTTTGGAATTATTGTGGATCATAGCATTGCATTGTGAACAGCTAAATCATTCACAGTTCTTCGGTGTATAATGTTGCTGTTAACTGCATACAATGTTCTCCTGGTACTGCCCACTCACTTTGTATCAGTTCATATAAGTCCAGGTTTTTCTGAAATCATCCTACTTGTCATTTCTTATAGTACGATAGTATTCCACTGCAATCATATACCACAACTTATTCATCCATTCCTCAATTAATGGACATCCCCTCAATTTTAATTCTTTGCCACAACTAAAAGAGCTGCTATAAATATTTTTGTACATATAAGTCCTTTTCTTTTTTTTTTTTTATTTCTTTGGGATATAGACCTAGTAGTACTATTGCTGGATCAAATATATGCACAATTTTATAGCCCTTTGGGCAAAGTTCCAAATTAGCACCTCTTGTAAACTAGACTTACAAAGTTTCCTGGTGCACTGAGAGGTTAATTGACTTGTTCTTTTTCACACAGCCAGTACATATCTGAAATAGATTTGAGCCCAGGTCTTCCTAACATTGACTTTCCATCCACTAACACATGTTGCCACAAAAATATATACAGAGTAAGTACAAAGTAATTTGGGAGAAGAAGACCAAGTGGAAAGTTTTAGGAAAGGCCTCTTTTCTAATAAATGTCAGCTAAATTCTTCTTTGACAAAGATAGGGATTTTGCATAGCAGAGATGAAGAGGGAGAACATTTCTGGCTTAGGAGACAGCACATGCCAAGGCATGGAAGTGGGAAATGGATTGCGTGCATGGGAAAGAGCAAATAGGACTGTTTGACTGGAACATGGTGAATGAAGGGGAGTAAGGGGCACCAGTTTGGAAAGATAAGTTGGAATAAGATTGTGAAGGGTTTTAAATTTCAAACAAAAGATTTGGAATTCTAGGGAAAATAGGGATACACTAGAGCTGCTTGAGTAGGGAAGTGACATGGTCAGTCAAGCTTTTTAGTAAATACAAAAGTCATTAAGACACAGATTTGTGAATCAAAACATACAGAGATCAACATCTGAATGAAAGACAGTCTAATAGGAATTCTGACCACAAGATCGGTAGAAAAAGATGCTGAAGTTGCAATCATAGGATCTAAGTACCAATTCTGCTACTCACTGCCTGTGTGAGTTTGGGCAAATCGTTAAAGCTCTCTGGGCCTCAATTTTTTTTATTCATCCTTATTCTTCTTCTTGTATCTAGTCTATTTTTATTCAATCCATCCTCTGTACAGACGGTGAAATGTTCTTACTAATGCACAAGTCTGAAAATGTAATTTCCTTGATCAAACACTTTAAAAAACTCTATTGCCTATGGAATAATAATATTCAGACTCTTTCAGGTACTCAAGTATTTCCCAACATGATTTTAGTCTGCTCTTTCAACTTTCTTCCAGACTTATCTTGAAAATTAAGGAAATTGGAATAGTTGACCTCTAAAGTTCCTTCTAGCTCTAGAGATATGATCTAAAAAGTTGAGACTAATTACTTGCTGTCTCAGGGAGGGGAGATGGGAGAGAGGGAGGAGAGAATTTGGAACTCAAATTTTTAAAAATCATAAAAAAAACTCAAAGTCTGGCAAGATTATCTGTGCCAAATGGTGAGGCAGGGGACAGGGGTGAGAAATAAAGAAAAAGATGCAAAATAGACATTGGTCAAGCCAAATAGTGATCTTTCACTGGCATCAAGCTGAGGAATACAGATTCAAAGTGTCAAAGAAGTATCAAAATAGGAGCAGCACCAATTTGGGGTGGGGGAAGGTGGTATTAAAGAAATATGGGACATTCAACTGGGCCAAATGTATGGGAGAAGCATTTATGCTTTACTCGAAGAATACTGGGAGTTATCTCCTTTTCAAACTTCCTTTGTCCATGGAAGGCCAAGAAGCCTCCTTAGACATGTAGGCAGATATCTGTGGCCTTAGAAAATGTCCAGATAATTTTCCTGTTTATATAATATGCTGAATCATCTAAGATTACTAAAGATAGAACCAAGGTGTTTTCGCTTCATTCTTCAAATGTCAACCAAGAATTTTGAATTTCATGAACAAATCCATTCTTTGTTTCTTCATTTTTGAATGATGATACCTCAGGCTAGCTTTGTAGAATAAGTTAGATCAAATGTAGATCAAATAAAATAATATATGTAAAGCACTTTGCAAACCTTAAAATTCTATGTATTCATGAGGTAATATTATTGTTTCTCTTATTAACAAGGTAAGAATCTATTTACAATAGTGCTAAACCATGAAATTAACATTTTATTCATATGTCTAAAAACTTACATGAAGCAAAGATGCCCCTTAAAGGATTTGTCAATGAACCTGATGAAAATAGGTGAGAAAGATTTTAATATGCTTTCTTCTATTAAATTCTATTTTATTATAAATGAATTTCTGGAAACAAGCAAATGTTTATATTCTCTGATGTTACTTATATTGTGAGAGAAATGGCATAAATCACATATCTTGATTTTATCAAGTCCTTTCATGAAGAAAACCTCCATAAATAAGATGCAGAACTGTGATCTAGACGATTTTTAGGAAGACTCATAGGCGATTTAATTGTGCCTAAACATCATAAATTGACGGATCAATGACAATCTGGGGATAGAGAAAATATTATAGGGTATTAGTATAGAAATCAGAAAACTGATTCTAGTACATGGTGCCTCCAATTAGTAGCCATGTAAACTTGGAAAAGTCATATTTTTCCAGGCTTTAGGTTTTCCAATCATAAAATGATCTATCTGGACTTTGTAGTCATTCTATAGGCAATGGAGAGTTACTAAAGGGATGTGATCAGAAAAATTACATTTTCAAATCTGTACATTAGTAAGAACATTTTACATCTGTTTAGATGATGTGCTGAAGAGAAGAGAGACAAGATTTTAAAAATCATGAAGTTTTCTTGATCTTGACAGAAATGATGAGGTCTTGAGCTGGGTTGGTAGTACTATGAATGGAGTGGAAGATACTCTGAACTATTTACATATAGGAGATGCTTAATAGACATTTTTCAGTTTAATTGAGTAGAGTGTTATACTCTAGGGCTGGTTCAATATAGGATCATGAGATCATAAGATCATAGAGTTAAATCTGAAGGAGGCTTTTGATATCATCTATCCTCACCTCTTCTCTTTACAGATGAAGAAACTGAGTTCCAAACAGATGGTGTGACTTGCCCAAGGTCACAAAGAGAGTGGCAGACATAATTCTAACCCAGAACCTCAGATTCTAAAATCCCTTGCTCTTTTCAGTATACTATATTGTCTCTCCTATATCTGGGCTACCATATGAAGTGATGAGTTCTTCAATTATGAAAGGGTTTAAAAAGAAACTGTATGATAATTCTAAGGAATATTGTAAAGAGGACCCCTTCATTGTGTGGAAGATTATACTAGAAAACCTTCAAAATCTCTCCTTAATTTTGAAATTCTATTGTCTGTGATAAAGATAGAGATAGCTAGAAAAGAGAGGAAATGGAACTCATAAATCATACTTAATCACAGACTCACACTTTAAGAAGGTACCTCACAGGCCATTTAATCTTTCCCAGTACTTGGAAAAGAATCTCTTCTATAGCATACCTGACATACAAAAAATATAATCTACATATAAGCATGTATAACATATATGTATATATACAGGTACATATACTTATGCCAGCAAAATAATAGTCAAATAGATATTTTCAGGTCAGTCTTGAATGAGGTTGATTATAAATGCATCCTTTTTTAATGTCAGTGATTTACAGAAAATTAGGACTTATTTCATTTTTCAAAGGAGACATTAAATGAGAATTTAACACCTTTGTCATTATCCCATTAAAATGAAAGTATTGTCAATGTTTTCATTCCAACAAATTGTATTCATAATGTCTTTAGCCCTCTAGATATAATATATGTGTATTCAGTTGTTAGTTCTCTTTTTATTGCTTTTGAAATGCCTATAAAATTGTCTTGAATTTCAAAATATTGAGTGAATGGGCCTTTATTGTATGAAAAATATTTTTAATTTAAATGTCATTTTTCCTTTTTATGTAATTTTTACCAGTTTGCTGACTGAAATTCCTGAATGAAAACCTCTCCAATCCATCTCCCAGACAGATGCTAAACCGGGGGTGGAGAACCTGCAACCTCAAGGCCACATGTAGCTCTGTAGGTTCTCAAGTGTGACCCTTAGACTGAATCCAGACTTCACAGAAGGGATTTGTCAAAGGGCTGCACTTGAGGACTTAGAGGGTCACATGTGGCCTCAAGGCTACAGGTTCCTCAACCCTGTGCTAAAGTAATACTCCTAAAGTGTAGGACTGACCATGTTACTATCCTTCTCAATAAATTCACATATCTCCCTATTACCTCTAGGATTATACATAAAACTCTTCTCTTTGGCATTTAGAGCCCTTCATAACCTGTCTCCAGTCTGCTTTTCAGATCTTTTACATTTCAACCCTTTTACACACTATTGTCTAGTGAAACTGACATTCTTTCTATTCTTCATATAAAACATTCCATCTCCTATACCTGTTCTGTCACACAAACTGTCATCCATGACTGGAATACGTTCCTTCACCTTTGAACCTTTAGCTTCCTTCAAAGTTTAACTTAACTACCTCCCTCATGTGACATTTCTTGATCTCTTCATCCTCCCCCACAAATTACCTTGTATTTATTTTGCATATTGTAACAGCAAGCACCCTAGCATACCTAGGGCGGCTACTAGCACAGGTTCTTAGATCTGCTTTTCTAAAGGAAAGCAACTCAAAATGGGTTAACAATCTTACTTTAATCAAACATATCATTTAC
>CM053588.1:122557595-122640466 GCA_028646515.1 Pseudochirops corinnae | reverse complement strand
CACAGGCTCCATGTGACCACATTCAGCCTATTAAGGAACAGAGTATACTTTCAAATATCCAAAGGTCCTCAGAGTCACGTAGCCACATTAGCAAAGGGCCTAGGGGCAGGGAAGATCTTCAGATTCCCATAACACATATAATCACATGATAGATTTTTTTCCATGAAAGAAAAATAAATCCTTGAAGGCAAGAGTTGTTTCATTTTTGTTGTTGTTGTTGTTGTATCCTCAGCGCCTGGCAAAGTGCCTGACAGACATTAGATAAATTCACGTGACTCACCGATTGATATAGCTAAGAGAAAGTCATTCTGCGTTGTTTGGTATGGATAGGTACCAGAATTACAAAGTATAATTAAAATCCTGCTTCCTCTGTGCTTTTAAAAATCTTCCTTTTTTCTGAAATTCAGTGATTTATTCCTTTAAATTTTGTTCTAAAATTGTTCACATTGTATTTTACAGGTTGGTTATTGGAATGACATGGATAAACTAGTTCTGATTCAAGATGTACCTACACTTGGCAATGACACTGCAGCTGTTGAAAATAGGACGGTTGTTGTAACCACAATCATGGTAAGTTTTTGTCTGTGTGTTTATTATTCCTTTCTGTTGGGAGACTAACAATCTTCCAGGTATGGGTGATGGGGAGGGTCAGAATTGTACCTTAGTGGTTTGCTTTATTTATGATATTCTCTTCATTCAGAATCTATTCATTTCCAAGTTTGAGTCAACTCATTCCTTTTATTTGTATTGTCTTTTGTTCTATCATCATTCTCTGTAATAACATTGAAAATTTAAAATGGATGCAGTAAAACTCTAGATGAAAATCTATAAAATGCACAGATCCCAAAAAGCCAAACAGCCGAAAAGTCAGCAACAAAAATTCAATACCTTCAGTATTTCTGTAGTGCTTTTAAAACGTCAATGTGATAACAGTTTTTAGTGCTCAAAATGATCATTTTCAGGTAGTTCAATCGTATATAAGGATTTGCATTGTCTGATTATAAGATTAGAGAAACCAAATCTGGACATTTTAATGGATATGTTTTATATGAGTGTTTCTTGAAGCCCATTTGCTTAGTTTCATATTTATTTTTTAATGTTAAAATAGTTATTTTTTTCCACTGGTTATTTTTCTCATTGACCAATCCATACTCACACCATTATTCATTGACTTGCTCTTGGGAATTGAGCAAAATGCAGCTGCTTCATTATGTCACTTTATAAAATGAGAAATTCTCTAGATTTCAAAGCTCCTTTCCTCAAAGAGAGTCTCGTGAAATTACCTTTTAAATAATAGACGATCTTACATTTTTCCTTTCTGAAGTCAAACATGCCCTTTAGAGTGAATGCTTGTCAAAACAGACCAGCAAAGGGTGACCTTTACCTGTCTGGTTTTAAAGTTTTACATCTCAGCTTGCTGCACTTTTCACCTGTCTCATTAGACAAGATATATATTTTTAATCATTTATGGGAACAATCTACCTTAAATGAGATGGAAACATATTTGGGTGGCTTAGTGTTTTTCAGTAAGGTTGACCTATTTCCTAAACTGATCTTGGAGTGAAATAGGAAAATACTGGAAAATGCTTTAGTGACACTTTCATGGTTTCACTGTGTTGCAGTTCCCTCTGTGTTACATCACCAGTTAGAGATGTAATATGTCATGTCATTGATTTCAAGATTATCTTTCGAGGATGCAAATCAACCAACAGGAATTGTGTTTGTGGCAATGTGAGATATGTAACTTCTATCCTAACTGTAATATTTGCATGGACTTTAAAAGCCATATATATATTTCTTTTCCTAAAAAAGACCCAGTAATGGAAAAATCATACTTCAGTACAGTCCTCCTCTTTTCAGCCTCTGATGAAGAATCCTATTTTAAGAAATTGATCAAGAAAGAAAGAGTTCCACGATGCTGCGAACATTCCTAACTAAGGCTCAAGTCTTATTCTCCAATATAGTAAACTTAAACTAATTTTTCATGTGGATTATGGTTCTTCACTGGATGACCAGGCCCTCGACCTCCAAAAAAAAAAAGTTCTGTGAACATGCTGAATAATCTAAAACAGATGAAGAATTGAACTTCATCCTTATCAAGAGAAGAAATGGATGTTGAATGAGAATCATTTAGTTAAAAGTTTCTATCATCCCCATGTCTTTAAATGAGGTCACTGTACATTCATTATGTATATATGCCATTCATAACTCCAAGCATAGATAAAACAAGTAAATACATATGAATTTGTGATTGTTTCCTGATCAAATACAATCTTTAAAAACACACAGATTTTTGAAATTTTGCCTGTTTTGTCTGCAATGAAGCATTTTAATGTGCTTGATAATTATTATCTAGAGAACACCCTTTTCATCCCTATTGTAGAGCTATCATTCTAAAAGCCAAGGGGCTAAATGATTTTTTGCCCAGCATGTTTAGAAGTCCTTACAGCATGTCACCTGTAAGTAAATAAAAAGTAATTTTAAAAATACAAGTGTGTTATCTATATGTGCATGTAGTGCTACCTGTGTATAAACTCTGCTGATTGGCAGTACTACCATCATTGTTGTTATGAACATAGTGCAAGGCCAATGTTTTTCTGTATATTATTCATACTTGAAATATACTTAGTGTTCACAAGTTAATAACCAAGTAAACCACAGATAATATTTTATTAATGGACACTTCTGAACCCATAGTATTGGTCCCTGTGTTTTGCTTTTGTTGAAAATGCTATTCAGGGGCCTGTGGCATCTCCCATAATCTTCTTCATATTGAAGGAAATATAGTTCCATGTAGACGAATGAGATATTGGAGAACCACTTGAAATAATCCCTCAAATTCCATCGAAAACTACCTTAAAAGATAAAGACAGTTCATTTTTTTTTTTGAAGAGTAAGACACATATCTAGCCATATTGAAAAGTTAAAGATTGTATCGCATGGCCAATTTTTTTCTTGAAATACTGTATACAGTCTTGCTACTCTTCCTTTTGCCTTTCCCTTCTGTATCTCATGTGTGTGCTGTACTGCTAGATAATTTTATTGTTAAATAAAAAATTATTAAGAAATTAGCTGTTGTACCCAAACAAAATGTGGTGTTTAGCTTTTTATGCTTCTGAAATATCTTTGGTCAGAGTATAACGTCAGGTTTTATCTATTTTGGGGCTTTCACTTTATTACCTGGCTGGAACATCTAAGAATGATGGAAAGATCTCAGGTAGTCATTTTTTTATGAAAGAAGTCTTATTCCAAGACTTCCTAAATTTTAAGCCTAAAATATTATAAAATTATAACTTTTATAAGCCTGTGACCATTATTGATCTAACACAAAATGGCAAAATAGCAATTCATATAGACAATCTGAGGCAATGAGTTTTGATCCTATACTTGGGAAAGCAGGCATCACTTGATCATGAAATATTGGAGCTAGAAAAGAGCATCAAGATGATTTAGTCAAACTCCCCACCACTACCACCACCCATGGTCACCATTTTATAAATAAAGAAAGTGAAAACCAAAGATATGAACCAACTTGTCTCATAGGTTATGATTAGGAGGGCAGGAATCTAATTTAGTTGAAATCAGGATGTGGGAGAGAGAGGACAGGAAAGACTACTGATAATCTCAAAGTACTCTCCCTTGTGAGATAAATTGGCCTCTTCAGTTTGACTCAATTTAAATTGTTGTTATGGAAAGTAAAATGCCATGAAACCAAATTCAGTGGCCTTCAGTTTTCTAAAATCAAAGTTAGTTCTGAGAATGCCTAAATAATATAGTTTGACATAGTTTTATCTCATCTACATGATGTACTTTTATATAAATATGGTAGACACAATGCAAGTCACATACACACTAGTGAAGATAATGATTCTTCTTAAATATCAACTCTTCTAGTATATAAAGAAACTCCTTTAGCCTGAAGGAACCTAGAATTATTCAAAGGGTGAAACAGGCCTGCTTTTATCTGAAATGAATTTTTTAAAAAACTTAATTTTTAGTTCTAAGCATTTTCCTACTGAACTTACAGGAATATAATAAAACAAGTTATTTATATCTATCAAGATGCTTTTCAATCAGGCAGCAGTTTTCAATGATTTTAAACTGACAACTGATGAAAGTGAATTTTTCATCATTTTAACTGCATTCAAATCATGTCCTAGGCAATTGTAATGATTACCTTGTGTGACATATATGAAATCATTCTGGTAAGGTCCCTTTTTCAACAGCTGAATACGTCAATAAGTATAATTTCCAGGTTGGCTTTTCCATGGTATATGCTTGTAATTTATGTGAATGGGAGAGAGTTTCAACTTTGTGAAGCTGAAGACCAAGCCCTCTAGATTTGACTGCTGCCTCAAACGGTCTCGCCAGGCCTGTGAGTAGCAAAGTCTTGCCAGGCACTCTATGGTGAAAGTTATTTCAATCACCAGATTCATAATACCAAGGATCCAATGGGGTAATAAAGTACCAAAGGCTAGTAATTCCTTTAAAAAAATAACTTCTAAGGCTTATTGTGTCACATTACATATAAAACATCTTATAAAGACAAGAAACTTCAATTGTAGGTGGAAAATAGGACATTAGTGGATTTCACTATTCAGATCATAGTATTTCATACTCTCCAAGTCCCTGAGGAGACTTAAAAGGTCCCTTCCATATGGCTCCTACATTATCGACTAAATTTCAATTATTCTCACCTTTTAAAAATTGCATTTGAGTATTTGTCAATTTTTTCACTTTCATAGAGTAAGAAATTATCATCCTTCCTTAAGAAGGAAAAAAGATCAAAGGATAGCAGGTCTGTGGATATAAAGGAGAACAGAGCAGCTGTGAGAGGTTCTTTTTCTTCTTACATTCCACACCCCGCCTCCACCCCCCAATCATTGCTCTGTTTTACTCACTCTGACTTGCATTTCACCTTACACTGACACTCAGAATTCTATTGGTCCCATAGGCTGACCTGACTCTGTTTCTATAAATATTTTGGGTTTCTATAAATATTTTGGGAGATGAATATTTAAAACAATTATATGCATACATACATATTCATTTGCAATGTATTTACTTATATTTGTAGTTCTAAAACAAAATCGTACTGGCCTATATTTAACAAAATAAACAAAACTTAAATTCATCTTTGTTGTCCAAAAAGGAAGCTTGAAAATTGGAGCCAGACTTTAAATGAAGTTTTTTACCTTTTTTCTGTGTTCCAGTCTCCACAAAAGTAACCTAGAATATTTTAGTCTTTTATTCTTTTAAAAGAGCTGTACAGAAAAGTGTGTAGTAGAATTAGTGTAGTGTAGTAGAATGAGTCATTTGAATTAGTCAATCTGAATCTTAAATATTTGAATTGACTAAAGATGTAAAATTCCATTCATGTGATCTTGTCAGTCCCTCTTAAAATAACATGGTATCTAGGAAAGTCATGCTCGTTTTTAGAATAATGACAGTTGTCCCCCAAAATGTTTATACTGAAGGTAAGAACTGAATAGCTTGTCTTTTATCTAGTTTGTGATATGTCCCCCCTCCCTGCATTTAGAAAAAGGGAAGTTAAATTAATTTTCAATAAGGAGAGGAAAATAATGTTGCCTTGTCCTTTTCAACTAGGCAAAGCCTGCATTGAAACAAAATAATTTATTTATATATTTTGTTTTTGTTTTTGTTTTAAGAAGCATTCATGCGATGGCTAAGTGCCTCAGTGAATAGAGCACCATCCCTGGAGTCAGGAGGACCTGAGTTCAAATCTAGCCTCAGACACTTACCAGAGTTTACTAGCCATGTGACCTTGGGCAAGTCACTTAACCCCAATTGCCCTGACTTCCCCCCTCCAAAAAGCAAAACAAAAAGAAGCATTGATTCTCTTCCTTCCACTTACTTCCCTTCTATAAAAAAGAAACCAAAAAAAAAGTCTTGTCACAATTATGCATAGTCAAGTAAAACAAATTCTAATAAATAATGCCTTTATGGCAAAGGCATGTGATTATATGAGGTATCATATAATCTAATTCATATGCTAGGGATCTAAAGTTCTATTTCTGAGGCTTGCTATTGAACTTAGAATCTAGGTGGTTCCTCTTTTGGAAAATCTTTATCATGTAACTAAGTTCATTTTAATTATATCTGATAGCAACAAAACCATTTCAATAAAAATACAGAATTATTTTGCAGATATGTGGCTCTTGCCTTTCTATACTGCCTCTTTGCCCACTTTAATTAAACTATAAAAGAAAGAATCACTTACAATAATTATTCATGTTATTATGCCATATCTTTGAAGTGAACAATGCTTTGCAACAGCCCCCTAATTCTCATTCCCACATTTATAATTTGTAATGTTCTACTTTTTTCTATATTTTAAAAAATGTTTTCTATCTATAAGTTAATACATTAATCATCAAAGCATCTCTGTAAGGGATATAAATTTAGTTGCTCTTATAGATGGAGGAATAAAGAAGGTAATGGAATCTATGTAGAATGAGAGCAGAAGGTGGGATGCCCTGGTCCACCTGACCACCAAGCAGAGGCGTATGCAAAAATATTACAAAGATCATTGTCCTGTGTTATTTATGTCACTTAGAAGATAGTAGGAGCCATTACCTTTAGTAAAATCATATTTCATGTTAATTATTAGGACATTCTCTTCAATTTTTTATATTGTTTGTGTAACGACATTAAAAACAAAATAAGAATCAATATAGACGATTTTGTAGGTATCAAATAAGGATACTTAAAAAACATTCAATCCAACAATCAACAAAAGAATCAAATTAAGAATTCTGTTTTTCTGCTTTTTAATAAACAACTAAATGAAATAACCACTTGTTAGAAAGCAGCCTCAAAAATCACATAGCATCATGTTATGAAACATATATTTACATCAGTGCTTTAGATATTCAAAGATGACCTTGCTTGCAATCATGATCATAATTATATTGTGAGTTTCCTTAAAAAATCTGAAGAACCAATGTGTCCTCTGCACATTTCAAGTTCAAGGCAAGTCCCCTTTGGCTAGCCATTGTCCCAGATGGAAAATATGGAATAAGAGAGGTAGATAGAAATAACTATCTGAAAAATGCAAGACTATATGCAAATGTGATTGCCTCTTAGGATCATGATCTAATCAATGTTTTTCCCCAATGCTCTTGATTTTCAAGTGCTACTGCTAAAGATATCTATATATGTATATATGAATATATATACATAATTTCAAATAATACTGACTTGCTCAGGAAACCATTTAGTAGCCACATTTAACATTACATGAGTCACACTTTGTAAAAATTTGACACATTCAATTTCAAATTTATTTGGAAGCTGAATTAATATTCATAAAGTACTAGTTCTAGACAGTAAACAGAATATCTAATATCACTGAGAAAGTATATTCCAGGCAAGTCAGGGCATAGTGTATAAAAAAAAATTCTAAACCAGAGTCAAAATATGTAGAATTTCAACTAATCTATGCCTTTGTTTTGTTCTACATTTTCAGGCCTTTTTTTTTTTTTTTTACAGAGATCTCAAACTTCACATAGAGTTGATCTCATAAATTTTAGGTCTATATTTTAAAACTTTAGTTCCTTTAATTTAATTTTAAAACTTTAATTTAAGTATGTCCCATTTCTTATATTTCCCAAAAATGTCCTAGCATTGTTACTGTGCTGGGCATGAAATAGTGACCCATTACTTGCTGATTGATTGAGGAATTATTTTAAAGCATTTCAAAAATCATTTTCAAGGTGTTTACTTAAGATTATTTTGAGGTTATTTAGTGTGCCTTAGTTTGAGTATTGATTTCTTTTAACATAGGAGACTATGTATAGACTAATGGATATACACTAATGTGTACAGACTAATTCTAAACATTAACTATTGGTCACACCCTGAAACCCAAAAGGTTTACATTGCTATTTTTTCAAATTGCATGTCATATATTTCTCCTTTACAGTTCTACTTCTTTCATTATAGGAATCCCCATATGTTATGTACAAGAAAAACCATGAAATGTTTGAAGGGAATGACAAGTATGAAGGATACTGTGTAGATTTGGCTTCTGAAATTGCAAAACATATTGGTATCAAGTACAAAATTGCCATTGTCCCAGATGGAAAATATGGAGCAAGGGATGCAGATACAAAAATCTGGAATGGGATGGTAGGAGAGCTTGTTTATGGGGTAAGCAAATCAACTTATTAATGAATTTACCTTCTATGAACAGTGAAGAAATGTAATTACTACATTTTTTAAAAAATTGACATTGAATGAGTAAACTGTTAGAAAGTGTTCTAGATTTATAGCTTCAAAAAGAGATATATGATATTTAGATGCTCTCAGTTTATTAATTCCTAAAAGTTTAAAGTTATAAGCACTGATTTCTCAAGGAAAGAAAAAAAAGCCAGTGATAGAAGCTCATAGTCAAATAACTAAGAATACACTGTCCATTAAAAAGTGAATGGTGCATAGCTAATGAATTTCATACTTGTTTATTACCTTTAGAAACTGTTTTGAGAGCCACTGAGTTAACTTCAGCAACTTGCCCCAATCAACAATTGCTCCATGATAATGAAATTGGTCTAGGATCATAGGATTTAGAGTTGGAAGAGACCTTAGAGAGAATCTAGCCGACTATATTCTTCTATAAAAGAAACTGTACCCAAGAGCAATAAGGTTCCTTTATACAGGGTCCTACAGAGTTCTGCAAGTAGCAGGGGTATGTTTTAACTTTAGACCTAGTACCTCTCTACTTTTGTTTTTGGCTTCATGTTCTGACTCTGAGAGTCACTCATTGAGCAAGGCACAAAGTAAAGACTATATGTACATCCAAAAATCGTGTACCTATTAAATACTCTTGCTAAAATTATTTAAACCATAACTATACAATGAATCCTTTAACACAGATTTTTTGCCAAACCATAAATATTTTTTGTTTAACAAAATGAGATGCTTACAATGTTCTTGGACCTATTAAATACTGAATATGAGTGATATAATTTCTTCATTATTTTACATGACAACAAAGCTCCCCAAAGTGAGGATTAAATATGTTGTGGTTTCACATGAAACAGTATTAATCTAACTCCCGCACCACAAGATAAGTGTATGGGCAAATTTTCAGCTGAAAGCAAATAAAACATTCACTCATGCCCAACTTGCCAGATCAATCATCCCTTCAGCTCCTATCACAATCTTGAGCAGGTTGCTAGAAGTAGACAGCAAGCACTCAGTCGTTCTGACATCCTACATCCTATTTCTTCCATCCAGAAATCAAATTCACAGCTAAGAAAAAGCTTTCTCCCAGTGAAGAATACAATAACAGGAACATGCAATCATATGCTGACTCAGAAATGCCCCAAAGCATCCAAGCATGCTATATTAAGATTGTTTCATGCTTTTCATCTTCCAAAGCACAGAGCATATTCTATCTGATTCATCTTCACAAGGCCCCCGTGAAATCAATAATTACACAATGGATACCTCTTCCCTTTTCTTGGAAATAACATAGGTAGAAAAGATTGAAGACATAACCCAAGTCCACAGAGGGTACCACATTTCAAGCCCAAATTTCCATTTGGTACTTGCATAGCCCAGTATTCTGCTTTTCAGACCATGAAACTGACATTTTGCTTCCCAGTAATATAGTAACTAAATATAAAGAGGAAATTGAATGACATTGTGAGGCAATCCATTAGATTTTATCTTCATGTGAAAGAGGTGTTACCATAGGTAACCTTAAATGAGGAAAGAAATTTAACATAGACAACAAATAGTGTTGGACCGTAGCTTGCATGGACAGTTTTGTCAAATGAACATTACTGCCTTGTCTCACACTGAGAAAGAGCATTTCTAAAGCGTTTGTTCCACAGTAATATTTGAAACTTATAGGACAAGAATATAGCAAGCAAATTTAGATGCACATTGAGGATCTGCCTTGTAAGAATAGTAGGTGCTCATTGCGCTCAGAAACAACTACTATATGAAGCAACTTCTAGCACTATATGAGCATCCCCAAGGGTCAATTTAATAGTATATGTAAGCGTTGACAAGGTATGTTAAATCTTTGCATACATCGAGATATTTATGATCAATCTTCAATTATCTGGGTCATCTGAAATGGATTTCAGGCTGCTGGCAGTATGAGCAAACATTTTCAGGGTAAATGAGAGAATGTCTGGATGGATGGATATGTGTGCATGTGTGTGTGTGAGAGACAGACAGTCAGAAAGACAGAGATTGAGTGACAGACTATCCTATGATTATTCTAATGCTAAATATATGTGTATGTGTGCACATATACCTAAGTATTTGGAGAATTGCTGTTCTGTATTTCACCATGTCTTGCCTAATCTCTCTTTTTCTTTGTCAGCATTGGTGATTGAGAACTGGCAGTGCTGTTTTACCAGCTTATTTTGATATATATTTCAATAAGTAGAAGCTAAGTCATTTGAATAAAAACTAAATATTTCCCAGATTTTCATGGTTGCAGTGTGTTGGTAGAGATTTGCCATGATGGTTCTTTCACATGGAAAAAAAATCCTAATATCTTTTTCTTGACTGGAAAATGTTGGGGGGGGCGGAGATGCATGCCTTTAATTTAGATTTGTTAGGAATGAGATGATAGTGAAGGATGGTATCACTGACAACTTTTGAAATAGAGCGGCAAGAGGTAACAAGATCTAGCTTTGCTGAGGGCAACACTTCCAATCACCTACTCTTTTCATCTTCTTAATTACAAATGAAATAGAAGTCATATTCTCATCTTTTTTTTTTTACCTCCTCCACCCCCAAATTATTACCACCAAAAACATACTTTTTAGTACCTAAATGGCTGCATCTATATCATGTATATGAAAACAAATCACTTTGCTCAAACCTGACTATCTAGATGGTTACCAGATATTTTCGTGGAATAATATTAACAAATATGTCTATATGTGTTTCTTCTCTTTTAGAAAGCAGAGATTGCTATTGCCCCACTAACAATCACTTTGGTCCGAGAAGAAGTTATCGACTTTTCAAAGCCCTTCATGAGTTTGGGCATATCCATTATGATTAAAAAGCCTCAGAAATCTAAACCAGGAGTCTTTTCCTTCTTGGATCCTTTGGCCTATGAGATCTGGATGTGCATAGTTTTTGCCTACATTGGTGTCAGCGTGGTCCTATTCCTAGTTAGTAGATTTAGTCCATATGAGTGGCACACAGAAGAACCAGAGGATGGAAAAGAAGGACCAAGTGACCAGCCTCCCAACGAGTTTGGCATTTTTAACAGCCTCTGGTTTTCCCTGGGTGCCTTTATGCAGCAAGGATGTGACATTTCACCAAGGTAAATTTAAAAACTTTGAACATTTCCTTTATCTAGTATCTATTCTCCACTAATTCCAAAATTTTTGAGATTCACCAGTCCACCTAGATCCAGTACTAAGGACAAGCAAAGTAAGTATCTGTTTAGAACTTAGCTGCAGGGAGCACAGGGAAGGGGAACATTAGTGCTTATAATTTCAAATGCCAGAAATTTGCTATGTCTGTAGCAGATAGGTATTTACCTCATGATAAGTTGTATGATTACAGTAATCTACTGCATAGGTGGTACAATGTTTAAACCTTGCCTAGGGTGCATTAATGCCTTGTCCAAGTTCTAGGTCCATGTGCTCTTTTTCTAAGATGAAGCATTTTTTTTAAACTAACAAAAATTTTCAATTCACAAATTATGTTGAGCATAATCCTAGCTAATTTCTTTCTTGTTTGCATAAAATGTGAATAAATCATAAAGATTAATGTTCCCTCTAGATCAGTAACTTATGCCAACCCTCACCACTGTCAAAACCATTTAGTATTAATGTTTTGTTCAGTGATTTGACAGATGGAAAATAAAATCTAAATTGTAATTACATGAGCTCATTTTCAGTTCCCTTCTCATGATTTGAATAAACATTTTAATAAGCTGATGGGTAGCAACTGTTAAGTTTGATTCTCATGCCAATGTAACTTAAGGGAGGTGTCTGCTATGAAGTTCCATAGAATCTGGATCACTGTAAGAAGCATACAGTCTAAGACTTCATGGTTAAAGATCTGTAATCAAGACAACACTATTTTGAGACCAATCTATTTCAACATTATGCCGAAGTGATTACTGACATTCTAGGCTTTTTGCATATGTTTTCAGGATTACCTTGGGATATATCTGAGTAAATGCTCTTTTAATTTTGCTGGAAAAAATAAGATAAACCTCCAATAACAACCCAAAGTAGCCAAATTGTAATCCACTTCCTCCATAAAGTAGATAGATTAAAATGGCTGTAGGGGGTGAGAGGGGAGAGATTGTATGTATAATAACTTTAAATTATTAAATGTAAAACAGCACTAAGATTTTGTGGACACCTCACATATTCAAAAGGCAGTTTGATATAATACATATATTCCTGAAATTGGAGAAAGACCTGGTTCAAATATTATCTCAAATTTAATTAGCCATGTAATCAACCATGGGCAGACCATGTAACTTTACCGAGCCTCATGCAGCTCTAAGACCTATCTACTAAGTCTGCTTAAGTATAGAGAGTTCCCATAGCAGTGAAATAATGAACCATCTCCATACTGTGATATGCACATAAACATACATACATCTTGAGCTCAATATATAAATTCTTGCACATATATCAATTAGCAACTACTAAAGTTACTTTCTGTTGTCTAAATAAGCAGTCAAAAGCAAGACAGATAACTATTAAGGCAACTACACCTGTATTAAGAGACCATGACCAAGACAGAAACTAAAACTTAGAAAAATGTTTTAAAGGGTGAGGAAAGAGCTTTGTAAAATTATTATGATATTATAATTAAGGTGTCTGACTTGGAATCAGGAAGACATAAATTTATTTCCTTTCTCAGGTGTTTACTAGCTATATGACCTGGGGCAAATCATTTAACCTTTCTTAGTCTCAGTTGTAAAATACAGATAATAATGGCACCTACCTCCTGAGATTGTTGTGAGGATTGAATAAGATCATTTATTAAGCTAGCTTTAATGTAAACAATGAAAATTATAGAATTAACATGGGGATTCCTTAATCCAGAAAAAGCCAAAAAGTTTCAAGATCAATTTCAACAGTATAAGATGGTAATCAGATCATCAGTGCATCCTGACTTTTCTCATTTAGATAATTTTTCCACTCTCATCCTCACCCTTAACCTAATACCAAGCAAGTTGAGTAGTGAGAAGATAATGTAAAAATATACTTTGGCTGGTACAGAAAGGAAATGTAGTCTGGGATACTGTAGCCAAGGACTAAGATTATTTTGGAATGAACATAGTCATTCACCTGTTACAGTCACAGTGCCAGCTCTCCTAACTACCTCCAATATATGCCACTCAATCTTAGTGAAGCTATGACTAGAAAGGAAAATGCAATCCATCTTTTCTCCAGTGCTATTTAAGGATCTCACTAGCATTCTTCTATGCCTGAAGGATAAAATCCAGCACAGAGTTAGATTTTATCCATTTCTATTTATTGAGCAATAAAAAGGAAATTTTAAATCCACATTTTCAACATCAATTACATTATAAATATAGCATAAGAATCACTAAATATTACATAAGTCATTAAAGAACTCTTGCAAAAAATGTGTAAAATTAGGTAGATTGATTAAAGTTATTTCTTTAACAAACTCATTAAAAATATTATTTTTCTTTTCCCTTTCTCTTTCCTGACCTGAGAGACAGGAAAATGTTCATTACCTTATTCATGTTTAGATCCCTCTCAGGTCGAATTGTTGGAGGTGTTTGGTGGTTCTTTACGCTCATCATCATCTCATCTTACACGGCAAACCTTGCTGCATTCTTGACAGTTGAACGAATGGTCTCCCCAATAGAAAGTGCAGAAGACCTGGCCAAACAAACTGAAATTGCATATGGAACATTGGATTCTGGGTCAACAAAAGAATTCTTCAGAGTAAGTCAACAGAAGTTCCAAAAACTGTTCTGCACTTTAAAACAAATATTACTCTGTAAGGAATTATGTACTCTGTGGTACTTGGTTATTTCCTATGACTACTTTATAGAGTTTAAACACGCCCTAATCTGTGAAACAATTACTGATCTTTGCTTAAGGAAAGTATATTGTCCCCAGTGGACTGGGACAGTAAGAGCTGATTGGAAAAACTTTCTATTAATAATTGATCTAATGCTGTGATAATAATGATAGCAAGCATCAACAATGCTATGATAATAGTAAAGATGACCATATTGCTCTTACTTAGTGTGGCTTTGTGCTAAGGGATAAGAACTAGAATGAGGGGGGAAATGCCTGCATTAGACAGCTTCTGAAATCTAATTTTGGCTCATTCCTTTTTCAAACCAAAACTTTAACTGCAAACTTTATTGCCCATATGGATTATATTGTTCCATGATAATAGTTTAAACCTGCAGTTCACTTCTTTTCAGAGAATGAAGGCAGGAAATGCTTAAATTCTAGGAGTACCTATCAGAGTGTGGTTAATCTTCATTTTGCATTTTCTTAACAGCATTAGAAGTGGAAGTTGGGGGGCAGCTAGGTGGCACAGTGAATAGAACATGGGCCCTGGAGTCAGGAGGACCTGAGTTCAAATATGACCTCAGAGACTTGACACACTTACTAGCCATGTGACCTTGGGCAAGTCACTTAACCCCAATTGCCCCTGAAAAAAAAAAAAAGAAGTGGAAATTGGTTTCACCAATATACTCTGTTATTCTTCATGTGACTTATGACTCATGTCCCAGCCAGACATGTATTTTTAGGGATCCTTTCCGTGGTAGACTTTTATTTTCTGAACCTTTCTGCACCCTGAGTCTGCTTAGAACAAATGATACAAACATTTTAAAAGAACTTTCTAGGATTTGGGATGCATTTTGTATCTATATTTTTAAGTATATTTAACTAGGTATAACTGAAAACATTTTGCATTAAAATCATTTTGCATTTTTTGCTTAAGAAACATGGAAGGTTATATGAATATTTGAACATATCTTATTTCATGACTTCTTCCATAAAAGAACAGTGATCCTTAAAGTAAGTTCATAATTATATGCTAAATAAATTTAAATAGAATTTCAAAATTTTACTTTTATGTATGTTATCTTTTACCTTTTAAATTTAAATTTTACTTTCCATTTCAAAGTATAGGACATTAAATATAGTCAAAATGGTTAAGCTATCTTAACTTTCAAGGAAAATATATAAATATACTTGGGATACATGCTAAAAAAAGTTTGTTTTTCAAAAAATTTTAATATCTGTTCAAAGATATCATCCAAGTCAATAGTTAATTCAGTAAGAAAAAAATGGTCAAACCAGATATCCAATTTTGTATACACAAAAGAACAAGTGACTGAATAATATATTTTTCATTATTCTGTTATATTGTATTACTTTAAACCTTTCTGCTCATAGGAATTTTTTTTAGAATTTCTCCATACAATAAGTTTGATCATTAGGTTTATATTAAATAATCTATTAAGATTCTGCTATTGAAGTTAAGCATAATAGCCTAATTTTTTAACTTTCTGATACTCTTCATGGTAACAATACTTTATTAGCATTAGATACAAGTACAAGTTTAGCACAATTTCAGCTCTGTGGAAGGCATGAATTTTGTCAAATCACAGGTTTTTCATAGAAAATAGGTGGGTGAAATAGAGTCATCTTACTCAGAAATGGTTCTGAAGTTGCTTGAAAGCAAAGTACAAGTTTATAGGTATAATTTGTTTGCCCTGAGGGAATGGGGGTGGGGTGGGGAATGTTGATCTTTTTATTTGTCAATAAGCTACTTTTTAGCCTTTTTTACATTCTCAATGAAATGATAACGAAAATAAATTTCAATTTGATTGACAAAGAAAAAAGTTCAAGAAAATGTTACTGTGAACTTTGGAATGATAAGACAAAATGGGAAATTTTATTTTATTTTTTTCTTGTCACTATCTGGAAGAAGTAAAAGTAAATCAGTTCACAGTCCACAGGAGCTGTTTGCTAAAAATAAATATGTGAATTAATGGACCCATACATATAATGGATAAGGCCTGGATTTACAGAACATACACATTTTTTTCCTCTAACCGTATTTAAGTTGAAAGCTTCTTATTAAACATGGATATGTATAAAAATTCTGAGCTCTGAAACATCTAAACTACATCTCATCAGAAAACAAAAAACATGGATTTCTCTCTCTCTCTCTCTCTCTCTCTCTCTCTCTCTCTCTCTATGTCTCTCTGTCTCTGTGTCTCTCTGTCTCTTTGTCTCTCTCTCTCTATCTCTGTCTCTCTGTCTCTCTCTCTCTCTGTCTCTCTCTCTCTTTCTCTCTTTCTTCCCCTTTTTTTCCTTCCTTCCTCCCTCCCTCCAGACAGGCACTGCTTTCAATGAACCATTTGTCAGCTTGATTGAGGAGACTGAAGCATACTTTTCTATTTATCACAATATTTTCTCATAAGAACATGGTAATATTGCATTTATTTACTGCACTATTCTGCCCCTGGCAATGACCTATACCCAGCACTTTAATAATTCTGCGCTTATAATCAATATTAGGTCAGGGTAATAAATTACTTCTGAATCCACCAATGAATTTTAGTGCCTGAGACTTGTATGTATTATATTACTTTTATCCTTGTTAGTAGAACTATAGAGACACTTGGCAATGATTTGTACTTGTCAGAAAAATTTATACTGTTAACAGTTATAGTGCTTATACATCATTATTCTTACTGTACTTGCATAAATTGATTTTTAGATGTAGTTGACTTATTATCATAGTTTAGATTTGAAGAAGTGACAACATTAGTTGCCAGTGAAATGACAAAGGGAGATAGTATATAGTCACTGCTCAGAATGTATTTTAAGTTTCTTATGTGCAGGAGGCCTTAGTAGAACTTCTATTCTTACGTACAGCCTACTGGAAGAAGAAAACACATTGCAAGATATTCATGAGATGATTAACCAATCAGTAAACATTTATTAAGTGACTACTACGTTTCAGATACCATCAAAGGCAGTGGAATTAAGAATTTTGTATGAAATTTGAATAATAGATTTATAAGTGAAAGGGTTCTCCAAGGTCTGCTAATGTTCTAGTCATTTTTCTGCATGCTCCATTCCTGAATCTCTAAACTTTCTTCTGTCAAGCCACAGAAGGCTCCTCACCATGGAAATTCACTCAACCCCCTGGACTTCTCCCACTGGAAATACTCTGAGGCCCATCTTTCTGATTATCTGATTCTTCTCAGAAACACTATTTGAAAGAAAATGCCCAGGCCAGCTATGTCTTCCTTCCTGTCCAGGGTCCAGGGTGTCCCCCCACCTACCTTTCAGATCACTTTTTGTTGTCTCCCCCATTAGAAAGTATGCTCCTTGAAGGCAGATGCTATCTTTCTTCTTGTATTTTTATTCTCTGTGCTGAGCCTAGAGCTTGGCACATGGTAGTAAATGTTTGTTGACTGGGCTTCTAATCCAGCTGCTTCCCATTTATTTGATATTTTCTGGTAAGAACATGACTCACAAATGGCATACTTCTCACAACCATAAAAGAGATAGTAAAGTGGTTAAAACTTCAATATATCTCTTTAAAATAACAAATCCATAGTACCAGAATAGAAAGATAATTTTCCAAACTTTGGCCTTTTTTAATTTGACAGAGATGGTAAATAAAATCTAGACTTACTCAATTCTGTTTAATTGCTTTCTGATTCTAAGAAATATTGACTGTCACATCTGTCACTGTGGATGAATGTTACCAGCAGAAAAATCTTTTTTTGTACTTTGAAATTTGGATAGATATCATCTCATTGGTGTGGATACTTTCTGCAGCAAGGCAGATCACAATCCATCCCTACCTACCTATCTTGTGTGACTCTTGCTCAAGTTTTATAAATCCTTCACAGGGGTCCACTCAACATAAGAGAACTCTTGACTTTGCATCCATACCAATGAAGCTTGAAGATATGCCTAAGTTATTCCTGGCTACTTCTACCTTCTTTTCTGGCCATACAATGCTCCAACAATATCCATTACCCTCATTTTGCATAATTCTTTCTTAGCGATATGGCACAGCCTACTGACACCCATAATGATACTTTGTGTTACTCTTTCAGGGACTTTCTAGTTCTTCAGAGACTAGGGGATTACATGACTCATAGTGATGCAGCATCAGGACAAGGCTACTGGTTTGGAGTCAGGGAAGGTTTACTGTTTCTTTTTTTTAAGATCGCCTTTTGTTTCAAGGAGAAGCTTAGACCATTAAATACCTTCTGAACAGTTAGAGAATTTAAGGGTCAAGTACAAGTAGTTTGCTTGTATTGCCAGGAATCTTGCACTAATAATAATATAAACCTATTTGGAGTTTTGTTGTGTTTTTTTTAAAATCAATTCATAAACTTTTATTAAGTACTTACTCAGTGCTAGACACTTTTCTAGGTTCAAGAGTTCTGAAATGCAAAAGAATATAGGCTACCCCCTTTCCTTTAAAGGAAATTAAGTCCTTTATTATCAGATACAGTTTTATTACTTACATGTCTTCTCTAATAGTTATCAAAAAATAAAAATATCAGATAGTTATTTTCAATTGCTTGAAACAGAGACATAGCTTTAATCCAACCACTGGTATTTGCTTGGCCTATCCTCCCTCCTTCAGCATCAGGAATTGGTTATACTGAGTGTTATACTCACAATAGTGTGATGAGCTTCAGAGGGATCCTATTATAGGCACAGATCTCGAGGTACAAAAGCCTCAATACTTGAGCAATTTCCAAGTTTGTTGTGCCTCATCATTTTTTTTCTGCTTCTATTCAGCATCATTTTTTATATGATTCTTATTATTCTAACATATCAAATAGCAACCTTCTTGCAGTCCTGGATAAAGCCCAGAGAAAACTGCCATGCTTCCTTTCTGACCTCTGACTCTTGACGCTGCTTTCTTTTAAGTTAGAATAAAGGTGATGAAAAGCAGTGCAACATCTCCTGCCTGTCTGGACTGGTAGAAACATGGTCCAGTCCTGTTGATCTGAAGCTGATTGGCTCCATGGCTAGTGACAGTACCTTCAACTAAGTGCTGATACTTTCTTTAAGGGTAATTCTCATCTCACAACCTAGTCTTCACTTGACATTTTTTTAGTCAATTTTTACAGACTGGGTTTTTTTAGTCATTAAACCTTTATCTTGTTTTAAAAGAGCTGAATCCCTCCTTGCATTTGGGAACATAATATACATTTAAGCAAAAGCAACATAATCTTCTCTACCTTGAAATTCTAGAGATCAAGATATTTTTAAATGTATAAAAGTGGCATGTAAGAGAATATTTTTGCCTTTAAAAGAATATTTTGCCTTTTTTAAATAGTGTAATATATTCTTTGGTAGACTGTATTTAAATGTTATTTTTTTAATGAGTTGCCTCAAAAGTTTATTCAGTTTCTATCTTCCTTCACATCTCAATTCAGTTAAGAGACATGCCTTAGCAGACTACTTTTAAGGGCTTAAAAAACTGCCTAATAATTGGCACAGATCTATGATTTAATGCTGTTTTCCCCTTTATAAAGTTCACTGAATTTCTTTAAAATGCCTAAGTCTATTTAAAATCATTCCCAAGCAAATTGTCTTTATCATTTCTTTTCACCTGTAGACTTGATCAGCTCTATGCTTCTGTTTAAAAAATAAAACTTTTTCTAGTCATATTGAGGGCAGATATAAATGAACAGGCTAGAGAGTAGTGATGATACAAATATACAAAATACTTGCTGCCTAGAGAGACAATTATTCGGGGTGAGGAGTGGGGTTCCGTGGCAGCATCTTTCATAACCTACAGATGGAAAGGAGAGTGAGGGGGGTACCAGATCTCGTATCAGAGATTTATCATTGCAAAATTATTATCCACACTGATACTGTCTATATAGAACATCAAAGAAGGCAAAAGTCAGGATCCTAATCATCATAGTGAACCCGTCACTTCCATAAACCTTCCTTCTCAAATCCAAATCCAGCTACTTGCAATTCAGCGAGCAAAATCCCATTTTGCTGACACACTCACTCATTTTGTCTTACCATATTTCACGTGCTGGGTACAGATATACTCTGTTGCCCCAGAAAATAGGAGATAATGGAGAGCTCCAGCAGGATAAACTTGTTCATCTTTGGGAAAACTATACCGCAAAATTAGGAAAATCAGAAACGGAAATGTAAACTTCCTATTGAACAACTCTCCTCTGAATTACTAGCTTTTCTAAGGGCCCCTTGGGCGTACTCTAGTTAGCAATCAATTAGCAACAATATAATAAGTCCTACCATGTTCCAAACACTGTATTTGCCGTAAGGAATATGAAAACAAAAGAGAAACAGGCCCTATCCTCAAAGAACTTACATTCTTTGAAGACTGAGTCCATATGCATATATAAATATATACAAAGCTACATGTAACAACCTGAAAGAATTTATTTTTCCAAAGGATTGAACTGAATGTCATCCAAGGTCTGTCCTAAATTAGAGGAAAGGAGGGACCCTGGCTAAGTGCAGATACAGAAGCTCCTCTTTCAATTGAGTGCTTAGTTAGGAGGATTTTATGCTTCCCTCCTACCATGAGAACTCTGAGATGGGCATTGAATCCCTTTCTTTATCTGTGTAGATTATAATATATACAGTTGACCTGTCATACCCCACACTTTCCTTGTGTCTTGAGACATTTTCCTCTTGCCGACTAAGGAGTAGACATTTACAGTACACAATGAATTATCCAAGAGTCGTGTTCCTATTTGTTACCTGCCCTTGGAGTCCCAAACCTGAACCTCTCTCCATGGACAATTGTGTTATTATTGTTATTATTGCTAGCTTGCACTGATATGGCATTTTAGAGTTCATAAGAACAAGAGAGGCCATAAAATTCACATTTCGGTTACAGCCTAATAATCTAGATGCGAATGACTGTATAATTTAATTTCCAATATTACTTTGATTCCAAAAGTATATCTCTTTGTCTCAATTGTTTAGGATATCTGTAAGTCCTTCAAGAAATCCTCTCTATTTGATCACATCCAATTCAGCAAACACCGTATAAAAAGTTCTGGAGAGGCCGCCAACAAATTCTTCTAACTAATAATAGGAAAGAAAGTATATTTAGATAGCCTTTGACCTTATAAATGAGTTTAAATATGAATAAAGTTCCTCAACAATTTCAGATGTAAATCTAGAGTCAAAATGTCATACATAGGTTATTATTGAAAGAGTGCTGTGAAGTCAAATATAAATCTGCTTATCCCCATGTATTACCCAACAAGATTCAAGGTTTTCTAATAATAGAAACTCTGCACACAGATGAAATATCAGATGTTTAATTCAGATACCAGGAAATAATTTAGATAATTTAAGTAATTTTAGTGGATAAAATGATATCTAAATGAGTTTCCCTATGAAAAATTCACAAAAGCAAACCTATTTCTTAGATGAAGTAAATAAACTTGGAACTGCTTGCTGTCATAAAGCAGGAACTTGAAGAAATAAGGATCTTTTCTGTATATTGTCTAGAAATCCTGGTTTTGTTTTTGCCCCTATCTAAAACATAAAATTTCTGTTTGTTGCTTTATTCTTGTGAATGGTTATATGGTTTATGGGCTACTGTTAATGTCTCCTATTTTGTGGCTGTATGATTATCCTATGAATTTACCCTTTTGTAAATATTAGTAATGAAAAAAACCATCATCAAAACTTTGAGTCAAAAATGTTTAGTCTCATTTTCACTAGTAAACAACTTTGGTATTAAAAGTACTTTGGTATCTTTAGAAAGCTTAAAGCAAGTAATTTATTATGTATTTGAATTTTAATGTAATTTGGTTATAAAATATGATGTAAATTGGCCAATAATATTCAGAATCTTCTACATTTAGAATATCATGTTCCTTTTTTAACTAATAAAGTGTAGTAATTAGCATGACATGGTTACTTTGAACATATTGAACTCTTGTGTCAAATATTATTTTAAAGTCATCAGAGCATGAATTTCTATAGTACAACAGAAAGCACACTGGTCCTGGAGTCAGAGGATGTGGGTTCTGTGAACTCAAATAAGTCACTTCTGCTCCTTCTCCATCTCTAAAATGAGGATATTGAACTAGATAAATGTTAAGGTACCTTTCAGCCCTTAATCTTTGGTCCTATGATCCTCTGCCCTACTGAGTAACAGAACACAATTACTGTTTGTTGTTATTCAATCATTTGAGTCAAGTCCTACTCTTCATGACCCTGCTGTAGTTTTCTTGGCAAAGATAGAGGAGCAGTTTGCCATTTCCTTCTCCAGCTCATTTTACAGATGAGGAAACTGAGGCAAATGGGGTTAAGTGACTTAACCCAGAGTCACATAACTAACAATAATCTCAAATGTGGGATCAGATTTGAACTCAAGAAGATGAGTCTTCCTGACTCCAGACCCAGCACTCTATCCAGTGTGTCACCTAGCGCAGTATCTCAATCAATTTCCATTAAAGATCCTTTCTAAATAGATTCCAATTTTAAACTATAGAGGAGAGTTCCTAGAATTGAAGAAGATATTATTTAGCAAACTGGAGCCAGTGGAAGACAACTGAAGGGCAATGAGAAAATATATTTTAATCACTAAGTCAATGTTAATTTTTTATTCTTTCCAACATTAAATTTTGTTTTGATTTCCTCCAGAGATCAAAAATAGCCGTCTATGAAAAGATGTGGACCTACATGAAATCAGCCGAGCCTTCAGTGTTCACTAGGACTACAGCTGAGGGAGTAGCACGTGTCCGCAAGTCCAAGGGAAAATTTGCCTTCCTCCTGGAGTCTACTATGAATGAATACATTGAACAGCGAAAGCCATGTGACACCATGAAAGTTGGAGGAAATCTGGATTCGAAAGGCTATGGAGTAGCAACGCCTAAGGGTTCCTCATTAAGGTGGGTGGAATAGTATAACAATATAACATGTGTTGTTATAGTATTCCACCTTCCCTGATGTCCCTGATAGAATTCTTTTGTTTTGTGTGTGAACATGGTATGTTATTTTTTTTTTCTTTTCTTCCATTTCATATTTTTTGGTCAACAAACAGGTAACTGTTTTTAACTTTAGAATGACTAACTTTAGAATTGACATAGACCTTTCAAGGCCATATAAAAATCAACCTGGTTTTACACTAGCTGCTTCTAGTTGGCCTAAAACTCAAGTGAAACCTAATTTTATATTTCATTGACACGTATACACACAAAATTTAGTACTATCATTGTTATAGTAACAATTTTAGACCTTTTTTATATTGTTAGTGATCTAGGGTGGCTTCTAGTTTTTGATTCAGAAGTTGCTTGTTAAAGCACTAAATAACTGACCTGTCTTACCAATGAACCAGTGTTCCGTTTCAGTGTTTTGTTACATTTGTGGCATCTTCTTATTTTAGCTTTACCTGAGGTCGTTTCAGAGAATAATCACATGCATTTTTGAAACTAGGTGAAGTCTCAGTTAATGGAAGGAAAGTAGACTCCGATTCCATAGGTCTTACTCTAGTCACACTCCCACAGATTTTGATGGAAGTGTGGTATAAGTAAGATCACTAGAATCCAGCCTTGTTATTATTTCCAAATAATCACAAAATACTTAGATTTTGATCTCAAAGACATGATCTATAAGCACAGCTTTGCTGCATAACAATCCACAATTGAAAATAAGAATTTCATCCTTAAGCAAACTATAAAAATCTTTTCTTTCTATCCTTTCCATCTTGGACATTGAAATTCACATCATGATAAAGGAGGCAGATTTCCACATCTTCTCTAAGCACTGACGGCTGCTGAGGAGTTTTGGAGATCATCACATTTGCATCAGATTTAAGACAGAAACAGAACTGGAGAACAGGAAGTAATTGTACCACTTGGTCTCCATCACAATATTGGTACTTCATCTGCCAGTATTGCATGAATCTAATACATTCAGAGCAAAAAACTAAGAGAAAATAAATGTTTTTCATACTAAAGATAAAAAAGGAAATAGATTAGTGTTACTAGTCAGACACTGGAATAGTGCCATTGCCTAATCTCAAAGGAAAACACCATTAGAATTATATCATCCTTTTCAATGACTTAATATACTAGATGTAAGAAAATACTATTATCAGAAAGGACTTTATGCTATTAGAAATTTTTTCATTCGTATTTTGTTTCCAGAGATAATTCACTGTCTGTAGGGAATCACCTATATGGAAACTTCCTCCACCAATACAGATCAGCACTTTTCTGTATCTTGTACTCAGAGTTGCCTGGATTAAATGACTTGCTCATGTTTGTACAGCTAGAATATCACAGAGACAGGACTTGGATACAGGTCTTCCTTACCTCAGGACTCTCTCTACCACTACCTCTCACTGCTAGAAATAACTTCTTTAATTGATAACTTTAAAATATTTCCATTATATGAAGAGATATTTCTAGTAGAGCAAGGTATGATACACTAAAAAGAAGGAGAAGAAAACCACCAGTTGTGAGGGAATAAGACATGTGGACATAGCCTTTGGCAACTCCTTAGCTCTGACTCAGTTTATGAGAAATTACAGGGGAAAGAGAAGCATGCCAGGAAATAATCTATCACCGAATTCATCTTAAATGGAAGGAACCAGCAATATTTCACCCATTTAGAAAATTATATATACATACTAAGAATGATTATTTTCTCTAAATAAGCAGTCCTAACTTGTGGGTGATTCCTTTTCTAAGTACAGGTATCTAAAGAAGATGTGTTCAATAGGACCTGGTACCGGCTCTCTATCAAAAGGAGAGTTACAAGAGTAGAAGGGTAAAGAAGGGAGGAAGGGGGGGGGAAGGAAGAGATGGGGAAAGGAAAGAAGGAAGGAAGGAAGGAAGGAAGGAAGGAAGGAAGGAAGGAAGGAAGGAAGGAAAGGAGAAGGAGGAAAGAAGGGAAAAGGGTAAAGATAAAGACTACACTGAGGCTGAGACTTTCCATATATGGAGTGCTTTACAATTTGGAAAGCACTTGCACATTAATTATCTCACTGATATATGGATCAATTTCTTTTTTTTAAATGAACATTAATTGCCTTATTCTTTCTGTTTCTACTGATGAAAGTCAAACTCCAAGGACTGAATTTGGCCCTCAGATGTGGTTGCGCCTGACTCTCATTAATGACAACCAAATTCGGTCTTAAATGTGCCACTTTGTCAAATCCCACACTACCAGGATTGTTTTGGGGAGAAGCTGAAGAGCTTCTTCTGTATAGAGCTGTATAATAATGAGCCAGTGGGTTCCCCCTCTTTCCTGTCCTTCTTTTGGCCTTGTTAATGAGGTAATTGTTAGGCACAGCTTCCTGAAGGCAGAATTTGTTTATGTGCTTTGTTTTATATACACACCACAATTTCCTGAGCAAGCTGGACTTTGCATACCAAAACTTCAGTCATCTCATCATGCCTTTTAGAATCTCAGTAGGGCTATAGAGGCCAAGTAGCTTTCACCTGCCCCTGCTCATGGGCCATGAATTCATATTCTGTTGAGATTCTACTTTAATTAGAGAGAAAAAAATAATCCAAGGGCAGGATAAATAATCATTTTGTACATAGATGGTAAAGCTTTCAGATAATAACAAACTGCTTGAGGCTTCTGGTGGCAAGCTCCTGGAGTGTCATCCTGCAGCTAGGATGCCAGAATGAATTGGGACCATTCTTCCCTTACTTGTCCAGCTGAGACCAAGCCTGTTGCCCTGTGGAGCCAAGCTTTTTAACTAGAGCTTTGTTTGCCCAGTGTCATTCATTTTTTTAGTGAACTCTCTGTTAGTTTTTCCATTGTCTATAGGTCCAAGTGTTAGACATGCCTTTAGAAATCCAAACAAAGATTGCTTTCTCAAAAATCCTGCTGCTTTGATTCATTGAGCAGCAAAGTGACTCCCCTCACTTCCTCTTCCACACATCCTCCCCTCCCCCCCACGAAGCCCAAAAAGTATTCTTTCCATCTATGTAGGCTTATCCAGAAGGCAAAAAAGAAGTGACTGGCGAGTAGCAATCTGCTTTAATGTTCTGTGAGGTGTTAAAATTTCTAAACTTCTCTATTAGTGGAAAATGAACCAGAATAAATGCCACATGGAAGAGGAGGGAAAGAATACAGAACAAAAGTGAAAGTCATTACCTGAACCATTTTTTTTGGTAGAATTTTATTTTTCAAATAGTCAAAGGGTTTTCACAGATATGAAGTCTGATCACCATTTCAATAGTGCTTTAAAAAATAGTACAGCTGTCAGTGATGATTCCTCTCTACCTTTATGGTTTAGAGCAGCAGTTCTCAATCTGTGGGTTATGTCCAATTTGTAACAATGAAAATACACCCTGCATATCAGATATTTACATTACGATTCATAGCAGTAGCAAAATTACAGTTATGAAGTAGCAACGAAAATAATTTTGTGGTTGGGGGTCACTACAACATGAGGAACTGTATCAAAGGGTCGCAGCATTAGGAAGGTTGAGAATGACTGGTTTAAAGAAGATAGTATATATGCAATTCAATATAAGTTTGTACATTGTGCTTGCATATGAAAGTGTTAAAGATACTGAGTGATTGCTACTAATTTGCATATTTACCAATTTTGCAAGAGACCAATGGGCAGTGCCTGATGGCTACTGGCAATAAAATCATAGAGCTAGAGCTAGCAGTGGCTTTGAAGTCATCTAGTTCAGTAGCTTCAGATGAGGAAACTCAAAGAAGGTAAAAGACTTACTGTAGGTAACACAGGTGGAAACTGGTAGAATAAAGGTTTGAACTCAGCTCCTCTGAATCCAAATTCAGTGTTCTTTCCACTGCACTACAATCAGTCACTAAGCATTCACCATGTTCCTGGCATTGTGCTCAGTTCTAAGGATCTAAAGTAAAAGCAAAAATAGTCCCTGCCCTCAAGAATCTTACATTATAAAAGGAGAGAGAACATGTATGTGCCTAAAGACTTATAAGATACATATAGATGGAATGTGACCTTTGAGAAGAAGGCACCAGTAGCTAAAAGCATTAGTAAAGGTCTTCTGAAGAAGGTAGGATTGTAACTGAGTCTTGAAGGAATTTGCAGAGGTGCAGGGAGTAGAGTGAGTGTTCCAGTGCAACGCAAAGGCAAAGAAACATGAGGAGGAGCATCATGTAGGAGAAACAGGGGACAATCCTTAAAGTGCATGGAGAAAGTACTGGTGGGACTTGGATTGTGACAAGTAAGAAGCAGATTGCCAGGTATGTTCAAGTTATTAAACTTATCATTTGTAAAAACTAAGTCTGCAAAGAGGGAAAGTCTAGAAGAATGTGTACACTGAAATTGTAAATGTCAGAAGGTTGAGATAAACTATAAGAGAGAAAGGCCAGAGGCAGCAAGCTTTTTCCCCCAAGGTTATCTCCTACAGAAATAGGTAAGCCTTCTGCCCTTACCTCAGGAAGATGGGGGTTTGGAGGGAGGAAATGTGTTGAGAGACTGTCTTGACTTTAGAATATTTCATGAGCCTACTTTACATGCGAGCAATCCTGGCTTCTCTGAAACAGAAACCTTCAATTTGTTCTTTATTTAATTTGGCTGCTCACCCAAAATCAATTGATTACTCAGATGATAAGCATTAATAATATGCAGCATTATTTAAAAACTTTCAGTTTTTAAGTGTTTTTTTTTAAACTGTCGGTAAAAGCATGTCCATAGCAAGTAAAGGAAGCAAGACAAAATAAGAATAGAGTCTATTTCTAATTTAATGCCATTTAAGAAATGAGGTAATCTCTTATAAGCTATCATATTTTGAGAAAGAATTGTCTAATTTTTATTCTCATAAGTATTATTACCAGCTAAATCAAAATATCTCTCATTAAGAAATTCACAGTATTCTGAAGTCTGTACATAACTTTAAGAAAGAAAAGACCATACTTGGAATTTTTCCCTGGTCCAGGGGAAATTTCCAGACTCGACTCACAACCAACCACTTCTTAATCTCTTGCATTTGAGGCCAAGTGCATTATTCCAGCTGTCAGATGCATCATCCATCGTCTTCTCCAAAAATGATGGATTATCATTCAAACTTAGACTCCCTTCTCTGAAAGATATTTGTGTGCCAGAGCTGAAAACAAGATGTATTTACTACCACAAAGAATTGATGTTTCAAAAGAAAGCAGTGTGCTCAGGGATCTTTTATCAATGTGCGGGATATGAAAAGAATGAGACACAGTTGCACCAACTTGGAAACATGCCAACTTGACCGTGCCCAGCTGCAAGGTAGCTGGGCCCATGGTAATGGAGAGTGTCAGTAAAAAAAACTAGGGACATCATGTGCCTTTCACAGAACAAGTAGTCAGAGTATTTGGGAGGTGGGGGAGGAGAACTGAAATTAAGTTATTTGAATTACCCTGGTTTGGGTTTCTTTGAAGGAGGAGGTATATTTTGCAATGCCCTAACCCTCATAAGCAATTCCATACAAATTTATATTTGCAGGTTATCACGAATACAGTAGACCCTCTGGGTCAAACAATGTTTTCTCCAATTTGTGGAGTAGAGTAAGAAAATACAAAGGTATTGCTACCATATGTAGGATGTAGAATTATTTATCATACCACTTTCCCTTGTGACAAATATTAGAAATTTGGAATTGTTCTTTTGGGAAGTTCCCTTGGAAGATTTGAGGAGATAGATTTCAGTTTGTTTAATAATAAAATTGTAGTAATGCTGAACTATATCCTGGCATCAAACTATGATCAATTAAGAGACATCATTTATATATATCATACATTTGAGGTCAGGTGAATTATCATGGAGCCATTAACCTCAAATGTACCATCTTCTTAACTTTTTTCTTTCTTCTGGGAGCTTAAGTAGATTTTGAAGTTTTAAAATGATTTTTAAAAACCTTATTGGGAAGAAGTTCCTTGCAATACAGAAAAAAAAAAAAGAAAAGAAAAATAGTCTTTATAAGTTCTTTGCATCTGCCTGGTGTCATGCCAAGGAATGTCCATGGAGATTTTTAGTGTCATATATTTGCATTTTTCTTTGGGATGCAAATTGTCAGATTTAGGTTCAAAACAACACATCCAGAAATTCAGTATCACCCAGCAGCAAGAAGAACCATTGGCCATGAAATGCTTCTCAGGTATAAACAATGGGAGTTCTATAACATATTTTGAAACTGAGAAACAACATGACAAATTATATGAATACTCTGTCTGTTGCGGGACAAAAAATTACATTTTGGAACCAATATAAATCTATCCATGGCTTTCCGTGTTCTTAGTCCTAGAAGCAACAAAAGAATTTCCACTCCCATCAAGAGTCCTAGTTTTTGCATTTAGGTCCCAGATTTTTCTTTTGTCTTCAATTTGGATCTGTGATTTCATTCTGCACTAAAGCAATTCAGTATCTCCTCTGAGAAGTTATACTCTTAGCTGCTAGGGTACTGAGACGTTAAATGTCTTGAGCCTTGTAACACTTCAAGTATGGGTCAGAAGCTAGACAAATTCATTTCTTCCTGACACTAAATCTAGTCCTTTACACATTATACCATGCTGCCTCTCAGGTCTCAGAAACAACTGAAGAAAGGTTAAAATCACATAGTTCTCCATTACATATGTATATTCCTATAATTCAAGGTCTATCCATTCTTCACTGCTGTGAAGAGTCCCTACAGTGCTATCACTCATATTCTCAAGCCACATGCCTTGGTAGATAGTTTCATATATTACTTTTATCCTCCCCTAAAAAAAATTTACCACCTTCTGTCCATTCTTCTGGGCATGAGTCTTTCTTTATCCAATTTGGTCTAAAGTGAAAGGCACACAGTCTGCTACCTGCCCATATTCAAAGCCTTTCCATTTTAGGAGGACCTTCTAAAGCTGTCCTTCACTGTCTGACATAGCCTTCAAAAATGGAATTCACACACGCGTGCGCACACACACACACACACACACACACACACATATCCCACATCCAATCATCACCCCCAGGCTGAGTCATCCTTGTAGATAATTCAAGGGGGATGTCATTTGTAAAAATTCAAAAGGCTTTATGAGGTTTGGGGTGGGGAGGCAGATGGGGAGGGCATTATTGCCTGCTAGGAAAAAGGTTCTAATGGTTTAATGACCAATCAACTAGTATTGATTTATCCCTGATTTTGAAGATACCAGTCAACATTTACAATTTATTCAATTTAACAAGAGTTTACTAAAGATGTACCAACCTACCAGAGGCCCTTGAGCATAGTAAGCACTTTTAAATACCCTTATTGATTGCATACCATTGCACTAGACACTGGGACTACAAAGATTTTTTTAATCACTCCCTCCCCACTACTCTCTAATAAATGAAATGATAGGATCAGAGATTTAGAGTAAGATGGGACCTTAGAGGCCATTGAGTCTAATTCCATCACCCCCACCTGCCCCATATTGCAGATGAAGAAATTAAGACACAAAATGTCTGAGGCTATATTTTTACCCAGGTCCTTAACCCTTTGGACTCTTATCCAAACCCAATTATCTATCCCCTGTCACACTATATTATACTCTATTAATAGAATATAAACTGAAGGAGAGCAGGAACCCTCATTTCTGTATTTGTGTCCACAGTGTCTAGCATTGCAAAATGTTTGTTCTTTGATTGATTAAACCCAGATCCTAACCTTGGTGTGCATATAATGTAAGAGTGGAGTGAGAAAGTCAGATACATTCATAAACAAAGACAGAAAAGAAATTCAAAGAAAATGCTTTAAGAAAATCTAAGAAGAAAGAGATCCCTTTCAGCTGGGAGGGAACAGGGAAAAGGTTTCATGAAGAAAGGTAGTTTCAAGTGGCAATGCCTTGTATAACAATATTCTAGCTACATTATGCAGGAATTCGGCTGCAAATATTTTTTTAATTCATTATTTGACATTTACATAGCAACTCACACCATCATTTACTTTGTCATCCTCCACAATAACACTGTGGGTGATCAGAGAATGATAACCAAATGAAATTCCACAAAAAAGCAAAGTAAATAATCCAAGGTTTCATAATGATTAAGTGTCAGGTCTCAACTAAAATTCACATCTGCTATGCTTCAGCCTCATCTCCTGTCAACACTTTGATAAAACATGCCAGCATTTAGTCCCTTTACAAATTGTTTGTGCCATCACTTAAATAGCATATTCCACAAAAGAATTTTTAAATGAAGATAGTGAGAAATGGACCTTTAGAGTCAGATATGGCCTTCAAAATCAGTCCTCTCATGTTATAGCTTAGAAAATCTAGGACTTATAAAGTAAAGAGATTTGCCTTAGGCCAGAGCTATTTGAGTGGTAGAGGTATTAATCAAAGTACTAAACAGTGGTTCTCAACCTTCCTAATGCCACAACCCTTTAATACAGTTCCTCATGTTGTGGTGACCCCCAACCATAAAAATTATTTTCGTTGCTACTTCATAACTGTAATTTTGCTAATGTTATGAATCGTAATGTAAATATCTGATATGCAGGATGTATTTTCATTGTTACAAATTGAACATAACCCACAGGTTGAGAACTGCTGTACTAGTACTTTTACCCAGGTGTTCTGCCTCTTCCATGATGCCTTGGAGTCTCAGTCAGCTTGGAAGCTCTTGAAAATTTCAGCAACTCTTGGGAGTGGGGGAATACGAGAAGGATGCCAGATCTGTAATTTACTTACTGTAGGAAATGTTCTCTACCAATGCAATTTAGTGCCTAATCTGCAGCCTGTCAAGAGTTGTCTGGAGACAGTGGTAGGTGCTTTCATGATTCACATAGCCGGTATATCAGAGGTAAGACAAACTTGGGTCTGAGGCCAACTCTCTATGTACTCCATAATCATCAGAACTTGGAATCTCTTAAGAAATTCAGGCAATAATGTTAACAGTTCATCAAAATAGTTTACCTGTTTAGAAGATGTAAGATGACTGAAAAATTACAAATATCTGACACAAAAGACCAGGGAATCAGGGTTTCTCTCCACATGTGAACAGTGTCCCTACGCTCCCTGATTCTGCCCATGCATGCAAGAATGCCAGGATGCTACCTTCAAGGCTAAATGAAATAGAAAGATCTAAACCCAGGCCAGAGAAAGATGATTTACGTGGCCTTTCATCTCACAGGTGAAGACAATCACTTAGTGCCTTTACCAAGGCATGGTATTATTGAGTCATGTCAAAGTGATATCTCATGGCTACACAAAATTCGTTTAGCTGTATCTGCCTAGAACAGTGTCCGGCCCATGGCAGATGCTTAATAAATGTTTTCTGATTGTTAGCAATTTACAAAGTGCTTTCCTCACAGCAATAACAGATACAACAATTTTAACAATAGCAATAATGATAGCTAACATTTATTTAGCACTTGAAGGTTTACAAATCACTTTAATTGTATGTTCTCATTTGATTTTCACAACAACCTGTAACATAGGTGCTCTTACTACCCCCCTATTTAACAGATGATGAAACTAAGACTGAGAGTAAATAAGTGACTTGCTTAAGGTCAAGGAGCTAGTAAGTGTTTTAGGCAATATTTTAACTCAGTACTTCATGACTCCACATTTATTCCACTCTATCCACTGGGTCTCCTAGGATGATCACCCTATGTAAGGAATACAATTATTATTAGGCACATTCTATAGATGAGATAACTGAAGCTGAAATAACTGATTTGCTCAAGTTCCCATGATTAGTAAGTAGCAGAACTAGGATTAGAACTCAGGTCCTCTGACTTCAACCCAGCATACTTTCCACTTCATCAGCCTCTCAGACCCAAGAGTGAAACTCAGGTGTCTTTGATACCCACATTACCTCTCATAAGATGAATGCTTCATTGCCTTCCTTTAAGAATAACTTTGAAACTGAAGAACTTCTATAGTAACAAATTCATATGCCCCTTTGGAGGGGAATTGGAGCCATGTTTCTTTGTGGGCCCTGAACCAGAAATGGTTTACTTTTGGTTTTGTCTTTTTGGTCAGACTGGTGAACTGCTAGGTGTTGGATAGTGCAACAGTCTTTCTGGGTGGAAACACCTTCTACCAATAAGCTCAGTAACTCTTTTGTAATAAACTCAGTAATTCATGAGATTTAGAGAGTTGCCTGGGGCATTGATAGATTGTAATTCTTTCATGGTTACAAAGATAATATGTTTTAGAGGCAGGATTTGAACCCAGGTCTTCCTGATATAGCAAGGTTATCATAAAGCTGCCTTCACTGATCAGCAGTTACATTGCTCCAAATGAATTTCCATTTTGAATAACAAGTGACTATCACTATTGTGCCATTCACTGGCCTCACAGATAAGAACAAAACAAAAATTACACATCCATATTCCTTTAAACTACCTTGTCTATATTGCACAATAAAGAACAAATGCAAAATCAACATTCTTTCAAACATGGGATGTAGGAACATAACTATCAATAATAACTGTCTAGAGGGTAAATGTTTTTGAAGTTTACAGTTATAAAATGCTTAGTTGAGTTTAGAGACCATGAATAGACAACATGCCCCCTGTTTATTACTTTATTCAAAGGATTATCTTAATAATTTTTTTAAAATATATCTTTGTGTCACTTTTATTATGCTCTAGTCTCCAGACTTTCCCATCTCGGAAGGAGAATTCCAGGAAGATAACAATCCTACTATCTGGCCCCATCATCCCAGCTCTTTGGATAGTAAGTTGCTATAGTTCTGTGATGAACTCATGAGTCTTCTATTTCTGGAATATCACAGGCTATGTCCAAATTATTTCCTTTATATACAACCTGACCAAAAGCTAATATGCCTAGGAATAGTGGGGTGTAGCAATCCTAATATCTAAGGATCAAGGCACTGAGATTCTCAGGATAATATCCACTACTCATGAATATTAGGCTTATTGGAAAACTAAATAAATTTCAATGAACCTCTTTTTATAAGACCATAGTGTAAATATTGAATCAAATAACTCCACCCCATTCAACCCCGGTACATTTATGAGATGAGAACACATCTCAGTTGTTCATCAGGCATGAACAGGGTTTGGTGCCTCCTGAGGTGGGAGAGGATTTTTCTTTTTAAATTAGCCAAAAAAACTTGGTCATGCTCTGTATAACCTATATAAAACTAGGAAGTTAGTTCAGAATGAGATTTAAGCAAGTGGAAAAGAGCAAAAATCCAGCTAAAGCTTTAAGAAGGAATTTGTTTGGGGAAGAAACAGTTATTGACTTCAGATTTTCTTCTCTCCTACCCTCTCCCACCTCTTGACTGGAGGAAGACCTTGTGAGCATGGAGGTCCAGAGGAATTTGGACTTCCCATCTTTCCATCATCATCCTAGAAACCTCCCCAGATCAGTTGTCTGGAGTGTCTATATCAGGAACCAAGGATAGCCCAGAAGAGATGAGAGAAGCATAAGGACAAGAAGGAAAAAAAAGACATCCTTCCTTGGAATAACATCTTGAGGACACAAGCAAAGGGATTTTAGGAGCTGTGAATTACCATTTTGCCATATGAGCTCTCTAAACTTGAGTCCACTTGCTCTGGGACTCTATGTATTTGTAGGCTAATGTGCCACAGAACAGGAGAGAGGGAGGGGGAGAAAAAGTTTTAAGGGATATATTTGTTCCACCTGTACCAACTATATTATCTTAGTAAATACACCCTTTCTAAAGCTAATTAAGTGTGGCTGAGTAATGGATATCACTGATAATCAAAGCAGGCAGCATAGCAAAAGGGGCTTTTGAGCAATATAGCATCAGAAAGATACCCTGAAATCCTCAGAGTTGGATCCCTGAGAAAATATAGTAGCTACACTCTGAGGAACCAACTCATCAGTGCGGGTGAGAGTTGGAACAATAGCTCTAGAGTACGTCTTATCATAGGATCAGAGCTATGGAGCTGAAAGGGACCTAAAGTTCACCTGGTCCAGCCTCCTCATTTTATAGATGAGAACACTGAGACCTTGAGAAAGTAAGTGACTTGCTCAAGTTGCAAGGTAGTAAGTAGCAAAGCTGGAATTCAAAACTAGGACCTCTGTCTCCAATCCACCTCTTTTGATTACAGTTTGACTGCTACTAAGATATTAGCCACAGTTTTAATATAGTAATTAATATTGTTCTTTGTTAAATAGAACAAATCTTAGTCTTATCATTTAATATTCAACAATAGCTCCCTCTACTGATAAAATCATTATTCCAGTCATCAGTAAATAATTAAATTTTACCTTTACATGTAAATTTACATTTATTTAGCACTATAAGATTTACTAAATGCTTTCTTACAATAACCCCTATATAGTAGGTAGTGAAAGCACTATTATTAACATTACACATATGTGGAAAGTAGAGCTCAGAAAAGTTTAAATGATTTGCATAAGGTAATACCCCTATTAAGTTTTAGAGCCAGGACAAGCACCCAGGTCTTCTAATTTCAATACTAGTGCCCTTTCAATGCACCATAAGGCATTTCTTCTATTTTCATTCTATATAATAAAAATAATAATAACTTTCATTTATGTAGTACATCTTTATTGTTTACTTGGGCTTTTAGGGAAGCAAAATAATTTCACATGATCATACAAAGTGTATGTATTAGAGGCAGGATTCAAACCCAAGCTCACTAACCCCAAATTCTGAGTATGACTGCCTACCCATTACAGTTCATGCCACCATCATTTATTCCATAAATCACACTTTGAAGTAAAACTTTTCCCATTAGTTTCATGACAAGTATATGGGAAAATTGAAATTAGATTTTTGTTAACAATTTTAAAATATGTTCTGTTGTATGGTGTGGGCAAGTAGACGACAAAGTATATAGAATGCTGGACCTGGAGTCGGGAGGACTCAACTCATCTTCCTGAGTTCAAATCTGGCCTCAGACATTAACTAGCTATGTGACCCTGGGAAAGTCATTTAACTCTGTTTGCCTCGATTTTTCATCTCTAAAATGACCTGGATAAAGGAATGGCAAATCACTCTAGTATCTTTGCCAAGAAAGCACCAAACAGGGTCATGGAGAGTCAAACATGACTGAAATGACTGAACAATTGCATGGCATGGTAGGTAGGGAATTAGCCTCAAAGCCTGAAAAATCTAAATTCAAGCTCTGCCTTTGACATATACTGGTGGTGTGACCCTGGACACAGTCACTTAACCTGTCAGTAGGTAACCATGAGCATATATTATATAGAAGTAGCAACTAAGTGGTGAAGGAACTAAAGCATTGAACCTGTAGTCAGGAAGACCTCAATTCACATCTTCTTTCAAACAAGGCAAGTGTGTGACTCTAAAGTGACCAAATCTCCCTTAGATTCATTTTGCATGTCTATAAAACAGAAATAGCAATTGCAAACACTTATTGACCTACTGTACAGAGTTGTTGTGAGGATAAAGTAACATAAAATATGTAAAGGGTTTTGAAAACATTAAGGCACTATTTAAATGCTATCTGGTAATGTCACTATTATTATAAAAGATGCCTATCTACATTGGTAAAGGAAGAACTCCTTCACCTGGGAGTTTCCTATGCCAATGAAACTACAGATCCAGTCTTTATGTTGTTGTTCTGTTGTTTCAGTTATGTCTGATTCTCCATAACCTTGTTGGGGGTTTTCTTGGCAGAGATACTGGAATGGTTTGCCATTTCCTTCTCCAGTTCATTTTACCAATGAGGAACTGAGGCAAATAGGGTTAAGTGATTTCCCATGTCATACAGCTAATATTTGAGACTAGATTGAAACTTCAGTCTTCCTGACTCTAGGACTGGCACTCAACCCTTAATCCTATCTCATAAGCATTGAAGGTCAGCTTCCCCTTATTATCTAAGATAACTTCAATTTGAATGGAACCACTGTAGGACTTACATTCAAGAAAAGGGTATCAGAGTGGGCTGAGTCACTTGAACTGAACTGAAAAATAATAATTTGATTTTGAGCTTACCACATTTCCTGCCGAATTGACCAAAATTAGTCAAACAAGAACTATTACTCAATTTCTTTTGCATGTTTATTCTCAATTCATTCTAGCATCGTTTTCTTTGTCTAAGTACATAGTGCCATGCCTTTGAGATACCTTTGAAGGGGCTCAATTGAATGTATCAGATGCATTCATTAACATCTAAATAGAAAGTCTCTCTATGAATCCAGAAAATATTCATTACCAACACTTTCAGTAAAAAGAAATTGATCGGATAAAATGAGAATTTTTTAGGAAAATCTGTGGTATGATAGTATAGAAGGAAGTGATAACCTGGTGGATGAGTTATATCAACAGTGGTGTGAAGTCTTCAGATAGTATGAAAGGAAGGGGGGACTGAGTGGGGTACACTCTCTGCACCCTATGTGAAGACTCCTCAGAATGAGAAGGGAGACAAAATATCTGGAAACCAGAGATAGACTTTTGTAAGACTGGAGATACCTGCGTCCTGGATTTACACAACCTAGGATCCTTACCCTCTTCCCTTGTTGTCATCAGCATCAGGCCTCCTTTCAGGAGTTTCTAGTCCTCCACCCTCGTATACCACACCCTTATAAGTCATAGGCCCTTTTTCGGGAGTTTTTGACCTCCACTCTTGCTTGTGACCTTTCCCCGCCTTGCTTTGGCCTTTACCAAAGAAGGACCTGTATAATACCTTGGCTTCCTGTCCCACCCCCCCAGTCAGCAGAGATAGTGGCAGGCTGCCATTGGGTTAGATTTCACATCAAGACTGAGAGCCTGCCTCCTAGCCAATGGGAGAAGGGACAGCCAGGGGGAGGGGGGTTGACCACCTTAGGGTATAAATTCTTGTTCTGTCTTTTGTAACATGCCTCCTCTCCTTGTCCCCGCCAGAGAGGATTGCCCTCTTTCTGCAGGGGGAAGAGAATAAAACTACTCGTTCCTTCCTCAAAAAAAAAAAAAGAAAAAAGAAATTGATTGGTTGTTCCAAATCCACATATCTATGTAGCCAGATTTCTAGGAGAAAGTAAATTATTTCTAATCCACTTAGATGATACTACTAAGAGAAATAAGCCTTTATCCTTTTTTAAATCATAAACCTTTACCTAATGATAAATGCTTTGATTTTAAATGTGGAACTTTCTACCTTGCCTAAGATTCTGCCACTTTTCAAGAAACCATTATTTCCTGTGATAAGTACAGATTATAAATCCATTACAAAATGATTGTGAAATCATTTCCATTTATGATGGTTTAACATCAAAAGAACAATTCTAAACTATTAAGAAAATCTTGTCTGATATTATATCAATTATTTTAACAAACTAAAATAAATCACTTTGCTTGGGAAGAATGCCCAAAGGCACGGTATGTTTTGGGAAAGAATTATGAATACTAAAATCATGAAAGTAATATAGTTTACAATAGGTCATACCAAAACAAAATAAAAGCTTGTGACACTCCTATGCTTATATTCTGAAAGACAATAAAAAGCATAATCAGCATAGTAAGAAACCTACCTTGAAAGTGACAGAATTTTTTTAAAGTATTAATTTCAGTTTTTTAATTGCTTTGGGACTGCAAATATGGGAGTCTGAAGATAAAAAATTGGAAATTATCCAAGATAATCATTAAAGTAAGATCTTAATTAGGAAATTATTTTTATTATACATTAGGAAAAAATAGATGGGAGTGACAGAGAGAGGGATTTATGCTTGATACAAGGAAGAATTTTCTACAAATTAGCCCCATCCCAAAATGTAACTGATGACCTGTCTCAGCAGGTCAGACTCATTGGAGTTCTTCAAGAGGAGGCTGGACAACCCCTAGTCAGCAATGTTGGAAAGGAGATTTCTATTGAGATATGGGTTGGGCTAGTGACCTCTGGGATTCCTTTCAACAATGAAATTCTCTGAGTCTGTTATGAAGCTGAGCCATATGAAACCTACTTATTTTCTTGATCAATGTAAAGTCTAGAGAACAAAGATGGGCAAAGTAGTTGGATTTTACCTGAAGTGTTCAGAGAGAAGGTCTGTGGAATCAGCAATACAATTTTGAGGGCTTTGAAACATTAATTCAGAAGGAAATGTCTACCAAAGTAATGGAAAATAATATCAAGTCTTAATACTAAAACAAAAACAAACAAACAAACAACTACAACAAAAACCCTAAGACCTCGAGAGTATCAGCTACTGACCTATGTGCTTACTTTTGTCATCTATGCAAAATTTTTATGAGACTCATCTAAACACCCATCTAGGGCATCCATCATTTGTAGGGCTCACATAATTGGGTTCTTCTCTGCCATGGTAAAGAAATACAGCTTGCATTACAATAACTAGAAAACAGCTACCTCTATCTCAAGTCCTAAGGCTACATATTGCAGAACAGAAAAAAAAAAATCCATAAGAATTAGGACATCTCTAGCAACAGCTAAAAACTAAAGGCCTGTGAAAGTCAGGATCTCAGAGTTCAACAGGGAAGAAGAGTGACACACTACTCTCTAATAGTGCCTATCACTAACAATAATCAAGTCCCAACTTAGTAGCAGAGAACGTCCCTTCAAAAATAGCATTGATCAGAAAACAGTTTGTAATATTAGTCTGCTCTCATATTACATATATGCATCAAATTACTTTCCCACACCAGGAAAAGGGACCAAGCAAAAAGGTATCAATGAGTCAAAAAAATATTATTTCAATACCTACTAAATGCCAAATCCTGTGCTATATGCTGGGGATACAAAGAAAGACAAAAAAAAGTCACTGTTCCAAATGAGCTCCTGGTCTCATGAGGGAAAAAATATGCAAATAATTGTACGAATAAGCCTTAGAAAATGATCAATTGAAAATAATCAAGAGAGAGAAGGACTAGAATTAATGGAGTTTAGTAAAACCTTCCTGTAGAAAGTGGGGCTTTATCTAATGCCTGAAGAGAAACCCAGCAGGCAGAGATAAGGAGAGACAGAATCCAAGAGTAAGGGAAGGTCAGAGATAAGAGAATAGCTATGAGAAATGGGTGATGACAATGTCAAAGTCTGCATAGAGGTCCAGAAGGATGTAGATTAAGAAAAGATCATGAAATTTGTCAAATAAGAGATCACTGCTAACTTTGGAGAGAGCAGTTGCAATCGTATGATGAGGTCAGAAGCTAAACCTGAAGAATTAAGAAGAGGGGAAAGGAAGTGGAGGAACACAAATTAGGGCTTTCTCAAGGAGTTTAGCCACAAAAGGGAAAAGCTATATAAGATGGTAGACATACGAATGGATCAAGTGAGAATTTTTTTGAGGATAAATAGACATGGACATGTTTGTAGGCATTAGGAAAGCAGCCAGTAGAGAGGAATAGATTGAAAGTGAGACAGTTTGTATGACAGAGCGGACAATCTGCTAGAGAAGACAGGATGGAATTCATTCCATTACTCTGCATGTAAAGGGGTTTCCCTTGACAATTAGAAGAACCATCTCTTTATATGAAAAAGGGAGAAGGAGGAGATAGTGACAGAGGGCATGTGAGTGATGTGAGATGAGGTGGAGTTGAGAAGATGGAATGCTTGACAACTGGATTCAATTTTTTCAGTAAAATAAAGTTCTCAGGTAAGGAGTGGGGGGTAGGGGAAGCCATGGGAAGTTTTAGGAGGGATGAAAAGGTATAGAATAGTTGCTATGGTGAATTGGATAGTGAATTGATTTAGAAGGTGTAAAAAAGATTACCTTGCAACAGTAAGGATGTACTTAAGGTTATGTAATGCAAAATTGTGCTAGAACTAGTCAGCATGGTTTTGTGATTTTCTCCGTCTTTGTTCAGCAGTGTACAGGAGTGAAAACAGCAGATGGTGCAAATGATCCAAGGCTGAGACTTGGCAAGCATCAAAAGGGACAACCATAAATAAAGCCTGTAATTCCAGAGTTCCCCTTAGATTATATTCTGGAAAGAGAGAAGTAAACTATACTCCAAAGAAATCTTATTTTAGGAAGACATTTCAAATTAAAAGCAGAAAAAGAAGATAGGTAAGAGTAGAAGTGTATTGAATTATAATGTAAGACAAGACGCCAAATTGATTTAGGTGTTGTTGTTGTTTTTTTACTACATCACTGTTTGTTTTATGAAAAAGTTTACAGGCATTAACAGAACATTACTGAGCATTGTTATTTTTTTGTGACCTACAGGTCAAACAAGAGTGGTATATTGAACACAAGTAGAATATAGGATATCTCTAAAAGTGACTTTTGTTCAATTAAAGGCATAAGAGATTATAACTAGGTCATAATTAGTAGATAGAGATCTGGACATGGAGTCAGGAAAATCTGAGTTTGGATCTAGTCTCAGACTCCTACTTGCTAACTGTGTGACCCTGGGCAAGTCACCAAACCAGGGGTGGGGAATCTATGTTGTTGAGGCCACATGTGACCTTCTAGATTCTTAAGTGTGGCTTTTTGACTGAATTCAAATTTTTGTTGTATGAAATTTTAATTCAGTCAAAATGCCTCACTTAAGAATCTAGAAAGCCAAATGTGGCTTCCAGGCCATAGATTCCCCACCCTTGTACTAAACCTTTTTCTGCTTAATTTTGGCCTTTTATGAAAAGGAGAAAATAATAAAGTCCATCTCTAAGGATTGTTGTGAGAATAAAATGAGATAATATTTGTAAAGCAATTTATAAACTTTAAAGCACTATATAAATGCTAGCTATTATTATCAAGGAAATGTTTGATCAGAAAGTGAGAAATGGTTTTGTGGTGAGAACAAAGGAAAAGCGATGGGCAGAATAAGGAATGTACTGGTACTTGTGAAGCATAAAAATAATCATGAAGAAGGGCCCTACAATGTGGGATGAAGATAAGAGGAATATTCTGTGGCAGATTTATGAGAAAACTTGGACAAAAATTGTACAAGCTGAGAAGGAATGAGTGGATTGAAATCAAGGATAATGGAGGAAACATCCATATTACTTATTTCACACATCCATTGAAGTACAGCTAACATGCCACATGTGAGAGTGAGCAATGACAGAAGTATCCAGGTGCCACTTTGGTAACCAAAACATCTTAAAAGCCCTAGAAGAATCCCTCTTGCACATTGGGGACAGGGAGGCAGAATGAGAAAGAATCCTGTGTGAACAGCTATCTATGAAGAATAAAGGATAAGAACACAGGACAACAAGGCATAAATGGATTGCAGTCTTCAATGGTGCAGGGGATAAGTTCAGTTCTTCAGTGAAGAATTTAAATAATTAGAGCTGTTATGCTAAATTCAAGACTAAGGAGAAAATAAATGAACAGATTGAATGCTTCCCTGGTATCTACATAATGTTAAAAGATGGAGGATGCTCTTAGGAGGATCTGTGAAAATAAGTAAATAAGAATAACACAAAAGAATAAAGAAAGGTTTCAACTATTTCAAGTATTTGTATTTAGTGGGGAAGCATGTACATATTGATGAGACTGTGGAACCAATGAAATATTCATATAGGTGGTAAAAGTGAGAAGTACCTTTCACTTGCCAATATTCATGTTCCATCTTGATAAGTTGTAGTATATCTAGTGAAGGACAACAGAAATGGTGAAGCATGCTATTCACTTTAATCAATCAAACATATATCATTTACCTAGTTCAGCACCCTGAATGAAGATCAGAGAATACAAACAGAAGTTACAACAGAAAATAACACAATTTAGCAGACAGGGCTTCCAGCTGTCTGATCATTACATCCATACCTAGTTAGTTACCAGAGAGGGAAGCACCAACATCTGGGTTTTCAAAGCTGGGGGGTTCAGTGGCTGCCCAGAGTTTCATCTGGCCAATTCACACAACTCTTCCCAAAGTGAGCCCCAAAGCAAAACCTCACTTCAGGGTATATATAGCCTTCTTCTGGGTCAAAGAATGTCATAACCCTCTTGACCCACTGCCCAATCACAAAGTAATAAGGTGTGGGCATTCCTGAAAAACAAGCTTCCCACCACAGGCTCCATGTGACCACATTCAGCCTATTAGGGGGCAGAGTATATTTTCAAATCAGGGGAGGTTCTCAGAGTCACTTAAGCCTATCAAGGGGCCACGGGGCAGGGAAGATCTTCAGATTCCCATTACCATAGTAGCATTTGAATGAGTATCATGTAGATATTTTATTATTTAGAGATTGTGACTCATTTTATTTGGTCCCAAAGGACAGAATCAGATGGAAGTTACAAAGAGGTGGGTTTACGATATATGTCAGGAGAAACTTCCTAATTATAACCGTCTAAAAGTGGATGGACTTTTTGAGAGGTCTCCTTGGAGGTCTTCAAGCAGAGGCTCAATAACAACTTGGTGGATATGTTATATTATTTAATGGTGATTCCTTTCATGTTTTGGTTGAATAAGATGGCTCTTAAATCCCATTCTAACTCTCAAGCTCTGTGATTCTGGATTTTTCCAAGTTTTCATACATACCAGTAATGATGATAATGACAATAATGATGATGATGATGATGATACTTTTACTTTTGAATATTTCACAAACAGCAATCTACAATTTTCAAAGCACCATTCACATACATTATTTTATTTAATTTTCCCAATAAATTCATGAGCTTTGCAAGGTGTTCATTATCTCCATTTTTTTTTCAGATAAGGAAATTGAAAAGTAGAAAAACTGTGATCTACCTAAGTAATGAAAAACAGCATGGCAAAGCTGAGATTCAAATCCATGTGTCTTGTCTCCTAATCACAGAAGAACAGAATTTCAAAGTAGCAAGGGAGCTCAGTGGGCATTTAGTCCAAATCATATGTGAAAGGAATAACCACTATTACATACCCAAAATTTCCCTTCCAAATTCTTTAGCTTGAAGAACTTGGAGGGAGAATCCTCTCTCTGAAGAGATCCAAGAATTGACTTCCCTAAGCAACTCATTCTATTTTTGGATAGCTCTAACAATTTGAAAGGTTTTCATGGCATCAAGTCTAAAGCAGCGTCTTCCAAGATGTACACATTACTTTTGGTTTTGCTAAGCAGTATAAGTCTATTCCTTCCTCCACAGGACAACCATACTTGAAAATAACATTATGAATTATGTTCCTCCATACTTGTCTGCCCTTCTCCATGCCACTCACCCCCAGTTCTTCCAATAGCTCTTCATAGGACATAGGCTCGAGGCCCTTCCTCATCCTGGTTGCTTTCCTTTAGACACATTCAATCCAGTCAATTTCCATCTTAACCTGTGGCACCCCAAACTGAACACTATCCCCCAGATTAAGTATGATGAAGGCAAAGTACAATAGTGTTTCCTAGATGCTAATTCAGACTGAGATTGCCTTAGGTTCTGTAGGTTTGTTTGTTTGTTTGGGGCTGTCATATCATTCTGCTAATAAACATTGAAGCAGTACTCCTTAAATCTTTTTTTTGGAATAACTATTATTTAATCATGCCTACCCCATCTTGACCTTATGCATTTGACATTTTTGTACCCAAGTGATAGACTTTACATTGAATTTCATTATTATTTCATCTATTAGGTTCAGCTCAATGATCTAGCCTGTCAAGATTCTTTTGAATTCTGTCTCTCATTCAGTGTGGTAGCTAGCCTCAGTTTTGTGTCATCTGCAAATCTGATGCGTGTGCCTCCTCTGCCTTTATTTCAGTCACTGATGAAAATGCTAAATATTACAAGGCCAAACAAATATCCCAGGGGTGATAAACTAGAGAAGTTCTAACACATTGCCATTGAAATATTAATAATTACTTTTTAATTTATTCATCCTGATGCTCTTATTAAGATTAATATGCAATAATAAAATATTTGAAAACATACAAAGACCTGAATTTTTACTTGAAACTTGCTAATTGATTTCTGAGGATTCTCCACATAGTATTTTTGACAAAGCAGATGAATCTCTCTAAATGCATTTTGTGACCACCTATGTGGTAGCTAAGAAACTGTAGGATGCAGTGCAGCATTAGAAATCAGGCATGCCAAGTTTCCATGTTCTGGTTTGTATTTACAAAAAGATCAATTAGAATTGTTTCCTGTGAAGTGGTGGTACTTAGTGTGACTGGAGGAAGGGAGCCCATTACCAAAATCTGAATCAGAATATTTGGTGGTTTCAATTCAAATTAATCGTTTTTAGCTAGAAAGCTGTCTCTGGACAACAGCCTCTACATATGGAGAGGGAGTACGGCTTTAGAGCCAGGAAGACCAGGGTTCAAGTCCATCTGTGGCCTATACTGGCTATTTGACTTTGAGTAAGTCACTTAGCTTCTTGAACACTCTCAAGATTACAAATTTTTGTGGAAGTTTTGGTCCTGCATTGGTAGAAGGAGTTTCCACATCCAAGAATTCTGTAGATTTACGAAATCACAACTCTTGTACCTCTCCCTTCTCCTTAAGGAAAACATTGCTCCCTAATAGCTGACAGAGCTGGAGACAACCAGAGCCCCTTTGAAGAATTTTCAAAATTATTTAATGACATCAGGAAAAAATAATCTTTGTTCTTCAAACTCTGAAGAGTGTAGGGTATAGAGAAATCAGGAAAAAAATACTATTTTATGACCAAAAAAAAAATTGATTTTCATTGTTTTCAGAGCACACATATATTGCACGACCTGGAGAGAATAGCAATTGATCCATCTATGGTGGTATTTTCCAGGTTTTTAGTATTAAATTCTTAGCAGGAAGGCTTTTGTTTGCTTGCTTTTTAAGCACAGTAATGCCCCTGATAACCTCTGCACTACTTTACTTTAGAAGAATTTAATTTCCTTTCCATTTTTTCTTTTCATCACAAGTAGCAATCAGTTTATGTCCTGAAGCATGAAGTCTACTTAGCAACTGTCATTTTTACCCAAACTGAGCGAGTGTAACTACAGCTATCTTTATTCATAGATTGCTTAGTCTTTTCTGAATACTAAGCTAACCCCCATAAGCCACTTCAAATGAATTCCATATTTAAATTACATATCATAAAACAATATTTGTTCTCTCCATTTTAAGTTTAATGCTTCATAGCTTCAGAAAGTATTTGTGTTTGAGGAAGATAAATTGATTTCTACATTTTTTTTGAACCAATAATATAATACTGTTGTGGAAACAGACTCATTTCTAGTAATTTGTAAAGAATGATAGAAAAGAAGCAAATTTTCTGAGAATAATTATATGCATTTATGTTATGTGCCTGTTTTAACATACATACACATAAATATATGCATCACATATATTTAATGCATATACACACATATATCTAATCATTTTTATATCTCATCAAACATATACATTAAATCAAATGTGTATGTGTATTTGTGTGTTTTAATACAAACATACTTGTGCTTTCCAAGAATTACACACATACATAGTATATCCCAAGCATCTTAGGGCAGTTTTAAGATATTAAAACTTATTTCTAAACTTTTGGAATACTATCTATGTAGCTGGATCCAGACAAATGTAAGGGCAAGATGCTTCTGAGTATTTCATCCATTCATCAACAGACCCAAGAGGTGCCCCAAAGGAATCATTGTCTCACTTGATGTTTTTTTTTTTTATTTTATTGGAGAGGGGGAGGACCAGATACAGTTCCTAACACCCATTCTTCTTTTATTAAATATATAAATATTATGCATATATCTATATAATTATTGGAATATATGTAAGTACTTTTATATATATGCAAGTATTATATAATCATCCCCTGAAAATAAGCTCATCCACTAGTTATAGCAATGTTCAGAATAAGTTCTTAAAAATTAAAGATGCATATTTTCAAATATTTAACAACAGTTCTAATGGGTATTACAAGTACCCACATCTTCCTGTTTATGTAGCTTAACAAATATATCCATTAGACATAAATATGTGTATATGTCTGTGCATATATGTACACATTTACATATACAAATATGGAATATATGGAGGAAGGGTTATTGGCCAGATTGTTTATCATATAATATTTTTTAAATAACTATAATTTTGTAGGATTAATCTATCTAAAATACATGAAAATATTAACATATAAGAAATCATATTTTGTATGCTATATCACAATTTTTCATATTTTTAATCACAGCTATTACCATAGATTTTTATACTCTTCATTCTGATTTTTCTTGGATATATAATGATTAATGTGTGCTGGAAGATAAAAGCACATTCATGCTTACTTGATATTGTTTTATTCAATAAAATATTGTATCAAGTTACCCAAAGCTAAATAATGATAGCACATGATCTTGTATGGGATCAGGAAGATTCTTAGTCACCTCCTTTATGTCTCACAAAACTCAACCCAGTTGTCCTATATTTAGCCTTTAATGGAGCTTAATTCTTAACCCTAGGATTACGCCAAATGGGAATATGTGAAATGGACACTCGTTATTAGTTTAGTGATAGTTCCCTAAAGAGAATCATGAATAGAGACAAGAAAAGACTACAACTTTCCTTGAAACATTTCCTCTAAGGACAATTATTATTTCCATGAAGATCTACAAAAATTAAATATTTTTATTCATATATTTTAACTATATTCAGAATAGGTCAGTCTTGACAAGTTCTGTCTGCAAATGTCCCTTCCCTGAATTTCTTTAATATTCCCAAATAGCCACTATTAGAAGATTGACTTATTTTAACAATGCATCATACTTAGAGTTGCATCCTAATACTGGTTACAATGATAGCTTCAATTGTCCTTAATAAAAGACACCAAAAGAGTGAACATGAGGTGTGGCTAGAGAGCAGGCCATGAAGTCATAATGACCTGGGCTCAGGTTCTACCTCTGACACAATATGACTCTATGACCCAGAAGCAAATTGCTTCACCACTCAGTGCTCTAGGAGACTCTCTAAGACTACCCCCCAAAAAAGTATTGACTTGTATAAGTAAAGGGAATCTGCTCACCTGGAAATTCCTGACATCAATGATATTAGAGGTCCAAACCCTACCTATAATGCCAAAGATGCCCATGAGATAGGGTGGAGATCAGTAGGCCATTTTTTTTCACCTCACAGCTCTCCTTGTAAAGTCCCTACACTTATATAGGCAAAAGAGTAAAGAGTCATAGGATTATAGGCCATGTTGTCCATTTATTTCATCTAACAGTTAAAGAAACAGGACCATAGAAGGGGGAAAAAATTACCCAAGATCACAAGTAGTAAATGGAGCTAGGATTCAAACCCAGCACCCTTTCCATATACTGTATCATCCATATTCATATTAATAATGAGATAAAGATTTGAAAAGTACTCAACACAAGTCTCATTTGATTTTTACAACAATCTTGTACCATAGGTGTTTTTATTCTCATTTTACAAATGAGGAAACTGAGATTCAAATAAGTCAAAAACTCACCCGGAGTTATATAACTAGTAAATAACAGAGACAAAACTTGAACACAGGTCTTTCTGATTCCAAGTCCAGTACACAACACAAGAACTAAGTTTGACTAGCTCAAAAACTAGAGAGTCTCCATAGCTTCCCTTGGTTTAAGTCATATTATGACTTCATAGGGCCCACTGCCTAAATTCTCCTTTCCTTCTATCTCAAAGGACTGTTCCCATTGGCCTAATCCTGAATGCAAATCTTAATCCAATTACAAATTTCAAAACACGGAACAGTTGGTAGTGTTTTGTGAGACTTGAAAAAGGTGGTTGACCAGAATTGAACCTGACTTTGATACAAGACCATGTTCTATTATTGTTTAATTTTGGGTATTTCTCCCCTAGGAGGAGGACAGAGGAGAACTAACCAGCTCCAGGACCAAGGTAAGAGGGGAGTTTTCTTTCAAAGGAATACATACCATCCATTTGAAGGAAACCCCTCCCCCACCTGTCTTGTTTTTTCCCTCCTTCCTTTGTACATTTTTTTCTTAAATCCAGTTCTAGAGACTAAGATTAACACTTCTCCATGATGGTGATTTCATCATCCAAATACAGGGACTTCCAAGGGGAAAAAAAAAAAAATCACGCATTTAAGTCATATAGGTTTATAAGTCATTCCTGTCCCCATCATCATTTTAAAGTCTTGATACAATCATATTACAGAGCAGACTATAATTCTTCTAAAAGTATGCCCAAACCTAAGGGTGGGGAGGAGATTTAATTTATCACTTTTCATTTTCTAAAATTTGACTTATGAATTAGTATATGGAAAAGCAATATCATTCAAACTTGAATGACAGGTTCACAAAAAAATCATAGTACTAATATATGATATATTACTATTAAACATAAAATTTGTTAAGGAAATTTAAAACTTTTATTTGTAAGTTAAGTTAAACACTCTATACTGACTAATTACATTTAAAACTTCTTCAAGACGGAATATTATCCTTTACTTGTCAGGCATTCTTTACAATCTTAATAATAATATAGCATTAGGCTATGATGGTCTGGTACTATTTTTTTTAATTTTTAACATTTTTACTTAAAGTTTTGAGTTCCTCATTCCATCCATCCATCTTCCCCCTCCCCTCCTCTCTCCCTAACACAGTAAGCAACCAGATATAGGTTATATATGTGAATTATATAAAACATTTCCATATTATTCATTTTGTACAAGAAGACTCAAATAAAAAAATGAAAGAGTGAAAAATAGCAAGCTTCAGTCTGTATTCAGTCAATATCAATTTTGTCTCTGGAGGCAGATAGTATACTCCATCTTTAGAACTTTGGGATTATATTGGATCATTGTACTGCTAAGACTAGCTAAATCATTCACAGTTCTTCATCCAACAATATTGCTATCACTGAGTACAACATTTCTCCTGGTTCTGTTCACTTCACTATGCATCAGTTCATGTAAGGTTTGGTTTTTTTCTGAAATCATCATGCTTGTCATTTCTTACAGTACAATAAGATTCCATTACAATCATATACACAGTTTTTTTAGCCTTTCCCCAATTGATGGACATCTCTTTGATTTATGTAGGCTGTTATTATTAAATACTTTATATCATTAAAAGTCATCAGGGAAAATAAGATAGCAGGAAAGCAAGACAGCAAGGAAAAATAAATATTACTACTGAGTTTTAACTTTATGTCAAGTTCATATGTTCCTTTTTTATTGCTTGGTCCACCCTGACTGTACTCTTTATCTGAATTTGCAGTTTTCTATAGAAGAAAATCCCAGCCTTTAGTTCAGCTGGGCCCGTTTCATGCTTTGAAAGGGCATAAGTACAAGAGGGAAAAGCGGAAGGAGATTAAAAAAAAAGATAGCCAAAGGAAAGACTTTAAAAACAGGAAACATAAAAATAGTTTGGAAAGGTCCAACTTCATGTTATTATACTTCAGTGTTTATGTGTTTGTCATTATTGCCTTTCATGGGCTTCTGAAAATAAAGCTGATAGGAAGCTTGATCCTGAGAAACCCAAATAGCAACATCCCTATCAAAGAAAAAAACTGGGGCCGGAGAAGGAAGAATAATTTAATAGACCGAGGAAGACATGGTACAGAAAAATTGCAAAATTATGCATCAAAAAAATTCATCACATTTCCAAAACACAGTTTACTGAACCTCATTATTTCTCCTAGTGAATGTTCCATAGCTGAATGTAAAGTGTCTGTTGGGTGTTTTTTTTTTTTTTGGGGGGGGGGGGGTGGTATGGGAAGGTAATGCCCAGGATTTGTGATTGTTGTAGTTTCTTGAGGAAATTTCCTCTGCCCATATAAATTAGTAACTCACTATATTAGATTTTTTTTCCTTGGGCACTGAAAAATGTAAGTGGTGTGCTCATGGCCACATAGCTACAGAAGAATGTGCCAGAAGCAGAGCCTAACCTCAGGCACATCTTCTATCCACTACACCGTGCTAATTCATTATCATACTGTTCAGACTTTTCTTGAGAGTGTTTTCATAATACTTCAAAAATCTTTTAAGCTATATGCATTTTTACTTGATGTGATTTCACACTGAACTGGAGTCACAGAAACCTAGTATAGAAATCAATGTATGAGCATTTCCCATCCCAGTGGTCCTCAAATCCAAGAGTTGGGTTGTTTTTTTGTTGTTCCTTTGTTTTGTCTTGTTTAAGAGGAGTGAATTTCAGGAAGATAATCCAGTTTTTTTGTGACTTTTATTTTTTCAGATGAACCTAGGCTCTAAGTGGACCCTTATCCATACACATTCTGAATAACATCTAAACAATATCAGAGCAACATTTTCCCTAATTTTTTAAAGGACAAAGAAATTGCTTTGCTTTATAGGACTACTATCTAAGCAGACACACAAGTGACTTGAGTATCTCAGGTTTCTCTAGCTGGTTAACTTGCTAGATTTCTATTGCCATTTTCTCCCGAGACATGGATTTAACAGATGTGATGTAGATAGCTTCATTTGAATTCTTAATGATGTATTTCATAGTATATAATATATATAGCTCATTAAAGGAAAGATGTTTCAGTGATACTGTAGTGATGATTTCTTGCAACATGTATCTTAAATTAAAATTAAGTCAATCATTAAAACGAATGTTGTTGAGCATCCAAAGATAGGAGCTATTCCATTTGATGACTACTTTTTAAACAGAATTTCAAAGAATAACCAAAATTATCAGTTTAAGTAATACCTGATTTCAGATGAAGGCAGATGGTATTAAGAATTTATTAAATTATCTGATGTGACCACACAGGGAAGCAAATATATGTGGGAGAAGGTGGGGAGTTGGAGTTATTTTGCACTTTACCAAAAAGAAACATCTGTAATATTGGAGGTAGAGGAAGAGAAATTTTATAGCAATTAGAATTGGAACAATTTAAAGTTGGATCTGGTTGCTTCAGGAAATAGTGGATTTCAGAAGAAGCCAAATGACCAACTCTTAGGTGTATTGTAATGAAACTTCTTTTTTCAGTATGGTTTCAACTAAATGCCCTTGGAATCTCCCAATTCTGAGATTCTGTGGTTCTGTGAATTTACTGACTTGTGTTACTTTGATTAAACAACATATGTCTTAGAATATATTTGTGTAGTTTGGAGGTATTAGCATAACAATTGAGATGAATATTCTAATATTTCTACTGTTTGTCATATCCTAACTTTTTATAAAACTCTACATGAAATTGATGCATAACTGTAATTTTAGATTTTCATTCTCATGAGTGACCAAAAGTGGTGATGCTAAGCTTGCTGTAATATAATGAAAATATCAAACATATAGACTTTAAATAACTTTCTTTTCTTTATTAACTACTTACAAAGTATTTGCTCTATTTATGAGAGTCATAAATCATTTTAAACCTTACTTAAAGAAAATAGGTAGACTTTTATCTAAAGAGTAGTATAAATGCCCAGGAGATTGGTACCTTAATGCATGAAATCAATCTTACTCTACTCTGGTGATGAAAATGTGGACCGTGATAATCTGAAATAGACTATAATTACTTTAAGAGATACATTTGGGCTATAAAGATGTCCCTGATTTTAGAAGTCCAGAGTGCTAGAAGTACCAAACTAAATCTTGGCCCTAAACTTTTCCTAGGACAGACTCAAACTTTTAATCATATTACAACTTACCTAATGTCACAGGGATACTCTAAAGGCAAGCCTTACTTTTCAGGTAAAATATAAATTAGAGTTGCCCTCCAGGTTATATTGAGTTACACTAATATCCCTTGACCAGACTTTAAAAAAAAAAAAAAAAAGCTTACTCCATGGTATTATACTTAACTTAGAATGTCAGGATTCTTCATGGTAATTCTCTTCCCGCAGTAACCTCATGATCCTAGACAAATTTCTTTTTAGTCTACCAGAAATTCCTCCAGATTGAAAATTGCCATAAAGGGAATGAAGAATGTGGAAATATAATTAGTACAGAGTCAAAATGGGGAGCTATGCAACATAATGGACAAGGTACTGGGCTCAGAGTTCAGGGCAGTCATGGGCTTAAATTCTGCCTCTGAACATTTGGTATCTAAACCTAAGCAAGTCACCAAATTTCTCTGGGTCTCAAGCATCAACCTGGGACCTGTCTACCAAATAAGTGGTGATTTGGATTGGAACGAATTCCCACCAGAAGTTGCTTTTTTTTGGTGAAGAAATCATAGTTTATGTCTTGAGGCTATTCAAATTTCCCTGAATCTTGAAATATAGCTCTCTTTTCCTCTTTCCCAGTCCCACTTCTTATCATTTCCCAATTTACTATATAAGGAGCCACTTAAAAAACCTTATTAGAGTAAGGACAGCCACTACAAAGAATTCCCCTCTCAATAGAGGCTATTCCCCTGCTAAAATGGCCCACAACCAACCCACCAGGTAGATAGAAGTCAAGGCCACAGAAGACAGTTAGAGGCCATGAAGCCAATCAAGTCTTTAAGGTAATACCATGCACTCTCAAGGGAAAAAAATTGTGTTATCATCTATGGTAACATAGATTGAAAATCTTATGGATTTATAATTCTTGGATTGCAACTACTTTGTGATTCAAACAGAAAAATTATTGTATTATGTATAAGTCTTTAAATAAGTCATAACTTTCCAATACTATGAATTTCTTAATCCTACAGCTTCCTTTAAAAAACTGCTTTGGTTCATTTGTTTATATATTCTTTATATATAGATGTGAGATAAAGACATACCACCTTAATTTCCAGAGAATACTTGTTTCCTTTGCCATATTTACTTCCTCAATGTGTATCCTTTTCCCAGAGCAAATCTGAATCAAAAGTCAGGGTTAGGGGAAACCACATCATACAGATTTAGCTATAAACAATGACATTAGCAGGAGCTAACTGGTTCAGTGAATGGAACACTGAGCCTGCAGTCTGGCAGACCTGAGTTCAGATTCAGTCTCGACTCCTACTAGTTGTGTGGTCATAGACAAATCATTTAACCTCTCTTTGCCTCAGCTTCCTGAACTGTAAATGGAGATAATAATATCACCTATTTCCCAGAGTTGTTGTGAGGGTTAAATGAGACATTTGTTAAGTGCTCAGAACAGTACCTGGAACATAATAGGCAGTATACAAATATTGTTTTTGTTGCTCAGTCATTTCAGTCATGTCCAACTCTTCGTGACTCCATTTGGCATTTTCTTGGCAAAAATACTAGAGTGGTTTTCCATTTCCTTCTTCAGTTCATTTTACAGATGAGAAACTGAGGCAAACAGGGTTAAGCGACTTGCCCAGGGTCACACAGCTAGTAAGTGTCTGAGGTCAGATTTGAACTCAAGGAGATGAGTCTTTTTGACTTCAGATCCAGCAGTCAGCCTATTAAAATATTATGCTCATATAAATATTATCTATCATTAATAATGTGTAGCTAATCACTAAGAAAGCTGCAATCATAAATGACAGAATTTTTTAAAATATTTAATTCTTAATTTCAGGAAATTTATAAGGAAATAGCCTAGAATATCAATGATGCCTCAACTGCTCATTTCCACTTAATTAAATCCAAAGGGAACAAGATCAAGAATTCAGGTAGCACTTAGTAAATTATTGTTAATGATAAATTAGGGGGGGAAATTTTGAATTAGAAATTAGTTCAACTTTGCCTAAAACTGAAATGATGTAATGATAGAAAACATTTTTTTCAAAAGCCACATTTTTCATTGATAAATTTCAGTTCAAATTTAGTTTTAAAATGCCATATCTAGTTCTTGTATCTGAGTGAATATTCAGATTATAAATGTCAGATTTACCCTCTGATTCATAACAAGTTTCCTTTTAATTTTATCACATCTTGTTCTTTTTATTCTCTCATATTTTATTTCCATCTGTATAAACAAAGCCAAAAAAAAGTATCCTCTTCTTTTATCCATGTTGTTCATAAAATATTTTTCCTTGAGTGTTTTGCTTAGAAGATGTGAAATTGTTACCTATTACCTTGTTTTAACAGTTCTGAAAGAATAGTTAATGTCAATAGACTTTTTATGTCTCTCTTACCAACATTTAATGGGAAGTTTTGATATCTTTTTTATGCCTTGCAAATTTCCTCCTGACCGGCTTTTCATCGGTTGAGCACTTTTGTCTTTCCAAAGCAACCTAAGTGCTGTAATTGTAGAATTTCCTTTTTTTAGTATACCACCTCCTTCTTTTGCTTAAATATAGCCTTTAGGGGTATTAGCTTCTGTGTAAGTTCACAACTTAACTTGACTAATTATATTGAGTACCTGCTATATGAATGGCACGACACTAGGCACTAAGGGGATTGTTTTAAAAAGGATATGATATTGACCTGCCTTACAGGAATTTACAGTCCATTGAGAGACAAGGCATGTACAGAAGAAAGCATTAGATCACAATGAAAGGCAGGGTGTAATTAGGAACCAAAAGTATACAGAAAAATGAATTATAATACTTGGAGATAGGAAAAATTCTTAGAGCCTGGAGCAATGAAGGAAGACCTCTTGGAGAATTTGGAGATTGGACAGACTCCTTAAGGATAAAGGCTTTGTATAAGTAAAGAAGGAAAAAGGCATGCCAGGGTAAGAACAAGGAACTGAACTAGGAATTAAACCAAGTGTATCCAATTGGAAACACTGAGAAGATGGCACTGACAGGAGCAATAAATTCATACCAGGGACTAGAGGAAGCTAAGTTTGGATAGGTAGGATAAGACCTAGTTGGAGAGATGCTTGAGCATCACACTGAGGACCAGATCTGGAGGTCAGGAGACCAGGATCCTGGTATTGATTCTGTCACTGATTAGTGGGATAAACCTTGAGAATGTTATTTCTAGGCACAGTTTGGACAACAGAACATCACTGGAAATATGTGAATAGGAGATAACACTACAAAATCAATAGGTTTTTCTACTCTTCTTCATATACTAAACAATGTGATCAAACTGTATTGATAACTGTTCCCCCAATTCATCCTACTCTCTTCCCTTCATATCTTTATTCACACTATTCTTATTTCTAAAATGAAACTCTTCCAAATTTCCACCATTTGAAATACTACCAATCCTTTAATACCTAACTCCAATGCTACCTCTTCTATGAGACTTTCCCTGATTTCCCCAGCCCAAAACTATCTCTTTCTCCTTAGATCATGTATAAGACTTTCTTTGTATTTCTGCTAGAAACTTATTACATTCTGTTTTAAAGTCATTTTTGAACTCGCCCCAGCATCCCTTCTAGATTATGAGTTTTCTGAAAGCAGCACCATGTCTTACTCATCTTTGTATCTTCATTACCTAGAACAGTGCTTTGCACATAATACACACTTTATAAATATTTTAGTTGATTTAAATTATAGGAAAATGAACATGGCATTGACCTACTTCGTGAGAGATGGAAGTGCAGAGACCTATCTTGAGACTCCTGTAATTCATGTATAAGGTGATGTCATAGGAAATGTGAAGGAAAGGGTAGATTTAATAGACATTTGAAAGGAAGAAATGATAACACTTGATGATTAACTGGCAATCATGGATAAAGAAGAAAAAGTAAAGATTAACTCTGGTTTTCAGCTTGGGTGAATACTGGTGCTAAGGACAAAGATGTTAAAGAAATGAATATGAATAAGTTATGGAAGAGGAATAAGAATGGAACAGGTTCAAGTTTTGGCTATGTTGATCACTGAAATAACAGTGAAACAAGTCAACATATTTCCTTTAGGCAGTTGAAGATAAATGACTGAAGCTAAGATGTGAAATCAAAGCCAGCAGTAGAAAATGAAGATGGGTTGGTGGTATTCACTTCCAACCAGTCTTCAAAATTAAGAAGTTGCAGTAGGAAGAACAATAGTAGCAGTTATAGTCAGAGTAATATCACTTCTCTATTTCTTCCAAGTAGGATTTAGAAATCATATAGTCTGAACTCTTCTACCGCTCTTAGAGCTAGCATTGCTTCTGTAAAGCAGTATTTCTGGCATCTTAGTAGCTAAGCATTCTGGGAGTGGGATCTCAGCTGTATCTATTTATTTCACATAGAATTCCATTTCATGCAATATTTGTTGATACATTATATTTTGACTAATGGAAAAAATATATGATGCTGTACAATAGTAACTAGTTAGTAATCACTTATAAGATACTTGCTATTGCTTTGAGTGAAATATAATTAGCCATTCAGGAGGTATTAGGAGGAATGTCACTGAAATACTCCTATCAAGAAGTAGCCAAACTGTCAGTGCAGAGTTTAAGAGTTAATCAAATAGTTCATATTTTCCAAGGGTTTATTAAATTACAGTGCTCCATCTAGGATCAAAATTATCTATGCTTCTTGGCTATGTGGTCTTGAAGGATAGGAATAGGGTGGGAAGACAATAATCCTACTCATGAGAATTAGTACTTGTGAATAACTTGCACATTAATTAGTCTTTCAGTCCTAAGCCTCATGCTGGAAGGTGGGCTCCATTAAATAAATTCATTAATCAAACTTTTTAAAAAGCAGAATAGAAATATCCAGAATCTGGACTTTAAATAGATATGAAGGCATGCCAGCAGATACCATAAAGCAGTGATGTAGTGGGAAAAAACACCAGATTTAGAGGTCAGAGACCTCTGTCACAAACAAGTCTCATGACCTTGGAGTTCACTTGTCTTACATGAGAGTTTTGAGCTGGATATTACTCTGGAAATCAAATTTTCCAACTTGAATATTCTGAGTTCACAATTTTAAGTTGAGAGGCATTATGGTATAGTAGATAATGAGCAGAATTTGGAATCAGGAAAGCCTGGGTCATTTCTGAAGTGTGGATATATGACTCTGGACAGGCTGTTTATCTCCTCATTGTACCATGAAACTCTCTAAGATTCTAAGTTACAGAGTCATTGCTGGCCTATTTTGGGAGAGTGAATTCCTCACACAGAGTTCACAGTAACAATAAAATCATAGGTCTGGTAAAAATAAAGATAAATAGATAGGTAGGTAGGTAGATAGATAGATAGATAGATAGATAGATAGATAGATAGATAGATAGATAGATAGATGAATGAATGAATAAGTGAGACAGGTCAGAATTCATATTCAAAGTAAAGGAGATGTGGTAGAATAGGAAGGCCTCAAAAGTCTAAGCAATCAAAGATCCTGGACTCCTAGAGGAAGTGCAGAGACTAGGCACTAGAGGACCAGGAACAGTAAGTAAAGTATTCAGGGAGAGCTGTGGGGAAAAAAAAGTCAGGATCTAAGTGAAGGGTCTGGATAACAGGCTTTATATGCATGAAGTGCTAAGGGCTTGTGGGTCAGAGCCACAAAGGACTATAGGAACAACAGCTGAGCTAATACAACAAAGTCACATAGCTGACATAGCATATAGAGACAATGGTCAGTAGACCAAGTTTATATAGGAAGAAGACATGAAATAATCATGTCTTAAGAACCAGGTTAAGGTCAGAATCTGTAGATGATACAAGCAGAGAGTTAGAATCTGAGCAATTGGGCCAAGGATGGCATGTAACTAACCAAAGAAGACAGTGAATATAGGTAAAGGTATTGTTAGGGTGTAAAAACAGGAGGTCAGGGCCTGGAAGTCCAAGCCAGACAGGTCATAAAAAGCCAGGACAACCTAAATGTGCAGGCATGAGGGTAATTTAGGGGTTTAGGCTGAACACAACAAAATTCATCCATTTATCCCTCAAGCCTAGAAATAGCACAAAAAGCAATGTCTGATAATCAGAAGAACGCTGGATTTGGAGACAAAAGGCTAGGTCTGAATCCCAGCTGCCCCATTAATACGGGGGCAAATCACAACTGCTCAGCACCTAATTTAGTTCATTTACAAAATGAAAGGCTTGAACTCTAGGGTCCCTTCTAGCTCTAAATTTATAATTGATATCCCAGCATCTAGAACATTTGGATATATCCATGCAGCAGCTTACCCAGAGCAGGATTGTTTATTCCAGGCTGGAAGGTATGGCTTCTCCTCCTGATTTTTAAGCAACCTTCCTAGTACTAGCAGACAAGATTTAGCAAATGTGTGCTATTTGTGCTTCTCCCCAAGCAGAAGCAGTGTTTTGCAGGTATTAGAGGTTGCAGAACAGGCTTGCTCCTCCAGAGAGTCCTTATAGCTTTGCTATACAAGGCAGCAGCAGTCAAATTAATCAATTATTGAGAGTGCCAACTAAGCATATATACATTTATATGTATATGTATATGTGTGTATAATATGTGTTGATTTGAATTGAGTTGAAAAATCAAAAATGGATTTTAAAGCAAGGACTTCGGGATGTTACAATCAAGCCTGAAACTAAGCCAGTGGCCTTTTGAAGCTGGAGCTCCTAAAGGCCAAACAAGTCTCCAGAATGCAAGTGGACTTGAGCCTATAAATAAAAATCAATTTGGTAGGCAAAGCAATTCCTAACACCTCCCCACTGGCAGCCCAAATTGAATGTTCCACTTAAAGCACTTAAAGTTAGACTTACCCACAGGGAAAGCATCAATTATTTCCATTTCTTTGAGAGGATGATTTTAAAACTTATTTGATTTGGCTGAGACAATCAGATATTACAACGCTGTTGATGATTTCTATACCTTAGACTTTAAAAAAGTTTCCTATAACAAAAGATTTGTTTTGTCCTTTGGACCTGCTAGGTGATAAGCATTTCCCATTTCTAAAATAAATAATGAAACTATAAGAACTAGAAGTTCTAACCAAATGAGGATTTTAGAGGTATGGCATGGGAAAAAAAACACTTGTCCCTCTGAACATTCAGATATTCAGGTTCCTCCCAGCATCCCCTGTCCTCCAGACCAGCATGCTGACTACCTTTAAATATGAATCATAATCAATCCTTCAGTGCAAGCACCTCAATAGAACCCATTTACTCAAGCAGGAATTAATATAGAGGAAAATATAACCTAAAAGCAGTTGAAAACTAGTATAGCATTTATTCACCTTTTATAATCCCCCTTGACACAGTGGAGTTATGAACAGATAACAAAGCATGGAGAAAGCACAGACTTAATTGCTTATGCACCATCCAGAGACCTGAATAAAAAGACTAAATCCTTCTTTAATAAAAAGTTTTAAAATTATCTTTATTTTAATTCTTTTCCATCCTCAGTTTAATCTGAGTTTAGTTCTTCCCATCAAGAAACAAATCTCCCCCCTCTTTTTGTGTCTGAACTACTGATCATTCCTCAGAATTAGCTTTACCCCCTTTAGGTAGACATTACCTGTAGCATTGTTGCTACATAAACTAAATTGAGGAACAGTTTAATTTCTGTTCCACTAGCTACATCCAAATGGCTACAGAGCAATTGAGACCCAATCCCAGCTTTCTGAATGGTGTCTCAAAAGCCACGGAGGCAGATAACGGCATGTGCTTGCCTGTTGGAAGGAATAATTTGGGAGGGAAGGTAACAGCAAAGCTCGAAGTTAAATTGAAAACTTAGTGGAGCATCGATCATGCTGAGAACTAGTTACTACTTTTCTGGACCTTAAATAGGAATAAAAGACTAGAACTGGGAACTGAACTGTTTATCTTGAGGGTCGAGTAGATGACTGATTTTTGCTTTTTATCATTTAAAAGGGTAAGTCCTATACTTTTATTTACTTTTCCATGTTCTCCTGGTTGTTATCAGTAGTAATCTTTCTTGCTTAGACATCCATGGACTTTATATAAAGTGTAAAGATTATCTTGGACACTCAGCTTCTGTGGTAGTTTGCTGACTACGTATCCTTTGAGAGTAAACGAGTCTTGGGTACACATACTGGCCGGGTGACCCTCAGAGATTAGTCCTTTGGTTTCTCAGTGGCTCAGGCTCAAAGACAAGTTACAGTTCAGACATAAAGCTCTACCATAAATTTTCCACATTGATTAGATTGCAGGTTTAGAGTAAAACAAAAATTTTTAAAAAAAATTTAAATAGCTAAAAGAAAATCGGATACATCTGCTCCTCCCTCCTGATTAATCTGACTTTTCTGAAATAAGCAACAGCTTCACTGAAACAAAAATGAGTTTTTTACAATACTTCTATAAATGCCAATAGGACAGCAACCACCTAAATAGCTTTAAATTGAGTGTAGTATAGATTTTCAAGGTCATCACTAACTAAATCGATAGCATGTTTTTACTGAGTACATTTTTCCAGGTAAAACTTATGTTTGTTTCACAGTGATTCCAGACTTCTATTAAATGGCCATGGCTCAACAGCCTATTGAAAGCACTATTCCCTCATATCTAATTAAGACCTTGCAATTTTAGTTAGCTGTCAGAAAGCTATGAGAAATAGGTTTTCACTAGAATAATGTAAGAAAGACTTGATTTCCTCTTTAAAATTCCTAAGTAAATCTAAAAAGAAAAAGCTCCTGAGAATTTCGTAGGACCTCTTAGATTAAGGACTCATGTAATTCTGTCACCCTAATTTGGAAGACCAAAGGCCTCGTCTTATTATGTATGGATAGATATATATTCATACATTAAAATACATTAAAATGTAGCCTATTTAGTAGAAGAGAGACTGATTCTAAACCATGTTGAAGTAGATGCAGCCAAAGGCAAGAGAATTATGTGATATGTGAAAAAAGTACACCTCCTTTCCTTTTCTGCTTTTGAAAGGAATAGCAATTTCCTGAAGCAGATCTTTTAATTCTTTATGAAAAGACCCATAATTTGGTCTAATACTTGAACAGGCCTCTCTCCTAGACCAACTAATTGCTCCTCCTGTTGTAACAAACTCTTCACCTTCAATAAATAAGATATCTTTCAAAAAACTTCATAACTCAAGCATCCTCTACTCTAAAAAAGTGGGATGACAAACCACACTGCCAGCTTTAGTGCCCTGTGCCTCTGAGTCATATACATAGTAAAAAAATGTGGCCATAGTGACACTGTCATGAGGTAGGGAAGATGCATTCTAATTTGCACAACATTTCTATGATCCTATCAAATATTAAAAGTTTATTTCCTTTTCGGAAGGAAAAGAGGGGAGGTACGTATTTTATCTAGCACATAAGAAGGAATCTCCAGCACTATTTGGCATACAGCTTAAACATTTTAGTAGCTGGTAATTATATTTTGTAGGAAGTCTGATGAATAGAGCACTAGGTTAAAAATAAAGAAACTTTATACACAATTTACCATATTACCTTCAGCAAGCTATTTATTAGCCCTTTTTATGCTTCACTTTCTGAACCTCTCCTACAGGAATAAAACGTAACTTTTTCTCTGTGTCTCTCTCTGTGTCTGTGCCTCTGTCTCTTTCTCCATTTCTGTGTGTCTCTGTCTCTCTCTGTGTCTTTCTCTGTATTTCTTTTTTTTTTCTTTGCTTTCTGGAGTGGGGAAGGCAGGGCAATTGGGCTTAAATGACTTACCCAAGTCACACTGCTAGTAAGCGTTAAGTGTCTGAGATCATATTTGAACTCAGGTCCTCCTGACTCACTTAGCCACCCCTTCTCTGTATTTCTGTGTGTCTCTCTGTCTCTCTGTCTCTGTCTCTGTCTCTCTCTCTGTCACACGTACACACACACACACACACACACACACACACACATACACATACACACACACACACACACACATCTGTACATTATTATATGGTTGTGAGGATTAACAACCAGTGAGCAAGTACTTGTTAAGCACTTACTATGTACTGGGCACTGATAAAATTGTGAATACTTTGGATCAGAGAAATAAGTACCATTTGATCTATACAGGAAAAAAATCATGGAAGAAAATATAATAGTATCCTGCCATATAAAAATATAACAATAATAATTGCTCACATTTGTATTGCCCTTATTTGTATTCTTCGTAGCAATTAGACTTTAAAAATGCCCAAATGATTAAGTAGCATCAAACCATAATTCCATAAACTCAATGGCATCCTCTGTATAGACACAATTCCAGATGGAGATTCATAATGGCCTTTCTAATGCTGGTCAAAACCGTAGCTATATTGTCTTGAGCTTTCAGAAGACAGGAAGAAATACTGGTTGAGTACCTTGGGTAACTTCAGTGACAGAAATTGTCCTCCCCTTGTATCCCTATTTAAATGGCCTTTATTTATAGCTTGCATTGTTGCTCTTACCTCATTCACTGCAGGCCAGTACTTTGAACCTAATACAGCCTACTGAGTGAAATAACTTTGTATAGCCTTTCAGCTCTTTTTGGTGATTCTTGTTATGACATAGAGGTAATACATTCTATAAAAATAGAAAGATTGTCATGGTCTAAATACTTTAGATAACAGTCCATAAAAGCAACCCAGACCTAAATATTAAGCATACAAAAACAGACCTTTGGAATTAAATTAATTTTTGATAAGACGACTCCATCTTGTATCAATATCACTTCACCTTGATAGTGAAACAAAGCAATCAGTGTGGTAGTCTTTTTGTTTGGGTTTTGTTTGAAGTCAATCAAGTTTTCAAAATTGGGCAGAATGGAAAGGTATCAGTGATGAGATAGTTTGCACTAAACACCATCAAGTAAATGCAGTGGTTGCTGCCAGTTGGTATAAGGATAAGCCTGTGACCTTTCTAAGATAAGCACATCATAGTAGTTAATGGTGAACTGGGTAATGGTTTGTTTCCCTATGTTAACTTGTACAATGTGAACCAAGTAATAGAAATAGCAGTGTGAAACTAAACCATTTTTACATGGCCTAATAGATATTGTAAGAAAGACAATGTCTGAGAGCTTAATTTTCAAACAATTACCTTGATTGAAAGCATTTTTTCCTTCTCCATTCCTTTATTTTTTTTCATTTTCTTTTATTTTGCTGTGAAACCGTCTATGGATATGGCTAATAACCCTGTTAAATAACCCTCTCATAAAATGACTTTACTTTTATAAAAGGATTTCTCCTAAAGAGTATATAAAACAATTACAAGCCCATCCACTATTAAATTTTTTAATATACTATGTCTAATCTTAAAGTAAAATGCAGTGTTTTAAAAGTTACTTTTCTTTCTAAGGATTAAATTTTACAAAGAGATAACTTTCAGGTTATTTAAAACAAATTTTGTCTAATACTTATGCATAATAATAAATTAAAATAACCTCATTCTCCCCCCAAGAGAGATTTTGTTTCGTTTTTTAAATAGCTAGTACAATTTCCCCTGGATTATCAGCTATTCCTACAACCTCAATCTGATTCTTCTCGCTGAGATGTATTTAGAAAAGGACCACTGGTGCTTTGCTCCAAGGCTATGAATTTAGAGGACACTAAAAGTACTTCTAGTCCTTAGGTGGCATAGAAATAATAGAACTTAAAGCCTAGTTAGCAATAATAATTAGTTAAAATTGGTAGACTGGCACAAGCTCTTCCACTGTTCCACTCTGTCCCATCAGTAACCTCATGCTCAGTCAAAGGTCTTTGAGCTGTTTGCCCTGCGTGTGATTTCTAGTAGTTGTCCAGAGCATAACTATTTCTAATTATACTTCTATTTTCTAGTGACCACAATGATCCCTAGTATTGTTCACTTTAGAGAAGCCCTCTTAACTCTTTAAGGGCTCTCATATAACACAGATTTAGGTAAACTCAATTATTCTAATTTGTACTGTGTAAATGTTCCCACAGGGGCTAAAGGGGTACCTCTAAAAGTGAACATTTTAAACTGGAAAGATATTTGCAAACCAGGTGATCCAGTCAATGTAGCAGTTAGAAATATATAACTACTTAAAATATTAAAAACAAATTTTAAGAAAAAAATTGAATAATCTAATAAAATACATAAATCAACTTATCAAATTAATTGTATTTCCAAATATAATTGAAATATTGTTTGAACACCAGTTTTAACCACACTTAGATAGTATAACCTTTTCATTTTCCATGGAATTTGTCAGCACTCAATATTTATTGAATTTTCCTAAAACCAAGAGAGGCAGTGTGGAGTTCATGAAGAAGAATTGGAGTCAAAAAGACCAGGGTTCAAGTCCTACCTCTAACAGATACTATGTGACTATGGACAAGTCATTTAACCTCTCAGTGTCCTAGAAAAATTCTCCAAGACTAAGTTACAGATGAGTTATAGAGCTACGTTAGTAAAGGAAGTTTCTCCACTGGGAGCTCTCTACACCAGTGAAATCAGAGATCTATCAGATTGGGGCAGCTAGGGCCAGAGTGAATACAGTACTGGCCCTGGAGTCAGGAGGACTAGAGCTCAAATCTGGTCTCAGACACTTGACACTTATTTGCTGTGTGACCTTGGGCAAGTCACTTAACCCCAATTGCCTTACTTTTCCCCCTCCAAAAAAAAAAATCAGAAATCTGGCTGAAAAACAGTAGAGCCAGATATTTCCAAGGTCGAAACTACTCTCTGGTTTTAAGTAAAATTTCATTAAATGAGCCCCATAGTGACCTAAAAGACTTCATTAAATGAGTCCCCAATGGCCTAAAAGACTTCTTTCTAGTGTATCTAATTTAAAACCAGGATACTTAGAAAAATAAGACCCACTAAACATTTTTCAATATTATACATTTAGTGGTTTTTTTGTTTGTTTTTGTTTTTGTTGTTAGATACAGTCATTAGTCTTCTAGAGAAAAATTTAAGACATATCTCTATCCATCATGACTGTTCTCTTATAGAGACAAATCTGGAGAAAACCTGCTCAGGGCATGTGTTCTATACAAGGTGTAGATTAAAATGAAGGCATGACTTCCTGAGGTTTAATTACTTAGTTAAAAGAACCAAAATGTATACCTGATCCTCTTTTCTAAATAGCAGGCAATGGCTTTCATGGAACTACAAATTTTACCTCCATTTCCCACCCCCCCAAAAAAGGGCAGAAACTCTGTGCTCAATTTAACTGTGTAGTATGGAGGGTAGACAAGAAATCAGTTCTTAAAAGATTTGCTAGCATTCTTCTTCAGGGAATAAAATGCAACCTGGAACAATATTTACCGACCTTTAAATGTTGACCTTCTGCAAGAATCCAAAACATAATCTCTTAAATCCCAGTTTATCAGTGTTTTGCTAAAACTTCCGTCTAATTGGTCAAAACACAAATTATTTGTCTTATGGAAGAGCTATAAAAGAAGAGCTACCAAATATCATAGGCATATTTATCACATCAGAAAATAAGCAAAATAATCCAGACTTCTGATTTGAATTGCAGTGGAGGGGGTTGTAATATGGTAATGAGAGGTTTATTTACCATGTGGGAGAAGCTTATAAAAGAGCTTAAATCCTCATTCCTTCTAACATCTTAACAGCTGTGCAGTTTCTTACAAAATATGTTTTATCGTTTCAAGAAATGCTGTTAACCTCGCAGTTTTAAAACTGAATGAACAAGGCCTCTTGGACAAATTGAAAAACAAATGGTGGTACGACAAAGGAGAATGTGGCAGCGGGGGAGGTGACTCCAAGGTTAGCCTCAATGTCACCAAAGCGGGTAAACAGTATGTAAAGTAATTGGTGCATCTGCTGGGGTCCTTCCTTCTGGCCTGAAACTAGTGATGCCTACCAGAACTGCTGGTAGAGGCTCTTCATGTACTATAGTACGCAATTACTGTCAAAGCAAAAATATTCGCATCTGTTGTCAATTTCAGAAATTAATCCAACCTAACTGGAATTTTTCATTCCATTACCCAGTCCCTTTGGTTTTCAGGACACTGTGGATAAGAAGCCAAAGGCAGGAAACCAGTCTTGAGCCAAAATCATATCACATAGGAATGTAGGTATGTACAGTATAGAGAAGAGAAACTAAGAGCATCCAATGGATTCTGATGGATTTAATTTCAAGCATTTGGATATATGGATTAGAAAAGAATAGGAAGTATGACTTTTGGATTTTTTAGAAACTTGATACAGGGATAAGAAATAGCAGAGAGAGTATATCAGGTCGTTTTTCCTCCTTACCATTACAGGGTCAGAAATCTTTTCAATGAAGTAACAAGGACTCCAAAGATGGGTAGACAAGAGGGGCTGAGATTTACATCTTTATAGGAAGTACCCCATTGATAAGATCACAGATCCACTGACCTGTTGGAGCCAAGACCCTACTAAACCCTAAGACCTCATTGGGCTATCTTTCAGTGAGTCAGTAATTGAAAAGGTTCCAATTATATTTATATAAAAGAATAGAAATTAGTGTATTTTAACTAAAAACTGTGTCTTCTCTTAAAATAGAACCAAGGTCACTTTAGTCCACTATCACTGAATATCTACTTTTGTTTTTTCTTTCTCACTGATTCTCTATAAAAATAAAGGCAACTAAGTTCTGTCTTTACTTCATCTCTTTTATTTCCAGTATATTCCTATGACCTTTTTTCTCCCTAAGCAATGCTTGAGGGGAAAAAAAGGGAAAATTTATACAGAAGATAGAAAATATAATTGAGTGTACCAAGAACCACATTTCAGTATGTCTTGTGAGGTTACATATGTAGGTACAGTGCAGTGTAATACTGTTAGGGGAACCTGTATGCACACATGGGCTGCACATAGGTACTAACTAGATGGTTGTTCTCAAGTAGTTTGTAAGTAAAATGAAAGTTGAAACATGAGCTTTAAAATTATGTCTTTGTTATAAAACCATTTGTTCTTTCTGGTAATACTTTCTTTTATTCCAGTATCCAAGGTACAAAACTTAATATTATTATTATCTGCCCAAAAGAAAAGTCTCCTGCATTGCAGATTTGTGGTTGGAGTTTTGAATATTCATAAGACTTCAGGCCAACTCAAGGTGATGACACTCGGTTTTGAACAGACCCTTTGAATCTGCTTGCAGAGGCATGCATCTGACTGGGAAATGCATATAGTCTCTGGAGAACTCATAAATACATGAGTACTAGCTTGGAAAACTAGAAATGTCAGCTTCTCCCAATCCAGTTCAGTATCCCTAGCCAGCCACAAATCATACAATATGAGAGTTGGATAATCCCAGAGAGATCATCTAGTCCAAGCCCCTTTTCTAACAGAGGAGAAAGCTGAGGTCCAGAGTGGTAAATGTGTAATTCAGTTCAGCACCTTCCAATCTATTCTTTTTCTCCCAAGAGAGATGAGAGGAAAAAAAAAGTGGAGGGGGGAAATAAATGTTTATGTTGTCCACACCTCCTCCATTCCCCTAGTTCTGTGGAGATATTCTGTGAGAGAGTTTCAAGGAGAAAGAGAAAGGAAGAGTAAGAAGTATGAAGCAGAATTCATAGATTTCTCTATTTGTGAGAGTCTCTAGAAGAGAGGAGGATAAAAAAAGGAGAAAGGAAAATCAATAAGGTGCCATTACTTAGATGTGCTCTCAAAGACTAATTGCCTAATTTGATATTTCCTCTATATGTAATATATATACATATATATTTAGTCTTACTTCAAAAAATACCTAAATTAATAATATTACTATGTATTAGACATGTAAATATTAGACATAAAAATATATACTATGCCATCACCAGAGCATTTGTCAATGGAGAATTTAATACCATTCAAAAATGTTTATTGACATATGACTATTTTTATGAGCATTATAAGGTAATCTAGAGCCAGTCTTGATGGATAAAGCTCCCAAAGCTAACTACCAATGAAATGTCTCCTTTTGGTTTTTACTAGGGCTTCGTTACTTTAACTGGGGAAAACCACACAAATGTTTAAGCTTAAAAGAAATTAAGGATCCATAGACATGTTTTGAATCAAAAACTGTCAGATTTGTATCTTTATGTGAATCAAGCTCCAATCATTCAAAAAATGAAAAAAAGTTTATATTAGTTAACATTCTATTGCATATTACAACTACAGACTTTGCAATGGTATGTTAAAATGAGGACAAAATAGTTATTTCAAATCTTCAAATTAAAAAGAAAACTTTTAAAATATATTTATTAATAAAAAGTTATTGAACGGTTTAAAAAAAAAGCAGCATACAATGGGTAGTCCTTGAAAAGATTACCTTTCTCCTCTTTCCCCAGTCACTCAGTGGTAGGTTCTATGGAGGATACAAATATGAATGAAACAGACCCTACGTTCAAGAACTTGCCATCTAATGGCCACCAACAATTAAGGAATAACTGATAAATTCTCCATGAGTCTTAGTAAATGTCCAAACGAATCACAGTACCTGGGTTTGGACTCAATTGTGCCTCAGTTTCCTAATCTGTAAAATGAGTTTGACTAGATGATCTTTAAAATATAATCTGCCTAGTGAAGCATGATGAATCTCTCCTTATAGCTACTGTCAAAAAACACCCACTGGAGTATCTCACGGAATATTAGTGAGAAATATAATCTGATGGTCTAGTCTATCCTATCCAGTCATTTAATGGAAAATGAGACTGAAGGTCAGAGTAACAACCTAGAAAGCCCAGGTCTTTAGGGTCCCAGGCCAGTGCCCTTTCTATTACAGTACACTATCCTTATGTCTACACAGAATGAGTTAAATGAACAGATAGCAACTAAAGGAAATAATTATATTTCTCTAGAAATCAGTTGTGCAGACACAAGTACGTTCTTTAAGATAATAAATCCCTAGCACTAGTGAATAGTTTCTCTTCTTTGCCCTTCCCAACAATACTTGATGTTAATGGAAGCAAAGAAAGTGACTGAAGAGATTAAAATTTCCAGTGAAGGGAAGTTTCTTAAAGAAGTCAAATATCCTGGATACCCTTCATCCACAGTCTAGGGGTCTGGTACACTGAAGCTTTTTTCATTATGTTACAAGAACTTCACTATATAGAGTAACTTGATTATATGAATATGTTGAAATTAAATTATGTTTAAATTTATGTTAAGGAAATTATCTCTGTCAAATATTACCATCAGAATGGAAGATTATAAAGATGTGTTCTAGCAGAACTCAGTGGTTTCCACTTTAAAATAATATTGGTTAGTGATCTTTTGTGTTTTAGACATGAGTGATCTGTTCTCAACAAAGCCCAAGTCACATTTCCCTTGGCAAGGTGTTATACATGAATAGTAGTGATATGAATACGATAGCGGATATTAGGGATTTGCTTCATGGCATAAAGTAAAATCCTATCATCATCGTAACTGAAGGCAGGAAATTAAATAGGCTATAGCCGGCTTCTACAAAGTCAGTCTGTTGACATATACACTTTTATAAATTCTGAAAAGAAAAAATGAATGAGTTTATGTAGTAAGCTGGTTAAATTTTACATTGAGACAAAATTCTGAATATTTTCTCAATAGAAAAACTATCCAAAGCCAATAGTTTTGGGTTCACAGTAATTGCATACCTTTTATTTACTTATCTTCCCTAGCAGTATGTGCCTGTTACCTAAAGCGATGGAGCAGGCCCCAGTCATATGTCTGTTTCTAAACCTGGGCCTATAGTACAAGACATAGCTCCCACTGTGGCCTCTGCTCTGTCACTTTACCATGCGATTCTAATGTAGTTTTACTTGAATAACATAAAATAACATATATAATGTTATTTATGTTATTTTCCACGTGAAGAACTCCTGTAAACCTTGCCGTTTTGAAACTCAGTGAGGCAGGCGTCTTAGACAAGCTGAAAAACAAATGGTGGTACGATAAAGGTGAATGTGGACCCAAGGACTCTGGAAGCAAGGTTAGTCACTGCAGCTCGGGACCTCCTCTTGTGTTCACCCAACACTAAAGGGAGCCATGGTCAAACCTAGATGGAAACTAAGCAATGAGCATTCCTCTTCCTAGCACAGCCCCACCCATTGAAATTAACTGCGATAACTTTTTAAAATGGGGTCTGGCTTTTAAAAAAAATGCAACCCATTTACTCTCCCAATATTAAGGCTTTAAGAAAATAAACTTCACTAAATGCAGAAAAGATCCATTGGGATTTCATTTAATGTTAGTGTTCTCTAGCTTAATATACCACTGGTATAAAGTAAAATGGATTTTATTTTATTTTGTTCCATTTGCTTTGGGCTTCAAGAGCCTAAGACTTCATCAATTCAGGAGCTCTTATTGAATTTAAAAAACAAGAAAGGGAATGGTTACCTTTAGCCAGTGGGAAAAAAGAAAAATTTACATTAAAATGTTCATCCAGAAGGGTTCAATTATGTTGATTCCCCAAATTGGCAAAGGTTCCACTTTAATTTAAAGAGGCACTATTACACTATTACATTACTATTACATTTATGTCCCATCAAATCAAAGTATGAAAGTTCCAAGACTCTAAATGTTCCCATTAAATTATGCCATGTTTCCAAGTCATGAAATCTCTGATTAATCAAATTTGGTTTCAGAAAATGGCAAAACCTGGGGCAGCTAGCTGGTACAGTGAATAGAGCACCAGCCCTGGAGTCAGGAGGACCTGAGTTCAAATCTAACCTTAGACTCTTAACACTTACTACCCATGTGACCTTGGGCAAGTCACTTAACCCCAATTGTTAAGTTGGGTTAACTTTCTGCCTTTCCCCCTCCAAAAAGTCTTTTTAAAAAAGGAAAATGGCAAAACTTATAGTTCTGATTCTGTTCGATATAGATGAAATTAATGCTTACCAAAAAAAAATAACAACACATTGCAAGGTACTAGGAAATATACATATAAATTATAGATTTGGGTGTTTTTTTATCAAACCTTCTGATGTTATAAGTATAGAGAACTCATTCTATTCCCACTTTGATGCAGATGGTGACTCCCATGTAACTCAGTCTTTATTAAAGAGTTGCATATGGCGTGTGATAGGTTAAATAAATGGTCCATAGTCACACAAATGATTTCAGTGGTGGGACTTTATCTACTCTGTCATGTTGCTTTATATATAGATAAAGCATAGACACACACATATATATGTGGTTCCTGTGTATTTGAACATGTGTGTTTATTGGCAATTATCCATTCTTCTGGAAGGGAAGAAAAGAGCACTTAATGTTTGATATGAGGCATATAACCTTAGGACAATTATAAGTGGAACTTCATAAATGTGAAGGAGGAATCAGACAAAGTTCTGAATTAATCATTTATTAGACTATCAGATTCTTCAGAGAGTTTTCCCCACCTCTTGGCCACAATAGCATTGGTCTTTCAACCAGAATAGAATGAGAGCCTTCTTTGAGATAGCAAAATTTCTTTAATCTCTCTAACACAGATAATTGATGTCTATGCCATGACATGCCTTAGCAGAGATGAAGTCCATAACAGAATCCTTGTAAACTCGAACTAACTTACCAGGACTACTCTAGTAATATGGAACAAATAGTGCATCTTTAAATTAAACCACCAATAGTGCTATTCATGTTTTCTGGTATCTTAATTCTGAGAAAATAATAAGAGGCCATTGTTTAGGCCACTAACTCCCTTCAAATGCTTCATATGAGTGTGGGGTTGTATGGTATCATGCATATATTACCTCATGAATATATTTCCAATTGTAGAAAAAGTTTTTATGATGAGAAAATCCCGAGGTTAAGTTGTTTGGACATCTTAATGTCCCCAGTGAATAAAAATCATGTGCTTGGCTATTTTAGAATATTTTGCAATAAGGTGCATGCCCTAAAACACTGTATAATTAAAAATATCCCAGTAAAAATGAAAATAAGATATTTTTAAAATATTCATAGCTGTGCTAAGACATGAATAATTTCATTGCTGAAATACTTTTGTAGAATAAATCTACCTATCCATGGCCAATACAGCATACATCTGTCAGATCAGTGTAATATATATATATATGAAGAGATATGTCTTTTTGGTACTTTCTTTACTACTTAAAGGGATTTCTCTATGCAGAATGGCCTTAAAAATTATTAAATAGCCTGTCACTGTGTATGCACATGATTATTCAAACAATACCATGAAAAACCTAAATGACTGGTGTTAAGAACCTTAGTTACTTAATAAAGGGTGGGATGGGAGGGGGAGGAGCACAATCATTCCCCCAGTAAAATGGCATATGTTAAAAATGTGCTCGTAATGTTTACACAGTCAAAGCAATCCACCATCCATAAAATAAACTTTTAAATAAGTCATTTTCACACTTGTTACCTACCTCTGATATTCTGTCTGAGTGTTTCCTATCTATTGATATGGGACAGTGAAGTGGTTTTAATTGCCTATTTCATGATGTTAATATCCCACAGCTGTCATTGAATCCAATTACATCCCAAACGTGCAGGCAATCAAAGTAGCCTTGCTTGAGATGAACTCTCCATAATTGACTTTATTTTAAAATCCATCAGCCCCAAAATCCATATTAAAATCCTTCTCACCTAAAGGTTGTGCATATTTATACTTGCTGCCTGAATGCCATCTTTTTCTTATTGCTTTGGGAAGGCCACATTTCCATCACTAACTGAAGTGATTCTCTCTCCCCAGGACAAGACGAGTGCCTTGAGCCTGAGCAACGTAGCTGGAGTCTTCTACATTCTGGTTGGCGGCTTGGGCTTGGCCATGCTGGTGGCTTTGATAGAGTTCTGTTACAAGTCCAGGGCAGAGGCAAAGCGAATGAAGGTGGCAAAGAGTGCACAGACTTTTAACCCAACTTCCTCGCAGAATACCCAGAATTTAGCCACTTATAGAGAAGGTTACAACGTATATGGAACCGAAAGTGTTAAAATTTAGGGGTAGGACTTAGGGCCAACTACAGTGAGTGGGTGATGCATCCTGTAAATGCAGTGTCGTGACCTGTCTGTCCAGTGGTGGTAATGCTTGCTTCTAATTAGAGCTTTCTATTTTTTGGAAACCAGTGCAAAGTGGTTCAGTTTCTTTGGCTGCAGATGTACGGTACACTCTTCTGTGTTGTTCATAGACATCTGCATTGCAAGTGTCAAACAAACAAACTAAAAGAACTTTGCTGTTGTGAATCAATCCAAAGAGTCCTGCTACATGAAATTCAAGATAATGCAAAAAAAATAAACCTTTAGTTTAAAGGTCTAGCCTATAGGCAGTCATTTTCCCATTTCTGGCTAAGGTCATTTTTGTTTCAAAGAGCTCCCTTTCTATATTGCCTAAGTGTTAAGATGCCAGGGACCAGATATTGTTTCATCAGTATGTAAGTTCGTAGATCTAGAGCTGGAAGGTACCTTAGAGGACATTCAGTCTAACCCTTTCATTTTACAGATTAGGAAGCAGAGGCCCAGGAATATTAAATAATTGGCCCAAGATCACATAGGTAGTATGTGTCAAAGGTAGGTTCCAGAGCCAGAACTTTAGTAAGTGAATCCTAGTGACGACTAACACTTTTTTTGGTTCAATTCTGCTTTCAAGTTTAAACTCTTGTTGAAGTAAGTGAGAATTTCAGGCTTATACTAGTAATAGAACTGAGGCTACATTTGAGATTTTAACTCTATAAGAGGGATCCAACATAAATTAGATATTCTTATGAATGGAGGCAAATCAAATTTATTTTTAAAAAGGCACTTGTTTTCAAGTCCAGGTCAGTTATATAGGGTGTAGCCTATCTACAATAAATAGTGGTAAGCAATCTGTAAGACCTAGTTATAATCCTATAAAGCAGTTGTAATTTTCCTCATTCATTACTCTTGAGGAAACTGAGGATCAGAGAAATGATTTGTCCAAGGAGGTAGAAATTACTTTCAGAAGCCTAAAATCCATTGCTTTTTTTTCCTATTAACAGATTAAGTGATTTTAGATTAAGCTTTGAGGAAATTTGTCCTAAATTTATGTCCAAAGCCCATTTTAAAAATAGCATATTAAATGATTAATTCGGAGTGTTTTTTTTTTCTGACATTGCAAATTGATGCATTGGGAAAGGCTCTGATGTTGGGAAAGATTGAAAGAAAAGGAAAAGGAGATAGAGAAGGGGATGGATAAATAGGGTCATAGAAATGATGAACATGAACTTGGACAGATTTTGAAAGATAATGGAGGATAGAAGTGACTGGCATGCTACGGTCCATAAGGTCATGAAGAATCGGACAAACTGAACAACTGAATGACAATAACAACAAATCAAAACCTCATACAATTTTCAATAGGAATGGTAAATAGCTCCAAGGATATACAAGAAAAATTTGCACCAAAATTTGGTATTGACTCCTAGAAGACTGAAATGAAGAAAAAGCAACTTGAAACTCTTCTAAATGGTAGTATTTTCTTTCTTTTAAAAAAAATCATCCTTTTTTACAGTTATCCTATTGATTTTTATCTAGAATTCAGAAAGGCAATAACTGAATCCTGCAGAGTGTAGTTTATCATAAAGGAAGTCATTCTCCCAATTTTGCAAAGAAGAATTATACCAGGAAGAGTAGACTGTCACATTGTACCCAGATTGCTGAAATTGCTCAAATAGCTTTGGGCAATTCATCCACCTGCTGGACCTCAAACCAAAGAGAAGACAAGCTGGTGGGCATTCACTCATCATATTGTTTCCAGAGACATTCAGCATTTCTACAGGCTAACAAGCAACTTGTCATCAATTTCCAGAGCTGAATGTTCAGAAAGCATTATGTGTGGAATTTTATCATTTATTTTGTAAAAGCTCTTTTGCCACAGCATAAAAAATATAACTTTCTTGGCATGGAAAATTCATTCTAATCATCTGCAGGAACTGAAAATAGATAAACAAGACACTAGAAGAATTTCACCTGTTATCCTACCCGCAAATAAATAAATAAAAGTGTAACTTGCTATTCCAGTCAATTAAAAATATTATTAGGATGTTTAAGAATATAGATATGGTATCACTACTTTCTTTTACAATATTAATATGAAAATGATATTTTAGGTTGACTACATAACATTGTAGAGTACATCCTATATAAATCCTCTTATCTCTGAGGTTTGTACGTTTAAAATAACAAATTTTAAAGGAAAATATAGCATTGATATTCTTGTATTCTTTTAAGTCTTGGAAGTTTTCAAGGTACAAGCTAGATAACAAAAGCCTTCATAAGAAAGAGTTCCTTACTGCAGTTATGCACCAAATTTTATAATTTTTTCTAAATCTTAATTAGCCTCAAACCTCAATTTTCTTGAAGTTTTTCAAAATTGTGCAAAAGATCAGTAATTCTGAGACTATTATCCCTACAGTAATAAGACTTTTGAAAACCGAACATTATAAAGCAAGGAAGAATGGCTACATCCAACCGTCCATCCTATAAAAGGTCAAAACCAAGAGTAACCAGAGAAATCTAACCCAACTGAGAGGTTAAGGTGATGTAAGATAAGATATTCCCCTTTGATCAGCTCCATACAAGCACAAAACAAAATGGAAAATTAGGCTATTGATGCTAGGAGGTGCAGGAATTTTGAAGTAACAGAAATGAGTAATAATCAGGAAGAGGCTCAGAAAGTTGCTAAAGGTATATCCAAAACAAGAGTAGGTATGTTATGTCACTCGAACTTTTCTTTGGCTAACAATGTGTTTGTCTCTGACAATACTCCTTCTATCTCTCAATGCAGTGATTCAACAGTAAAGTACTTTTGTGACTATGGAATTGCATCTATATTATAATTTCTTCACAAAGGATTACAAGGAAAGATAACAACCTCAAAGATACTGCATTATATCCATACCCATAGTGAAGCCCTAAGGAAGCAGGCTATTGATAAAAATATGAAAAATTTGTTTCACCTAAAATCTTCAGAACGTTCTTTGATAGGAGGTTTTTTTTTTTCCTTAATGTTAGAGTGAAGAAATAAATCTATTTTTCAGATGCTTAGTGACATAATTTAGTTGGTCATGTAATTTAACAAAGAATATCCAGCTTATCCTATATATAACTGCCAACAACATGCTTTCAATTATCTTATATACTCCTTGCCACAAAAGCCCACATTTTTAATACTAATGCTCTCTTTGGTGATGCTAGATGGCTGCAAATCACAAAATATCCCGATCTCCATAAGAATAGAAATTTAGGATGACTAAAAGGGCAGCGGGACAATATGTGGAATGTGTATATGTGAGCTACTTCATATTGCCAATGGAGAATTGACATGTCATTGAAGAGGTATAAAAGATGTCATCCAGAATATGTATATCTATAAGAGGAGAGGAGCTTGACATGTAGAAAGAATGACATAACATCGACACATAGCCCAAGGACTTCAATATTATCTATAACATGTTGAGAAGAATCAAAGAAAGGACTACAACACAATGGATCAGTCAAAAGCAAGAACATGGACAAGAATCACACAGAAAGAGAAAGTCTGGAAGTCCTTATAAAGAAGAGTGCACATTTATGAAATTATGGATCTCCCAAAGAAGTAAATATGTCAAGAAGCATCTAAAAAAAAATCTCTTTTGTTGGACAAAATTTAATGAACAGTCAAATATTCTGACCATTTCTATCCAGCAATATTGCACATCTCTAGGTAGAGAAATCACAAGTTGGATGAATATCCAGGAACTTATCCAGGCCTGTGGGTAGGCACAATCTGATTCCCGTACTTGGGCAGGCTCAAAAATCCCAGGACTCTTCAGGATGCCACAGTAGGACAAAAAGAAAGAAAGAAAAATGAGCCAAGAGAATCCAGAGTTGTCCCGAAGTGTATTCTCGGGGAATCAATGACAATAGCTAATATTTAACTACAACCCTGTGAGTTAATTGTAATTTCCCTCATTCATAATTGTTGAGGAAACTGAGGATCAGAGAAATGACATCCAAGATTATACCAAATGAAAAAGCTGATGCTTAGAAAATATGTCAGTGAGTATAGCCACAGAATGATGCGCATATCAAATATTTGAAATGGAGAAACATAGTGATCAGAAAAAAAATAGAGATCAGAAGAATATATAAAAGTAATTACTGAAATTTTACATAATGCTTCAAGGTTTAGGAAGTACTTGACATGCATAATTTCCTTTGATCCTCACAACAACTCTTTGAAATAAGTATTCTAATGCTTATTTTAAAAAGGAAGAAAATGAGACATAGAGAAGTGGGATGACTTGCCCATGTTCACCAACTTGTAAGTATTAAAGGCAGGATTCAGACCGAGTTGTTTCCTAACCCCAGGTCCAGCTCACTTTCCTTAAATCTAAGGTTCTTTAAGAAGCATTACAGATCATGTTGTCCAAATCCTACATTTTAGAGATGGGAATTGAGACCCAGAAGGGTTAAGGGACTTGTCCAAGACCACACAGATGATAGGACTGACATGTGACCTAGGTCATCTGATTCCCAAATCATTGATGTTTCTACTAATGCACATGCTACTCCCAATCCCTATCATTTTACAAATGAGAAAGCCTAGGAATAGAAAGAGAAACTGAGTTTGCCAAACTCATACAGCAAGTAAGTCCAGGGTGTATTGACCTCTAACATTACATAGAACTTAAAGAATTATGCCCCTCCAAAAAATATTGTATCAATAGTTGAATGCTGAAAGAGAACTCAGAGATCATATAATATAGATATAACATATATACATATGTGTGTATATACATACATACATATATAATGTATAAATACACACACACATATACAGAGAGAGAGAGATAACACAATATAATATAGATAACCAAAGTATCAATCCTGTTTATGATGTTTCCAATATTTCTGCTTGAAGATCTCCAATAACAGGGAATCCACTTTCTATTAAAGCATGCCATCCTATTTTTTGTACTAAAATAATTCTTAAGAATGTTCCTTTTAACTGAATTCAAACCTCTCTCCCTAAAACTTCTAATCACTCATCATACCCCAGCCTTTTATTTTATTTTTTCCAATTTTTTAATGTTTTTATTTAAACTTTTGAGTTCCAAATTCTATCCCCCCTCCCTCCACTCTTCCCTCCCTGAGACAGTAAGCAATCAGATCTAGGTTATACATGTGTAATTACGTAAAACATTCCCATATTAGTCATTTTGTACAGGAAGATTTGAATAAAAGAAAGAAAAGAAAGAAAGAAAGTGAAAATAGCATGCTTCAGTCTATATTCAATCAATATCAGTTCTTTCCTTGGAGGCAGATAGTATGCTTCATCACAAATCCTTTGGGACTGTCTTGGATCATTATATAGCTAAGTCATTCACAATTCTTCATCAAACAATATTGCTGTTACTGCCTACAACATTCTCCTGGTTCTGTTCAATTCACTATACTGAATCAGTTCATGTAAACCTTTCCAAGTTTTTCTGAAACCATCCTGCTTGTCATTTCTTATAGCACAATAATATTCCATTGCAATCATATCCCACAACTTGTTTAGTCATTCCCCAATTGATGAGTCCTGCCTTTTATAACCAAGTAGGACAGGTCACCTATACAAATAGGTGAAGATAGATACCACGTCTCACTAAATCTCTTCTCTGATCTAAAAATTCCCAGTTCTTTTAATGATAGTTATATGACATACTGCAAACCTTTGGGAAATAGGATTACACTAGAACAGGGGTGGAAATTGACAAATTAAGAGCTCATTTTTCACTTCCTTTCTTCAACCTTATCTACTGTTCTACTCCTCCTCTATGTATGGAATCTCAGCTTCCTTTTCATTTACAGTGGGAGAATAGTTCACCTAGGCCAAAGTTAACTATGTGTTTATTGCATTCATTTAGAGTGTAATTTATCAATTTTATGTCTGCTTTTAAAAAGCACATGCCTAGTATATATTTTCCAGCTATGACCATGGCATTTTCATCCCCAAAGCACTAATTCCACAAGGACTAGGTGAAGATCTCCAAATAGATGAGGAGTACTGCTCTTTTTCTTCATACCTTTTCTTACCCTTATTAACTATAGCTACCAATTACAAATCTATTAGCCAGTCAGTAAGGGTCACTTTTCTATTTCCAACAGTACTGCTCAAAGCTGACTTTAAGTCATTTGGGACTAAAATGTGTGAAACTGACTATATTTCTTACCTGTACTCTGCCACTAATTACCTATGGACAAGCCACTTTACTTTTCTCGGGCTCAGTTTTATTACGAATAAAATGATAAGTTGGAACAAATGATCTCTAAGGTCTTGTCTACTTATAAAAGCCTTATAGTTTTAATACCTTCAGTATTCGTATAAAGTAAGTACAGCTAAAGGACTTCCTGAAGAAACTGGCTAACTCAGAAGCAATAGAAAAATAAAGTTTCTCCTCTGGACTGAAATGAGTCAAATGATTGACTTTATATTCTCTTCCTGTTAACTTGCCTCCTTTAGAAATTAACATTCAAACTCAGGTTCTAAGAACAGCAAAAAAATCTCAGTAAGAATAAAAAAAAAATGTTTTCATAACAGCACTGCCTGCTTCTCCTATTATACTTTTTTTCCTCTGCTGCCTGCTATTACAAGAAATTTTGGGGCAAAGACAGTAGAAGAGGAATTCAGAGGCTTGCCCTACAAGTCAGTTTGGAGAAATGCCCCTACTGATGATCTTTTGTGCATATTAACATATCCTCTCTTAATATGTGTCCTCTAAAAATGCTCTTTAAAAATTTATACCTAAATGTCCATACTAAGCATGTAGTCAGCTATATGTCAATACCTGTGCTGTTCGGGTCATGTCATTAAGTGGTGTGAATGAATGGAGGTGTTTGTGTAGAGATCTGTTTAGTTAAAACAGGACTTGGCATAAGTTGCAGCTATATATAGGCAAGACACATTTTTTAAAGAAAAATTTTTCTATTTAAAAATTTACATAGCTAAGAAAGGACAAGGTGTCATATACATATATGCATATACATATATACACATGTGTGTATGTATATATATATATATATATACATATAAAATATTTAAAACTAAGTTGAATTTAATCTTGATTAGGGTAGGCTATTCAGCATAAAGTGGCTTAGGTTAAGGAATCTATCCTCACTTTCAAATAAATCCTTGTTTTGCATTTGCCTTAAATTTAATTGTTTTCTAAAAATTCCATCATCACAATCTCTAAATTGACTCCTTTCCAATGTAATTGAGTGGTTTTTATATGCAGTTCTTATAAAATCAAAAGCATATGAAAATGCAGATGTCTAAATATTAACATTTTGGTGTTTGTTGTATCACATTCTGCCAATAGAATAGAAATATTGTAACACTTTTTTCTTTGTTTCCTTTCCATGCAACCTAGCTGACCTTTTCTGAAGCCATAAGAAACAAAGCCAGATTATCCATCACAGGGAGTGTCGGAGAAAATGGCCGTGTATTGACTCCCGACTGCCCAAAAGCTGTACACTCTGGAACTGCAATTAGACAAAGTTCAGGATTGGCTGTAATTGCATCGGACCTACCATAAAAACCAAAAAAATAATTGAGTGCCTTAATTAAAACTGTGTTGGTGACTGATGGAAACACAGCACAGCCTGTCACGACATGGGAGTGTCATTGATGAACTCCGAAATTTGGCTGAGAACGGGAAGTACGTCCAAATGCGCCAGACATCATCAGCAACAATGTGTGCATGAGCTCAGCTCGGAAACCCAAACTCAGATTTTATATCAGGAAAATTCATAATTTAGATTTTTGGGGGGTGGGAGGGGCGGGAGCTGGGACGGGTGTATTAACAGCAACAAATTTCACTGGAGTGGACTTAAAACTAATAAGACTTGCCACTTTGCGCATTAAACTGTGAAGGACTTGCTCAGAAAGGACAACACTTTTCCCTTGGACTTTGCCCAAGAGGGATTAAATAGCTATAGAGGTCAACGAACATGCTAACCTGTGTCTCCTGAACATCCATGTATTCAAGGAAGAATATCCAGCTGTGGAAATGTGTCACAAAGCTGTGATGAGAAATTAATAAACAAACATGTAAATCCTGTGAAAAGTAAAAGAAATTATTTACATTTCCTTTGAGGAAAAAGAGGAATATTGAAACATGCTTGCTTTTTAACTGATGTAAATTCGGTAGAGGACAACACGATTCTTTTTTCTAACCATCTTAGGGAGCAATTCATTGCAATAATTGATATAAATGGCATCACTGTAATAAAATTCAGAGACTTTTTTTTTATAAAAGTTGTTGGCCATCTTCTTGTTTGCTGTTATCTTCATTCTGTTACATACCAGTGTCCCACAGATCACATCTGTCTAAGTAGGAGGAACAAAACAAAAAAAAAAATGTTGACGTTACATCATCAGTCTGCAGTGTAGAATCAAAAGAGACTACGGGTCACTCATGCTACCAATATTATTTATAATCTTGTTCTGTGTACAAAATTGTGGTTTTTGTACCCAACAAAAAGAATAAAACAACAACCGTTCTTATAATACCCACAGAGCCTGGATTTGTTTTCCAAATATTTTCAAAGTCATCTGGGGAAAAATGAAAAACAGCAACAACAGAAGAAAGAAAAGTGCTGAATGGGGAATTTGTGAGTAGAATAGAGTCCATTTTTAGCCAAAGAACCAGTAACTATTAGTGAACAAATTGTTAGAGGTATAATCATTGATAATGGATCTTTATGCCATGAACATGCCAACAAGGTTCCCTTAACTGTGGTTCTGCTTTATAAAATCTCACTTGTATTGGGCATTCACTGCCTATTTAATTCACCCAAATTAATAAGACAACTATTGAGTCTACAACAAACATTCATGTGCCCAAATACACACACACACACACACACACACACAATTGTATTTGTGTAAAAGCTTGTATTATATACATATTCTTTTTTCAAATTACTTAAGTGTTTTTTTTTTTCTTGAGGAAAAAAACAAATAAAGTAGTACATTTTGTTAAAAAGCAGAGATCATAATGGCAGCCATGAAGTCACATTCTCTATTGAACCCAGGAGAGGATTAAAAGCTAGTTTGCTAGAAACTCATAATAGCAACTCTGTTTCTCATTGTATAGAAACTAGTCATGGACAAAGGTAAACCCATCTTTTTTTCCATCTTGAGTTTCTAATGAGAGCGAATGCGATATGGTCATGATATGGATAAAAGAGATTTTTGCCCTTTCTTTTCCACATGACCAACAGGATTGCAGACTAGAAACTTTTCCAAGTTCTTAAATCACAATAAAAGAAGAATTATATTCCAGAAATAGGTTATTTATATTGGAATCCACAAAGCAAAAAAGGAAGGAACTTACACAAGGTAAAACGCTTTTGAGTTTGTACTAGATAACGCTAAACCCAAAACATTCACTTGGTGTAACAGCAAGCACCCTAGCATGCCTAGGGCAGCTACTAGCACAGGTTCTTAGATATGCTTTTCTAAAGGAAAGCAACTCAAAATTGATTACTTTAATCAAACATATCATTTACCTAGTTCAGGGGGAAAAGTCAGCACCCTGAACTTCAGAGAATACAAACAGAAGCTACAAACAAACAGAAAAACAGATCAGCAGACGGCTTCCAGCGTCTGATCATTACATCAGTTACCTAGTCAGTTACCAGAGAGGG
>CM053588.1:122540206-122557095 GCA_028646515.1 Pseudochirops corinnae | reverse complement strand
TGGGTTATAGCTCTTCTATACAACCAGACTAATGTCCAAAATGAAAGTATTTGCAGATCTTATACTTGATTGCATGCCGCCATGGTCGTGGGGGGGGGGGGGGAGAGAAGGAGGGGAGAAAATTTGAAACTCAAGGGATTGTGGAACTGAATCTTGTAAACTTAAAGTAAATAAACAAATCAATTTTAAAAAATAAAAATCAATTGAGGGAACATAAGGAAGATATAAACCTCAATTGAGATTTCAGAATGAAATCTTAACTAAAGAATGGGCCAAAGAATAAGAACAAGAACAATTCATAGAAACAATAACTATGGAAGACAATCATAATGACAAGACAACATACTAAAATTTCTATGATGTGGTTTGAGTAGTCCTTAAAGGAAACATTATATAGCCTTATACTTTATCAATAGTAAAAATAGAGGATTAAAAACAATTTTATGAATTTTAAAAATTAGAAAGCCAATTATAATAATTTTATGTATATACCTATTTGGGCCTAATGGTAGTCATTTCTAGAGTAGGGAGAATGAGAAAAAAAATTTACATGTTAATTTTGTTGTATATCTGAAAGGAATAGCAAGATATGCATAGTAAATTTACAGTTTCATGTGTAATCATCTTTTTATTATATTAAGTTATGGAAATCCTTGTTTTATTCTGTAAAATAAAAATAAAATTTAAAAAATAAAATTAGGCAACTAATCAAGCTAAATAAAGCATAAATGAGGAAACCTTTAAAATAAGAGGATAAATGGATAAATTGGAAACCCAGAAGACTGTAGACCTAATAAATTTTAAAATAAACAAAGTGGTCCAAATGAATTTATGGGAGAACTTTATCAAACATTTAAAGTTAAATTTAATATCTCTATGCCACAAATTATTCCTCAAATTTAAGGATAAAAAGTACTTTATTAAGCTCCTCTCATGATTTAAATATAATCCTGAGATTCAAACAAGAGGATGGATCAAGGAAAGGAAAAGTACTATGGACCCATATCATCCATGTATGTCATTTCAAAAATTTTAACCAATACTGGCAAAAATTATTATAGCAATTCATCCAAAATTCATTCAATATGATAACATTGGATTTACACCAGGGATATAATTGGTAAAACATTAACATAATTGTAGAAAAGTTCAAACACCCTAAACAATATCAGTAAATTCAGGAAAAACTTTTAACAAAGTACAATATTTATTCATGCTATTAAGAAAAAATCCTACACAGTAAAGGCAGAGAGGAATTTTTTTTAATATAATAAGTATCAACTTTTAAACCGAAATCTATCATTATATACAATAGAGAAACATTAGAAATTTTCCTAATAAAATATAGCAGTAAAGGAAGAACACTCCTTTTCCTCACTGTTATTTGATGTAATTCTAGAAATGTTAGCAATAACAATGAGTCAAGAGAAAGAAATTAAAAGTATAAGGATAGTCAAAGAAAAGCTAAAACTATACCTCTTTTCTAATAACATGATGGTTTACTGAGAAAATCTCAGGAAATCAACAAAGAAAATGAATGACATAATTAATGAGTCATTAAAGTTGTGAGCAACAAAATAAACTCACTAATCAAATGTGTTTCTATATAGTAAGAAAAAAAATTATGAGCCATAAATAGAAAGAGAAGTCTTGTCCAAAATAACTATAAAATGCACTAAACATCTGGGAGTGAATCTGCCAAAACATACATAATATCTATACAGATACAATTATAAAATCTTCCTTAAATAAAAGACAACTTAAACAACTAGATAAACAACAATAGGACCAGAGTTATTTTACAGATTTAGTTCCAAAGCAATCAAACAAAGGGATACCTTACGGAGCTAGACAAAATAATCACAAAATTCAGTTGGAGGAACAAAAGTTCTATAATATTAAGGAAAATCATGGGATGGAAGTGGGGGAAGCTAGGAATAAAGGAGAATAGCACTTTCAGACTTTTATTTTTTTTATTTCCTTGTGGTCTATAATGAAAGTGCTTAATATTTATGTTCTGTTCATATTTACAATTACAAATTTTTAAAGCTTAATAATTTTTACACCTAAATAAAGTGTCATGTGGTACTGAGAAATAAGTATAGTATTAAGTGGTCGCATTTGGAAGGCACCATAAATCTTTTAGCTTAAATTTTAGCTTTTAATTTAAATGTTTGGTAGACAGTATACTAACAAATATTTGATTGCTTGATCCCAAACCTATATCACTAGGTCAGAAAACAGTGCCAACTTTGACCTACTAACAATAGAAAACCTCACAATTGTCACTTTAATCTTCATAATTCACAGGTCTGACCACGTGACTCTGATGAGGTACAGGCTCTGGGATCTCCCCTTGAGCTCTCTCTTTGAGGTACAGGGTCTGGGAAACCCCTTGAAGTCTGGTTATCTTCCTACTTGATGAGGCATTTGCAGAGGCCATAAATTTTTCACTGTGGCTGGGCCCAAACCTCTGTTACTAGCCTGGCCCTCCATTGTCCATCTGCTTCCCACCGTTGAGCCTATCAAAATATCAATGCACCCTTGCACTGACCTCATTAACTCCTCCTGAAGACCCTCCCCAAGCTCCTCCTCTATACTACCCCTAGATTCCTCTGTACATAAGACCCCATCTTCCCTCCATGTGTGTAACAGTGCCATAGAATGGCTTAGCACAGACTTACTCTGTTAGAGTGCTGTAGAATGACCTAGCACAGACTTATTCTGTGACAGACTTACTCTTTCATAGATTTACTCTGTCCTGCTTGCCCAATGCAAGCATCACAGATACTTAGGCTCCTTAAGAGTCTACCCAATATGACAAACTTTTAATGAACTTTCAATAAACTTTATTTTTCTTTGGCTGAGAGAAGACTTGAGGTGAATTCTTTCGGCAGGACCCGGCATGTTGGTATTTTGGGGTCTCCAGAGCAACCCTAACCCCCTTTGGGTAAACCTCTTCAACTCCACTGCTCAAAATTTTTTACTAGCTCCCTATTTCTAATAGAGCAAACTGCAAACCAGCTAGTCTGGCATTTAAGTCCCTCCACAGCTTGTCTCCAAGCTACTTTTCTGAACTATTCCACCTTTGTGGAAGATGTTAACTATTTCTCAGTCTCTTTCTACTCTTTGCAACTTTCACATGCATGTGTGGGTCATACCCTACTCCCATATAATGATTCCCAATTGAGTTCCTTCTCATTTTCCAGTACTCAATTCAGATGTAAGCCAGTCCATGGAGGTTTTCCTGGTCATTCCAGCTGAAAGACCTCTTCCACCTTGGATCATCTCGAGGCACTTTGGATTTCACTTTCCCTCATTATATTTTACCTGATACCTTGTCATTTATTTTTCTTTTCCTCCAAGTAGATTTTAAGCTTCCTTATATCAGGAACTTTATGATTTCTCTTTTTTCATATCATCAGCCTCTGGCAGTGTTAACAGAGTAACCACAGAGTCCAAATAAAAAGTTTTAGGAGCTTTTATTAGCTAGCTGGCAGCTGTCCTTCTCGGACCAATCTGAAGGAATCAGCCACTAGCTCAGGGGTGCAGAATCATTTATTCAGTATAATTCCATTGTTCGGAGGTGCAAGTAAGTTGTCGAGGCAAGGGGGTTGTGATTACAGGTTGTGATAATGAAGTTAGATAATAATGACAATGGAACAAGAAGAAGAAGGAAGAATAGGCAAGGAAGGAGTTTGTGACTACATCTGAAAGGTATAGGGTTGCATGGCAAGCAGGGAGGGGCACAGGGCATGATAACAAATTACTCTAGGCCAATTTCTTGATTCCTATCTTGAGTCCATGAAGTTTCTACTTAACTAGTTCCTGGCCACTTCAGTTTTATTTGTAATATGTCCTCAATCTAATGTTTCTTGCCCTCCTGTCATCTTTTAAGCATGTCTGTTTTTGTTGTTGGTTGATGAATTTCTTATGCTTATATTGTTCACTCTTTAGATAACCTCTCTTCTTCCTCAGTGGAATTATTTGGATTTCTATCTTCTGAATTCCAGACTTGAGAGCATTTTATCTCTCCTTGGTTGATTTTTTATTTATGCTAGCAAATTCTAAATATCCATTCAAAATGTTATAATTTATAAAACTAAGAAGAATGAGTAAAAGAGCTCAGTGAAATGGGAAATAGGATACACTCCTGGGTTCTTCCCCACTGAATGAGTCTGTTGTGGTGGTGGTTTTGTTGTTGTTGCTTGTCCTTCATTCTGAAGAGGACCATGACAGGGAGACTATGCCTTGACTTTCAAGTGAATTGGATTTAAGTGAGGGAGTTCTATGCAAAGTCACCAGCCTCACTTTCTCATCTGGGTCCAGTGATAAGGTCTTTTGACTGAAGCAACATCCAATCATTGATTAAGGCTAGGTAAAAAATGAAGCAGAGAATGACTTCTTTGGCCTAGTCACAAAAACAAATCAATCTGGGAGGAGAAAACCCTCAGGGTTTCTGTCCAAAATAGAAACAATTGCTATTTACATTCACTCTGAGCCAATCAGGGCCCAAACAATTCCAAGTGGGGCTTGGCCTGGGACATATTGTTGGTCAATCAAAGAGAAACAGAGTGATTTAGAATCAAGGTTTGATCCTTAAGAAAGAAATCTAGCCCCTAAAGGCCAAGATATCTTGGGAGGTTTTAGCAATCAAAATTAGCATTCCATTGGGCAGACCACGGGCAGGTAAGGGTATGATATCCTATGTGAACAGAAGGAGAGGAGGGAGGGAGAGGAAGGAAAAGGAAGGGGAAGAGTAAGGGAAAAGGAAGGGGAAGGGAAATGAAAGGGAAAGAAAAGGGAAAAGGGGAAGGGAAAGGGAATTGAGTGAAGAGTTCTTTGAGCACTTTCCTCATCTAAATCAATTAATGAGCATTGATTTAGCTTCTACTTTGTGCCAGCCTCCATGTTTGGTGCTGAAAAAATAAAGACAAAAATTAAACATATTTACTCTCATGGACTTTAAAATCTACCCATGTATATCCAGAAAAAAATTCAAAAAAATATATATAGCAGATCCAGAAGAAGGGAGAACTTGGCATTTGGGAAAATCAGGGAAAACTTCATGTAGAAGACACTGCTCAAGCTGAGTCTTGAAGGAAGTAAAAAATTGTATGAGATGAAGAAGGAATGAGTTATCAGCACAGAAAACAGTGCAAAAGAAAAGAGATGGGAAATGAAATCTAGCACATACGTAACAGCAATAAATTGGCTGGACTGTAAAGTTCAAGAAGGAAAATAGTATCTAATGAAGTTGGACAATAAGTTAAGGTCAGATTATGAAGTGCTTTAAAAGCCTAATTGGAGAGTCCATATTTGGTTGTAAAGTCAAAAGAGAGTGATTTTAGTTTGAGTAGGAAAGTGACATAGTTAGATTTTTACTTAAGAAAAATTATTTTGCCCTGCAAGAAAGTTGGAGATGGATGGGGAAGGGATATAAGAGAGGGCAAATTGGAGGGAAGGGGTATTCAGTATGCTTGCCATCTTGGGGTGGGGGTTAGGGGACACATGGGGAGAAATTTTATAACCTCAAAATCTTGTGGAAATAAATGTTGAAAACTAAAAAATAAATATTTTTTTTAAAAAGGAAACATGATTTTGTCAGCTTTGTGATGGACAAAATAAATAAAGAGAAGTCATGAGTATTTATTAAGTACCTACTGATGAGATACAGGCTCTGGGAACCCCCTTGAACTCTGATTGAATCTTCCTACTTGATGAGGCATTTGCCTGGGCCATAAAGCCTTTCATCATAGCTAGGCCCAAATCTCTTACTCTTACTAGCCTAGACGTCCATTGTCCATCTACTTCCTACCCTTGAGCCTATCAAAATATCTATAGCCCAGATCTCTTACTCTTACTAGCCTAGCCTTCCATTGTCCATCTACTTCCCGCCCTTGAGCCTATCAAAATATCCATAGCCAAATCAAGTGTTACACCTTTGAACTGGCCTAGCCCACCATTATCTGTCAGGCTCCAGCAACTTCACTCATTTACTGGAGTCTGACCTCATTAACTCCTCCTGGAGCCCCTCCCCAAACTCATTACTGGAGTCTGACCTCAACTGACTCCTCCTGAAGACCCTCCCCAAGCTCCTCCTCTAGACTACCCTTAGATTCCTCCCACAACCTTTCTGTATATAAGACCCCATCTTGCCTCCATGTAGGGTGAGAAAATCATAAAATTTTCTAGCACAGACATGCTCTGTGTCCAATACAAGTCTGCTTGTCCAATACAAACCTTACAGATACCAAGGCTCCTTAAGAGTCTACCCAATATGGCAAACTTGTAATAAACTTCACTTTTCCTTGGCTGAGAGAAGACTTGAGTCAAATTCATTTGACAGGACCTGGCGTGCTGGTATTTTAGGGCCTCGAGTACCCCTAACCCTATACTTCATCATTTTATGATGACCTCTTCATCTACTATGTGCCAGGCATTATGCCAAAAGGGGAGAGACTTGAGTCAGGTAGATCAACTAGACCAGTACAATTGCCCAGGTGAGAAGTAATGAGTATCTGACCTAAACTGATGGTTGCTTCAGTAGTAAGAAAAGAATGTGAGAGATGTTGTATAGGTTAAAAGAGAAAGATTTATAACTGCTTTGATATATGGTTTGATAGAAAGCAAGAAATTAAGAATAATACTACCATATAGAACTGGAAGACTGGAAGGAAGGCAGTGCATAATAAAAATAGGGAGGTCAAGGAAAGGGACAGATTTGCAGAGAGAGGGGAGAAATAATGACTTCTGGGTATACACATGCCAAATTTGAGAAGGTAGTTGATGATGTCGAATTGAAGGTCAGGAAAGAGATAAGGGCTGGGGTTGTAGACCTAGGAGGCATCTGCAAAGGTGATAATTGAATCTGAAGTAGCAGAGGAAATCACCAAATAAGAAAGGTCAGATACAAACAAAGCAAACCAGAGGTAGGTGTGGCAGGAATGAAACAGAAGTTTAATTAATTTCAGAGCGAGGAAAATGCAAGCAAAACTCCCCCCTTCCTCCCTCCCCCCCCCCCCCCCGAGAAAGAGAACTAACATGCTGGGCAAAGGCAGGGCTTATATACATGAAAGGGGCTAGACCACTACACAATCATTCTTAGATCTCAAGTAAACAGTTCCCATGGTTGACATTTCTCGGGCTTGGGTCCCATGGGAACAATTTCTTAAGTCTTAAGGGTCATCGAAACTTGTGATTGTTCAGTAGGTTATAGAATGGGAGTTAGCATGACAGAAACAGGAGTGCAGTAGCTGGTTCAGATCACTTGGCAGTTACATAGGCACAGGGATTGTGAACATGTCAAGAGATGTGATGGATGGCTTTAGGCTGCAGTACATCACCTTCTTCTGGTTCTCAGGCCCCTGGAAAATAGAGGAACCTCCAACAAATCTAAACAGTTATTGATTAATATGAAAATCATAAATCCCTTAGCAAATACCTGGTGCTGGTCAAAGAAACACACTTTGCAAGAAAGTGAGATCATCCAGAGCACAAAGGATTGTTATGCCAAGTTCAGGCCATGGCCTGCTTGTTGAGCTTTGTAGTGCCAGTGTGATATTTACAGCACCCACAATCATGATAAAGACCATGGCTATAAATATTAATATCCTTGCATGGCATTCTATCACAAAATATAACCAACTCTCCATATAGAGGACAAAAGCAAAGCATTTATTTAGAGACCAGAAAACCAAATCTCAAAACCTGTAAGCCAATTCCATCATAGTACCAAAGAAGTTAATAAACCATAACAACACAGAGAGTCACAGCATCCTTTAGCCTTCCCACAAACCAACACAAGCCTAACTTTTCCAGCCCGTGGCAAAAAAAAACACCTTTTACTCACAAGCCTCTCTGTCTCTCTGCCTGAGACCTGGGATGCATGCTCACTTCCCATTTCGTCTGGCTCTGACTCCCAGTTTCCTGTGGCTCTGCTCCACCCTTCAGCAAACTCCTCTCACCACAGGCTCCATGTGACTACATTCAGCCTATTAGGGAGCAGAGTTTACTTTCAAAGGAGGGAAGATCTTCAAATTCCCATTCCCATTACATTTGATCCCAAGATCTTTCATGTCCATTACATGGCAAAAATACATTAACAATACATTTCATTACATAGACTAATGAGAGCTTAGGGATAACTGGTGGGGTAACTGGTGTCAACAGAACTTTGCAACAATATAACAGGGATAAAAAGAAAATAAGCACACAAAACAATAGCTTAGGGTGGGGACTTGGGCACAAGCACCCCATTCTTCCTCGCCTCGAACAAATGGGGCTCCAAATATTGGGGTAAGGGCTGAAGGTCTCTTCTCCAAAGCTACTTCAAGCTGAAATTGGATGTAGAGCTATCCCTGCCCCCAAGAGGTCCCATTAGAGAGGTCCGTTCATTAACTGGCATCCAGAGCTTGGTCAATGGCAGGTCAAGAAGGTCCCATTTATAAGGTCAGTTCTTTAGCTGGCATCTGGATCTCAGTCAACTCCAGGTCCAGGAGTGACATCACAGTCATGGACAGGGGGTGACATCTGGTTTTAGCAATAAGGCATCTTCAGGTAGAGGGTACTGAGCCTGCAGGAAACAAATCTCACAAATAAGTTTAACGACAAAAAACCAAAAAGAGACAAATATAGGGTCAGCTGTGCTTCTGAACTCCATGAACTCACTATTATAGCCTCATCCATGATAGAATACATGAGTTAAGGGTACAATTTGACAATCATCTTCTCCTGAATAAACAACAGCCATGGTATTGTCTTTCCCATGTGCTATAATCTCTGCAGCCTTTGGAACATCATCTGGCTTCTACTTTACCTGTACTTTGGTTCCCAATTTTATTCTATTAGCAGAACCAAACTCTTCAGGTCCTCTGATAGTTATTTCATAAGGAGGGTCAGTTTTCACAAGGGGTATTGTTTTACAAGGAATAATGATCACTTGAATTATTCTACCATTTTTACAAAACTGTATGAGTTCTTCACCCAAATTCTCCAGTGTTACCATAATTTCTCCATGATAATTAGAATCTATTACTCCAGCCAATATATGTATTCCTCAAGCTGCTAAACCTGATTTAAGTAATATCCATCCAAAATTATTTGTAGGGATTCTCATACATATTCCAATAGAGATGTTAAGAAGTTAAGAAGACCAAGGGCAGTCTTAAAAAGCAGGGTATATTAGACTGTACGTATGGTTAGTGACCATGAAACAGATGATGATCCAAGCAAAGGAGACTGAGGAGCGTTAGACAGGTAGAGAAAAACACCAAGAAAGGAGTGTCACAAAAATGCAAAAAAGAGAGAGGATCCAAAAGGAGAGTATGGTCATCAATGTTAAATGCTTCAGAGAGAGATCAAGAAGGTTGAGAACTGAGAAAATCCCTTAGATTTGGCAGTTAAAGATGTCATTTAGTACCTTTGGAGAGAGTACGGTGAAATCAGAAGCAAAATCACAGATGATTTAAATGAGAGAAAACAGGAAATTGAGGCAAGAATAGAGAGAGCTTTTTTTTAAGGAATTTGGCTGAGAAAGGGAAGAGAGGTCTCAGACAATAGTTAGTGGAGATGGTAGGATCTAGTGAAGATTTTTAAAGAATGGAGGAGACTTGGATGTGTGTGTAGGTAGCAGGCAAGGAACTAGTAAAAAGGGAAAGATTTAACAGAGAAAGGGGATGAGAGTGGGAACAATCTTATAGAGAAAAAGAGAGGGAATGGGCTCAAGGATATCTCCAAGGGTTTGGCTTTCAGAGAGTAGAAAGGCTATATCTTTATCACATATTGGAAAAAAAGAGGAGATCATGGGGGAGTGAAGAGGCTCTGACGTGAGGGTGAAGGATATAAAAGGAGGTCAAAATAAAGAACATTAATTTGCTTAGTAAAATAATGAGGCACGATCCTTGGCTTAAGGGAAGATTATGGGGTGCTATTGGAAGCTGAGAAGAAAAGAAAGAGTTTGAAACAGCTGCTATAGTAAATAAAAGAAAAAAATTAGGAAGACATAAAAGAATTGCCTTGCTTCAATGAGGGCCCATTTGTGAAAAGTTAACTTGCAGAGCATTGTTATGTGACTCCCTCTAACTTTATTCACCAGCCTGTGAAGAAGAGCATAAGAGACTATAGGAATAATCCAGGAGTTAACTCAGCCCTCTCAAAATAACAGTGGTTGGCCATAATCCAAAAAACACTGTAGAATTTCACGAGGGTGTTATGTTAGAAACTTAAAACATATTCAATAAATTCTCTCTCTCTCTCTCTCTCTCTCTCTCTCTCTCTCTCTCTCTCTCTCTCTCTCTCTTTCTCTGAGTCTCCATTTGCAAGTTGAGTCAGTTCATTCAAACTTGGGACTCTGCTCCTGGGGGTTCCCCATACTGATACTTAACTTGGAGTGGACACTTGATCAGTTTAACCCTACTGGAACCTCAGAATTCTTAAGCTCAAGAGATCTGCCAGCCAACCTGGTAACAGGTACTACAGATGTACCCAACAAATGAGGCTTTAAACAATGCTTTAAAAGCATATTAGTTAAGACAGAACTATCTATTTGACCTTAATTACTAGCTTCATGTCAAACTAAAAAATATTACAATATTATCCAGAAAAAAAAAATCACTGCAAATTGTGCTAATTATGGGGGCTCCATATATTACTATGATGATAAATGTGACCATTAACATAAAAATTGTGATTTATTTAAGCCAAAAAATGAGAGTTAATTGCTCTCCCATTTCAATGGAGCGATAGGCTGTCCATAGACTGTATGGTCACTGAACCTGGGCAGTGTCTAACATTCCTAGAGAGTCATTGTTGGTAGAAATAATGGTGTGTAGGATGAGAGCAGGGTGGAACAGAGATGGAAGCCAAAGTTTGTGTAAAAAAGCATGAGGAAGTAGACAAGTCCGTTGAATTGTTCTAACAGAATTCTGCTTTGAGGTCACCCAGCCATCTTGGTGATAAGAGGTATAAGACCTCAGGTTCTGATCATAGTCCAGTTTACACACTGAGTCCATCCATCAGCCTGGGAGTCCCTTCCTTGAAAAGGTAAAGTTTTACCTCAAGAGCCTTGAATAATGAAATCCAGAAGTGAGACATTAAATGAGGATCGCATTCAAAAGAAATGTGAGAGGGGAGATTATGGAGTCAAGAATCTTCTTTCAGGAATGGGCAGGTAGATTTGGCAATTGTGGAAGCTCAACACAGGAGAGGAAGTGGAACATCTTGATAAGGGCATCTGCCATTACTGGAATGGCGTAATTGCCCTGGATGAGAAGCAAGCTCATGACCAAGTCCAACATCACAGCCACCTGGCATGGAGGGAAGTTGCCAGGGATTGTAGCAAGCCTTCCAGCCCCGACAGTGTTCTTGGCTTAAGCATAGTTCTTGTTAGACAAGACATGCTGGTGGACTTTGTATTACATGGCCACCAAAACTCCTAGCCAGCAGCACACAAGATTTTGCAGGTGCCAACATGGTCCATTTTGGGGCTTTCTCAGTAAAAGCAGAGTGCCACCCATTAGACCCATCTAGGGTGGAGATATATAGGTTTGAATAAGAAGCAAAACTCATCTGGAGCCTAGTTCTCCTGCAGGTGCTGGAGTCATGCCAGTTTAAATAGAGGCAGCCTCTCCTCCATATGGGCATCCTGATATCAGCTCAGAGCCAGTAAGTCCAGTGAAGGATGAGTCATTTGTAAGTTTATGGTATACACTACAGGGAGTCCTGATATGGTGGTTTATGTACTAAGTGTCCAGATCCCAACTTCTACTAGAATGCATTTGCCTAATGGTTGTAGTGTTCTGAAAAAACAAAGAGAATAAAATTAACAATTCAGTTTAAAAAAAAAATAACACCCAATGGATCTGATGTTGACTGAGCTGATGAGCTATCTGGCAGAATTCCAAATTCTTATGGTCATCATAAAGAGTAATGGGGTACTGAGCTAGCTGCCCATCTCAATACAGTTTCTACACACTTCAAACATAGTCTGTATAATAAATATCTCTTCTCAGGTTGTACATTTCTTTCCACCCAAAGCCAACTTACAGAAGTATTTGCAGAGCTATGACATGGGATGGAGACAGGTGGGAGGAGGAGGAGGAAGCACAGACTGAAGAGGATGTCTCAAATACAACCATATCTATCTTTGTAATGAATGCTGAGGGTTTGGAAATATCAAGATAGAAGTCAAGATAAACTGATGCTTGAGATCATTCAATGTACCTTCTCTTACAATGTCTAATAGAATGCTTAGAATTTTCAGCAGCAAGAGATGCAGTCGAAGTGGGAAATCTAGTAATAAAGGGATAGTGTGGAATTGACTGCAGCTCTTTTTATTCAAATAACTTAGTACATTTCCACTATAAGTAGGTACTTTAAGGGCATAGTTACCCTGGATGCTTACATTTTCATGGCACTGTTCTCTTGGTCTGTCTCAGAAGGAAGAACAGAGGTAGGCACATCAAAATAATATGGAGATGCTATCCTGGTCACTTCAGCTGTTTCAGGGACCAACACTTTCAGGGAGATAGTGGACAACAGTCTGATAAATTAGATGACTTTAAACCTGTGTTTCAATCCTGTACTATCTCACACTGTAACTCAAATTCATCCAGTAGCACCAGAGTTACTGGACAGTTAGCTCCCAAAGCATGGTTATAGCTTCCCACAAAATTAAGGAACAACTAAAAGGATTTCATTGAGGAAGGTGGCCTCCATTTTAAACCTCTATCTTGCATGAACTCATGTATGTTTTCTTTATAGCCCATTATGTGTCCCAGTCAGCATCTCTTTGTTTGCACCTCTCCATTTTGGCAGACAGTGTTGGAGTAGACATTAGAAGATGACTCACAGCAATTGAGTATAACCAGATCAAGATTCTGAGAGCAAATTTCTTATTGAAATAAACCCTCCCTCCACTCCAATACCCATAATACAAAAAGTCTTTTAAAATAGAGTTTAAGAACCGAGGCAAAAATGTGAGTACACTGCACAAGTCAAATGGCACCACCCAGTGTTGATACAGGTCCTACCAAGTTTGACTCTTTCCCATGCTTGCCTTCCTGTTTTCAAAGTTGCATGATCTCAATTTAGTGAGCACTGATATTGAAGCCAGTTGGTCCAATAGATCAAGCATCAAGAGAAGAGGCTGCTAATTTTGAATTGGGATCTGTCTTCGTGACTTCAGGGGATAGTCAGACAATCTGAAGAGAACACTGATATCATGTCATTCAGCCTTTTCTGGAGCAAAAATATTTCCAACAACGTTGCTAATAAATGGTGATCTCTGTCTGTTACTTTGCCTGACAACCTGGCCCAGGGAATCCTCTACTTCTAGAGGGAGCTTGTTCCATTTTTGTACAGAGTTCATCTTTGTTAAATTTATCTTTTATTTCCTTAATTTGAAATCTGCCCCCTCCACTTCTACCCATTGCTCCTAGTTCTGTTCTCTGGGACGAAATAAAGTCTGATCTCTCTTCCTAATGACAGTCCTTAAATACTTTAATATAGCTTTCATGTTTCACCTAATTCTTCTCATCTTCAAGCTAAGAATTCTCAGTTCCTCTGACCTGATAATATTGTCTTCAGGCTCTCCTTTATCTATCCTCTCCCTCTTCTGTGTGTACTGCAGTTTGTCAATAATCTAAAATATGGCAAAGAGAAGTTGATACTGCAAAACATAATCTGGTCTTTCACTGGATCGGGCTATCTGAACACTATCCCTTTAATGCAGCCTAAGATGACATTAGCTTTTCTGATTGCACATCACACAATTAACTTGTATTAAGCTTCCAGTTCACTAAAACCCCTAGATACAATTTATATAAATTGTTGCTTAGCCACACCTCCTTCAACTTAAGCTTGTTGTACTTATTTTATTTTTACTCAAAACATAAGATTTGTGGTGATCAAACTCTATTATATTAGATTTAGTGTATCATTTTAGACTATCAAGATCCTTTTGATTTGTACATTATCTGATGTCTTAACTATCACTTCTAGCTTTCTGTCATCAGCAAATTTGATAAAGATATCATCTACATCTTCACTGAATTCATTAAAAATAGGTTGGATCAAGGACAAATCTTTGGGATACTGCACTAGAGACTTCTCTCCATGTTAAAAGTGATCCATAAGTTACTTTCCATTGGGTAAAGTTGTTACATCATTCTCAATCAGAATAATTGGACTTTCCTCTAAGATATAATGTTAATTTTGATTCAATACTTTGCTGAAATTCAAGCATACTATGCTTGTGGTGTTTCCTTGATCTATGAAAGGAAGGAAGGAAGGAAGGAAGGAAGGAAGGAAGGAAGGAAGGAAGGAAAGAAGAAGAAAGGAAGAAAAGAAAGAAAAAAGGAAGGAAGGAAGGAAGGAAGGAAAGGAGAAGAAAGGAAGGAAGGAAGGAAGGAAGGAAGGAAGGAAGGAAGGAAGGAAAGAAAAAGAAAGTTATTTTGGCATGGCTAGGATCTTTTGATGAAGCTGCAATGACTTTTAAGGATCAATGAATATTTTTTCTGAATGTTCACAAAATATCTCTTTGTAAATCTCTCTATATTTTTTGCCAAAATTTGAAGTCAAGCTCAATGGCCTATTTTTAAGACTTTATGTTGTTGTTTCTTTTAAAAATTGATGCATTTGTCTAGCCTTATGGCACCTCTTCTATTCATGACAAATTTTCAAAGGTCACTATAGTAACTCAGCAATCATATCTGTCAGTTCATTGAATCTGGGCTGAATAGTTCACAATACCTCCCCACTGGGGCCCTAAAGGGATTGGCTTCCTGGGTCACTTGTGTCATAAGCAGTTTGACATCCATCTTCTAGCAGACTGGTACAGGGTTGCTTAAGTTCTTCATTTTGCTAAGCAAAAAACTATCCCCAAAACATTCCCAGGCACCCAGAATATTCCAGAGCTAACACTTGAAGTATCCAGTTGAAAGGTCAACCTCAAGCAGCAGAAACCAGTGGTTTCAGGGGAAGCTATAGGATTTTCTTAGCATTGGGTCTGGTGGATTCATAGGAACTCTTTTGCTTGCAAAACCAGGAGGATTGGTCTAGGCATGGCCCTCTCTTGTGGTTGTGTCTAAAGTCTGGGTGAGGGGTATGAGCCAGAGTTGAAATGTTCTAAGCTTTCTAAGTAAATTGTTGTTCTATACTGACCACTTGGACTTCCTAATATACTACTTTGTGCACTTATAATGAGTTGGTCAATATGATATCACAGAATTTTAGTGTTGCAAAGGATATAAAAGTTCACCTAGTTCAAATGAACTGAAAAATAGCCATCCAATCTCCAGTGGACAATCACATACGACTGGAAATTTCTTCCTGAGGTAGCCAAGTCTAGTTTTGATAGCTCTAATTATTAGGAAGTTTTCTTTGTATTGAACCAAAATATGCCTCCCTAAATTTTTTTACTCATTTTGTCCCAGTTCTGCCCTGTTGGCCTAAGATGAACAAGTTTAATCCCTCTTTCATATTAGGAGGCATAGGTACCTGTTTCCATTAACAAAGTTGTCTTTCTTCTCAATCGTAACTGATCACATTAAAGGTGACATGCATTTATTCAAGAGGTATTCATTAAGAGCTTACTATGGGTCTGGCACTGTGACAGATTCAAAGGATATAAAGACAAACCAGTCTCTGCCTTCAAGGAGTCCATATTCTGTTACAGAAACATAGAATTTGAGAGTTAAAGAAATCCCCAGCAGACATCTTAGTCCAATCCAGATCCAAAAGGAATCCTCATTGTAACATACCTACTAAGTAATCATTCATTTATTGAATTTACATTCCTCTTTGTTCTGACATCTCTTTAATAACACTTTCACTCCCTACTTCTAAAGATTGTGAAGAGAGCATTCTCTAAGTTTTTAAACATTACTATTTCAAGGAACTCCAGATGATTGTACCTGCTTCTCTAAGCATCTCTCATTAAAAAAAAATTAAAAATAAAAACTTCTTGATGAAAGGTCTGTGTACGATTCTTAGCACCACTTTGCAGTATCAATCACCAAAGTATTATGAAAGCTCTTGGACAAGAACTATTAACCAAACACTAATCATATACTTCTAGGGAAAAGTAGCAGGGATCAAGATCAGGGGATGCCAGGTTGAATAAGTCTTCCTAAACAACCAGGGGCCAAGCTGCAGACAGTTCAAGAAAGAAAGGAGAATTCAGGCTGTAGTGGTAAGAGAACATTCCCCTGCCACAATAGTTTCTGTGGTGATATTTTTCATGAAAAGGAGAAAATGCATGTACTTTCATTCTCCAAACCAATCTCCCAGAAAGAACTGAAACAAAAATAGAGTTCACCAGTGAATGGAAAGTGGACCATAGTGGAGGACAAATGCTATATTTTTCTTGTGTAGAGAGCCATCTAGTCTTAATAGTTTTGTTTTATTAATTGTTTTTCTCTAACTTTTAGAAAACTACTGGCACCAGGAAGTAATAATAAGTCTCCCCTCATATCACACAAACATGTGACTGTGAAGTATCCCTCTTCCAACAACACAAGACCCAAGCCACCAGATCTGAGACCTCATGGTAAGGTTGCTGCCTAATGTGAGCTTTGTTTGGTGCTCTTTAAGTTCAATCATATACAAATACATGAAGGGACTATGAGTTCATCACCTTAGGGAACTCACAGATGGACAGTGTATATGATTTAATAAGGCACATACAGATTAAGACACTTGCCCAAGGTTGCACACTAGCAATTGTCAAACACAAGAGATGAACCCCAGTCTTTTGGACTCCAAATCCAGTTGTCTAACCATTACATCAAAGTGATTCTGTAAATTCAGTCATCTCCCAAATAAATTTGCTCAACCTAATGACATTTTCTCATTGATACATCACAACTAAGCCACACCTCAAAGTTAGG
>CM053588.1:122507868-122539706 GCA_028646515.1 Pseudochirops corinnae | reverse complement strand
CAGCACGAACAAAGGCAGAGGTGAGCATGAGTACTGAATACCTGACTGACCTTGGGGAAATCACTTAACTTCTTGGGGCCTCAGGTCTCTCAATCTATAAAATAAAGGCTTCAATTAGATGATCTCTGAGGTCTTTCCAGATCAAAACCTATGATTCTATGGCATATCTGGGGTATGAAGAAGAGATTAGTCTGGGAAAAGCAATAGAGTTTTGTCAGAGAACAACAGAGAAATAAAATAGTGAAGAAACAAGGCTGGATCAGATTATGTAAGTCTTTGAAAGTTGGACTTGAGTCAAGAGCATTCAAGCAACAGGAGTCTTTATAGATGTGTAAACAGAGGGCCAACATCACCTTATATCTGTATAGATATATTCCTATCCAAGTTCCCTAATAAATTGAACAAAGATGACTCAAAAGAACACCTTTTCTTATCCTCTTCTGAGCCCTTCTGCAGTGAACCAATTTCTGCTTTAATGTTCATCTGCTTTAATGCTTAGTTCTAAAGGCCACAAACTGGTAATTGGACTATCAAATCTATTAGATGTAAGTGATTTAGGTATAAATTATAACTCATTCCCTGGATGGTAGTGGATAGCATTGCCTGCTCACTACCACCACGACCACCACCCACCCACCCACACACCCACACACATCCACACCCACACACCCACACACACACACACACACACACACACACACACACACACACCCCACCTCATTTCCCCTCCATTGTAAAATCTCTGTCTTACGTGCCTCTTTTACATGAGATAATTTCCCCCATTCTGGTGCATCTCTCTTTCTTACTCTTCCATTCTTAGACTCACATTCATGCCTTTTGTCTAAGTAGATTCCTTCTAACTGTCCCAATAATGATAAAGTTCTTAGAAGTTAGATGTATCATCTTCCCATATAGGAATGTAAACAGTTTCATTGTATTAAGGCCCCTGTGATTTCTCTTTCATATTTACATTTTTATGCTCTTCTTGAATCTTGTGTTTGAAAGTCAATTTTTCTGCAAAAGAAAATCTGCAAAAGCTCTGGTCTCTTTTATCAGGAACGCTTTAAAGTTCTTTCATTAAAAGCCCATTTTTCCCCTGAAAGGATAATGCTCAGTAGGTTATTCTTTATTATAATCCTTGCTCCTTTGCCTTCCAGAATATTATATTCCAAGTCCTTTTCTCCAATAATGTGGTAGTTTCCATGTCGATGTGATCCAGGGAGAGCTCTGGTCACCACCCTCCTGGTCTGCATTGTGATCCTGTGTGGGGCCTTTTCTCCCTCTCAACCACAGGTAGTAACCATTCCTATCCACTCTGGAATTGCAAGTCAGAATTGGGTAATGGGTGACAGAGCTGCCTAATGGTGCCTGGTTCTGTGCTCATTGCCAGCACAAGGGGCCTCAGTAATACCTTTCTGACCAGCTTAGTCCCCTTTGGTGCTGCCACCACCACCACTGGCTGCTGCTGCTGACTCCAGGTGCTACTGAAACCAGGTCCCCCTCCAAGGGTCTCAGGTAAAACTCTCTTTTGGTCCTCCTAAGGTGCCCAGGGCAGCAAAACTAAGATACCATGACTTTTTTTTAAAATCACACTCAATTTGATCTGAGGCATTTTTAAAAGTTCTTTAGAGGGTTGGGTGGGGAGAGCTCAGCAGAAATGCTCCATTCCCTCCAGCATCTTGGTTCTCTTTTCACGTATTCTTACGTGAAAATTGCAATCACTCTGTGATATAAGAAGAGCCAACATTATCCCTATTTTGCAAATAAAGGAACAGGCTCAGAGAAATTAAATACCATGGGGTTATGAAAGTGGTAAAGCTGGAACTACAAAATGAATCTCCTGATGCCTGGGCTAGTGATCACTCCTCCACATCAGTCAGGTTCTCGGTGACATGGCAGAAGTCAAATCTGCTGGCAGCAATATACTGGATAAATTGGAACAAATTTGTTTAAGTGCCACAGACAGTTTGGAGGCAAGGGTCCAGGAGTAGTTTATTCTGAGTAAATGTCTGAAGTGAGATGTTTTCTTTTTTTTTTTGCGGGGGGGAGAGGGTTGGGGTCAGAATTGTTTTCTTTCTGTCTTTCTATCCCCCTACCTAGTACAATGCCTTGATAGTAGTTAATAAATATTTGTTGAGTTGAAATGGAAAATACTTTGGCAACTGTGAAAAATGATAGTGTAAGGTGGTATTACTGTTGATGGACTCCTGATCACAGCATTCACAGGTGCTCTCTCTCTCTCTCTCTCCCTTCCTCCCTCCCTCTCTGTTCCTGAGGTGCTATGATCTAAACAGGTGTGGCCACCATTCTCCTGCCCTGTGAGCAACCACAAGCACTCTTGACTCTAGACCACTGTGACCAGGATCCTGGTCCACTGTGGTCTCATGCTCTAGAGTGCTAGTGCACATCCTCACCCTGGGGCTATGACCCAGGATCCCTATATGGGCAATGCAAAAGAATCTTTCACCCAGTGTCAGCAAAGTGTTCTTTGTAATCTTTTGACCAGTTGCCCCATCCCCTTGCCTTCTGTGAGCTGAGGGCTCCTAGAGTCATTGCTACTGATTGTCACCACTGAGGTCTGCCCCGATTTGCTGGGGGCAGGGCTTAACTGCTGGCCTGTGTGGCAAAGCCTGCTGTTGACTTGTCCAGGCCATCTGTCTGGACTGCACTCTACTCTCACCTCATTGAGATAGACCTTTCCTGTCAACCTTCTAAATAGCCTTGGGCTGGAAAATTGTTTCACCCCATTCTTTTGTTGGTTCTACCATTCTAGAATCTTGGAGGTGTCACTTTAAAGTTGTTTGGAGGAAAATTTGTGAGATCTCAAGGTGAGTTCCTGACTTATTCCATCATCTTGGCTCTGTCCTATACCCTCCCCCATCCCAACCCCCACACACACTAGAACAGGAAGCAACTTCAAAATTCATCTAGTCCAATCTCCTCTTTTGTCTGTGGGGAAAATGAAGTCCATCGAGGTATTAAGTCTTGCCAAGGATCACAAGTCATTAGTGGCAGTATCAATGTGTTAGCCCAGGTTTCTGGCTCCAAATTCATTTATTCTTTTCACTGTATTGTAAATAGAAAGGAAAGTTCAAATTCAAGACAGTTCGTAAGTTGACCTAGAAGTAGGTTGAACATGAGGAGTGAAGGTGTCAAATTATATGAGGGAGATTAGATTAGGAATTGAGGGTATCAGGACAGCAAGTGGTCAATTGTGGGATTTGGGAGAAAACCTTATTGCACTGTTTGAACCTAGCCCTGCATAAGTGGGAAACTGGATTACTGATACCTGCTATTTACAGACCCTTAACTGAGGTCCTAGGTTATGCTGATCAGAAATTCAGAGAGATCCAAAGATTGATCCAAGTTTTCTCACAACTGTACATCTCAAGCAACACATATGTCTTATCTTAAAACTGTGCCCATACTGATCAGTTATTCTTTCCATGTTCCTTTGTTTGTAGACACAGGGAATGGGACATGTCATTTTCTCAATTCAGGGAAGAGCACCTATTCACTCTCTCCTTCTCAATTTGGAAAGTCTCTAATCTTTCATCCATTAAGAAATCAGATTACCTAATGTTGCATTTTCCTTTTATTTAATTGGCCTTGATTGTTTTTATGTATTAAAAGCCTGTCTCCCCTTGTATTCATGATACAGGCCTAAGCTGTAGAGATCTGGTCCTGGTTTTTTGGGCAATTGGCATGCATTGCTTCATAAGTCAATATGCTTGGAATACTGAACCTTTGTTTTCTTCAGCCGCTTCATCTTTCACCTATCACAAACAAGAAGGCAGAAGGGAAAGGGGCTAATTTGGAGAAAAAGATGAATTTATCTTTTGGTTTTGTTGAGTTTTAGATGACAGCAAGACCTCTAAGTGAATTAGTCTTTCTGGCAGATGAAATACAGGACTGAAGCAGAAAAAAGAGGTCAGTGACGGATATTGGATTGCAGGTTTACCCCTACAGAAGTGGTAGTTGAAGATAATGTATTCATTCACCATTAACATTAAATACAATCCTTTGAGAGCTGGGTGCTGGAGCAGCATGGGGATAAAAAGACAAATAATACCCAAAGGGATCTTTTGGGGCCTAATTTTTAATTTTTTAGGGAAAAAAAGGCAAATTGGAGTGACTTCTATTTGGGTATAAAAAAAGTACCTTATTCGGATCAACTGTCAAACTGGAAAATGTAACAGGTAAACGCCGCAGTGTTTCACCTGCATAACCAGTAGCTCAAGAAGAGCTAAGATTCTGAGTTCGTACTTGTGCAAACTCAGCCAACGTACCTCTTCCTCCCTTGTGGCCTCATTGCCTCCCCAGTTAGGGTAATGTTCAGTGTTAGTAGGGCAATTACTTGGGAAGCATTTGTAATTTGTTACCATAGTGTAAGGGATGGGGTGGAAAAGATGGGGAAGAAATATCTTTTCCTTTTCATATGACTTCAATCTTCTTGGGATAAGCAACTTACATAATGCAAGAGGAGTAATTCATAAGGGGTTCAAAAAGGTGCTGAGACATAGTACTGTACATTGCATAAACATGAGGGCAACACCTGAAGATAAAGTATCGTTCTCTAGCTTTTTGGCAATCTTCATGTTTCTTGGAAGCTTTTGGGGTGTGAGTGCTGACTGCATTGTCTTCCTCCCTTTCCCTGCTTTGTTCCTTCTTTTCCCTGAAGAAGGAATCTAGGGTTTGGTTGCTGTTCTTACTTTGTTTCCTATGCTTATTCATGGTCGCCATTCAATGGCTTTTTTTTTGGTTTTTTTTTCCTAGTTCTGTGGAACTCTGCTTCCAGGGGAAACAGCTCTGTCCCAAATTGCTGGGGTTTTCCCAGCTGCCGGGGCTTTTAGGAGGCTGCTGGGGCCCTCCCCAGCTCTGGCTCACTGAAAAAAAACCTCAGGACCCCCACCCCAAGATCGCGATCCAGATCCAGGCCACTCAACGGGAGAGCACTTGGCCTCTGAACAATCGCTGGGCCCCCCTGCTGTCTGCAGGCCGGGAGCTCTGAAGCGGCCACGTGGAGGCGGGTAAAATTTCGTTCTCAAAAGAAAACCAAAACATCTTTTGCAGCTGTAGGAAGGCTCATCAGAGGTCCCAAGTCAGCCATGAGGGTAGTCACCAGCAAATACAAAAGGAATGGGTTTAAGAATTAAATGTTTACCTTTTGTCAAACTTCATCATCATTCCAGTGAATACATGCAAATAACTGGAAATCATGGTCAGTCCAATAGGGAAAAAAAGGAGGGAAATGAGGTAGGAACAGGACTATTTTTTCTAAAACCCAATACTCCAGATTCAAGGAGTCTAACTTTATATTCTTATAAAAACTGACTTGGCAAAGAGAAGGTAATTAGGATAAAGCAATAAAAAGGGAGGAAAAAAGCATTTATTGATTCCGTTTGATCCTTGTAACAGCCCCAGGAAATGGGTGTTATTATTATCTTCCGTAGAGTGTTAGATTCAGTTTGGCCCCAGAGGGCAATCCTGGAGCAATGAATGGAAATGGAACGGAAGCAAATAAACGGCTTGATGAAAAAGAAAAACTTCCTGATGGTTAGTTATCCCTAAACAGAATGGGCTGCTTAGGAAGCCAAGCTTTCCCTCCCCCTCTTTGGAAATATTCTGGCAGAAGCTGTATGACCACTTGCCAGGTATGTTACAGAGAAGATTCTGTTTTATGCACGGGTTGGACTAAATGGTGGTTGTGGTCCATTACAACTCTAAAATTCTGTGATTCTCATGTGCAATGAGAACAGAAGTCATTTGCTCTCTATTCTTTCTATGCTTAAAGAGACAACTCTAAACACTACTCACCCTCTCTCCAGGATCCGTGTCCCAAGCACAGCAGTCCCATTTTTACCTTAGTTAGACACCCTACTTGAAATAACAGACCCAGAGGCCATCAGTATAAGTAAATTTATTTCTATGGCAGAAGTGGTTGTCTCAACAATAGAAAAATAACACTATTTGCAGAGTCAGGAAGTACAAATATACCTATACACATAGAACCTATGTAGGTATAACCTATGGCATATGTCCTAGTTTTTACACATCAGCAAGCCATTCTGGATTTCACAAGGAGCAAATACACAGCCAGTCAAGTTCTGTCAATGTGTGAGATGAATTAAGTGCTAGGCTTCAGTTCTACAAAACAGAAAATACAAAAGATCTAGTTGAAAGATGTTTCTATTTTCTCTCCCCCCTTTTTTTTTAAAGTGAAAGTAGTGCTCATGAAAGGTGCTAAATTGATCAATGGAAGACTTCAATTCCCAGAACCAGTCGAGGAAGCAGTAGCTCTATACCCCAAGCCACCAACTGTGACTGGACAAGGGGTCATGACCTGAGCATGGAGGAAGCACCTCCAGTATGAGGGAGAGGGTTTTCACCAATTTAAATAAATCCTTAGCTTCTGTGACTAAATGCCAATGGAGCTGGTGAAACAAATACTATTCCTTGAGGTAGGGCATAGAGAAGAAATCCATTTTGTCTTAGCAAGTATTATGCCCCTCCCCCCAACTCCTTTTTGTAAAAGCCTAAAAAATTGCAGCAGGGTTTAAACTCATGTACAACTGCAAAATATCTATCATGCTCACGCATTTGCTTGTTCAAGTTTTCAGTTAATATAGAGAAGATAGATTTTTGTAGGACTCAAGATGAAAGGGGACGAATTCTTTAGCTGTGTCTACACAGGTCTGACACTGACAAAAATATCCAAAGTCATTAGGATAAGTTGAACACATTTTAGGTAAATCACTAATGATTCCTGAACTGCTGAGTCTTAAATGGCTGTTTGTGAACTGAAGTGTATGTTGGGGAAAAGAGTTATTATCATTCAATACACTATAAGATAACTAACTACACTTTTCTACATATATAATATTTAATGTTTTGGTATTTAAGTACCTCTACATAAACCAGCATGGATTTATTTCAATTGTCTGTAGTTTTAGGAGCAAAGTTAATATAACACTGAAATTACACAATTAGCCTAAACATGAAGGTGCTTATGAATTCTGGACACATACTATACAACATCCTAAGTAACATTACTGAATGGAAGAGAATAGCACATTCAATTTTCCTATTGTGAAAAAGCTATCTCACATAAAATACGTACTACTTCGTCACAATGAGTTATTGCCTACCACAATTTTTTTTATTTTAAATACACTAACAAACTGACAGGAAAAACAGCTAAAAAAAAAAAAAAGCAACAATTTGTTGCTACTTGATTTAGAGAAATCCTACCTATGACTTATAAATCCTTACATGAAGATATCCATTACTTATTGAAACTTAGAAAATTCATTTCAAGTGGCCCTCCCTCTGAATACGAAGCCGTTCTTTTTCTATCTGTAAGCGTTCCTTTTCAATCTGAAGTTTCTCAGATTCAAACTTCAAAAACTGCAACCTGTCTTTTTCCAGTTGTAACCGTTCTTTCTCAAGTTTCAATTTCTCAGTCTCTAAATCCAGGGGCTGCAGAATGCTTTTTTCTGCTTGGCCGAGATCATTTTCCAAAGCAGGTTTCTCCAAATGGACAACCTGTAACCTCAATTTTTCTCTTTCAATCTGTAATCGCTCTTTCTCTACTTGGAGTCTTTCATGCTCCATGTCTAAATGCCATAACCGTTCCTTCTCAATTTGCAGTCGCTCCTTTTCTATCTGTAGTCTTTCTGCCTCAATATCTAGCCGTTGCTTTTCTATCTCAAGCTTTTGTTTCTCCAAGCTTATAAGTAAGTACGAATCATCATAGGCAGACTGAGACTGTATTGAGGAAAGAGTCCCAAACTCTTTGATGTGGGGGAAATCATCAAGCTCGTTTTCCCTCTTGGAATCTGGCACCACAGAGGATAACATTTCTTCTTCCTCCTCCTCCATTTCAAACTGCAAGAAAAGAAAAGAGAACCGTTTAAGTATTTATTTACAACTTCAGTGAAAGCACTTTAATTCCCAACATTGCTTAAAATCTGGACTGCTTAGCCACACAAAATAAAATCACACACTAAAATTCCCCAAATGTCAAAGCAAAAATATGAGTTTTAACAGCGGTTCTCAACCTGTGGGTTATGTTCAATTTAAATACATCCTGCTTATCAGATATTTACATTATGATTCATAACAGCAGCAAAATTACAGTTATGAAGTAGCAACGAAAATAATTTTATGGTTGGGGGTCACCACAACATGAGGAACTGTATTAAAGGGTCGCAGCATTAGGAAGGTTGAGAACAACTGAGTTATAATGAAAATCTGAAGACTATCATAGGAAACATGTTTCTATGTATATATAAAGGTGTGTATTTGTGCATGTATGTATAAACAAATATAATCATACATATACAAATATTTTTCTCCAGTCGAGGAAGGATTACATGTTAACACTGCACACAGAATCACACTAACCACTTACTTCAAAACTCTGTGGACCCTTCGCTTCCTCCACCTCCTCTTCTTCCTCTTTGACTTCTGTCAAGGAGCCATCTGCTTCCTTGAAATCAGCTGTATTTTGCCAGTCCAAATTAGACTCATTTGGAAACAAAATCTTTTCATCCAATTCTTCAGTGAGAGAGTCATTGAAATCTGGTGATGAAATGGGGAAACCAGAGCCCACCAGCTTTATGTTTGCCTTCAACCATTTCCTTTTCATAAGTGCTCTCCAGTCCAGGTATCGCCTTTTCACCTCAGTCCCTGTTCTTTGTTCTCCTTCCCCCACAGCATTCACACACTCAGCAATCTCCTCCCAAGCCTTCCGTTTCATCTCATTAATTGTTGTATTGAGCTGCTTGGAAAATATTACTTCTTTCCTCTTTCTAATTTCTTTCAAAAGGGTCTGAGTTTCTTGAACACTAAAATTGCTTTTCCTTTTTCTTTTCAACTGCTTCATTTTCCCAACTTGCATAGAATTTTTACTGTCACAGCAATGTGAAAGTACTGAATGATCTCTAAAAAGTGCAGGTACCAAAGACAATCCCTAGTTGGCGCTTTGTTTTTAAATTATTGCTCTCTACTCAGCTAGAAGCACAGGTTGGATCCTAAAGGGAAAAAAGAGTAAAGAAATCAATCAAAAAATGCCAACCAATCTCCAACACATATGGTGCATATTTCCATGTAATAAACTCTGTTCAATAATAATAAAGAATCATTATGCCAAAGTGGCCATTGAGAAGGGAAACAAACACAGCTGTATTCTTTTAATACTTCAATTTATAGTAAAAATGTAGGGGTATATTGGAAGTTCCAATGGGAGGAGTTATTCCCGGTGAGTGTTGGCCCTGCCCTGTTATGTCCTACTGCCTATGGGACCCAGGACTAACCATTTAACCTCTCAGTGACCAGATGGCTCCTTAGATTTTAAGTTGCAGAGTTGTCATGGATCTGCATTATTCAAGAAAATTTCCTCACAAGGAGTTTCTTTTATCAATAAAAGCACAAGTCTAGACCTTGCATTCTTACCCTGCCTCATAAGAAAAAAAACAAAAACCCGAAAACTTAACTTCACGTGGAATAAATTTTGAACAACTATCACTGCACTTGCTAAGGTTGAGATGATATCACCACCTAAAAGGCCTCTTTAGTTCTTTGGTGTTTAAAGTAGAGGTCACTTAAAGAATAGCCAAACAACAACAGCAAAAACTATAAACCGCTACTGGAGATTAATCATAATAGTACATGTTTAGTTACACTGTGACTTCTGTTTACTGAGTCCTTTTCTCACAACAGCCTTGGAACCTATAGTAGGTACAATTATTTTCATTTCAATTTTATGGATTATTATTTTTTAAATTTTTTTTTTTTTTGCGGGGGAGGGAAGGCAGGGCAATTGGGGTTAAGTGACTTGCCCAAGGTCACATGGCTAGTAAGTGTTAAGTGTCTGAGGCTGAATTTGAACTCAGGTCCTCCTGACTCCAGGGCTGGTGCTCTACTCACTGTGTCACCTAGCCTCCCCAATTTTACAAATTATTAAAACACTGAACCCCTGATTTCCTAACTTGCTTTGATTATATGTCTAAGTAGATGGTAGAGATGGAATTTAAATCCAGAATTTTCTGACTCCAATTCCAGTCCCTTTTCTAAGACTTTCTCCAACAATGAAAATGGGCTATTTATCTGAAAATCAGTAGTTTTTAGTTTCCTAAGATTAAGTGACTTGTCCATAGTCAAACAGCCAGTCTGTGTCAGAAGTAAACCCTGGTCTACCTGACTCCAATGTTGGCCCTATATCTACTATGTCACATTGTCTCTAAGGTCTCACTAAAATTTGATGAGGATAAATATACATACATACATATATGTGCGTGTGTATATACATATACACACACTCATATATACACATACGCATGTATATATATATGTGTTATAAACATGGAGAAAGAGATTTCCCACCCCCTCAACAAATGCTCACTTCTATATTAAAGGTCAGTAACTTCATTTGAATTCCTATCTCCTTCCTTCCCACCAAATATATATATATGTTTGCATATATATACATATATATGCACATTTCATATATGAATGCATTTATCTATAGACATATATCCCATATACACTATAATATAATAGATATATACATGTTATTGTATATCTTATGTGTGTATATTCAATAATTCCTGATGTCTCTAGAGTTTTCTGCTAGTTTCTGACTTCCTTCTCTCTCGTAAGGCCCCTAACACATTCACACAAAATTCCATATGATGTACATTTGTACTTTATCATCATCATCATCATCAATCATTAAAGTGACTTGCAGCTGCTTTTCTTCTGAGAACTTTACAACAGCCTTGAATTTCACAATCAGGTCAGGGATCATCAATATAACAAGAAAACAAACAGGGTTGAAAACAGTGCTACTGAAATGCATTTAATAATGTATCATGGGCCAAAAACCTTAATATGAATTATTAACAATGGGGTAGATTCTTTTCTAAGTATGCCCCTAAAGGATGGGAAAAAGGTTTTCCTCCAATTTTTAGCACAATCCATTGTTCTAATGGAGAGAAAGGAGAATAGTAAGAAGTCATATTAATGACTACGGGTTTTGCCTTCACCCTGTGCGGTTTACAGAGTTGTAACAAGGTGACCAGACAGTGGAGCTCTTTAACTGCACACTACAGCTTTTGCACCAGGTATATTTGGAGGTAGCTAGGATGAAAGCTAGGTGGCATAGTGGATGCAGTGCCATGCCTGAAGTCAGAAAGATTCACCATCTTCCTGAGTTCAAGTCTGGCCTCAGATATTTACTAGCTGTGTGACCTTGAACAAGTCACTTTGTAAAATGAGCCAGAAAAGAAAAAGGTGAACAATTCTAGTATCTTTGCCAAGAAACGCCCAAATTGGGTCATGAAGACTTGGACACAACTGAAAACAAATGAACAAAAAGGATGAAACTGGACACAACACCCAGTCTTCTCACAAAACTGAACCCTCTCAGGTGTTTCTAGACACATAATTTTTTTTTTCTGAAATGCTGATACTTTGCTAAGTTCAAATTCATTGTAAACTGCCAGCAATTGAGGGTTAAGTTCTATTCTACCTAAACTAAGCCAAAAGGGGAACCATTTAAGAGAATCCGTCACAATAGTGAAAAAGATCCCCTACTAGCCTAGGGTATAATGTGTACAGAGTACATATGTGAATGCATACATATTTATGTGTATGTATATATGTATCTATATGTGTGTATGCAGTATTTATATATTATTGTTGTTCTAAGGATCATAGACTCCATAGCTATTATAAATTAAGGGACAAAGTAATTTAATAGGATATTTTTCTGGTCTAATGTTATAGCAGATACATTACATACAATAATTATTAAGTGCTAAGTGGTTTAGTTTGGGGAAAATGTTTAAATGATGTGGGATTTTGATTAAAGGGAAAAGAAAATTTCCCATTTATGCTTGTGTACAGGTATCATAAATGTGGGACAAGACAATTCTGGAAGAGAATACTATCAGGCAAATTTTTGCAAAACTAGGAAAAGGTTTGAAGTAGTTATGAAAAGAGTACTAGTACTACAGCAAAAGCTATAGTATAGTTCAAGAGCTCCACTGTCTGGTCACCTTGTTACAATTCTATAAACTGCACAGGGTGAAGGCAAAACCAGTAGTCATTAACATGACCTCCTACTATTCCCCTTTCTCTCCATTAGAACAATGGATTGTGCTAAAAATTGGAGGAAAACCTTTCTTCCATCCTTTAGTGACATATTTAGAAAAGAATTCACCCTGTTGTTAATAGTTCATATTAGGGTTTTTGTCCCATAATACATTATTAAAAGCATTTCAACAGCTATTTTGAGTAAAATAGCCTAAGTTCAAATTCCATCTTTGCTACTTAATAACTGCAGATGTTAAGGACGTTATTTAAACTTTAGGGACCTCATCCGCATTTTACAAAAGAAGGCCTGCCCTAGAACAGGGGTTAATATCCTGTAACTCCTCCCACATGGCAGTGTGTTAAGAGAAGTAGAATATTAGCCTCCTTGAGGACAGAGGCCATCTTGCTATTGTCTCTCTGTGTCTTTTCCAAAACCTAGCATAGTAACAGACTTGGTGACATGTTTTTTGAACTCTCTCTCTCTCTGTCTCTCTCTCTCTCTCTCTCTCTCTCTCTTCCCTGCCCACACACAAATATATATTCTATAGGCTCTATAAATATGCACTAATTTTCAACCGTATAAAGATGTAAATAAAATGCAAATTTACTTAAAAGCATTATTTTATTCATAGAAGCTTACTATAATTTAGTATTTTAAAAAAATCTCTTAGTTGGAAGGACCCTCAGACCATCTAGTCCAATCCAAGCCTGAACATAAATTCCCTTCATAATAATCCCCACCAATAACCCTCCAACCTTTGTTTGATGAACACTAAAAGGGAGAAAACACTGCATCCAAGACAAACTTCTACTTCTCAAATGCTCTGATTATCAGGAGGTTTTCTTTACAGGGAGACTAAATTTGCCTCTGTAAATTCCACTAGGTGGGCATAATTCTGGTTCCTAAAACCAAACAGAACAAGGATAAACCTTCTCCCATATGATTCCTCTTTAGGTATTTCAAGGCTTTATAATATCCCCTGGAAGTTTCCTCTTCTGCACGACTAACATTTTTTAAACAGTCCTCATACGTCATGAGCTCAAGGCCTTCCTAGATATCCTCTGCATGCCAGTTTCCAAATGAGGGCCACATCTACACAGACACCAATACACTTGCATAAAAATATATGTAGATTGACATTACAAAATGCTATATTCCTATTTTCAAGACCAATAGATACTAATACAACCATTATCATGCAGGAGCATCAGAATTTCTGATATTAAAAACAGTTCCCATGCTCAAAAATACTGGGAGCCATGTGAACTAGCTGATCTTAAAGGCCTCTTCTAGCTCTAAAACCTATGCATAATCTGATGGGAAATCATCCATTTGTAACAATATAATTGACACATATCAATGGAAAGTCAAATGGATGAGTAGATGTTTTGTGACCATATGTGACAACATTTTTAATCTGTAAAGTACAATAAAAATATAAACTTGCTGCTGAGAATGAAATAAAAAAAATTTATCACAGGATATTTTAATAAAGTTTCCATAAAGTCATTAGGAAAGTTAAAGAGAACTTTGTGAATTATAGAAGCTGGAGAAGTCAGTCTATTCCAGCTCTAGATCTAAAGGTCCTATAATTTTTAGCTCCCTGGGCAGACAGCCATTCCAGGCATTCTTTGCCACTAATAATAAAGTCTTGCATGATAGAACTGGTCATTAAGACTGAGCTTTGCTCCAGTTCAGTGTTACCTTACAAGAATTTACTTAGTGGATTTTCCTTAATTGATGATTGATGAATTCCACCAAATCATGACACTAGTAGTATCATGCCCAACTTAACTATACTTCACATTTCTAATCCTATTCTTTTATTCTATTATAAATTCTATTACTATTCTATTAACAGTTAACCAGTCTACCATATGGGAATTTGGTGAGTAAATCACAAGTCTACTGAATATGAAAATATGATTTGACAGCATTGGTTCACAACATCTTAGATGCTGGCCAGCATTGCAACTTGCTGAAGACATATGTTTAATTATTTAGTAGCCTCAACCCCATCCTGCAACTAATTTTCAGGGGCACTGGGGGATATTTTAAATTTTGGGAGAAACATACTAGCTTAACATAGTTCAAAATTTTAATTTTAGATTGCACTACAGGCCTTTTGATGACATTCTTAAATGTATGATGTTTTTGTCTACTTGTACTTCCAGCTACACTAGTAATGCCTTGAATTCTCATTTGTGGCAATTTATTTATCTTTGCAAAGCTAGGTTCCATGGCTGTTGTGATATTTAAAAAAAAAATCACTGCAGAAAAGAAAATGAGGGTGGTTGTGCCCAACTTGATTCCAAGGTGTAGGAAGTTTTATACAGCACCCAACAGGTATACATATCCCATTAGTAACTGTGGATATTTAAGAATGAAAGCAAAACAAATTTTTCTTTCAATTTACAAGTATTTTTTTTCAAATAGCTTTAGGACATAAATACTTATTAAGTTGTTTGGAACTATTTAATAAACATAACTGCTAAGCATTTCTTTTGGCTACTGGTACCATGAAAAAATTCCTGAGGCACTAACAGCAATGTGAGCCAAGAAAGATTGGGAACCTCTGGCTTAGCCAAAGTTTAAAAAAAAAAAGGAAAAAAAGAAAAAACATTTTTATTTAAGTTTTAAAAAATTCTTCAGGTAATCATTTTAAAGTATTTTTCACTGTAGTACCCTTTAGGTCAAAACTTGGGATCTAAATAACAAAACATCATTAAAGCGTGTCATAATTTAAAATACAAGCACATAACAAAAGCCCTCAAAGATCTGCACTATCAAGTCGGTAACCGTGCTCTTCTAAGTTTTTTACAAGAAATAACTATTGTTTGTTATTTTTCATGCTTGCTGCTATCGATTTTTTAAATACTTTTCTTCTTAGAATGTCTGAGCTAAATTAACAAAACAAAGATTGGGCACAAAGAAATAATACCTATCAAGTCTAAGCCACTGGATAAAGAGACTTAACACTAATTCTGCAGATGAGGAAACTCAAGTGTTAGAGACTTTCACTTCTGATTTAAAATCGGGCTACTCAAGCTAAGGGACTTTAATGAGCCAGCATAAAACAAAACAAGACTGCACAGACAGCATCATGGATCAAGCAGACATTTTAGGAAAACTGTCCCCTTCATTATTAGCAAATAAGAAAAAAAAATTGTAAAGACAGAGATATATCATATAAAAAGTTGTAAGTCACCTTCCCATTAATATTACAGCTCAATATGTTACTATACATTGTGTTAACCTATGCCACCTAAAAGAGTTATGACAAATTTGGAAGTATTCAAAAGAGAATAGGAAAAATGAGTGAAGGGTTGGAATTAAACCAAGGTTAACATGTGCCCCAGACAATCAGAGAAGCAACAGCAGCAGGGATAGCAGCAAACAAATAGAAAACCCCCAATATGAGGTAGTACTCTTTACTTGGAAAGGTAAAGGCTCCATCTTGAAGAATCTGATTATTAGGAGTGACTAGGTGGCTCAGTGAATAAAGCAACCAGCCCTGGAGGCAGGAGGACCTGAATTCAAATCCAGCCTTCCCCCCTCCAAAAAAAAGAAAGAAAGAAAGAAAAAAATTGTTTTTAAAAAGAATCTGATCATTAGTTGTTAGGCAAGGATTGTAAGTAGTTAATAATTACTGTTGAGGAAAATTTTCCTGATAATAAAGGTGGCCAAAGACTGGAAAAATGTTACCATGGCAGGGAAAAAATACCTTTTTCTGGAAGTCTTTTTTTGTAAAATACAGGTATAGAGAGTTAGAGACCAAGCTGTGATGTGTTATTTGGGAAGTGGGGAAGAACCATGGAGGACACTTGACATGAAGATCAAGGTCAACCAAGTTCAACCACATCTCAGAATTCTCTCCCCAGAATGGCAGTTATACTATTTTGCATAAAGCAAACCCTATCCCAAGTGTAAAATGTAGAGAATTTGGGGGAAGGAGGCCTTAACTCAACCCAAGAGGTTGTTAGGTCCTAAAAACTTCTGACCATAATTTAGGTAAGAGTTAAGGAGGAAAAAGAAAAAGGGAGACAGCAGTTTGGTTTAGAAAAAGTGGTAACAAAGGAGATTTAAGCAAAGCTCAAAGAGTAACCATATTCTTGACCAAGGCTGTATACTTCCTGGTGCTGTGTGACTGGTAAGTTTGAAGGAAGTTTCATAATCATCAGATGAAAAGTTCTGCTGAGAAGCCTAACTAAGAGAGTTGACCTAGCTTCATAGCTGCTAGATAAGGATATCCACTGGGAAGAACCTCTAGGCCTATGAATTCCTTCATGAATAAGAGATGGAATGACTCCAATAGATTGAGGTGAAGTTACAAATGGCTCTGACAGCAATACATACAGCTGAGGTCTATAGTACAGGAGCAAAAGAAAGAGAAACACAGAACACAATAATTATTGTCCTTTTTCCTAGGAGAATTTATTACCTAACCATGGCACTCCCCAGGGAATGGCAGAGATTGCCTATAAAACCAGTGAAAAAGTTGTAACCACAGCATCCCTAGGAAATACTGTTTCAGAGTATCCTAGGAGACCTAATGCTCCAAAAAAAAAAAAAAAAAATCACACTTAGAGATCAGCTTGGGATAGAGAAACATGCCTGGAGGGTAGACTGGGGGAAAGGGTATTCAGTATGCTTCCCATCTTAGGGTGTGGGGTAGGGGAGAGATGTGGAGAAAATTTATAACTCAAAATCTTGTGGAAATGAATGCTGAAAACTAAAAGCAAATAAATAAGAAAAAAAAAGAACGTGATGAAGAAGGTTACAATAAAGTATTGAACTTAAAAAAAACATGTCTGAAAAAGAGTAAAGTAGAGAGGGATAACTGTGATGGAGTGTGGCAAAATGATGGCTGATGGAGAATGGCAGATTGATACCTGATGTTGAATGACTCTGGCACACCAGCATAATTCTATCACTAGGAGCCTTACATGAGAAGTATTTTTATCTCTATTTTAATAATAAGACTGTATTACAAAAGAAAACTTTTTAAATTCAGAGGTCACATTCAGATTCTTATTTGAGAATGATTGGAGTCATTTATTGAGTGCTTCTCGTGTGTCAAGCATTGTGCTAAGGAACATAAATAGAAAATATAAAACAGAATTCTTTCATGCATGCGTGCATTTGTTAGTGTCCATGTACATATGTGTAAAGACAGGAAGGTGTAAGTATAGTCCAGTCTGAAGACAGGGGAATGGAAAATTCCGAGCTCTTCCAAATAGTATTTTTATTGTTGTGGCTATTTCCACAATAATACTAACAATTCTCTCTACCCTTGATTCCTTCTCCTGTATTAAATTTACTGATGTCTGTCAGCAGGCAGACTATTCATTTTCAGCAGTATGAAAAATATTTCTCAGGTAATTACAGTTTAAATAGTATTTTCTTCCATGGAGGTAAAAAGATGCGATTTAAGAGACACGAGGTGAAATCCGTGAATTTACAACATCCCTAAAAAGCAATGTTTATAGACTCTCCAGTTTAGTCTGTATTAGCAGAAGCCAAATCCTTATGGAAAACCTTTGAATATTCCGTTATTACTATTTCAAAAGATTTTGTGATGTTTTATTTTTATTTCTGGGTTCTAGCAATTTCCCTTGTTTTGTTGTTCTTAGGTGGTTAATATCATTTTGAAAAATTCCCCTATTGTGCTCTTTTTATTCTAAGCATTCATGTGGAATAACTATCTTCTGAATTGCAATGAGGCACTGCTGAAATGGAGGTCAGTAAGAACTGATTCAGAAGGGCAGAAAATGAATACTTTGGGAATAAAGATCTAGTTGTACAAAAATGTACAGAGTATACAAAAGCTAACACAGAAAATGAACCAATAAGTAAACTTCCTAAATGAACTATCTTTCAAGAACTTCAAAGAGATGTTTAAGGATAAAACCAAAATCAACTAAGTCAGGAAATTATTTGATAAGCTTCTGTACCCATACTGGTGCATATACTGACCTGTACCATTGTCAACAGTATGCGGTCCAAGAGGACACTTAAAATATACAGAATCTTAATATTTGCAATATAAATAATTGTGTTTCTAGACAAGGACACTATAAATAGCCAAGAATCGTTAAATAATTTTAAAAGCAGAAGAAAATGGGATCTTGGTATGCTATATCTGCAGAAAAATAATATGGATCTTATATAAAATGTTAAAATGGACTCTTCTGTTTAAATTGTGTAGTTTCACCTCATCCTTACTGTGGTAAGCCAGAGCCGCTGGGAGCTTGGCTAATGCACCATTTTATATAAAACCATCAAAAGGGATAAATAACACAATTCTTACAGCCCTTAAGATATAACATTAAAAAAGCAGCAATTTAAACTTAAAAGCTATTCCTACATTTACCCAATTTGCAAAGTGGCTCTCAGTGACCTCATGACTATTACCTTTCCTTTCATTCCTCATGGCCACAAAAGACCTTGAAGCAAAACTGTTTCTGTAATTGTAGGCTCCACTTCTTAAAGGTAACTCTTGCCATGGGAGATAAGTTCCTGTTTTAGCTCCTGGAAAGCAGAATGCTGGGTTTCTTATTTGTTTGATATGGGCCCCAACAGTACACACCTCACAGCAGTCTTATACCTACAGATACCAATAAGTGCTGATTGGCAACAAATTTTACAAAATCTCTTTTCAGCAGCAAATCCTCCTTTGGAAGAAGAGGAGAAACACTTATCCCCCCGCTGCTGGGTAACTGCAGGGTACCAGCAATGCCCTCCATAAGTTAATTTAGTACAGTCAATTTACAAAACCCACATTCTGTGTTAAAAAACAAAAACAAAACAAAAAATATTGCTGTAGGTCTCATCAAGCAACAAAGTAAGACACAGAGATGGAAAAATAAAGTGAAAGTGCTTGCATGAAGAACACAGGAAACCAATTGCCAGATTCAGTTCACTTAGAATTGGCACAAGAACTAAAACTAATTTAGAGGGAAGAAAATGTATCAGAAAATATTGGGCCATTTGGCATTTCAAACTAGATGTCTTACAGGTATCTCAAATTTAGAATGTCAAAAACTGAACTTGCCATCTTTTCCAGAAAATCTACTCCTTCCAAACTCCCTCTTTCCATCAATGGTATACTTCCAACCATCTAGATTCACGACTTTGGAGTCACCCTCAACTCTCAGTCTCTATCAGCCCACATATGCAACTAAGTGCCAAGGCTGGTCCATTTTATCACCCAATGTCTTGCATAATCCCCTTCTTTCCACTCACAGTCACCACCCAAGCCCAAATTTTCATTACCACTACTCACATGAAATATTGAAATAGGCCTCAATTGATCTCCTTGACTCAAATCTCTCCCCCCTCCAAACTATCTTCCATATTGCTGTGATATCTGGAGTGATATCCCTAAAGTAGAGGTCTGACTCTGTCATTTCAAAACTCCATAAACTTCAGTTACTCCTTAGCAGCCCCGGGGTAGAATATGAATTCCTCTGTTTGGCCTTTTACAACCTGGCTCCAACATTATCTTTCCAGTTGTATTATACATTACTCCCTTTCATACACTTTTCAGTCCAACCAAACTATCTTGTTGCTCCTTGCACATAATATTTAGTCTCTAATCTCTGTTCCCTTGCACAGTCTATCAATCAGACAATCAATTTATTTTATTAAGGGTCTACTATTATGTGCCAGGCACTGTTCTAAATACAAAGGTACAAAAGATACAAAGAAAAAGAAGACAGTTCCTGCTTCAAGCTCATAATTTAATAGGGAAAAACACATGCAAACAACTATGTACAAACTATATACAGGAAAATGTGGGAAAAAAATCAGCTCAGGGAAGGCACTAGAATTAAGAGGGATCAGGAAAGGTTTACCGTAGAAAATGGGATCCAAGAAAGCCAGGAGGCAAAGAGGAGGGATCAAATTCCTGGTATAAAGGACAGCCAGTGAAAATGCCTGGAGTTGGAAGATGAGTCTATTGTGTGAGGTCAGTGTCACTGTATTGTAAAGTAAGTAGGAAGTATAAGGTATACGGGTTTTGGAAAGATGGGGTGGGGCAGATCCACCATTTTGGCAGCTGAGTGGGGAATGGACTGGAGCAGGAAAAGGCTTTTTTGTAGCCAAGAGACTAATCAGCAGGCTATTGCAATAGACCAAGTGTGAGGTGATAAGTGCCTACAGCAAGGTGGTGACAGTGTCAGAGAAGGGGGAGAATTCAAGAGACACAAAGAAAGGTAAAATCAGCAGTCTCAGTGTGGGTAGCTAAGAAAGCTAAAGCAACTCCATTTTGTCTGCAGTTCCTCTATCTTTTCTCTGACCGTTTGTATTGCAACCCCCCACCCTGTCTTTGACCTTCCTTTCTGCAGAGACAGCAAATATCCAGAATAGTCCTATCTATTAACGAGACAGCTAACCTGAGGGGAGCCTGTCCTGTTACTAGGGCCAGCAACTAACCCAGTCCAATCAAGAGGTACCCCATACCCAATTTACCTCCTGCCTAAATTTAGACACATAAACGTTGTCCTTTTGTTCCTTTGATGTGGGTGGGGCTCCCACATCACCAAGCTCAATAACCCCCTGCTGGTTCTTAAATTTCTGGTTCTAGCTCAGTTTCTGGTTCTAGTTTGTTCTGGCACCAACAATTTTACTCACAGCATCCTTCCTCAAGCCAGTAATGCTATCTCTACTCACAATGTGGCAGAATCTCTAATTTCCTTCAAAGCTCAACTAGAGTGTTCCTTCTAGACAAAGCTTTTCCTGAGCCCTTAGTAGTGTCCTACCCCACCCATTACCTAGAAATCCTTTGCATGTGTGTCTATCTTATGTATACTTTTATAATTATATGTTATCCCCTCCCAATACAATGTAAACTCTTTGAGGGCGGGGACTGATATTTTTCTCCTTATGTGTCTAGCACCTAGTGTGATTATCTGTCTGACATTTAATAAATGTCTTGTTGTTTGATAACAATATCAAAAATTAGCATAGAGAATGGTTTTGTCAAAGGCAAAGCATGAATAGCTGACTTCTCTAAAAGACTAATAGGCACCAGACGCAGGATTTGAACCCAGATCTTCCACACTCTAAACCCAGATATCCAATTCACCATTCTGCCTCTATACCAGGAAATAGACATTACAAAATCCAGCAGATCTGATACTGAAAATGAATAACTATTTTGAGCAAAATAATGTAATTACTGTATTGAGAAAGTTTACTGATTATAATTACCTAAGCAGTACCTAACACAACGCTGCACCAATAAATACAAAATAAAATCAATGCCTTTTCTTTAAGTAACAGAAAAGTAATTTATCCCTGATAGGACATCTATTAGACATCAAAGTGAAGCTAATTCCTCCTTTTTTAGGGTTACAAAACCCCTTACAGACATCAAAACTGGCTTCTTGAACTGTTTTTAATCTTTATCACTCCAATGCTTCAACGAATTCATGGTCCCTCCTCATTTCGGGGGTACTCCCTCCAATGATGGTGAGATCAGAACCTAATCCTTTGCAATTCATCCACGTCCTCCCATAAATCCTCCAAAGGCCTACCCAACCCTGGGTACTTTTTAACATTACATGGGGACCAGAACAGAGCTGAACTTTATATCTGCTATCCCTTGCTCTTAGTTTGTATCATTTATAGATATTAAACAGCTGACACATGGAGAACTTGAAAGTATATCAAAGTTGACCTCATAAGGTTGTTGTGGAAAGAGTACTCTTAAGAATTATCACCTCCATTTTACAGATGCTGAAATAAATCTGAAAGGGTTAGATGTCTTGTTCAGCCAGCATCAGTGACAGGTTTTCAGCCTAGGTCTCTCCTAACTTGAAAGTCTACAAGAAAAGCCAACACACATTCTAATATACCATGCTTTACACTAAACAGTACTGCTTTAAGTAAAAACAGTAAGATAAGCTACCTGCCAGAAGAGGCTGAAAATATATCTAGTGATGCTCAGATGACCCCTGGGTTGGATACATGAAAGGAAATCTAGGATACAGTTAAAAACATCAGTATACTATATCTATATGGGAAACCACAGTAGCAAACAGATTAGTCTGTCAACTAGCCATGAGCTTTAGGCTTATTCTTTTCAAACAAGGCTGACCACGAGATGAAGAAGAGTCTTGATTGTTTGGATGGTGTGTAAAGTGGCCAAATCTGTGACTCATCACTGTAGAAAACTAACAATGCAGATACAAATTAATAATTATTCTGCAACTTTACTGTCAGAAAGTTGTATGGGAAACACTGAAAGGCTGAAAGACTTGCCCCAGGTCACAAAGCCAGTAGGTGCCCAAAGTAGGACTCCGACCCAGGTCTTCCTGACTCCAAGGCTGGTAATCTACCCACTACAACATGAAGTATCTGATTATCAACAGGATTCCCAAATAAAAATATTAATTCTAAGCTATAGGACAATTTTAGTTTTTACAATATGAGAAAGATTTTCAGTCATGTGCTGGTCTCTGCACTCAAAATACTCAAATAGATGTATGAACAATACCTCTAATATAGGGCATCCATGTCTTCCCAACCTTTGAGATTTTTGTCCAAATCTTCCCGTAAATTTGCCACGGTAGATTCACCTAATGTGCTGGGAATCTTCTTTGTCTGCTCATAACATTTCCAGGATGGCAGTGGAACAAATAGGCTGTCCATTGGTTGACCCTCATCCTTATCACTGGATCAATACATCTTTGTGCAATAGGTAATATTTGCTTTGAGCAATTAATAGGATTTCTACAGGTGGAGATTGGAATGATGGAAGGTAGGGGTCTGGGTTGGGGAAGAGAGAGGATTCCAAGCTTGTGGAATGGCATGGGCAAAATGTATTGGGAAAGTAGAGTATGATGTCAGAAAAAGAGTACAGCTGCAGATGTAAAATATGGTTGGAGGCTAAATAGTGAGTCATAAGGCTGTAACTAGTTTGGATCCACGGTCTAAAAGACCTAATATGCTAGTTCTAAAAAAATCAACTCAAAATTCATTTCCTGAAAATACTAAGACTAGTCAGTTGCCCAAGACTGAAGTCCATAAATGTTCACATTTCTTAAAATTCAAATATTTTATCTCATCCTGACAGCCAGAGATGACTTCAATATACGAACAATTCAAAACCCCAGTTCACATATATCATCAGAATTGACAACAGAAATGTAAATATACCCCCTGATTAATTTACTAAGAATTGTTCCTATTTGTGATATTACATATGTACATATATACGTATATATTTTGCATGCCCTGTTCTTCTTTGTATTCAAAGTTGAATAGTGACAGGATTGCTGCTACCTATGACAATACTACACATTTTTGAACATTATTTTCTGATTTGTTAAGTACTCACCATTTGCAGAACCTGCTGATGGCTCAGCCTCCTAAAAGTTTTGGCCCAAAGCCTTTAAAGAAAATGATCTAACCTGCTCCTTCATGTGGCACTGGAAACTTGGCTATAAGCCCCAGCCATTGTCTGAAAGTAGAATGTCTTGCCATCTCTGGTTGTCCCATTACAGCTCTCCTCCCAATAGTTGCCTAGCTAGAATGAATTCTGCCACTGAGTCTCTTGCCCACCAATTTTTAAAAATGTGAAAAGATGAAAAGACTTTTTTTGAGTACAGATTAATATGCCACTAATCTATTTCTAAATCCTAATTCCTAATTGAAAGGGGAAAGAATCAGTACTTTCTGCCTCTGCCTCCCCAGTAACTACTTTCTCACTCCCACCTGGCAAAACACAGAGATTACTCTGAAACCTCATCAAAGCTACATATTGATGGCAAGGAATCATTTACTATTTGTCCTTCACAGGAATGCTCCCTGGTACAATAACTTTGTTTTTCTGAAGGGTGATAGAAAAGCAATGGCATTTTCATCCTGGGGCAGGTTTTCGAGATACAATTACTTTGAAAATGAAAAATGGATGACAGAGAGAATTAGACATTTGGTGAAACTACAGTAAGTTCTGCCTAGTAACATTTCTTGAAAAGATTTTTAAAAGGCATTAGTTAACCAGTAGCTACAAAATAATAACTAGAAACATCAAATCCAGGAGGAAGGAAAACACCAAAGTAAACAGACTGCATGGGACAAAATAAATTTTGTTCATTCCTTGCATTCTTACATAAGAGTCATTCCAATGAGGGAAAAACCTGATGCAGTTTATCTTCACTAAAATTTGAGGTACTGGACCAAAGATGTAGGAGGATTGCCTGGAAAAGGGAGAGGTAGGATGTTTTTTATCAGGTTTTCTTAGCAGAGTTTCTAACTAGAAACAATCTATGCCCTGGCCACGCTGGTGTCTAGGCCACTACCTGGGTATCCCAGGGAAAGGCAGCCTGAATGAATTCCAGTGGGTAGTAATGAAGCTGAAGATAGACATTTCAGTCCAGTTTTTGGGGGGGGGAGGGGGCAGGGTGGTTGGTTTTTTTTTTTTGTTCGTTTGTTTCTTTGTAAAGGGTTGCTGGGCCGAAGGAAAGGGCAATCTGGGGTATCGGGATCCTGGTGCAGGATGAGAAAGCCGAAACTGGGGAGTAAAGCACAAAGTCAGGGGCTTAGAGCTGGAAGAAATCTTAAAGATCACCCTTATAGATGAGGGCAGTGATTTGCCAAGGGTCACACGGGTAGTGTCTGGGACGGAGACCTGAACGCACATCCTCTGCCAACCACTTTCCACTACAGTCTCCCGCCGTTGTTGCATCTTGGAAGGCAGCGTCTCATTTTCTAAGCTGCTTGGATATCCTCCCATCCCTCCTTCCTTGTACGCCCCTCCCCCACCTCCTGGCCTTTTTCCTCCGCCGGGAGGAGATGAATGGTGTTCGGTGGGTTTCACTGGCGCTTTGCACCATCTCTCAGCCCCAGGGCCCATAGACCGCGGAGCCAAGGCCGAACCAGGGCCAGGGAGATCCCGGAAGGTCCTGGTTAGCTATCTAGCTCTCTCTCCGGGAGAGGTTATTATGCCTCCCGGGACTGGGCCTCCAGCCTCTCTCTGCGGCGAGATTACCCTCCATTTGGAGAGGAGGAGCTCCGCGGCCATGCACTGCACAAGGAGCACGGGCTGGGGCTGGAGATGCCGCCTCACCTGCTAAGCAAAGCCGCGCCCCTCTCCAGCCTCCACCTGCACAGAAGAATTTCCCCCTTGCGGGAAACACTCACCTGCGGGCCCCACCTGCACCTCCGGAACTTCTCCTCCAGGAAAATAAATAAATTATGCCACCTCTTTCCTCTCCTACCCTGCTGTTCTCTGCCCGCCTCGCTCTACCTTTCCAGTGTTTCCACGGGTGGCGACTGCTGCCACTCAGCAGCTATCGTTAAGCCATTGGTTCGGAAGGATCTGTCAATCTGGCTGATCCGCCCGCCCCAGGGTTAGCGTCACAATGAGAATCGAACTCACGAACGGGTCCCCGGATTCCTTCTCTGGAATGCTGCAGCTCCAGAATTCATTATTTCCACTTCTGCGCTCTCTCTTTGGTGCACGCCGCTGTCTGTCACGAGAGCTCTCGACGGGGATTGGTCTCTTGCGATCTTCGAATCTGTTGGGTTTAAACATGGCAAAGGCAGCCAAGTGTCTCCGGTGACCCAGGTTCTTTACCAGTAGGGGAGAGGAGGAAAAGTGGGCCTGGGTGTACCCCTGGGTCAGACTGGAGGAGGAGACAAACCCCAGGGTAGGTAGAGGAGAGAAGCCCAAGGGTGAAGTGCAGAGGAAAAGGCCGTGTCCATCGTTTCAAATGTGTTCTATATCCCGTCTTTGGAGTGGAACGTCTGTACTTGAATCTTTTGGAGGAGGAATCTTATCCAGCATCCTCCATGAAATAGATGGGGGAGGGCGACCGTGGTTCTTTCTACATCATTTTATTCAGTGTCGCTTTTACATGTAGTATCTTTTTGCCCTTCATTAGTGCTTGATGGCCTTGATGAATGAGTATTGTTTGTACACTCAAAATTAGGGAACCTTTTAAACATATATTGGAGATTTGCATACAAAGTAAGGGCTTTTCTGAATTTAACCTTTGAAACCTCTCTAATGGGTATTTTATTAACACCCACATGCATGAAGGGTATTCATTCATTCTTGTAAAATAAATAACAAGAATGACTTGAGATCTTTTCTATTTTAAATAGAGAAGAGCCAAAAGTACCTGCTTTCTTAGGTACAATTTCCTAGCCTGACACCCTCCCATAGGAAATCTTTAAGCTAGCTCAGGCCACTGACAAAGCCTAGGTCCAAGGCAACCACCCAGACTTGATGTAAATGGAAAATATTTAACAAATAAAAATACGTTAGAACAAAAATAATGTTAATATGTAGGTTTTTTGAGTCAATATGCTGCAGCAGGGATTCTTATGTATGGTTTAGTGGCCCCTATTTCTGTTTAATACCATTGACAGATGGCATTCTAATGTTGAGGTCTAGGCTCTCTGGGACCCCGAAATTCAAGGGCAAACGACTTGTTTGGTTGTGGCCTGGTCCAGGTAGGTCCTGCCTCAACTTTTTCAACTCAAGCCTTCTTTCAGCCCTAGAGATAAGGTTTATTAGAACACCAGTCTGAGTGGGTGAGATTTTAAGAATATGCTCTTTTGGCCAGACTCTTAAGGAATCTGAGCATTTGTGATACTTGTATCTAATCTAAGCGTATTTGTGACTACAAGCAGGCCAGAATCTTAGGGAATCTGAGCATTTTAATGTGGGGGACAAGATAGACCTTATATACAAGAAGACTGTGGGAAGGATGTAGGAGTGGCTAAGTAGTCTAGGATGAATCGGAGGTAACAGAGAAGGACCAGGTGCCCCAGGAGAATGCCAGGGACCTGGGCCATGTGGAAAGGGTCTAGAAGGAATTAAGGAATGGTGGTCAAGGGTGGGGCCACAACAAAAGGCTAGTTGAAAGGAATACTGGGGTGAAAAGATGCCTCATGCCATGGCCAAAGACTTGACCCTGTGGGAAAGTTCAAGGGAGGATTTCCAGAGCCCTTACCTGTCACTAAGACCAACTATTACCTAGTTCAGTTCTTTGAATTGCTATGATCAGTACCACAGGCCCAGTAACAAAATGGCTAGAATATCCCATAAAGACCTACTGCCCTTCTGCTGTGGACCCACTGAATCAGAAAACAAATACAGGAAAAGACAGTTTCTAGTTTGAAATGTCCAATAAGCAGTTGGTGATGGGAGAGAAGCTCTGAAGAGAGCTTTAAAATGGATAGGTAGATCTGAGAATCATCTACATAGAGATAACTAAACCAGTAGGAGCTAATAAGATGACCAAGTGAGATAGTCTAGAGAAAGAAGAATAGAGGGCTCAGGACAGACACTGGGGGAACATCCATGGATAGTGGAGGACAATCCAGCAAAAGATGCTAAGAAGTATTCATACAAGAAGGCAAAAAGGAGAGTGGTGTCTAGAGACACTGTCTAAACCTAGAGTATCTAAACCTAGAGTGGAGAGAGTATTCAGGAAAAAAAATGACCGGTATCTAAGGTTAGAAAGAGATCAAGAAAGATGATGATGAAGAAGAGGTCATTAGATTTGGTGATTGAGATCATTGGTGACTTCAGAGAGCTCAACTAAATGATTAAGTCAAGAAACCATGCTGCAGACAGTGAGAGGGCCAGGTGTGATGTTATATACCTGTAGTCCCTGCTACTAGAGTCCCTGAGGCTGGTACATTGAAGTTCAGTTCAAAGGAGGGATAAAGTAGGTCAGATATCTGTAATAATTCTGGTGCCATACATGGTGAACCCTTATAAGTTGGGAGTCATCAAGATGCCTAAGCAGGAGTAAACCAGCCCAATTCGAAACAGAATATCAAAGCCTCTTCAGCACAATCAGCAGTGGGGTCAGACTCATGAGAGTGGCTGCCGAACTTGTAGTATGGGCAAGATAAGAAACTCAGTCAAAAAAAATTGATGAAAATGAAGGTTTCAGTTGTAGAAGGCTTTCTTAAATAGGCTTACCATGAAAGAGAAGAAAGATGATAGCTAGTAGAGGTAGAATAACTAAATGAGTATTTGTTTTGTTTTGAGGTTGGCAGAGATGTACATGTTTTTAGGTAACTGGGAAATGGCCAGTAGATTGGGAGAAATTGAAGATTGGTGAGAAAGTGAGGATCACAGAGGAGGCAACCTGCTGGAAAATATGGGATAGAACTGGATCAAGGAAATATATATAGGGGTTTGCCTTCACAAGAAGAAGAGACATGTTTCAGGGAGAAGGGCTAGATTACGGGGGGTAGAGAATGAGGGGGGGGTGGGGAAACTCTAGGCCTCTAGGTCCTCAAGTAGAGCCCTTTGACTGAATCTAAACTTCACAGAATAAATCTCCTTAATAAAAGGATTTGTTGTGTAAAATTTGGACTCAATAAAAAAACCACACACAAGGACCACATGTTGCCTCAAGGTTTCAGGTTCCCCACCCCTGAGCTAGAATCTTCAACCTCTCACAAAGGCAAAAATAGTGAGAGAAGACATCTGAGTGATGTGAGATGAGGAAAAAGAGCTGCTCTCAGTGAATGGCCTCATTGTTTTCCAGTGAAATATGAGACAAGATTGTCAGGTTCAAGAATTGGGGTGGGATGGGGAACTTACTATGAATGGATTGAGAAAGGATGAAAAGGTTTGGAAAAGCCGCTGGGGTGAGTGAAATAGTGATTTGATTAGGGAGGTGTAAAAGGATTGCTTTGCTCAGTGAAGGCCCAATCAAGATTATGTAACAAATTTGTAGGGGACTCAGCATGGTTTAGTGATTTTCCCTAGCTCCTTTCACTAGCATATAAATAGGCAGTAGACAATGAGAGTAAGAAAATTGAGGATTGGTTAGCCATGATTGATGATTGATGATGGCTATTGGCAAGAGACTTGAGTGTAGAGGATAGCATAGAATTTAACTAATTTACCATGAGATAGGGAAGGCAAGGCATTATAGCCAGTAAAGGGGTGATGGGCTGGGAAAGAACTAAAGGATATGAGGAACAGGGTGAGGGATAGTAAGACAAAGTGAAAGGGAGAATGATACAAAGTTTTAATTAGATAAAGGAATTTTGGAGTTCATGATTATGGAAGCTGAACACTTGTAGGTGATGGTAATGTCAAGGTTGTGACCTTTTTGTGTTTAGCTGAGGTAGAGTAAAAGAGTAGGTCATAGGAATGAGTACTTTGTAGAACTGGGAATATAAGGTATTTGAGGGCATATTAGTGTATCTGTTGATGTCCTCTAGTATAAAAGCAAGAGTTGGAGAGGAAAGACTGTGTTTGGCAGGAGAACACATGAGTTTTGGGGGACTCAAGCCTCTAAGGGGTAAACACACAGGATGGCTGCTAGCAGGTGTTCTAGCATTAGCACAGGTTCACTCTTGATCCAGGCTGACAGGAAGAGAGGAACAGAGACACAATAATGAGTTAAATAAAAGCTAGCTTACTTTATTCCAGTCTATTCTTCTCAACAGGGTTGCTCATAGTGGGAGCACCAATTTCTACTGCTTCCCTAATTACCCTTTTCACAGGGGCTGTTGAGAATGGTATGGGACAGGGCAATAACCCTTATGTCTTGATAGGGCCAGTTTAGAAAGGCACAGTGCTCCAGCTTGTGCATTCCCTTAAATCCCCTAAGCCTCAATGGGGGATGGTTGAGACAGGTACATGCATTTCTCTATGCATTATCCAAATCACAAATCCCCTATGGCAGCAGTTCTCAACCTATGGGTCGTGACCCCTTTGGGGGTCGAACAGGGTAACCTAAGACCATCGGAAAACATATTTCCAATGGTCTTAGGAACAGAGACACCGCTCCTTTATCTGTCTCCAGGCGGATCCACCCACATGCAGATACACCCCCATATGAGTATTAAAGGGTCATGGCATTAGGAAGGTTGAGAACCACTGCCCTATGGCTTCCCACTTACTGACTAGTGCCCACTTGCTTTATAGGGCAAGGGAAAAAGAAGGCATCTTGCCAACATTAAGTTCACAAGTTAACTTTAGCAATGTTGTCATTCAGCACAAGAGTAGTAAGTATTATTTATGTCATTCCATATCTGACTGTGCAGTTGCAGTAGGACTGTCTATCACTATGATTCTAGGAATTACTATATGGCAATGGTTCTCAACCTTCCTAATGCTGCGACCCTTTAATACAGTTCCTCATGTTGTGGTGACCCCCAACCATAAAATTATTTTTGTTGCTACTTCATAACTGTAATTTTGCTACTGTTATGATTCTATCTGATATGCAGGATGTATTTTCATTGTTACAAATTGAACATAACCCACAGGTTGAGAATTGTTGCCATATAGGATCCTTGGAACTATTCTGGGAGTTACTAGCAACTGGTAACTAGAGATTGTTATGGCCCAGGATCCTGAGAATGAAACTGTAAGAAATAAACAAAATCTTCCTTACTTACCATAAGCCAGGAATTAAATTAACTGAGGAAGAAAGGAGAGTGTCCTAAGGATTGATAGATAATAGCTACTAGAAAGATTTCTATTTCCTAGGCAATGTGACCCTGGAGTCCTTACTTTTAGCAAAAGAAGGAAATTTCTTGGAAAGTGTTAGTTTTAGAGAATTTCTTGAAAGTAACCACAAATTTGAGAATTCAAAGATTACACTTTCTTAAATAAAAAGAGAATTTTCTAAGCAATGCTGCCAATGAGGTACAGGCTCTGGGAACTCCCTTGAGCTCTCCTTGATGCTTCCCACTTGAGGCATTTGCCTGAGGCCATAAGCCTTTCTTTATAGCTTGACCCAAATCTCTGTTACTAGCCTAGCCCTCCATTGTCCAGCTAGCCCCTACCTTTGATCCTCCCAAAATATCTATAACCAATCTGTTACCCTTAAACTAGCCTAGCCCTCCATTGTCAGTCATCTCCAGGTAGCCTCGAGCTACTTTCTACCCTTAATCTCTCATTATTGGAGTCTGATCTCATTTGACTCCTCCTAAAGACCCTCCCCAAACTCCTCCTCTAGACCACTCCCAAAATCCTCCTACAACCTTTCTGTATATTGGACCTATCTTGCCTCCATGAAGGAGCTGAGAATTTTCTAGCACAGACTCACTCTGTGTCAGATTATTGTCCAGTACAAGCATCACAGGTACCGAGTCTACCCATTAAGGTGAACCTTTAATAAACTTTGCTTTACTTTGGTTGAGAGAAGACTTGAGTCGAATTCATTTGGCAGGACCTGGCATGTTGGTATTTTGGGGTCTCAAGCACCCCTAAACCCTAGACCTCAACATTTTGACTCTTAGATAAAGAATTCTGGACACACCAAAGAAACCGAGAGCTCTGTGAAACAATCTTAGAATTTTCAGTCTCTCAGGAAACATGATGAAACAGAGTCTGGGTCAGCACATTTTGTAATAAAATTCCTTAGAAACATTAGAATTAGAAGGCAAAGTAGAGATTGATAGAATCAACAGGAGGATATCAGAGAGGAGTCACAGGTTTAAAGCAACTACAGGTGTAACAGGGATGTGCTGGAGCCTTCTTTAGCCGGTTTTCTAGAGTCCATTCTTAAATTTCCAGAGTAAGGGGGGGGGGGGAAATTAGCAGTCTTTACAAATCAGGGTTTGATTTGTTGTTTTGTTGATTGTCTTGACTTAAGAAAATATTAGTAATGCAGATTAACTTTTTAAAATGCAGATTAACCTTAAAAGTACATTGCATAATCTTCCTTCTGAAGAGGTTACCCATAAAATGTAGGGGGTTGTGGGTGCTTGAGACCCCAAAATACCAACATGCTGGGTC
>CM053588.1:122495628-122507368 GCA_028646515.1 Pseudochirops corinnae | reverse complement strand
AACTTCATCACTACTGGGTTGGCTTTGACTTTCTGGTTTTGGGACTCAGTCTTCTGGTATCTAAATGAATGCACTATCTATATTTCTTATGTAGAGAGCCTGTTCCATTTTGTGATTAATAACTATATCAGTATTTTTATAGTTACTGTAGGCGTTGTGAATACTGCATTGCTGATACACTCAGTAAAATAATTTTTTAGTAACTTAATTGGATGACATTGAATAAATAGATTATTTAGGTAAAATCATCATTTTTTATCATATGGCTTTACCTACCCACAAACAATAAGTATTACTCTAGTTATTTAAATCTGACTTTATCTGTATAAAAAGTATTTTATATTTATGTCCATGTAGTTCCTGTGTCTATCTTGACAGGTATTTTATACTGTTTAGTTATTTTAAATGTTCTAAAACAATGTTGGATAATATTGGTGACACATACTGCAGTTTCACTAGTTTTGTCTTTTAATTAAATCTATTTTAGCTTTAACTTTGAGATTATGATTATGAAAGAAATAATTATTTCCCTTTTTATTAATAACTAATTATTGAATCAGAACCTTAAATGTACACTGCTTCTCAATCTCTTCCCCAGTCATATCCTCTATTACCTTCCCTTTATGCAACACCATCTGTGATTTTTCTTTGTTGTGGTGCTATGGAAAAGAGCTCAGGATTCCTAGTCAAAAGTTTAGTTTGAATTCTGGTTTTCTTTATTACCTCTGTGGCTCAAGGCAAATCATTTCATCTTTCTGAATGTTACGTCTTTATTTTATTTATCTGTAAAATGAAAGTGTTGGACCATAACCACCAAAGTCTCTTTTTGCTCTAAATCTAGGATGAAAATCTGGATGATCTCAGCCACAGTTCAGCAAAACCCCAGAATTGGGATTTATGATTTTAACTATTCAGCCCTGTTTCCCAGGGGATCCTGACCTGAGAACTGGAACTGGAACTGCAGCTAATATACTGCTGCAGAAAGTGATCAACCACATTTCCTGAGACTCTGAACAATCCTTGTGTTTGTAACTACTAAGTGAATTGAACCAGCTGCTGTGCTACTGTCTGCCCCCTCCCCATGCTAAATCTTGTTCTGTACCCTGCTGAATGATCACAAGGCTCAATGACCCTTAAGACTTGAGACAATCACAAGGCTCAGTGATTCTAATACTTGGAAACTATTCCAATAGGTCCCAAGAATGCCTATATTATACCCCAAATACCTGCACTTTTGGAGCTGCCGTGGGAACTGTTTACTCAAGACCTAAAAATGACTGAGTTGAGTCCTGCCTTTTTGTAGTTTTCATGCTTAAAAACCCTCCCCTTACCTCAAGTGAGCAAGCCCTCCTCTGGGGGATTTTGATTTGCAAACCTGTTTTCCTCACTTTGAAATTAAACTGCTGTTTGATTCCAGAGTCATCTGTCTTTGGCCTATTTTGTTTGTCTCTGGCCATCCACAGGTTAGAAACTGGTGCAGTTCAGACTACATTTAAAATTCTTTTGTTACTTGTAACCACAAGAGATACTATTCCTCTGTTCCCTTGGGACTGCAAACAATCTCTTCAACCTGGAACTGTGCCTGGAAGTGAATATGGGTAATGAAGCTGCCAAATAGCACCTGCTCCTAGGCCCAGTACTAGCACAGGGGTGCCCTGCAATCTTTTTCTGCCTACTTTTTGGATCCCTTACCATTTCTGGTTTGAGAGCTCCTGAAGCTACTGCTTCACAATTAGTCCACAACTGATAATGAGTAAACTCCCATTCCTGTATCACAGAGCTCTCCTTCTGACCTTTGAAGTTGTTCTGGACTGGAAAAAATATCTCAAAGTGCCCTTTTGTTGGCTCTGTCTCTCCAAAATTCAATTTGAGGCATTATTTTAAAGCTGTTTGGAGGGAAATGTAGGGAGAACTAGTCTGTAGTGATTCCTCTATTCCATCATCTTGGCTCTGCCCCCCTCAACAATAGTTTCTAAATATACTATTTTGCCCAACCCCATTGCAGAGCTAGGCATAAAGTTCCTGGTGGGGACTTTAGCTACACAAATACCCTAAGCCTTTTCAAACTGGAAGAGAGCAAGAGAATGGTTTTAACCATGATGTTGAAGCATTGACTATGGGGTAAGTCTTGGAGACACAATAGTCAATCAAATGAGCAAGTATTAGTTGGTGGCCACTGATTTTAATTCTATTTTCTAAGATACAAGGTAGATTTAATATTTCCCTTTGAGGTTCCTTCCCCTTGCAAATTTCACCTACCACCTACATCCCGGGAGATGTTTTCCTCTACATTTTTCTCTGGCTGCCTGAAATCCTTTGGCCTGCTGCAAGCAGCCTGTGGTCCACAGGTTGTGCAGGCCTGACCTAAAAGGTCAAATCTCATCAATTTAAACTATTGTAGCAACTCCCATCACTTGCAGACTAATCTCATGGCCTGGAAAACTTTGTTTTGTGACTTGAATCACATGTCTTAGCTGTGATTAAGGGGGTTTCAGATGATGTAATCTCAGTTTTGACTATATCATTGATAGCCAGTCAGAAGAAGAAACCTCATGTTGTTCAAGGTTTTGCACTGTCATCTTGCTAATTGTTATAAAAGACCCTGTCAGCCCTCACTCAAGGACTTTGGTCATCAAGAGAGGCTATTGACCCCATTTATTGCTAATTGCTAGCCAAACTAACAAATGGGTCATGCTTGGAACTTTGTCTCTTAGAATTTCTTTCATGACAGATAGTAGTGACTTCGTAGGTAAAGAGCCAAGGTTGGTAGCTGGAATTTCAGACCAGGAATCTAAAAGCTTTTTCAAAAGCAAAAGTCAAGTGAATAATCAGATCCAGGCAAAAGGAATAAAGGTTAGATTCAAATATTCAAAAACCAAAAGTTCAGTGTGTCAGAAGGATCACCAGCTATTGCATTAAACTAGGAAAAATCCCAGTTGTTTGCACTTGTTGATTTAAAAATGCACAGGAGTTGTAAAGTTGGATGAGTTCTCAAGATGGCCTGCTTTAACTTCCTCTGTAGATGGACAACTCATACTTCCTTTGTTATGGTATATTCCTTTAAAGGTGACTAAAATCCTAAGACACAAAATGTTTTGTGACAAATGCAATGGATAAGACAAAGGATTTCTTTTTTAAGATATGGATCAAGTGCTGGTCTTGTAGTCAGGAAGACCTGAGTTCAAATTCAGACTCAGACACTTAGTAGCTATATGATCTTAGGCAAGTCACTTAATCTCTCTCAGCCTCAGTTTTCTCATCTGCAAAATGGGCATAATAACAGCACCTACCTTCCAGGGTTGTTCTGAGGATCAAATAAGATAACTTTTGTAAAGTGCTTTGTGAATCTTAAAGTGTTATATACATGCTAGCTATTATTAAGTTCTGTGGGGTGCAAGAAGAAATTGAAAGAAGCAAAATAATGATAAAAATTATTTCTTTCTTTTATTCGAGTTTACTCAGAGAAAAATCCAGCATTTTATTTTAGTTGAAAGATATAATAATGATATCATTAAAAGGTGATATTAGAGATGCAAAGACAATCAGACTTGTTATCTCCCTCTTATTGTCTCCTGTGATCTTTGGCTTCCTGAGTGACCTACTCCGGTGTGAAGATAAACAGATTTATGACTAAAAATTCTCCCTTCTGCAGCAAATTAAGGTGTGTTGGGGGTGAAATTAGTTGTCTAGGCAGTAGACACCATTGTGTCTATGTATGACTGAAACAGAATGGAAAGGAAGGTCATAGGAGTTGAAGAGGTTGAGAAACTGGAAAATTTGTGTATTTGAAGAGGGTAGGTATTAGGATGGTGAAGAAGACTGTGAGCCAATTATTAGATTTGTGTAGGTGGAAGGAAGACTATTGAGAAGCCATGTACATGGATGAATAATATGGAATGAACTTTCAGAGAGGAGACGTGGCTGCTCAGTTATAGTAGCAGTTAGTTGGTAAGAAGGGACTGAAAGTGGCAGCTAGGAATAAGGAGTAGACTAACTCTTCCTCCTGGATCCATATATCAGAGGTTTGAAAGAAAAAGCACTTAACATTGGAGAGAATGTCAAGATCATCAGGAGAAAGCTTGGTTTCAATGAGCACCTGAAAATGGAGAGGTGATGTGAAGAGGAGATTTTGGATCATAGCATCCTAGATGTAGAGCTAGAAGAGACTTCAGTGGTTATGGTCCAACATGCTCATTTTACAGATAAAGAAATAAAGACCTAACATTCAGAAAGATGAAATGATCTCAGGAAAACCAGAATTCAAACTCAAACTTGGTACTAGAAATCTTGAGCTCTTTTCCGTACCACCACAACAAAGAAAGGTCACAGATGGTACTGTGTAAAGGGAAGACAACAGAGGATATGACTGGGACAGAAGTTTACTTTGTAGGGGAAGAGGTGGAGATCTAGCAGTAGTAGCAGCTAGGTTAGCCATTGGGGAACTAACTACCTTTTAGGTTATCCTACATGGCAAGCGTCCTCAGGTGAAGAAAATCATATGAAGAAAATCCAGCTATGAAAGAGATTTTGATTCAGGATATACAGGCATCCACTGTACTTGTAAAATAAATCATCAAATGAGATGGTTGTAAATCACTCAGCACAGCACACTGGTGCATGATAGGTACCATATATTATTGTTTAAGAAGGAAGAGAACATGGCAAGAGAAAGATACTAGGTGCACTGAGTCTAAGAACAATATCTCCAAAATACCTCTAATTCCCCAACCCCTTCTTTTTCTCACTGACATGGACAAATGATCAGCCCACCTAGGTTCCCATCAACCATTTTGGTTATATCCATCCCTTATTTCTCTTGTTTCTGTAGGTTCCTTCCCCTGGGGGTTGGGTTTTGTTGCTGTTGTCATTTTGGTTTTTGTTTGTTTTAGACCCTGAACCTTCCTCTGTCAGTCAAAATGGTCTGTCTGATTCTTTTGAGGAATTCCCCCTAAGTTCCATATCTGCTGTTAATGACTTAGACAGAGAGCATATATACTTTAAATATAACTAACTGATGATCATTGCTACCATATAGTACATATGGTACTATAGTACTATATGGTACTACCATATAGTACGTATAGTAAGCTTGGATCAATATGCAAAATTAATATTCTTGTTTACAAATGTAGTCTCAACTAGATGACTCCTGAGGTTCCTTCTCATGCTGAGATCCTATGATCACCTAAAATTGTGCTTAAGCTTGGAAGACAAGAATTACAGGGACTGAACCCTACTCAGTGAAAATCTTGTAAGAAAACATCTAGAAGTCTGTCCTTGATGAGTGCAAATTACCATGCCTAGGCCCTATCTATACTTCGGAAGAGAACGAACTTGTGGATGTGAATATTGAAGCCTTACCTTTTCTTTTTGAAAAAAGGTAGAAAACGAAAGTGTCATAGGACTAGACATACACAAATGCCCGATGTTTCAAAAGAAAGAATAAGATGAATCCTACCAATTATAGCTGAATTGGTTTGATGCTGATATTTGGCAAAAATTTAGAATGTATTGATATAGAAATAGTTTGTGAGTTCTTAGAATGAGAAGAAATTATTGCTGAGAACCAACATAGGTTCATTACAAATTATCCCTAGCAGACTAAATTTACTCCCTTTTAAAATAAGATTACTAATGTGAAAAGATAAAAAAAAATTAATAATACTTCTGATTTCTACTGTATTGATTTTACAATGTAATTGATTTTGTGCTATACTGATTTTTTATAATTGTTAATATCTGACTGAACTCACCTTGCTCAGAAACTTGCTCTTTCCTAGTCTGAATTAGTTTAAAGGTATGGTTGAAAGGGAATGGTGTTATCACTCATGCAGTTAACCCCTGGGATATCTGCTCACTGTCAGTAAACCCCCACAGCCTTAACTTGGTGTCACCCCACAAAAGAATTGTCATTTGTCCTTGCCTGTCCTTGTGCAGTTAGGTGAGGTTTGATCTTCTCTAAGGGGACATCAAATCTGGTGGTTATGGTGCCCTAACAAAGATTACAAGAGACACGTAAGGCCCATAAAACAATGAACATTCCTTAATTGTCAAAGGGCTGTGATTAGCCACAACTGAATACCAGCCCACTTTCCCCAGTGGCAGTGTTGTTCAGTCATTTCAATTATATCCAACTCTTCATGAAAACCTATTTGGATTTTTCTTGGCAAAGATACCAGAGTAGTTTGCTATTTCTTTCTTCAGCTCGTTTTATAGGTGTGGTAACTGAGGCAAACAGGTTCAGTGACTTGCCTAGGATCACACAGCTAATAAGTGTCTGAAGCTATATTTGAACTCATTGAAGATGAGTTACTCCAGGTCTGCACTCTTTTCACTAGCTGCCTTTCTCCAGTGTAGCCAATTGTAATATTCTCTAACTACCCAGATATCTTCCCCATTCCTAGGCGTCAATAAAGGAGATCCTCCCCTCCTCATCGAGGTCACTGAATTTGCTAAGGTTTCCAGAGTGACCCATTTTGTTAAAAGATATACTTATCATTATTAATAAACTGATTTTGCTCACAATTAGTACCTTAGTCTACTTTTATTGCATTTACTCACCACATTACACTGACAGATTAGCAAAATAGCATAAATGTAATATATTTGGGTCTTAACAGAGTCTATTGCCAAGGCTCCCATGATATCCTTGTGGGAAATATGGAGATATTGGAAGGATTGGAAGAGAACACAACCAAGTAGATTCAGATCTGGCTATATTACTGGAACCAAAGAATATTTATTTATGAATTGATTTCAACTTGGTAAGATCTTAAAAGAGTGCCTCAGGCTTCTGTCCTTGGCAGATCTATTTTCAAGAATACTTTAAACTAACTCTCTGTATATGTGTGTATATATTACATATACATATATGATACATATTCACACATAAAATCTATATAATATAGACATATACATACATACATATATGTGGATACCTAGAAAATAATTATTTTATATCTATGTATATGTATATTTATATATATAAATACCACCATTACAAGTTTCTGAAGAATTAAAAGTTGTCCCCCAGAGGGCAAAGGAGAGGCATCATGGTAGGTATAAACAGGTTGCAACCTATTACCAACCAAGAATAGGCAAGCATAAAGGATGCCATCACAGAGACATATTGCAGGAAAAGATGGCATAGCCATATGCCTAAACAGAGAGAATGTTGCTATATGCACACTGCTAAGAGAACTAAAAGAAAGACACCATTATGTTAAATGGATCTGCTGTGGAAAATGTACAGAAGGTCCTAGATAACAGCTATTTAAAGTGGGCAGGCATAGTTGATTGAAATCCTTAACAAGTCAAGAAATATTTATTAGGCCCTTACTGTGAGCCAGGTACTGTGATAATTACCAGGAATATAAATGTAAGAAGAAAGATAGTCCCTACCTTCAAGGGGCATACATTATAATGGGGGAAGACAATACCAAAGTTGGGGAAGGGGAGCACCCAATCAAGAGAAGGAAAGATTGCAAGATCAAAGGTCTCTTTAAATATATGAAGCACAGAGATGAAGTTCTGGGGTGGAATGAGCTTCCAGGCTGAAGAAGTTTATGGGACATTGTAAAGAAAGTTCAAGAATCAAGAGTATGAACTGGAAGACATAAAATGAAAATGAAATATAAATGAAAAATTAAAACTATATCTACGGGGTCACAGATTCATTGAAATATATTTATATATACATAGGGAATACAAATATATATACATATGTATATATATATGCACATATATATACGTGTATACACACACACACATATATATACACAAAATAATTTTGCCTAAAAAAGATAAATTTTTATCCAGTCCAAAATTTTTTTATTTAATTTTTTTCCTATTTTTAAAATAATCTTTTTAATTCAGTTAAAGAGATCAAAGGTTTGTCTCTTCTAATGCTTGTCCCATTACTGGGGGAAAAAAACAAACCAACACTCTAATGTATTGGTTCATTAATATTCTCATTTTGGGGGCGGTTAGGAAGGGGTGTTGTGTTAATAGACTTCTGAAATGGTGTCAGCATCCAAGGTTCCATTACTATAGCAACCAAGAATAATGAAAAGACTAAATGTCAAATACATTCTACGTTGCCATGGTAACAATCAGCTGCTTTACCAAATGTGTTTACTGTTCCACTATGGTCAGTTCTGAAGACACCCTCATCTATAGAAACATTCAAACTGAGGAGAATAGAGTTCAAATTTACTGACACCTCAAGAAAGACAGGAACCCTTTAAGAGATAAAAGCAATTTGTTTCACTGTCCATCATATAAGAAACTCACAGATTGAGTCCATAATGTATTAAAGCTGTTTTTTCTTGAAAGGAATTCAAGGGAACAAAAGTATTCACCACTGTTCAATAAGTATTCACCCTGTTTGTAACTGAGGAAATTGAAACATGAAGTTTATAGTATATCTGCATTGTTATTTCATATAATTTCAAAGCCATTTCAGTAAGCTTTTAAAAACAGGAAATTTGCAATATTGAAAAATAGGATCTTTTTTTGGAAACAGCAGTAGCACAAGAGGCCATGTGCATACCATGTAACAGGGCTGGACTTAGCAAAACCAAATAATATAGAAAACTTATTTGCAGTTCCCCCTACTCACAGGACTCTGACTTTCCAAGAGGCCTCCTGGCTGCAAAGAAAATAATCCCCTGGTGATGACCAGACTTTCCCTCCTTTAGTGGAACCAAAGAGTATTGATTTATGAATCGATTTCAACCTGATGAGGTCTTAAAAGAGTGCCTCAGGCCTTGGCCCTTGGCAGATCTATCTTCAAGAACACTTTAAATTAATTCTCTGTATATGCATGCGTGTGTATATTGCATATACATATGTGATACAATTGTTCTCTGCAGGACCTAAATCAGATCAGACGTCTGGTAGTTTAGGTTTGATATTAGAATAAAACAAGCCATTGAAAGGAAGGCTGAATTCTAAGATCTTTTCCATCTTGAAGGATCTATGATTTTACTGTACTCCGCCCACCACTCCCAGAATTGGTCCTTCAGCAATCCTTGGAGTCATACTTACTATTTGAATGTTCCTTTTTTTTTTTTGCATATACATAGATTGGTATTGGCCACCTTCAGACATACACTTTAATACTTTTTGAGGACAATAGTGATAGAAACTTGCTGATTATGATGACACTCACGTGTAATCCCAGCTGCCTGGGAGGCTGAGGCTGGAAGATCTCCTGAGAATTCTGAGCTGAGAGATTCTGAGCTTGATTCTGAGCCCTCTGAGGCAGGGGGAGAAGGGAGAAGAGAGACAGAGACAAAGACAGGGGCAGATCAAGAAAGGGATGAGAAGGATCATGAGAGGAGAGAGAACATAAAGGATGGAGAGATATCACTGGTGCCTTATCCCAGTTCTCAACTTGAGCAACAAGTAGCCAAGACAAGATGTGTAGTAAACAGACTCTCTGGCCAAAGAGCCCTTATCCTTAGGGCCATAAATGACTGGGGATCAACATACACATTCAGGGATAATGGTGGTTCATTTTATGATTTCTATTTGTTTTCCTCCTTTTAATAAAACTTTTCTCTGTAATATTAAGAACTACAAGTTTGCAAGTGAAGAATCAGTCTTAGGACACTGGGGAGAATAACAAAGACTGTTTCCCAGGTTTCCTATGAGTCAAATGAGTGAAAAAAATCCTCCAAAAAGTAACATAAGAAAGTCTCTAAAATAAGTAGTTGCATTCTAAATTTGTCTTTTCCAAGCTGAATATTCCCAATTCCTTCATTCAATTCTTGGATGACATAGTTTCAAGACAGATAGTCCTGGGTTTCAGGGAGGTGATACATTTACTTTTCAATATTTTACCATATTTTAAGTCTAGATAACTTGATTAAGAATAGAAATAATGTGAATCAAGTACTTTAGTAAATATACCTATGTATAGCTCATATTTTTTACTTTAATTCGATTTTATATTACAGTATAATATGAACAAAAAGATTTTCCAGATGATCAAAATTCATTTACCAACAGTTTGAACAAAGTACAAACCCTTAAAGGAATTCAGTACTTCACTATCTCTGGCTATAATTTAAAAGGGGAAATAAAAATCAATTGTGTTGTCTTTAAATAATCATGGAACAAAAGAGTAACCAGAGTAGCAGTGTAATTTTATTAGCCGTTTATATTACTGAAGGGCAAGAATCATGTAATTTAAACTCAGCTGAGAGACTATTTATCTGTAATATTAGTCCATAACATAGTTCAATCAATCTTACAACTTTCAGACATTCTAAGTAATGAAGGGCAAGCTCATTGTTCAATAATAATTCCCATGGATAATAATGCTTTAATACTGAAGAAAAGGGTGAATGTGGATTGCTTCTTGTAATGCAAGAGAAAACATTGATGAAATGCTGCTTCCCAATGACTGTGCTTATAGGATGAGTTATCAAAAAGCTTCCTGCTTGTCTAGAAAGATTCAGCAATGGTATGTTCTGATTAATTTGATGGTCTTATTAATAATTACTGTATTTGCAAAATATGTATCATCATTTGTGAAAAAATCAATAGATGGAGGACAGAAAGGTTTAGTGATGCCTAAGATTGCTTCTACTTTAAGTAGTAGATCTAGCCTTCAAACCCAGGTCCTTTAATCCTCCAAATCAGTGTTCTTTTTGCTTCACTATTGTTTTCTGCTCTAGCTGCTATGTTTTTGGAGGAATATTGATAAATTTCAGCACGATCAGAGAAAAGCAACCCAGATATTGGGATGGATCAAAATTATGACATGAGAATCACTTGAAAGAATTGGAAGTCTTTATTCTGATAAGAGAAAATGTAGGGCTGGGGAAGATGGCAGCATAGGAGCAGCAAAGTATTGCAGCTCCCACATAGCCACTTCAAAATACCCATAAAATATGACTCTAAACAAATTCTAGAACTCTAAAACACACACAAACATATATTCTACTAAAGGCAGCTCAGCTAGGAGGCATCATCTCAGGCTGAAAGCCAAAATCAGCCTAGCCTGAAATGGCGGCTTGGCCCTGGGGGCAGCTGGATGAGATGAGCTGCAGCTGGAGCAACAGAAGAGCAGATCTGTGGCAGCTGTGGCAGTTTCCAGAATTATCAAGCCATAAAGAAAAAAAAAAAAAGGACTCAAAGGTTAGTGGAACTCAAAATCAGAGGAGAAAAGTGGGTCCGGCCAAACCACCTCCAGGACAAAGAAGTGGCAGAAGCAGAAGTCCTGCACCCACCTCCACATTTCCACTTTGGAGCTCCCGAACTGCAGACTACAGGGGGGCCAAGCAATCGTTCAGAGGCCAAGTGCTCTCGCGTTGAGTGGCCTGGATCCGGATGGTGGTCTTGGGTGGTGGTCCTGGGATCTCTTTTCAGTGAGCCACAGCTGGGGAGGGCCCCAGCAGCCTCCTAAAAGGTCTGGAAGCTGGGAAAACCCCAGCAATTTGGGACAGAGCTTTCCCCTCTGGAAGCAGAGTTCCACAGAGCGAAAAAATCTCTGATTGGCTAGCCATGAATAAGCATAGGAAGCAAGGTAAGAACAACAACCAAATCCTAGATTCCTTCTTTGGGGAAAAGAAGGCTCAAACCAGGGAACAGGGGGAAGACAGAACTCCCACACCAAAAGCTTCCAAGAAACATGAAGATTGCCTAAAAGCTAGAGATCAGCTGAAAAAGGATTTTGAAAACCAAATGAGAGAAGTGGAAGAAAAATTGGGAAGAGAAATAAGAATGATAC
>CM053588.1:122480450-122495528 GCA_028646515.1 Pseudochirops corinnae | reverse complement strand
TCAAATGACAAAAGAGGCCCAAAAAGCCAATGAGGAGAAGAATGCCTTAAAAAGTTGACTTTGCCAGATGGAAAAAAGAATCTCAAAAGCATTCTGAAGAGAATAATTCCTTCAAAATTAGAATGGAGCAAATGGAAGCAAATGACTTTATGAGAAAATGTAGGGCTGGGGAGTGTGGGGATTGAGAATGAGACATCATTACTGCAACTCAATTTTTCAGGGATGACGTATTTGTTGCATGGAGATACAATAACTGGAACCAGTGAGAAGTTAGAAGGGAACATTGTTGATAAACTATTGATTTTTTTCCCCAAAGACTGCTATTCATTTAATTTATTAAAAAGTTTCCTTCTCATCGGAGTTGACATGAATATATTATTTCATTTTCTTCCATTTTTTATACTTTAGAAAACAATAGATTGCTCATATACTTAGAATTTATGTTGATCTGTAGATCAAACCCTTACCCTTTTTTTCCCATATACAGTTAATGTTACTTTCCCAGAAGTATATGTTGAACAGTAATTTCATTTCCTAGAGTTAATTTGAAAAGAAAAAAAAAAGTTACGTCGATCCCTCTTGTTTTTATTGCACATTATAGTTATTTCTGAATTTCTGGGCATTTATTCCACCCCTGGAATTGCAACAAAGAAAAAAAAAGGCAAAATCAATTTATGCAGTGGCCATGTCTGACAATGTATGCAGCATGTGTTTCCTATAATTTCATGTTCCTTTGCTATCTGTTTTCCAGACCCAAGATTGGTTATTATAGTTACTCAGAGTTCATCTTCCTTTTAATTTGTGTTATCATGTGTATTGTTCTTCTAGTTCTACTTACTTGACTCTGTACCAGTTTACATAAATCTTCCCATGTTTCTTTGAATTTCTTATATTCATTATTTCTTCCTGCACAGTAAGATATCAGTACATTCCTATACCACAGTTTATCCTGTTTATGGCTTATCCAATTTATAGGTACCCACTTTGTTTATGATTCTTTGTTATCACAAAAAGTGCTGCTATGAATATTTTCATGTATGTTGGATTTTTATTTCTATCTTTGGCCTCCACATGATGTATCCCCACTGTGGGATTGCTGAGTGAAAGAGTATAAATAATTCAGTCAAATTTTTTACATTATTCCTTCTTATTTTCCAGAATGGTTGGATTAATTCACAGCTCTACTAACAGTTTATCAATATGCCTGTCTTCCCATAACCTCTCCAATACCATTTACATTTTTTTTGGTCATCTTTGCCAGTTTGCTGAGTATGAGGTAAAACTTTAGAGTTATTTTAATTTGTATTTAATTTGTGATTTTGAGAATGTTTTCTTATGGTGTCATTGATAGTTTATAGTTCTTTTAAAACAAAAGTGTTTGCTCATACCTTTTAGTCACTTATGGGGAATAACTTATGGTCATCTATTGGTATCTATTATTTTTATATGTTGGATATCTGGATTTTATAAATGATTATATGATGTAAATAGTTTTCCCTATTGGTTGATTTTCTTATACAATGAGTCACCTAAACTTTTTATTGGGTAGATTTTAATATGGATTAGAAATTCTTTCCATATTCAGTAAACCATATAGAAAAGATTAAGTGCACAGGAGGAGAGAATGGCTGATGGTGAGGAAGGAGTCAAAGAGAACAAGGGAGTTGATAACTGGGATTACTATAAGGAATAGTTTGCCCTTGACAGAAGTGGCAAAGTTTAAAAGAAGGGTGGTTTAGGGAGAAAAATAATGTGATGAGAATCTGAAAAAAAAAAAAAGAGAAAATCCATCCGTGATTGTGCAGAATTAATTCTGTCCCACCAAAAACAAAATGGGAAGGCGGTATCCTCTTTCTCACCAGCCACTGCCCTGGAGTACAGGGTGCATGCGTGCGTGTGCGTGTGCGTGTGCATGTGTGTGTGTGTGTAAGATTTTTCCAAGGGCACCTGTACAGCTGTTCTAGGTATCCAGGTTGCAAGGCAAGTACAATGGGAAAGGTTTGTACCTTGCAGAATCAGCCCCAAAGTTAGGAAGTGTTATAATAGGTAAAGGGGATGGTGTAATTGTGTTGGAAGCAAGCTCAACAAGTGGCTATTTTAAGAAGATATTCCCATTATTTGATGGTTTACCCTTTGGGGTCATGACACCAGGGATAGACCCCTACTCTGGAGATCAATCATATAAACATATAAACAATAATTAAATCCATTTCAAATAACTTAGGTAATTAAGAAGTCTCTCAGGGGCAGCTAGGTGGCGCAGTGAATAGAGCACCAGCCCTGGAGTCAAGAGGATCTGAGTTCAAATGCTGCCTCAGACACTTGACATTTAACTAGCTGTGTGACCTTAGGCAAGTCACTTAACCCCACCTGCTTTGCCTTCCCCCCTCAAAAAAAAAAGAGAAGCCTCTCAAGTTGACTTTATTTATGTGTAAGATTGTACATACATTACATCCTCTGTAAACTTTGAGCTTAAATTTTAAATTGTACAGAAAAATAGAAGACATGCTTCAATACATATAAAGTATAAATAACATGGTAGCAATCTAAAATGTAAAATCCTGCCAAGTATCAAAATAGTTTCCTTCTTATACGGAAAGAAGTTGCATTATATACATGAAAGTCTATATAATATATAACATACAAAAGCCTGCATTGAGTTACAATTATGACATGCAGATTGTGAGTGTGCATTATGCTCTTAGAGAAGCAGCATGGTATAGTCATGGACCAGTCAGGAAGATCTGGATTCAAATTGACCTCAAACATTTACTAGCTGTGTGGTCCTTAGAATCATAGAAAACCTATGATTCTAAGATCTATGATCCCTCAATCCCTCACAGAAACATAAAGAAGATGGTGTTCATGGTCAATAGGACTTGTACTTTGAGTGATTTTTCTCATTTGTGTGGAAGTCAGCAGTTTACACATCCTAGCCTGGTCCCTCTAGCAATCAATGACATGTAGACAATAGGCCCCCAGGGTTAAAGGGTCTGTCTGTATCTATGAAACAGAACAAAGTTAAATGACCCATAAACTGAGATTGAATTGCAATAATGCTTAATTCACAGCCTCATGCTTCAGTGAACTTATATGGTTTATGTATACTTACAAGCCTCTCAGTAATAATGTGTAAAAAATAACTCATTTGTTAAAAAATAATGACAGATTTGAAAAATGGAAATATAAAAGTATTATCTTTCTGATTTGGCCTAATAATCTAACATTCAAAGAAACTAGACTATGTCAAAATAAGATTTGTTATAAGAATGTCACAGTCTTTGCTATTGATTTTGTAGGACATTAGTTCATGCTTACTGAGATCCTTAATTTGAATTTAAAATAAGAGATTTACTTTCCATAAGAACTTATGAAAATTTCAAGTGATAATAGAAACCATGGAACTGATATGCAGTTTTTTAAAACCATTTTTTAAAACTTATTTTACATTTTCCAATAGCATTTATTTTTTTCTCCCTCTGACTGCTCCCCTCCCCCAGTTGGGAAAAAATAAGTAAAATCTTTGTAACAACCATGCATAATCAAACATAACTGATTGGAAGTTGAGGGATCAGGTGCAGGATCTTGACTCTACTATTCCCAACTCCTATTTTTCAGAATGCAGAGTCCTAGGCCCTTTGTTTCTCTTCTTCTACTTAGTCTTGCCTATCTTTTCTCCATTTCATTATTCATGCTTTACGTAGGGGAAGAGAAAGGTGAAACTGAATTTATTCAGTTCCTCAACTTTGTGGAGCTAAAATGAGATGTAAAAATTATCTGTGCATCTGATTATCTATACTATTCCACTTCCTTAATAAAAGAAATTCAGCATCAGTTGTCTGTATTTTCAGTAGAACTATAATAGTCATTTGGTCAATCATGTAAGCTCTGATTGCTTAACATGCATAAAGCCATTCCTGTATTCTTCTAAACTCTGGATGAAGTCAGAAAACAAAGTATATCATCTAATACTTGATGGCATAAGGTAATGTTTTTGTCACCTATGCTAGATTCAGCTGCAACAAAGCTTCAGTAATTATGTCCATAGGGAAGATGTACAATTTGTAGCCCATATATTTGATGTTGACAACGTATTTAGTTTCTTATGAAGAATCAAAAAAAAGTTGCAAATACTGAACATATATTTTTAAAAATGCATATTCTTCCAAAGGAAGAGCAAGGATGTTGCTTCAGATCACAATTAAATCAGAATTTACATAACTACATGATTAAAACAGAGAGGTTCATGGGAACACAGGCTGTGTTTAAACAGAAAGGTTGAATTAAAGCAAAACCAAGTTTCAGTAGCCATTCTTTATAAAACAGATTATGTGAGAAAGTTGGTATTGTTTAATTTTAAGAAAATCATAGACAAACTGAAGTAGAGGACAACTGTGGATTGCAATAACATGATGAGGAATAGCAGAAGGAATCTCTAGGTTTAGCCTAGAAAGAAAAGGTTTAGTGGGGATATGATTTTTGTTGTTTATGGACCTGGTTTTATTGATAGAATTCCCAGTATGGAAAACAATACCAATGTAGATCAGCAATCCCTATGTAAGTGAGTGAGAGAGGTGCCTGGAACACTGAGAGGTTAAATGATGACACATCTAGAATGCGTCAAAAGAAAGACTTGAAGAAAGGATGTGTCAAAAGAAAGATTCCAAGGCCAGCCCTCTGTCTAATTTGGCTGTTTTGAAATGAAGGGCTGTCATATAGAAGGATTAGACTTAACTTTGTAGATATATAATGAAGAACTGGGATCAATGAATGAGAGTTACACTGAATTCAACTCCATATGAGGAAAAACTTCAGGTAGAAGCTAGATGTCAGAGATGTTGTAAAGTACGTTCTTATATTGAGAACAAGGTTGGACTAGATGACCGCAATGAGCCATCGACCTCTCAGATTCTACTGTTTTATCACTGAGTAGGGTTCTTTGGGAATAGATATTCCAGATGTGTGTGTTAGATGTTATCATGTGGTTAAAATTAAGTTTTAGACTGTAAAATAATGTGTATTTGATTTGTAGTATTTCAATTGATTAATTTTGCTTGAAGAAATTTATTTAACTAAATTCACTTAATCACTGTAGAGTACTTCAATATGATATTGCTGCTGACTTTACAAATATCCTCAAAGGGAAGCTGGGAGGAAAAAACTATATTCAAATTCTACAGTTTCTGACTTAAAAAAAAATTCAATCTACAATGTAAGTTTGCTATCAATAATAGTAAAAGGAGTGTGATTCCATCCAATTTCTCAGCCATTATGATCTGGAGGCAGAAAATGGCTTGGTCCCACCTATAGATTTTTCTCACCTTCAGAAGTAAAAACTTCTAAGCAACCTTCCTCTGAGCTGCTTTTGCCTCAGGTGAAATATTTCTAGTTATAGCTCTGGACATTATGCCATAATATTTTCTTATGGCAGATCATTTAACTAGTGTTGGAAGGCATCTGCCAGAGGAATATGCCATCAGCTAAGGAATCAAATGTAAGTATTACATCGGATTTGCTTTTAAATGACATAAAGAAGTCACATACAATAAATCCTATATTCTAACTCAGAAAGCTCCAAATATCAGATTTTTCTTTACTAAGAATTTTGTTCAGATTTGGCACATATAAAAAAGAACACATCACATAGTCAAATGCTTTGCATAAGTTTATGTGATATAGTAAAAATACCAGTTTTAATAAATAATTTCATTATGAGGCTTACTTCTAGAACATGTACATATACCATAAATATTAAAACATTGAGTTCTTTTCCTAATTCAGAAAACAGTATTATATAGTTTTATTTGTTGTCAAATTAACATGCTGTATATTTAGCATAATTACATTCACAAGATTGTAAGAAGCATAGTTATACTTCAAGACATGAAACTTCTTACTAAAGTTCAAATTTGGATATTTATAATTTTAAGAAATGCAAATTCATTAATGTCTTATTTATCCAGAAAGCAGACCTCATTCATGTAGAAGATAGCTGGGAAAATTAGCTTAAAGGAAAATAACTGTTATAAAGCCATGCACTTTTCTCCACAGGAGTAGTATAGAACCATCCTTAGGTCAGAGGTAGCAGCTTAGCAAAATTAACCCAATCTTTGATAAGCCAGGGGCAGCAGGCTAGAAACTGCAAGGGCATGGTGCGACCGGAACCTGAAGCACTGAAAAAAAGCTGAGCTAACAGCGACAAGAGACAGCACCACTGCATACATGACTAGCCCATTCACGTATCGCTTGTTTACAGCACAATTTAGAATGATGATACCTAGTCAACAATTTTAAAAAATGGACCTGTAATTTCCTTGCACAGGAAATTTCCCAGGAAGGAAACTTCCTCTGTCAACACAGATCAACAGCTGTTCTACAACTTTTAGTCTATCTTAAGTGAGTTGTTTAGGGTACTCAGAGGTTAAGTGATCTGCCCAGTGTCACATAAACTAGCATGTCGGAGGACTGAACACTGGTCATCTTGACTCCAATGCAGGTCCTCTATGCCCTATGTTGTGCCATCCCTCGGTGCATTAATAAAAGATTAAATTACATTCAGTATATTCAGAGCATAAGACAACATATATGAAGGCAGGGAAATATGTAATATATTTTAGGAAAATTTTGATTAAGAAGGACAACATAAAAATAATCTGGTGCTTAAAGGAATAAACTTCATTTGTCCAGAAAACTTGCTTATGAGAGACACCTCAAATGTTATCAGATAACTGAGGTATGTAGTACTGTACTTCATTTTAAAAGATGTCTCCCCTTAACAAAGGTGGGGGGAGTGAGAGATTTCAGTTACTTTCTAGGCTACATTTGATATTTACATTTCAACCAAAGTTAAACAGAGGCAAATTTTTAGTTTACCTCGACTGAGTGATAATTAAAACAAGGTCACCTAAGCTTTTGAGAGAAACTGGGTAAACTAAATATCAAGGGGCAATGTGCCTTACTAAGTAAAGTACTAGATTTAGAAAAGGATTGAGTCTCAATTCAAGAAGAACCGAGTTTGAAGCCTGTCCCTGACATTATTAGTTATGTGATGACGGACAAGTCATTTAATCTTTCTGAGTCTGTTTCTAAATTTGTCAAAAAAAAATCTCTGCTCCCTACCTTACACAGTTTCTGTGATGTTCAGATGAGATAAAACATTAAATAATGTTTTATAAAACATTTTATAAAACATAAAACATGAGATAAAAGTCTCTGCAAACTTTAAAGCACTATGTAAAATCAATTATTATTATTAAATTAGAGCAACAAACTAGCATATTCTTGTTATTTTGTTTTGTTCTGGTTCCTATAAGGAAAGTAAAGGGGTTTAAAGTTTGGGAGAAGGAGCCACATGCATTACAGTTGGACAAATTTTAACAACCCACTGCAAAATCACGCATTGTCAAATGCAGGGTGTACGAAGAGCGCTAGCCCAGGAGGCTTTAGCTAATTATGATTAGGAAAGGAGATTACTGCAAAAATAGATAAAACCTCAAAATAACTCAGGGTTCTACAAGATAATGAAATAGTTTTATCAAAGTACTTTACCAAGTAATTTTTTAACTAAAAAATATGATGGGTTTTTATACAAGGTTAAATAATGTTAGTCTTGTATTGCAAAATGAACTCTCGAACAAAAAGATAATAGAAGTTCACAGTTTCATGTATGATCTGCTTTTTGTTTTGTTTTTTTTTTGTATATTGAAATGCTCATGTTCATCCATGTTTAAGTTCATAGTAAAAAAATATGGATAAGGTTTCACAAGTCAATGGCAAAATAATTAATGAAATAAATTTCAACTAACCACATATGTGTGACCTTAGGCAAGTAACTTCATTTTTCTGGGTCTCATCTACAAAATGAGGGAGCTGGACTAGATGACTTCTAAGGTTCCTGCCATCTCTAGATCTATGATTCTATGTACAAATCAAATAAATATATAACCACCACAGAATCATGTGGATGTTAAAAGAAATCTTGCTTCCAATATGATATTTGTTAAATATGTGTGTATGTGTGTGCATGTATAAAATCATACTCTTTGCAAATTAAAATGCTTACATAATAAACACTGTTACCTAGCATTCTCATTCACTAACCAGATTTCTTTCTTAACTAGCTCTGTTTAAGACCAGAGTTGGGGAAAAAGCATGATAGTTCAAATAGTCTCCCATGGCAATAGCATTGGAGTCAAAAGAAAGAATATAGAATTGTTTTCTTATAAACATTCAAAGTAACTGTTCTTCATTCCCCCCACCTCCCTGGGGCTTTCCAGAGCCTTCTTGCTTTTTCCTAAGGAAAAGATAGGAATGTAAGAAATCCCAACCATTTCTGATTTCTTTTTTTACACTTCACATAGCAGATTATGATAAGTTTTGCCTATTTAAAAAAAATACCTAGACAGTCTATTTTGTTCTAATAGCCAAGGTCAATAAGCTTTGGTTGTATTATACTTTGAACAAAGTTCCATGGATTAGGTACTTAAATCATTAAATCATCCAAACCGAAGACTTTGGTCTATATAAAAGTCTATCTAGCAGACTTGTGAATCTTCAGAAAAAGAACAAGTTGTCCTCAGGATTGTTTTAGTGTTATTTCAATGCCTCAAGGATTTTTAATTTCCCTGAGTTGATCCTTCTTCTATCAATACAGTTTGCAATACCTTCGTAACAAAGTAGATTGTCTGTGGCCACATCTGATGTTTTGGTATTAAATGATTTTTTCCCCATTTTCCATATTCTTAAAGAACTAGTAATGACACGTGCATATGTATATATGGATTACAAATGTACACACATGTATGCATTTACATGTAAATAATACATCTTTATGAATTTATGTGGTAGTTTTTGATTTGCAAATACAAACCTTTTCTCAATCATGCCAGATAGCATAGTTAATGTCTTTTGGAACTAAAATAGTTCTAGAAGGAGATTCTATTACATGTTGCTAATATAAATAGGTAGAAAACCAGGGGTCCCTGTATTTATTGAATTGAATCACTTGGCAGTAAAATTCAGTTAATGCCTTTGGCATTGGTGACACTTCTTCCCACTCAGATCTGTTGCTGTGGTAGACCTGCACTTCATCTGTAATTTCATCTGGAGCATAATCACCACCTAATATGTAAATTTTATCTTCAATTCCAACTGCACCTGCATTAAATCCTGCACATTCAAAAGATCCTTCTCCCTTCCAAACACAAGTGTCTGGACAAAAACTATAAACTTTGTAGGTAGAAAGGTCACATATATACAGCGTAGAATTTACTGGTACTGCCTTGATTAATGTTGCGTGAAAAAACTGACCAAATTCTGCTACTAGTTCAGACCACTGATCAACTGTGGCATTATATTTAAAAAAACAATCAAGAGATGGATTAAAGGCATCAGTAATCTCTACTTCAGATCCAAGAACATAAATCACATTTTGGCATGCACTCGCTTCTGGATAGTATATGCCTCTAGGCAACTGGCTTACAGATAACCACTCTTTGGAAAGGGGATTATAAGAGTCAACGTCCAATAGACTTTTAATATCCCGAGCTCCTCTAGTCTTTCCACCTATAACAAACAATTTATTGAGAGCCACAACTGATGTGTGCATGGTTCTTGGTTTTTTCATTGCTGATACTAAGAAGAAGTCATTTTTGACTGGGCAGTAGCACCAAGTCTGGTCAGTTGCATCATGATATGACTCACCAATATGGAGCCGAACAGTTCTGCAACATTTCCCCTTGCAACCACCTGTCATAAAAATTTTCTCTCCATAACTAGATAGACTAGACCCTGGCAAATCAATCATGTGAGTCTGTGGCAGTACTTTCCATTTATCTGTTTTAATATTATAGCAAAATGTGTGCTGGTTTTCTCCTGCTTCTTCGGTTTTGTGAACAAATATGTATTTTTCAGTTGTGGATGGACGTGCATCTGGAAAGAGTCCACTGGAACGTTGCACACATTTAATTGCATCCCTGACTGTGTCAAAGCACTTGGTGCTTTTGAGTAAATGATCTTCAGAGAGCAGGCAGTCCTGAAGAGTCTCCTCAGACAACTGATGTAAGCGTACCTTTTTCATCAAATGAGGCAGATGCTTTTGCCTTGATTCCAGGTTATGTTTGGTCCAATTAAGAACTGCTTTCAACACAGATTCTTCTTCAGGAACATTTAATTCATCTGCTTCCAAACATTTTTGCAATACTCCAAAATTAATCTCTAAAAAGTCTGTGGATTTAAGTAGTAGAGAAAAGTGATGCTGTACAAATTTGAGTGCATGTGCAAACAAATGGGAAGCACCGTAGCTATCTGATATTGATAACAACTGTAAACAATTGACAAGATCAATACTTTTTATTAAAAAATCACTGCAAGCTTTGGAAAGGAGTGAAACTTGAAGAAATGATGACAACTGGAAGAACATTTCCACATTGTCATCTGTTATTTCTGTTTTTCCAGTATAGGCATAATCAAGAAAAGCTTTCACTGCTTTGGGGGACAAATTACTAATGGTAACACTCCCATCATCTCGCTCTTTCATGTTTACTTCAAACATAGCCCTGCAAAAACAAAAGTAAATAATATATGAATGGCAATATTTTCCTCCTCTTTGCTGTTGTATTGATTTAAAATTAAAGAGTTTTAAGACCATAAGGAATCTATTTTTAAACATACTGCTTACACATTACAGATACACACAGATATGTAATTTGAATGTATATAGTGCCTGGCACATAGTAGGTGTTTAATATGTTTACTGGCTGATTAAATTGTTTATCCAAATACATATATATATATATATGTATATATATATATACATATATATATATATATGTATGTGTGTGTGTATGTGTGCGTATGGGGTATGTGTGTGTGTAAACCTGTTCATCTGCTGATGAATTTTTTCAACTATTTAGTAGGATGGTATGTTGAGAGGCAGTGTTGTATAGGGAGGAAAACTACATTTGGAATTAGGAGATCTGATTTTGACTTTTTTGCTCTAATATTTACTAATTTCCTCAGGTTTTCTCTTCAGTTTTTATTTTCCCCAAGGAAAACGCATTAAAAAATGGGAGTAGGATTTGTCCATATTTCTTGAATATATGTCCTAAAGGATCAATGGCATTTATATTTTAGATTTTATGATTCTTTACCCAGACCATATGTAAAATTCTTTCCATTAAGGTTGTTCATGGAAAAGACGTCTTTCTCTAAATACCATAAGGGCAATAATGGGAAACAGGAATCCGAGTTGAAATGGTTACATGTGTTTATGGGATCCTAAATTTAGAGCAGAAGGCAACCTTAGATATCTTCTAGTCCAACTCCCTCATTTTACAAATGGGAAAACTGAGATGCAGAGAGATGAAATGGCTTTTTCAATGTCACACAGGTTAAATGTGGAAGATTCAGGATTTGAATCCAGATCCTCTGATTCTAAACCCAGGACTCTTTCCACTGTAACATCCTGCATCCTTGATAGTAGTCTTATTTTTGTTTTTTTTAAAAATGCTTTCAAACGCACTTAGATTGTTCTAATACCAACTTCAATTTCTAGTTTCAACTCATATTGTCATGATGTTGTTCACGATAACTCATCAATAATGTCAAAGAGTAGCTTTATTACATAATATAGTATACATTACTTTTTAAGTTTATACTGATAAATGTCTTTACATTTAATCTGTATATATATATGTATATTTACTGAAACCCTCTGGATGATTTATTAACAGTGAGAATTATTTTAATAAATTTCCTTTTGGTTTATGTCAGAACTGATTTAGTTTTATTTCTAATTATCATTATGTATACCTCTGAAAAAAGTTTGTGAATTTTCATTCTCTCTGAAGATCAAATATGGGGCCTGGCATGGTGGCACATTCCTGTAATCCTTGAAATACAGAGTACAAGTATCCTTCATAGTACATATTTATCACATTTATTTTTCTTAAATGAATAGCTTTGAATAATGGTAAGGTGTCATTTCTTTAAAAATTAACATAACATTTATGAAGAAAATACTATGTAAATTTGTTTTTAAGAGCTACCTTTTTGTTTTACTTGAGGCAAAGTCCCTCTGTGATTAAAAATAGGTGGGCTTTCTTTTTTCCCTCCAAATTGAATTATTTTAAATATATCTATTTTTATTGAATTCTTCCTTTTTATAGCACATTCATTTCTGAATATGACTCCCCTATTCAGTGACTATAACAAAGATTTAAAAAAGAAAAAAAGTAGTTCAGAAAAACTAACCAATACATTGAGTAGATTTGCCAGCATACATGCTCATATCCCTCACCCTACCACCCCACCCCTTCACCCAACTTCTGCAATGAAGGTAGAAAGGTAAATTTTTTTAAGGCTGAGCTTGATTGTTATAATTGCATCACTTTCATTTTTTTTTTTGGTTATTGTTCTTTCCATTTACATTGTAATTATTGCTTTGCTCCTTTTGCTAACAGGTCTGCTTTCAAAGGTGGGGGGAAAAACCAACTTAACACCTATTAGAAAATAATACCTAATATATGTGGATATAAGTAATTAATAACTTCAAGCGCAGGCCCGTGGAATGAATACGATGAAGTTGCCATGTGAATCTCTTCCTGACATGAGGTCATTAGGGAGAAATCTTGCTGTATGAGTTTCATGTGCATGTTCAAATGCGCTACTGCTCCCAAATCCTTCTAATCTACCTGTACCAACTTCCTTTCTCATTTTTATAATCCTCTCAACATTGGTATAGTATAATCTTGTATCCTGCTTCCTTAATAAAATAAAGGTCATCCAATGTGAGATCCCTTCTCACCAGATCCCTGAGATATTTCCAAGTAGAGACAGGAAGGATTTATTTAATTATTTCTTCCTGCAAGAAGGGCAGTCTTGCTACCAGAGACAGTCTAGTAGGAGAGGCAAAATACAAAATGCAAAGCTTGGTTATATACCCCAAAAGACCACCCCTTCCCCCCTCCCTTGTTCTGTCCTGTTCCAGATCCCTGGAGGTCTCTTCTTCCATTACTCATCTAACTTTTTGGCCTTTTCCAGTTACCATCTTTGTACTTGGCAGTGTGGAATGGGAGAGGTATCTTTTCCCAAGTCTTGAAACGATCAAAGTATTCAATATGTAAAGTGGTCAAACAGTACAAAGATAAAGACTTTTATAAGTTAATGAAATAGTAAGAAATTAGATGTTTGTTTTCAATCTGATGTGGGAGAATCTGTTGGTTCTTTGATTTTCTTTAAAAAAACATACTTGCACATTATCTGAGAGAATGAGAAGGCGAAGATAACATCATTGCCTTAAAGAATTTAAAAAGTAATAGGTATAGCAGGAAAAAAATCAGAAAGATAGAAGGTAGAGGATGTGAATTACTATTTCAGGGGGAAATTTTATTTATTATCAGGGGAAGGTTTCTTAAAAAATCCCTATTATTACTGGTGGGAAAATACAGAGGAACTTCTCTCCAATAGGTAGAGGAGAGTGTATGTACATGTGTGCATGTGTGTGCAATGACAGGTCAGGTCAGGGGTGGGGAACCTTTGGTCTTGAGGCTACATGTGGCCCTCTAGGTCCTTTGGTGCAGCCTTTTGACTGAGTCCAAGTTTTACAGAACAAAACCTTTTATTAAGGGATTTATTCTGTGAAATTTGGATTCAAAGGGCCATACATCGAGACCTAGAGGGCCACATGTGGCCTTGAGGCAACAGGTTCCCTACCCCTGGGACAGGCCTTGAGAGAAAAGGTTGAATGAGAAGCAGATCAAATAAATGAGAATTCAGGGTGACTTCCATATTATGAGATATGTAAATGCTACAATATAATTTCAGTAGAATTCTATTTTGACAGAAAAGGGATAAGCAACACTGGATTGTGTTTTAAGTTTCATTTCATTCATTTACCAATGCTTAAGGAAAGCGTATTTGTTAGATTTACGTGACTTCTAATAGCATCTGTTGACAGCTGGCAGAATTTCAGATTTGGGAATTAGGAAGACATAATAACCTCTAATAAATATGGTCCTGCATTTCCAACCCATTAAAGAAGACAAATGTCACCATATTTAACCTTGATTCCACCTGCGGATGTCTTTTTTTTTTCAAACACAAATTATCAAGGAACACATCATTCTATGATGAAGGGGATATTTTAAAACATTATGAAATGTTGACTTCATAATACGAATTATTTACATTATCCAGAATTTGAAATCTGAATCACAAAGAAACTGTTTACCTGAAAAAGTCACTGCATGCTGCTAGGACACAACGATGGCATGGGATTATTTCATCTTTTACAATTATTTTGAAATCATAAAAGACATTCTTCTCTCTAAAATTCTGTAGTACATTTAAAATTTGTTGCCCATGTTCTTCAGCCACAAGAGAGTTGCTTTTCTTATCAGATGGAATTCCATTACATATGGCCCATCTAAGAGGATTCTGTGAGCAGTCCATGGCTAATGTAAGCTGTACTTAGAACTAAAAAGGAAAAAAAAAAGCTGATTAATTTCCATGATAAATTACCTCAGCTTTAAAAGTTGTTACTTACATTTAGTAGCATGAAAAGTGCTCCTGACTACAACTGAAAGCTAATGGGTATATTACTAGTTAAAATGTTTAATTGTGAAACTCTAGGATTTTTACTTTTTTTTTTCTAAAATATTACCATGTCAATAAAAAATTAATGTTCACATCACATCCATTATGTCAAAGCACTAGTTTGCACACATATAGCATCTTACCATTATGATAGTGAATGGAATAAAAGTGAAAACTTCTCAGGTCACATTCCAGAAATCTGAACAGTTGTAATAAACTACCAAAGATTTAGCAACCTGGGCTGGGAGACTGGTACCCTTGCCTTACTTCCATGGTCATAAATTGAAGTTTTTGCTAAGCTTAGCTAATGCAGAGTCGGGGAAAGCACAGACCCTGAAAATTTAACCACAGGTCCAAATGTCCCAGACTTGTTTTCACTGATCATCATCTGACCGGTACAAACATCAAACTGGAAATCCTGTTGCAGAACTCCGGGCAGGTCACCATTTCCTAAAATCCCCATGATTCATAAAATATTGTCTA
>CM053588.1:122460384-122479950 GCA_028646515.1 Pseudochirops corinnae | reverse complement strand
ATAGGAGAATTATTTTGAAGATACATTATCGTATTAAAATACCTTATTTTTTACTTTGTATTAAAATTTTCTATTTATTATTTTAAAATATTCAATTTAAAAATAAGTGATGCCACTAGAAATGTGATCTCCCTTCAATATGGTTAGGCAAAATATAATATTATAATTACACTTTAGACTGTCAAACCTGAAGAGAGAAAAAACCTTAAAGAACTGAAACATACCAGTCAGGAAAACATATCAATTACCACATCCATATTAATTCAGTTATACTGCACTGACCAAACAGGCTGATTTTTTTTCTTTATGATACACTGCACTGCTAGATAATAATTTTCATTGATCATTTTCAATACTAAACCAAGTTTTCTGGAGAGATCTCTTCCTAAATTGAAAAACTTCTGTGGCTTTTACACATTAATTTTATTACAATATACTTCCTGCCAAGAGCTAGGACAAAAAAGTCATTAAACAATGGAAAATTATTCATCTATGAAAACGGTATGTGGTAACCATATTATAGCTGCCATAAAACCAATTAGAATTTTTTTATATAATTAACATTTTAAAAATGATACACAAATATATGACAAAATAAATTTTACAGATTTTAAATCAAAGGGTTTCCATCATCCAACTAGGGCTAATAATTCAAGTACATGGAACAAAAAAAGTCCTGAAACAACATTTGACTAGTAATAAATATTAACCACATAATGATTTAATACAATGATAAGACTACCGAGCTTCTTATGAAAACTAACAGAAATAGTAATATAGGATATAGTAAGATAGGATAAAAAACATATCCAATATTATGCACTCTATATAGGATTAGGGATTTAGAAAATGGAAGAGAGGTTATTTGGTTCAATATGTTCATTTTACAGATAGAGTAACTGAAGCCCAGAGAGTTTAAGTGATCTGTCCAAGGTCAAACAAGTATTAAGTGAAACAGCCAAAATTCAAACCAAAGTCCTCTGACTCCAAATACAGCAATTAGGACAGCATCATGTACAGTTTGAAAAGTACTGTCTTTCAAAGTTCATAATATTACCTTTACTTCATTAAAAGTCATCATCCACAATTCCTCATTCTCACACAGATGCAATCACTTGCCAAATTTTGTCTTAAAAACAAAAATTGGGGGCAGCTAGGTAGCATAGTGAATAGAGCACCGCCTGGAGTCAGGAGGACCTGAGCTCCAATCCGCCCTCAAACATTTAACACTTACTAGTCATGTGACCTTGGGCAAATCACTTAACTCCAATTGCCCTGCCCTCTGGCCTCCAAAAAGAAAAAGAAAATTCTACATCTCTTCCCTATTTCCTCTTCTTTTCCCTTAGTCACCATCCCACCTCTTGCTGGGACCATTTCCATAGCCTCCAAATTGGTCTCCCTCCTTGGAATCTCCCCCATTTGATAGTAAACTCCTAGAGGCCAGGGACTATCTTTTGCCTCATACTATATGCCCAGTACTTAGCTCAGTGCCAGCAGCACAACAGGCACTTAATAAATATTTATTGATTCCAACAACCCTCCACAAAGCCACCAAACTAAATTCCTAAAATGCAGATGTGACCACAACATTACTTCTACTCAATAAACCCCAGTACCTCCCTATTTCCTCCAGGATCAAAAATAAACGCCTGTTTGGCATTTAATGCTTTTTATAAACTGGTTCCATCCTAACTTTTCCAGCCTTAATATATATTCCTTCCCTCCACAACTCCCACACTCTATGGTCCAATCAAAATGACCTTCTTGCTGTTCTTTGTACAGGTTATTCCAAAGAACAAAGAAATGGTTTCACCGATTGTTTTGTATACTAATCCAAACTTTTTGGCTAGGTCTCTATTTTAATTTGAAAAACTAAAAGATAACCTCAACTTTTACCCCTAGGTTCCTAAATCTTTGCTTCCTTCTCAGAGGCCCCTCTTTGGACCCTACAAATAGTTCTAGCAGCATGTGCTGGGCAGGTCTTTTAAGGACAGTTAGGGGGGTGTTTGGCTTCCTTGCTGCCAGAAGTACAAAAAGACACAACCAAGTTAAGAATTAGTGCTAGAGGTTCTAAGCTCCTACTACCTGTAGGGAATGTCTTCCAGAGTTCTAGACTTAGTATGAGTAGTTGCTGTGCAAGGCAGAGGGGTAATCTTTCTCCTTAAATTATCTTGTATTTACTTTACTACCTTGTATGTTCCTCCTTTCCCCTCCCCCATAACGTAAGCTCCATGAGGACAGAGATCATTTCCTTTCTGTCTACGTATCCTCAGCACATAGTTGCAATGCTTAATAAATATTTGTCTAATTGAATTGAAGCTCTGCCAGTTCTACAAAACTGGAAAGGCTTCAATCATAACCCTCAACAGAACGAGTTCTCCAAGGACCTGCCTAGCTAAGTTTCAGATGCTTATGCCTAGAGACCTGGCACCAGGTGATGACTTTTTTTCCTCCTTTGGGCAACAGCATTACCCAACGAGGAATAAAAACCTGAGAATTCAGTGGCAGAGATAACAGGAGGATGCTACCCTTCCGGTAGCAGGAAGGAGGAACTGTCCAAGCCAATGGGCTCAGAAATAACCTGGAGCTTCTTGGAATCAAGTAAGAGGCAACAGGCAAAAAGACGTCAGGAAAAGCAACGGGTATAACGGAAAGCTCTGGATTTAATACTCCCCTAGGCAAGGCCCCCGGCCTCAGTTTCCTCATCTGTTAAATGGGGTTGCACTAGATGATCTTTACGGTCTCTTCCAGCACTAAATCTGAGGGCTGCAGGTGCTTAATCAATGACTTCTGGGTGATAACGACAGGTAGCCTCTTGAGCTAGCTGCTCCAATAACTAGAGGGACAGCCAACAGTTTGGCGTCCTCTGGCTGGTCCCTGTACTTCGAAAGTTGGGGAGGCGGGGAGGGAAGGGGGCTCTAGTTCGGGGGCCCACCGCGCCCGACTCCGACTCCGTGTATAAAGAGCAAAAATTCGTCGGTACCATGGCTGCCTTGGCGTCCCGGGCAAAGACGAACTGGCCAATGCGCTCCTTCTCCTCGGGCTGCACGGCCCGCGCCGCCAGGAGCCACTCGGCCCGGCTGGGGCGCCAGGCGGCGCACGGAAAGGCCCAACGCACGCCTTCCATGCGGAGAAGCAACCACCAAGCCCGAGCGAAGGGAACCATTCGTTGCGGGGCACGCAAGCACGCTCACGCACGCACAGCCCCACACCGCCCTCCGAACGTCAGCGTAAGGACTATTTTATTTTGCTCAGCCTTAGCCCCTCCCCGGAGGAGCGCGGCCTGCGGGGGCGTGACGTCAACTAGTACACCTAACCTTGCCCTCCTCCAGAGAAAAACAGCTGGGAGCAGGGGGTGGAGCCAGGAGGAAACAGTTGCTGCTCTGCAGTAACTTCCTAGGGTCCGGAGAAGGGCGGTACTTCAGGGACCGCTATTAAGTTATGGAGGTGGGACGAAGCCAAGTCACGAGGAAATTGCACCACTCCTGAGCTAGGACAAGCAAGCTTGACAGCCGGCCATGCCAATAGCAGTGGATCCGCGGGGATTTGGGGCGGGCCGAGTTGGAGACCGGAGACAGCAGATGCAGGTGGGTGATGATCTCGTGGTGCCTGAGAGGGGGAAGAGCGGGTTGGAGGGAGCCCCCCTGGTCCCCGGTGCCCTCAGGTGAGGGTGAGGCGGTCTTTAGCCCGGGGCCTCCTTGGGAAGTTGAGCTTTTCCACCTCTGCAGGAGGGCCTGGCCACTGTCTCGGGCTACGCCTCCATTCTGCGGGGGCTGTGGACACTTCCACCCTCCTGGGGCCCCTCAGGCTCCCCTGCAAATCCTGGTTCTTTGGAGGTACCGCCCCGGGCCGTGAGAGTGCTCCTTCCCCTTCGGCGGAGGCGGCCACCCCAGGGTAACGGAGACCTCTGGGAAGATGCTGGGATGGGGGTGGCCTTGGCCCCTCCCTGTGGGGGGCTGATATTCCTCTCCAGAGAGGGAAATCTTTACCCCTGAGCATCCTCTGCCTGGTTTGGCAAATCTGTCACTAGGGACAACGTGAATGTCACTGAGGTTTCCACCCTAACCTAGGCACTGTCAAAGGGAACATGAGGGGCATTTGCTTGCAACCGAGGCATAGGTTTGGAATTAAATTATGCCAGCGACCTTTTTATGAAAGATCATGCAAGAATCATCCCTTTGAACATTATAGCAGTGTCTTCCAGAATTAGAATCCTTTTCCAGTATTCTTTATAGAGTTCCTTTTTGCGTGAGATAAATTACTCCTTGAGTTCATAAACTTCCAGGAAAAACTCTCTCTTCTAGGAATTGTGTGTAATTTCTTTTGTCAGGTAATGATTTCTGTGTCATTTTCTTTGTGCCTCTGTATTAGTTCAGTGTAGGTCTCAAGTTCGTTTCCTTCTAAATGTTCTTTATTTTGTTTTTCTACCTAATCGTCCCATTTCTATAATTGATGTAAACCTAAAATTCTTTTGAAAACAGATTTTTTTTTTAATTAAAGGACTGTGAAATGGATTACTCAAATGATGTAGACATACATGTAGATTTTATTAAGGTAAAGAATTCTGAAGCTTGTGTCATATTACCCCCACCTCTTTCATTCAGTCACACAGGTTAGTTAATGATTTAATAATTTAATAAATTTAAATTATTCAAATTTAATAATTAAATTTAAATTTAATAATTTAATAATTCAATAATTTGTATATATATACAAATATATATACACACATATATACATATGTACATATATCAGATAAAACCTTTGTTATGTACAAAGTATTTTTATAGGCACAAAGAGGGCTATAGAGATATATGATATAATCCTCAAGTAATGAGAGCAGTTCCTGTAATCACAGTAAGGCCCAGTAACAGAGCTAGGAATGTTAACAAACTTAATGTGTTAATATCAACTTAATACTAAGTTAATATGATAATATGTTAATGTGCAAAGACAGTCTATATCCTGTTTTTCCCTTAAGAAATGTGAAGGGGCAGCCAGCACTGGCTCTAGAGACAAGAAGACCTGAGTTCATGTCCAGCCTCAAACACTTACCAGCTGTGTGACCCTGGACAAGTCGTTTAACAACATCCTCACCCCACACACACCTCCCCCCACCAAAAAAAAAAAAAAGAAAGAAAAAATGGTTCTCTAAATGAGAAGAGGAGCTTATCACTACCTAAGCCTGGGGTGGGAAACCTTCCATCTGGAGGCCACATGTGGCCTGCTAGGTCCTAAAGTTCGGCTCTGTGACAGAATCTAAGCTTCACTGAACAAATCCCCTTAATAGAAGGATTTGTTCTGTAAAAACTGAACTCAGTCAAAAGGCCACATCCAAGGAATGAGAAGGCCACACGTGGCCTCCAGGCCCACAGGTTCCCCACCCCTGGGCTAAGTAAACCTGAAAGAGAAGTCAAACTATGAAGAAGCATTTTAGTCAGAGAATTTCTTTGTGGATTCCCCTCCCCCCCACTCCCATCCACACCTCCCCTGCCTGTACTTAGGTTGAGGAGGGAATCCTTTCCCCTAACCCATCAGTGCCACATTCCAGTAGAGAAATCCTCCTCAAGTGGAAGACACCACATCCAAGTAGAGAAAGTCAAGTGCAGGAAGATCCTTGGGCCAGCAGAGAAGTGAGCCAGTTAAGGATTGAAGAATACAGTTAATTCTGGCATTTAATAATTGAGTTTCTAAGAAGTATAGGACCAGGGAGCCCAATTAGGTGACTGAGCCAGGTCACTATACCTTTGAAGGAGCATCATGAGAGCACCTTGAAAAGAAAAGGACACCAGGACCCTACAGTGCCAAAAGTACTATTTACCTTGATTATATGTGTGCCTCACCCCTGGTATACTTGAGTTCATTGTACCTTTATACTTATCCCTTTCTACATCCTAACTCTGATTTACTCCTAAGACCAACTTCTCTCTTCCTGTTCATATGCTGATGAATACCACTGGAGAAAGTCATATATTTATGTTATGTAATCTCAACTGGACCTCACAACCACATACTTTTTTTAATACTTCTCTAATCAGCTATCATACTCTTCACAACAGATGTTCCAAACATTCGTTTATTCCCCTGCCCTCAATACCAGTTTAGCCCTTTTTTCCAGCAGAGGGCCTTCCCTTATATACTTCACTGAAAAAAAAATCAGGTCATCCTTTGGGGAGGCTTTCCTACCCAATTTTATACTTCAAATCACTTCAGCATCATCCCCATTCTCTTCTTTGCTCCAATCTGAGAAAATGAATTGGCCCTTCTCCTTGACAGGGCAGACCCCTCTCCTGGGGTCCTTGTTCCCATCTCCAAGGACTTGCCTCTTTCATTATCTTTTTCTCCCCCATTTTCAACTTCTCCTTACCTACTGGCTCTTTCCCTCTTGCTTACAAACATATCCAATTTTCCCTATCCTTAAGAAATCTTCGCTTTATTCTACTTTCCCCTCAAGCTATTGTCCTATCTCTTTCCTTTTACCAATAAATTCCTAGAGTTGGGAGAAAACTGTTTGCCTACACTTTCTCACCTCCCACTCACTTATCAACCTTTTACAATCTGGCTTGCTTATTTCCCCACTCCCAGACTAAAATTGCTTCCGTAAAGGTCACCAGTGTTCTCCTTATTGCTAAATTCAATTGTTTTTTATCAGTCCTTTCCTTTTTGAAAATTAGCCTTCTAGACCTCTCCAGAGTTCAACACTGAACACTTCTCTCTAGACACTTTCCTCCCTGAGTTTTCATGACCCTTCTCTATCATAGTTCTTACCTGTCAGACAACTTCTTTGTCTTCTTTTCAGATACATTATCCATATCATACTATAGCAAACCGCAGGGATTTGTCCTGGACCTTCTTGTCTTCTCTTTCTGTATGTTCTTTCAGGAATCTCACCAGCTTCCATGAATCTATTAATATCTCTATTATCAGCTCTCAAATGTTGAGCTCCCATTTTTCATCTGAGCTCAAATCATACATCTCCCACTGCCTGCACTACTGATTTCCAAAAGAGAGCTTATCTTTCCCCAAAACATATCCTCCCCCACTCTTCTCTATTTCTGTTAATGGCACTACCATTCTTTCAGTCACCCAAGTTTGAGTCAGTTTGACTGGAAGTCATCTTTAACTCTTCACTCTCTCTTCCCCCTCTATCCTATCAGTGGCCAAATTTTATACCTCCTTAGCACCTTTCACATCCATGCCCTTTTGTATATCTGTACTAAATCACTCCAGTCCAGACCTCCATCACTTTCCCCTAAATTCTTGATCTCCCTACCTCCAATATTTCCTCCCCTTTAACTCATCCTCCACACAACTGCCAAAGTGATATTCCTATAATACAGGTCTGACCATGTCATTTCCCTTCTCAGGAAGCTTCAGTGGCTCTTCATTGCCTTTAGGATAAAGTAAAAACTCCTTTGTTTGGCATTTTAAAAATCCTTCTCTAAACATCCTCAGACTATCTGTTTTGGCTGATTTTATATTATTTCAGTTCACAAACTCTAGGTTCTGAAAAAGCTGACCTACTTGTTATTCCATCTCTAACCTCCATGGAGGAAATGTTCTCCCTCCTCACATCTGTTTGTAATTCCTAGCTCTTTTGAAGGCTTAACTCCCATACTACCTTCTTTAAGAGATCTTTCCTGATTCTTTTAGCTTTTAGAATATTTACTAATTCTGTGTATTTATTTTGTATATAGCCCGTATTTAACTATCTATGAAAATAATGCATCCTCTCCTCTAATAAATCATATATTTGGAGCAGGAAGAATATCCAAAAGCCCTTAAGTCTGTGTGGGGTACGGGGACCCCAAAAATCCCCTACCCAAGAAAAATCAAAAGTCAGAGATATCCTGAGGAAGGAACAGGAAGTTTTATTCTCTTCCCCTGCAAGAAGAGGGCAGTCCTCTCCACGGCAGGGATCAAGAAGTGGAGGCATGTTGCAAAAGACAGAACAAGAATTTATACCCTAACCCAGTCAAGCTCCCTTCCCCCCAGCCTTTCTCCCATTGGCTGGGAGGTGGGCTCTCAGTCTTGGTGCAAAATCTAACCCAATGGCAGATAACAAAGAAGCCTGCCACTGTCTTCTATTGGCTGGGTGGTGGGACAGGAAACCAGTTCATGTCCTTATTTGGCAAATGCCAACTTGGAGGGGGAGGGGCTAAGAGATTCCTAAAATTCCTGAAGGGCTGAAGGCGGATTGACAGCAAGAGAAGGGGAAAAGGGTACTAGGTTGTGTAATTTCTGTCTCTGGTTTCCAGATAGTTTCTCTCCCTTCTCATTCTGAGGAATCTTCACAGAGGAAGCAGAGAGTGTACCCCACTCAAGTCCAACCCTCTGATTTTACAGATAAGGAAACTAAGGCTGAAAACACTCCTTGTTCCTTGATGGCAGGGAAGGATCCACTTTTGTATTTGTATCTCCAGAACTTAAGAAACAAACCATTAGGATTGGTAGTTAAAAGGCGCCATAGTGATCATCTAATTCAATCTTCTCATTTTACAAATGAAATTAAGACCCCAAAATGTTATTACTTGCCCTAGATCGTAACCTTATTGATGAAATACACTGGTATATAGTGGAAAGAGTCCCTGATTTGAAGTTCAGACCTAAATTGAAGCCCAACTCTGATAATTGTGAATCACAGGATTTAGATCAGTAACTGACCTAAAAGATAATTTAGTCCAAACTCTTTATTTTACAAATAAGGAAATTGAGAAACCCTGGGAAGTTGGATTTTATCTAAAAGTCACATAAGTTATTAAACCAAAGCTGAGATTCAAACCTCAGTTCTCTGACTCCAAATCCAGGGCTCTTTCCATTATATAATATTGAATATCTAACCTATTAAAAAAATCCAGAGGAAAAGCTCACTGTAAGACTTAATTCAAGTGGAAATTCTTCATGGTAACAGAAAATTTTCATTTAGGCCTTAAAGGAAAAGTAAAATTTAAATTGTACAAGATAAGACTGAAACTATCCTGCCTTCTCTTCTCTGTCCTGCCTCTTCCTTGAAATCTTCATAACCATCCTTGCCTAAAGTGATCTTCTAACATATATTCTTTACCAGTCATTTAGCAATTACTCATTGTCTTATCATTTCTATTGTAGTCTTGAACTATCATTTGAATTTTATATTGCTTAACTTTTCGTTTGTACTAGTTCCAGGTGGATAAAGGTTATTTTCCTCTTTATAATTGTAGCCCAGTGCCTGGCATATAGTAAGTGCTTAAAGAATATTTGTGGATCAGTTAATTGATGTCTTGTTTCTCCATCTAAATTGTAAGCTCCTTAAGTACAAGAACCACATCTTATATTACTTTGCATCCTCCTTAAAAGAAGATCAATAAATATTTGCTGATTGATGTGCTGGTTTTATAACAGGATTATTCCTACTATCTTATTCAAGTTTTAATATAGAAATTTATAACTCTTCCTTCTTCCTTTCCAGTTTCTTTACTAAAATAGTATGTTGAATTTTATTTATAAGGAATAATTTTTATTGCAAATCTTCTGAGAAGTTGATCATTTCTTTGATGGGGGCTCCAACCATGTCATAAGCTCGCTGGGAGGAGGGAAATGATCTTTCCAATTGTATTTCTTTTTATTTCCCTATTATTATATTTCCCAAAGGATTGTTCACATGCTAAGTATTCAGTAAATAAAATTTCATTTAATTTGTATATGATAGAAATATAAAATATTAGAGTTAGAAGAGACATTAGAGATTAGGTAGTCCAAGTCTGTCATTTTACAGATGACTTAATGTGAATCTCTTAACTATTAAAGAAACCTGAACTGTCTGGAATGAAAGTCCTTCAGGTAAGAATAGTTACTCCTTTATAGAAGCAGAAATTTTACTTATATGTTCCAGAGCTAAAGAGAAGAAAAGGAAAATAAGATGGTTATTGACAATTATGATTATTCAAGTAGGAGACCGCCTATTTGGCTTATGCATATCTTATGTTTCTTTTGTCATGTAAATATGTGACACTGAATTTTCAAAGCTTATAGTAAAGAAGCAAAAAGTGGCAGATTCCAGCAAGCCTTGAAGGCTTAAAGTACAGTTCTACCAAAGAACTCAGAGTTTGCCATTCAAGGACCAGCCTGATGAAGTTCAGAGAATCTTATCACTAGAAGGTACACCACAAGGCAATGAAAATTTTAAAGCCATAGCAACTGATGAAGCCACCTACTAAGGTACAGAGGGGTTAAGATGGGTGTCAGGGTTGGAGGTTGGGGGGTGCCCATGCAAATAAAATCATTAATTATTACTGTATTATGTTCCTAAAATATGTTGGCTTTCTTTAGGAAAAAATGTGGACCTTTGTCTGTTGGAGGCTACTCATATCTCCCCTATGCATGGCATAACAAATGTCCCTTTCTCTCTTAAACTAAGCACAAACTTGGCAGAAATAATTTTATCTCCATCTTGCCCTGCTCAGAGGGGTGATGGGGGAGGATATAGGAGGAGAAGATTGGGGGAGGGGGTATACAGTGGGATTGCTGTTTTGGGGTGGTGGGTCAGGGAAAGACAGGGAGAAAATTTGTAACTGAAAATCTTGTAGAAATGAATGATGTAAACTAAAAATAAACAAAAGTTAATTGGGAAAGAAAATAATTTTATCTTTAATTCCCATGACTCAGAAGTTAGAATTCTCTGACAGCCTAAGTTAATTTTAAAATAATCTCATGGCATAATTCAGATATTTTTAATATTTATAAAAAGAAATTAATAAGAATATAACTATCTTTGCCTTATATTCCCATATTTGTTGTCTTTAGGATTGTTCTTCTGCCTTCTAGGTGGAGGTAATCCTTTAAATCTCAGTCATTGATACCCCAAAAGAGTAGAGGGAGCGATAGAGAAAAAGGGGTCTACCAGTTCTGTCTGGGCAGCAATAGTTCAGTTTAAAAATTACCATGGATAAACAGACTTCAAGCAATATAATTCCTATAAGTTCCATGAGATCAAGAATTATACTTGGGGGGGGGCAGGTAGGTAGCGGGGGCGGGTAGGTGGGTAGGTGGCGCAGTGAATAGAGCAGTGGCGCTGGAGTCAGGAGACCCTGAGTGCACATTGGCCTCAGACATTTAACACTTACTAGCTGTGTGACCTTGGGCACGTCAACCCAATTGTCCTGCCCTCCCCCCTCCAAAAAGCAAAAACAAACAAACAAGAATTATACCTTAGACTTTTCTTCTAGTCCCTTTACTGCTTTGAACACAGCAGGCACACTTTTAAAACTGAAAATTGTTGAGATTCTCATTGCTTAGATTAAGAAGTCAGGAACCATTTTTCTATCAAAGGTGTTTGTTGAAGAAATATAGTTAATTTATCTCAGTACTTTATTAGGGCAAGAGAATACATTAAACATTAGTTATATGTTATCGTTAATTGAGGTGGGGGGAGAAAAATGAAAGTGTAGAAGAGAAAGTAGAACAGTGAGAAAAAATGGAATAGAGACAAGATAGGAAATAGGAGAGATTCAATATCAATAGTTTATCCTTTTAAAAGTACTTGATCTTGTTCCACAACCCTACTCATTATCTGATTGATCCTCATAATGACCTTGTGTGGTAGCTGGTAGAAATGGTTGTATCCCTTATTACAGATGAGGAAGCTGTGACTCAGAGCTTAGCCATAAGCTAAAGGACACAGGACTAGTAAATGTGTGAGTCCGGATATGCTTTGTACCATGGGTTCTTAACCTTGGGGTCCATAAACTTTTTGACATGTATATTTCAATATAATTTATGTACTTTTTAAACTTTTGTGTTTCATGCATTTAAAACATTCTGAGAAGGGATCTATAAACTTTACCAGACTGTTAATGGGGTATCTGAGCCAAAAAAGTTTAAGGACCTCTGCTTTGTACTCTTGTCAAATAGAACCACTCTGTTGGCTGGACAGAGCCTGTGTGTTCTTACTCCATGCCTTGCTCCTCCTGTTCTCTGTATCTTCTAACTGGCTGAGTAACCCTGGTCATGTTGGACTATGTGAACTGTGGTCCCTTTCATTCCAGCAATTTCTATGAATATTTGATTGGTTGATTGACTACGTTCTTGATTTAGGCTTTAGAGGAAAAGGCAGTAGCATGATGTTTTGAATAATACTGTATGAAGTGCAGAGACTTAGATTCAGATCCTGCTTCTGACATTTACTAGCTGTGTGATCATGGCGTAGTCACTTAACTTTCCTGAGCATCTTCTGTTAATTCAAAATTCAATTCAGTAGATACTTATTAAGCCTCTACTATGTGCCAGACTCTGGGCAGTTGGATAAGAACAGTAGTATCTACTACACAATATAATTGTGAGGACCAAATCAGATAATGTATATAAAATACTTTGCAATTCTTAAAACACTATATGAATGTCAATTAGTATTAGAGACCACCCAAGGGTGGAAATTGTTGTCTGGCCTATATTATCACAGAAATGTCACCCAAAGACAAGACTTTTCCCTTTATCATCATCAATCTCCAGGTATTATCACTATCCAGATCCTGGTAGCTAATTTCTGCTGGTAGGCAATCATTCTCATTCCTTTATCAAAGAGTTTAGTTTCTGTATCTCTCTTCTTTTTCACCTTAATACCCACTTTTATGTTTGGGTACTTCAGTTTATAGTTTGAGTGCCACCAAATACCCACTGTTTATCAGCCTCCCTAGTTCTTGTGATTTGCGTCTTCTTTGTGCCTCAGCAACGTACAGGAATGGTCATAGCCTTCATTTCTCCTCATTTAGAAGTGTTCCATCTCCCAAATACAGAATTCTTCATCTGACCATAACTTACTACCCTGCCCTGGTTGTTCCTACTGTAAGACTTCTTGTGGCAGCTAGGTGGCAGGGCAGATAGTGTACCTGGACTCAGGAAAGTCTGAGTTCAAAATCACCCTCAGACACTTACTTATGGGGTGCTGGGGTGCCTTTGTTTGTAACATTCAATTGTAATTTCAGTTTGTAAAATCTCACTTGTGTTCCGGTACCTATGTTTGTGATATCAGCTTGTGCAATTAAGTTGTAAATCCACACTTCCCCCAACCTGAAGCCATTAACTCTGCCTCCCCCCAAGCCAGCACTCTGCCTAGCTACAATTATCCCTGCTTGGTATAATAACAAGCTATACCTATGAATCCTTCACAAAAGCTTTTATAAACAAACCCTTTAGTTTAGAGAAATGTATAGCCCCCTTGTTCTAGTGGCCAGTGCACCTATGAATCCTTCAATGCATTATCGGTAAGATAACTCCTCACCAATTAGGCACATCCTGAATCCCCAATTAGTCTAGCTTCCCAACATCCATCTTATCAAACAGGACATTGATGGGTAACAGACTGGGTACCTCTCAATCAGAATTGACCGCTAGCTGACAGTGACGTTTCAAGGCAAAAACCACACCTCCTGGTAGCCCCTCTGTGGGCTTTCTCCCAGTGAATTACACCTGCGCAGTTGATATAAAAAGTACATGTCCCTTTAAGCACTGATCACTCCTTAACTCCTCCCTAATCCCACCCTTACTCACCTAGTTAGCATAATTGATACCTGATTTATGGATTTATTACTTTATAACCGGTACCTCGAACTCCTGCAGGCTTGCAGGTTTCCGACACCCTCCCTTCCCCACCCTCTGCAAAGGTAACAATAAACTTTTACAATCCTTCTGAGATTGCTTAAGTCTGGGAATTCATTTCAGACTAAAAGAACCCTCCAAGGATTTCTTAGAAATCCAAGCAAAGCCTTCTCCCTCATCATTACTAGTTGTGTGACCTTGAGCAAGACCTTAAAGATTTAAATTTCATTTGATTCAGTTTCCTCAACTGTAAGATGAGTATAACAACAATTGCATCTCCCTCTCTTATTGTGAGATTCAGATGATATATTTATAAATCATTTAGCACAGTTCCTAGTACCTAGTAGATGTTCTGTAATAATAATCATTGCCATTACTGTTATCATCACTATTATTATTATTATTCCTGTTTTTCTAGCCTCTTCATCATTCTCTGAAATTCTCTCATCTTTCTACATTTATCTCCCCTCCACCACCATCACCACTACTACCACTACCTAATGTGGAGGTTCTTTTATTTAGGGAAGTCTTATTGCTTTTTGTCTTCCTTTCATTTCTGGTAGGAAGGTCATGTCCCCAGTGAGGAACAGGAAAGACTGGGCTGGAGCCAGCTCTAACAGACTTGAGAGAACCCATTGTTGATTTTTCAGTATAAGAGGGGATATTATGGTATCTTGTTTTGCTCCCACAAAAGTTATTGGGAGATAATCAGTAGCTGTGGGGAAGCTCGCTTATCTTATTTTACTAATACAGTGACTATACTGGGGGGGAACTAAAAAAGTGGGGGCATGACAAACAGCTCCAACTCTAGAGGTACATCTGAATCACAAGTATCCTCACTACCAGGTCTACATAATCTGCATAAAAAGAGAATGTAGGGAAACAACCTCACCCCTGTTTCTGTATCAGGGTGAGTGTTTCTAGTGAACACCACACCCACCTTCCTCTTCTCACTCACATGGTTTGTCATTTTAAGGGGCATATCACATGGATCTTCCTCAGGGCCCCCAGGGAAGCAGTGGATAGCAGAAGTCCTTCTGTCTGGGCTAACTCCCTGACCCTGCCTGGGAAGTCCTATGATCCCCACAAGCATGGCTCTCACATCAATTTGAGTATTTATAGCTCAAAAATTAGTAATCACTACAAATGAGGGCTTTGTTTTTGTTTTATTGTCCAGACTTAATTAGAAAGTGTTAATAATGCAGATTAAACTTAAAAATATCCGTGCATGCATTGTTTTCTTGGAGCCCAGTTAGTAAAAACTTAACAGCACACTTCTATGTGGTAAGCTTGTATCTTGTATCTTAAGCACTGCTTAAGTTCAGTGGGAGTACAATAGAACACTCGGGAGGAAATCATCACCAGATGTAGGTCTTGTGACTAAAGACTAATCATAACCATAATAACTGGAATTTACATAGTGTTTTATGGTTTACAAAATGCTTTACATCCATTGTCTTGTTTGAGCCTCACAACACCCCCCTTGAAAAGGGCGGAGAAAGAGAAAGGAGGTACTGAAAGCTTTATTTGCTTACTTCCTAATTGTGCCTGGTTCCTGCCTACTTTTCTCTGAATCGTGTATAGAAAAATAAAAACTGTTTGAGATATTTAAAAGCCAAATGGTGCTAGATGCTTGATAGCTTATAGGAAACAGTACTTCTTATTTTCCTGCTTGCAGTATCCCCTGGCTTACCTGTCACTAGAGAAAATCATTCACACTAGTGATAACCATGTTAAAGTCAGAATACAGTATTTTAAAGATGATTTATAATTCCTTGCTAGATTGGCATTATTTGGAGTATTATTATCTAGTTATATTGAAATACAGCTGTCAAAATATTTTTTACACAAACCATAAACCCCAAGTTAAGTACCTTAATGGTATATCTGTTGTACTAGACCTAATATTTCTATCTGTGTCTTAAGCTGAGGTCTTTTGTCACCCTAAAACATGCCTTTTATTGTATTTCATACTACTTTAAGTAAGCATTTGAGGTATTTGCTCTCTGTTTTTATGACATGCCTATAGGATACCCTGTTCATCTAATTTGTCTTTCTGTTGCCAGCTACTTGGAATTCTTGCCATTATGAACTACCTTTATTTATCTTATTTTCCCTAGACTGCTGCTTATTTTACTCTGCTCACATTTCTATTTCTATTTCATTGAATGAAGTCAATCTGAAAATAATGCTTAATGTTCAGTGTTCAAACTTAAGGCAGAAAAGTGTAAAGTACTTTTAAATTTCAAAATAATTTAGACTTCGTTTAAATTGTATTTCTGGGTCTTCAAAATGTAAGACATTAAAAGAAATTTATCTCAGAAGAGTACTATATGGAGCAACCTTATTTCCAATTTAAATGTGCCATCATTTGGAGGCAGAGAGAATGAAACAAAAAAACTCAAAGTATGTAGATTATACAAACATACATACATATATGCATAGATATATAACATATACAGATTACTTCACTATCTAGTTGACTCTTCAAGAAAAAAAAATATCATTTAATCCAATTTGCCATGATGGATGAGATGGGCTATATATACATTTGATGGTGTTGCAGAAGCTATATCCTTCCACACTGGATTCATTCTCCTGCTCTCTGCCACTTACAGAGAAGCAGGCTGCTAATTAATTTATTAACTATCCAGCTAGGAAGTGCAGCATATATTTTTGCCCCAAAGTGGCACTACCATCAGGCAACCAGCCACCTTATCTTTGTCAGAGATTATAGAGTCTACATATGCCTGCTTTTCCAAACTATTGTATGCCAACTGCTTACTAGAGTGCACATGAGCTCTCCAGGACTCCTGAGTCAGTGTTGGTGATCCTGTAATCATATAAATCTAAGTATTTGACCAGGAATATATTCTACAGTTGGTAAAAGGAAGAAAATTTCTCATTTCTGCTTTGAGTTCTCATCCTGTATTCCTGCATGACCAATCCACCTCATTCATAAGACTTGGATAGTTTTCTTTTTCATGTTCACATGTGGTTGTGGTTGTGCAATAAGATAACAGGTCATAACAGGAATCATAGCAGGAATTATAAGGAAAACAGTTTAATAGCAAAATCAGGGGGCAGGGTGAAGCCTGCTTTGTCTCATTGACTCGTTCCCTCCCCGCCTCCCACCACCTCAGTGATGGTAGGTATGAAGAATGAAGAAGAGAAAGGAAAGGATCTTGGGTTCAGAACTCACCAAAATTGTCTCAATAATCACTCGGAGGAAAAAGAAGGAAGCCCTAGGATCCAGAACCCATGGATCTCACCCCAACTGAGATGTTGCATATCTATGCATCAGCCAGTTGCACACATCCAGTTGCATAATTCTTTCCTTCAGCTTGTCTCTACCGTACTGCTTTGTCTTCTCTTGCTGGTCCTTCACTAGTCCAGGTCCACTCACTGCATAGTCTTTCAGAATGTGTTGCAGCTCCTCTTTTGCTGTGCCTACTTCAGGCTACAGTGGCAGCACTGACAGAGGGCCATAAACGTGGGATCCTAGCTACCTGCTCACAAGAGTCTCAGAACTTCCTTCCCCAACCCAATAAAATGAATGACATGGTGGCATGGGCTTCTGAATTAGGGCTTCAAGCTTCTCAATTCTCCACTACTTGGAAGGAATGAAATGAAATGGCAGATGGGCAGTTTATTCCAAATAATGCCTACAAAAAAACAATCTAGAGTCAAACAAGGCAGAGCTTATGTGACTGCTTACAAAATCTTACCTTGCCTCTTGAGATAACCTGGTCTCAATGGGTTTCTTTCAGGAGATGATCAGTGGATTCTTTCTGTTTTTACTTTAATGCAAGTTTTTTTTTTCTTTTTTGGGGGGAAGGGACAGTGATTGGGGGTAGTGTGGGGATGCTGACTTTCATAAAAAACTTCATGTAGGAAATGCCATTTGAGCTGAGATTTAGAGGAATCTCAAGATTCTAAGGGTTAACGATAAGAAAATGTATTCCTGCAGGTAGGTACAATATGTATAAATATATGAATATGATAGATAAAATATCATGTAAAAGGAACGAGCAGAAGACTGGTTTGGCTGGACCATATAGTGTGTGAAGGGACACTATAATGTTTTATAATCCTGGAGAGTTTGGTTGGAGCCAGTTTGTAAAGAGCTTTAAATGGCAAACATCATAGTCTGTATTTGAGCTTAAAGATAATTAACAAACACTATAGTTTTGTTGAGCAGGAGAATGACATGGTCAAACCTTTGTCTTTGGAAAATTATTTTGAGGCCTATGGAGAGGACCAGTTGTAGTGGATAAAGATGAGGAAGGGAGATTATTTAGGAGGGTATTGCAATTGTCCAGTCAAGGGGTGCTGAGGACCTGAACTAGGGCAGTGTATGGATGAGTAGAGAGAAGGGAGCAAATATAATAGAGGGAGAATTGACAGTTCTTGACAACTTATTGTATATTTTGAGTGAGTGAGACTAAGGAGTCAAAAATGACTCCTAGGTTACTGGAAGAATGGTAGCGTCCTCACTAGAAACAGAAATTTATAAGGAATATGAAGTTATCAGGAAAATATCATAAGTTGTGTTTTAGACACCTTGCAGTGGTTACAAGAGATCCAGTTTGAAATGAATAATAGCATGATGACTAAGAAGCAGTCAGACAGGTAAGTGGCAAACCAAGAGAGTGCAGGGTCACAAAATTTCAGAAAAAAAGAGAGCATCCAGGAGGAAAGGATGATCAACAGTGTCAAATGCAGAGATTTTTTTTTTTAAGAATAAAAAGTAATCACATTTGGCAATTAAGTTATCATTGATGAATTTGGAGAGAGATGTTTCAATTGCATGATGAAATCAGGAGCCAATTTCAAAGGGGAGAAGAGAATTTGAGGACAAATCTAGACTGCTCCTTCTAGGAGTTAAGAGAGGAGAGATATAAGATGATAGACTTTGGAAGTGGTAACATAAAGTGAGGCTTTTTAAGGATGGAAAGACCTAGGAGTGTTTGTAGTCTGTGGTGAAGGAGACAACAGATAGAGATTGAAGATGAGAGAGAGCAAGGATGATTGTTGAGGCCATCCACAAGAAGGAATGGGATAAAGGGTACAAGTGGAAGGGTCGACCTTTGAAAAGAAGGGCCGTCTTTCAATTGGAGACTACTAAGTGAGTAGAGAATGGAGGATGATATCAAGACATGTTTTAAGGAGGAAGAAGAAATATAGAATAACAACAGTTCCCATATTTTTGGTGCTTTTATGTATATAAAGTCATTTCCAAACATCTCATTTTACCTTCACAATAACCCTGAAAGGTGGGTGCTATTATTATCCCCAGTTTACAGATGAAGGAGACAACATAGAGGTATAGTGACTTAACCTTACTAATTATACAGCTAGAAAGTATCATAGACCAGATGTGAATTCAGATAGTCTTTCTGACTCCAGGTGCAACACTCTATCCACTATGCCACCTATTTTCTGTGTGCATTGTGTGTGTGTGTGTGATATATATATATATATATATAGATATAGATATATATCTATATATATATATGCATTGTGTGTGTGTGTGATATATATATATATATATATATATATATCCCTAACCTTACAGAAGAGGAAGCTCTGCTATCTCTGCACGGTCAATTTTCATTACTATTGTGTGGGACAAGAAGATGACCCTTGCCCAAATGAAAATAATCAGAGATATTTCCAAGTAGAGACAGGAAGGATTTATTTAATGATTTCTTCTTGCAAGAAGGGCAGTCTTGCTACCAGAGACAGTCTAGTAGGAGAGGCAAAATACAAAATGCAAAGCTTGGTTATATACTGTTATGGGAATCTGAAGATCTTCCCTGCCCCTAGGCCCCTTGCTAAAGTGGCTACGTGACTCTGAGGACCCTTGGATATTTGAAAGTATACTCTGTTCCCTAATAGGCTGAATGTGGTCACGTGGAGCCTGTGGCACCAGGCTTGTTTTCCAGGAATGCCCGTGCCTTGTAGCTTTGTGATTGGGCAGTGGGTCCAGAG
>CM053588.1:122436841-122459884 GCA_028646515.1 Pseudochirops corinnae | reverse complement strand
TGATACCTAATGATGCTTTTAGATGCTACTAATCTTTTTAAGGAAAACTGCATTTATTCCTGTGCTCTCTAGTGTTTTTAATAGGAATAGATGTTAGATTTTATCAAAGACTTTTTCTCCATCTGTTGAGATAATTCTATTATTTCTGTTGGTTTTGTTATTGATATGGTCAATTATGTTGATATTTTTCTTAATATTGAAGTAGCCTGCCATTCCTGGTATAAATTCCACATGGTCACAGAATATGGTTATTGCAATATATTGCTATAATCTCCTTGCTAGTATTCTCTTTAAAAATTTTGCATCAATATTGATTAGGGAAATTGGCCTATAGTTTACTTTTTCTGTTTTAGCTCTTCCTGGTTTAGGTATCAGTACTGTATTTGTGTCATAAAAGGAATTTGGTAGGACTCTTTCTTCGCCTATTTTCCCAAATAGTTTATATAATATTGGGATAAAGTGTTATTTAAATTATTTAATAGAATTCACTTGTAAATCCATCTGTTCATGGGGATTTTTCTTAGGGAGTTCGTTGATGGCTTGTTCAGTTTCCTTTTCTAAGATGGGGTCTTAAAATTTAAGTATTTTATTTCCTCTTCTGTTAAACCAGGCAATTTATATTTTTCTAATTATTCATGCATTTTGTTTAGATTGCTAGATTTATTGGCAAATAATTGGGCAAAATAACTACTCATAACTTTAAAAATTTTTTTTCTTTGGTGGTTTTTTACCTTTCATTTTTTTACCTTTCATTTCTGATACTGGTAATTTGGTTTCCTTCTTTTTTAAAAATCAAATTAATGGTTCATATATTTTTTATTTTTGCTTTTATTTTTGTCTTTTCATAAAACCAGTATCTAGTTTTATTAGTTTGTTGGTTTTCTCTCAATTTTATTAATTTCTTCTTTGATTTTCAAGATTTTCAATTTGGTGTTTAATTGAGGATTTTTTAATTTTGCTATTTTTCTAGGTTTTTTTTTTTAATTGCATGACTAATTCATTGATCTGCTCTTTCTCTATTCTATTGATGTAGGTGTTTAGAGATTTAAATTTTTCCTTAAGTACTACTTTGGTGGCATCCCATAAATCTTGAGATGTTGTCTCATTTTTGTCATTCTGTTTAATGAAATTATTATTTTTATGATTTTTTCTTTGACCCACTCATTTTTTAGAATTAGATTTTTAAATTTCCAAATAATTTTTAATCTGTCTTTCTATGGCCCTTTATTGAATTTAATTTTTATTGTATTATGAAAAGGATGTATTTTATATTTCTGCCTTTCTGCATTTGATCATGAGGTTTTTATGCCTGTTAGAGGATCAATTTTTTGCATAAGTGCCATGTACTGCTGTGAAAAAAATTATATTCCTTTCTATTCTCATTCAGTTTTCTCCAGAGGTCTATCATATCTAATTTTTCTAAAATTCTATTCACCTCCTTAGTTACTCATTTCTTTATTTTTTGATTAGCATTATCTAGTTCTGAAGTGAAAAGTTGAGGTCCTCCAGTAATTATTTTACTGTTTGTTTCCTCCTAGAACCCATATATGTCTTTAAAAATTTGAATGCTATACCATTTGGTACACATGTTTCATATTGATATTACTTCGTTATCTGTGGTACCATTTAGCTAGATATAGATTCTTTCCTTATGTCTTTTAATTAGATCCATTTTCACTTTTATTTTGTCTGAGATTGCGATTACTACCCCTGCATTTTTTTTGTTCCATCTGAAGTATAATAGATTCTTCTTCAGTCCCTTATCTTTACTCTATATGTGTCTCTGGTTTAGATGTGTTCTTGTAAACAACATTGTTAGATTCACCTAATCTCAAATTTTCTTTCCTCATTTTGTTTCCTAGGTCAGTAATTTTTCCAGTGAGTTATTTCATATTTTATTCAATTTTTTCATTCTTTTCATTTTGTTTTATTTATTCTCAAGGTCTCATGGAATTATTAGCTTCCACTTGTCCAATTCTAATTTTTAAGGAATTATTTTCTTCAATGAGCTTTTGTACCTCCTTTTCCATTTGGCCAATTCTACTCTTTAAGGAGTTGCTTTATTCAGTGAATCTTTGTACATCTTTTCCCTTTTTTTGTTCTTCTTTTACCAAACTTTTTTATTTTTTTTCATTTTTAGTAAACATTTTATTTACTGACCAACGTAGTAGTTCTAAAACCGTAGCTTCTGGAAGAACCATTTGTTTTTGCCTGTCTTGTACCTTTCCTCAAACTTAACCTTGGCCTCACTCCTTGCCTTACGTTTTAGTGCAGGGTCACGGAACACATCCTTGTTGACAACTGTTTTGTCCAATGGGATATCCACAGAGTATCTGGTGGGCATGAGGTGGTTGTAGTTATAAACTTTGACAAAGGACTTGATTTTTGATCTCTTGGCAATCTTCTTTTTGCCCATTGCTGCAGTAACTTTTCGAGGGTAGCGGTCGATACCTGCCACCAAGGTATGGCTGTAGGGCCTGTCAGAGGTCCCGTCATCAATGTTCTTGACGATGACGGCTTTGTGTCCGGAGTACTGCCCGGCCAGGACCAGCACCACCTTCCCGGGTTTCATGAACTTGCCCATTTCGCGGCCCGGAGTGCTGAATTCACCGACACCAAACAACTAGCTCCTAGAGCCAAAAGCCTTTTACCAAACTTTTGACTCCTTTTACATGATTTCTTGCATCACTCATTTATTCTTTCAGGTTTCTTCTCTCTTATTTTATTTTAAAATCTTTTTTCAGCTCTTTTAGGAGTTCTTTTTGGGTCTGAGGCTATTTTGCATTTTTCTTTGAGGCTTCTCATGGAGCCATTTTGACATTGTTGTTTTCTTCTGAGTTTGTGTTGATCTTCCCTGTCACCATAGTAACTTACTACAGTCAGATTCCATCCCCTGCCCCTCCTATATTTCCCACCTATTTCATGACTTTTAACTTTATGTCAAAGTTGGGCTCTGCTCCTGGGGTGGAGGGCTACTGTCCTAAGCTTCTTGTGCTGGGTGCTTGGTGCCTTGTTGCTGGTCTTCTCTAGGTTGTGGGTCCTCGAAGCTAACCTGCACAGGGCCATAGGGCCTTGCTGTTTGTCTGCTGTTGGTTTGCCTAATTGTAGCTTGTGCTTTACTATGCTCCCCTTTTGCCCTAGTGAGATACACCTGTCCTGCTGACCTTCAAGTTGCCTTGGCCTGGAAAATTGTTTCACCTTGTCCCTTTGTTGATTCTTACACTCCAGAATTCATTTTGAGGCTTTATTTTGTAGTTGTTTGGTGGTGAATTTGTGTTTTTAGGCAAATTCCTGCTTTTTCTTGCCTCTTGGCTCTGTCCCCTCCTTATAGTTATTTTAAATGGAATTTTCCTTTTCTCCTTGCTGGATTTTTTTTGGGGAATATACAGAATTTTATGATGATGTGTATAGATTTATTTTGTAGCTTGCTGGGGAAACTAAGTGAATCAGTGGATAGAATGCCAAACCTGGAGTCAGGAAGAGCTGAGTTCAAATTTGGCTTCAGACCCTTATTAGATATGTGACCCTGGACCAGTCATTTAATCATGTTTGCCTGAATTTCCTCATCTATAAAATGAGCTGGAGAAGGAAATAATAAACCCCTCCAGTGTCTTTACCAAGAAAACCCCAAATGGGATCACAAATTGCTGGTCATGACTGAAACAGCTGAATACAACAACATACTTACTGAATCTGTTTTTTGATTATCTAAATTTTAAAAAGGAACTATCATATTATCCACAAATAGAGATAATTTTGCTTTCTCCTTGCCCATGTTTTTCACCCTTAATTTTTCTTATTGCTGTAGCAGTTATCGAATCATAGTTGAGACACAGAACATCCTTGTTTTAACACTGATATTTCTGGAAAAGCATTTAGCGTTTCTTTGTGAAAAAATAATGACTGATTTTTGATTTTAGAATGATACGTTTAGAATGATAGGATAATATCTTTTTGTTCCTATTCTTTTTAATATTTTAACATATTTAGCTATCTTGTTGAAGTCTTTTCCTGTGTCTGTTGATGTAATCATGTGAGATTCATAATTATTTATTAATATTATTTATTACCTTTATAGTTTCTCAATTTTAAAACTGTCTACATATTCTTAATTTAACTCCAATCTGAATAATTTTTTAACATAATGTAGCATCTTTGCTAGTATTTGTTGAATATTCTTACATTAATATTCATTAGTGATTTTGACCCATAGTTTTTATTCTTCTTGGCTTCCTCTCTTTCTTTGGGGATCAAGATCATATTTGCCTCATAGAAAGAAAGCTCAGCTTCCAGAAAGCAATTGCAAGGAAAGGATTAAATACATTCTAGACTTGAGAAAAAAATGGTGCCAAGCCACAGGGTATGATGAATTTGGTCAACAGCAGGCAGGCCAGTGTGGTTGCAAGAAAATTGTATGAGAGAAGTGTTTTGCGAAATTAGTCTGGAAAGATACGCTGGACCCAAACTGAGAAGGATTTTAAATGCCAGAGGTTTTATTCTAGAGGCAGTAGGAAGCCACTAATACTTTTTGAGAAGGGTCAGACTCATACCTTAGGAATATTATTTTGGTAGCTGTGTGTGGGTTGGACTGGAAAGAGCAGAGAATGGAAGCAGTTAACCTGTTTCCTGTTGCTGGCTACTAATAATCTTGGAAAGAGTCAGCAGCAGCAAGCATTTTTAAAGTGCCTGCTGTATCTCGAAGTACTCTAGAGAGATAAAGACACAAGTGCAGCAGTTCCTTGCTCACAAGAAGTTTTAATGCATTTTTAAACTCTTAATAGAGTAAAACAGTCCCAAGATCATTGGAATATTATATATATGTGCGTACAAAGAGAGAAAGGGAGTGATATTTAGTGAACCATCCTGGAAGTCTTAAAACCCTAAGTTCAAATCTTGCCTTTTATACATACTGTCTGTGTAGCATTAGGCAAGTCCTGTAATCTCTGAGTCATGCAGTCTCTTAAGACAAGTTGTTTCGAAGGTGCCGTCTTACATTAATAAAAGTAATTTCCTTGCTCAGGAAGTCCCTGTCCTAATGAAATCACAAGTTCAGTTCTTATTCCAGTCCCCTGTTCAGAGGGAAGTGATGAGGGCTTTCAACTATGATTGTGAATTTTCTAACTAGGTTAAAGTGTCCATTATGTAATTGGTGATGTGGGCCTGGAGCTCAAGAGAAATTTAGGGGACTGATGAGATCACCAAGAGAAGAGAAGTACTAAAAGATTATAAAATAGAAATTTCATTTCTGTAAATAGGTATGACAGTTTTTTGTTTTCCTGAATTCTAGGATGATCATTAAGATAGTAGTAAATGGTACAATATTTAAGGAACAAATTGAAAAAGGTAATAAATATAAATCTGGAGATACAGGATCTCTGTATTTTAGTGATTTTTTTTTGATGAAGGAAAAAAGTGGTAGAATCAAGTAGGTGGAAAGTTGTGTTTACTGTTCCTCCTGATATCTTAGTTCCTATGTTACAGTGCTGAAATTATACCATTGCTTTTGCTTATATAATGTTTTTTTACTACTGCAATAAGGATTTTGTTCATTGAATCTTCCACAGTGTGGCGCTGTTGCTCTTTGAATTTACCTGCAAAGCTAGCCCTTTTTAGAAAAAAAAACAAACACAAAAAAACCCTCTTGGTTTTACTTTTATTTTATTTTTGCATGTGGTTGCCTAATCTTATACGTTATTGAGTAAATAAGATACCCTCTGTGTAGGTGAGGATGCTGTAACAATTTAAGCTGTATATAATTATTTGATTGCATTCTGATGATTATGCTAAATTGTGTTGTCAGTTTTTATGAGTAGTGTGCACATATTTTGAAAAATTTTCCATGACTTCCCCAATTGGTTTTAGAACAAATCAAGTAGTTTCTTGAAAGTTATAAAATAATAACTTGAAGATTCTAAAAAATAAAAATGACACTATAGTTATAGCAACATATCTTAACTTTTGTATGAGACTTTCTATGCCTCTTGTGCAAATCCCAGCTTTTTATTTCTAGCACATGAAAGCAGCATGTCTTAAACTGAGTTTGTCTAAATCAGAAGCAAGGTTCTCTTGTCTTTTCGTTTGTGCTAATGAAATCACTAATTCTTTCAGACATTCAGGCTAAAAACTTTAACGTTATAGGATTTAGAATTGGAAGAGACTTTAGAAGGCTAACTAGTCTAATGCACTCACTTTGTAGATGAGACCTGGAGAAGTTAAGTCCTTGCTCACCCATGTAATGAATGGCAGACACAGTTTCTCTGGCTAAATCATCTAGTGTCAATGTAATTTTTTTCTTTTCCTTCTTTTTTGATTTTCAGTTGTTTAAATAATTCAGGATTAAATTGCTATAATAACACATTTTATTTTTTTTTCTGATTTTTATTCATTTTTTGCTAACCCTGATATTACTTAGGTTAGGTGATCAGTTGATGGTCTGACTATATGTAGACAGACAACTTAGTTATAACTTGCGCATTAATAACAAATCTCTTCCTGTCTGTTAAAACTGAATATATAAAAAAATTTTTTAATTGAATATATTTCGTTCTGTATATTGCTACTTGCTTCTCTCCAGGTCCAGAATGTACCAAATTTTTTTTCCCAGAGAAAATATTGATGACATATAGGTATGAGTTTCCACTGTAGTCTACAAATCTTTAGCCTCACTTTTTATCCCTTCCTCCCTCACTCTCTCTTTCCCTTTCCTATTATCCTTATTCTCTACTTTCCCCTCCCTCTCTCACTGTTACATCCCCTTCCTTCCTTCCTTTTGTCCTTCCTACAGTATTAATCATAGGACACAGAATGTAGATAAAAATGAAATGACATGGTATGGGTTCCCAGAGTTTGCAAGGCCTAGTCACTTTTTTAAGAAAGCAAGTCTTTTTTGATGTCTTTTTTAAAAAATCAGCTTAGTTTCCCTCCAGTACCCCCTGCTTCACCTTCCCATACATCCATCCCATAATGCACTTTTTATGAAGACAAAAGAAAAGGAAGAGGAAAAATCAATATTAACTGATCAACACATCAGAAAAAAATCTGAAAAAAATAATGTGAGGTACATCACTTGTAGATTTCCCAATTTTGCAAGAGTGGGATGGGAATGTATTCTCTTATCTCTTCTTTTGAACCATGTTTGTTCTGCATAGTTTTGCTATATTGATTTTTGATTGTGTGTGTATGTGTGTGTAGTTCTTTACATTTACATTGTTTTGTTCATTGTGTATATTATTTTTCTGACTGTTTTTACTTTACTCTACATAAACTCATGTAGCTTCTTTCCATACTTCTTTTATTCTTCACATTCATGACTTCTTATGGCACAGTGACATTCCATTATATTCGTGTGCCATAGTTTGTTTAGCTACTTCTCAGTCATTGAGCATCTACTTTGTTTCAAGTTATTTTCTATCACAAAAAGTGCTGCTATAAATATTTTGGTGTGTAAGGATACTTTCACATTGGTGTTTCTAGGGTATAGGCCTAGTAATGGAATCTCTGGATAAAAGAATATGGACATTTTAGTGAATTTAATTGCATGATTCCAGATTTCTTTTTCAAGTGATTGTTCTGCTTTATCAGATAGGGAATTTTTTCCTAGGTAATTTGTGTTTTCTGCTTTATTGAACATTCAGTTATTGAGTTCCATCGCTTCTGATTCTCCTTGGTCTAACCTAGTCCATTGGTCTACCTTTCTTGCTCTATCTCTTTAACCCATAACAGATAGTTGTGATGACTGGTGCTTTATAATATAATTTGAGGTTTGGAAGCATTATTCTCCCATAGCCCTATGTCTTTTCAGCATTACCCTTGATATTCTAGATATTTTATTCTAAATGAATTTCGTTATTATTTTATCATAGTTTCCCATGTATAATTTGATTGATAGAGCATTAAAGTATGAATTAACTTTGATAGCATCGTCTTTTTTTTATGTTGGCATGGTCCAGCAATGAATATTAAATATTTCTCCAGCTATTTAAGTTGCTCCATATTTCTTAAAGAAGCACTTTGCAGTTGAATGTATGCAAGTCTTTTGTGTGCTTTACTAGATTGATCCCCAGATAGCTTATACATTATGTAATTATTTGGAATGGAATTTCCCTTTCTGCTCTTGGCTCTTGGATTTTGTTATTATTATAATATGGAAATTCAATTGATTTTTGAAGGGTTATTTTTTAGCCTGAAATTTTGCCGAAGCTATTAATTAGCTCAATTAGCATCTTTGCTGATTCCCTAGGATTTTCTCAGTACACAATTATACCATCAACAGATCATGATACTTTTATCTTTTCTGTATCTATCTTTATACCTTTATTTTCTCTTGTTAAAAGCATTACCAGTATTAGATCAACCAATATTTTGGAAATCAGACATTCTTGCTTTATTCCCATGGGTTTTTTTGAAAGTATATATACTCTTGGCATATGATGTTTGTTTTTGCTTTTGGCAAGATGCTATTATATGCATTTCTGTTGTAGGTTTTTTTTTTTTTAGCATAAATGAATTTTGTGCTGTGTCAGCTTTTTAAAAATTTATTCATGAAATATGGTTTTAGATTTTTTTAAAAATATGACTATTTGATTTTCATGTAATATTGATCCATTTTTTTGTATATCTGATACAAATCCAACTTAATCTTATATGCTTTTCTGTATATGTGCACATATGTGTTTAGATATTGGTGCATGTGTGCATATATGGTATGCATGTACATATTCGTGTGCATTGGTATATTTACACTATTCATGTATGGGTCTGCTGCAGATGTGCATGTATATACAAACATACATCTGTGTATATGAATGTATATGTATGCATATGCATGTATGCACGTACATACAAGCCTGAATAGATGTGTTTGTTTATGTGTGCAGATAACTAAATATACATATGTATACACATAAATATTTTATAAGCTAAATAGCAGTCTTAAGAAATACAAAGTTACAAGAACCTAATAGCTTCTAAATACCAATATTTTACATTAAATATTGATGAAATAATTTGATTATAGTGTTGTCTTATATTCTTTCTTCTTTCTGTTCTTATGGTGTTTTTATGTGACTATAATCAGTGGATGTGTAGCATCCCTTTACATAAGAATTGCCAGATTTCTTTGTATTTCTTATTTTTGATAATGCAATATAATTTCATTACATTGATATACTAAGTGATGCAGGGGAAGGAATCCTGTCTCTGGAAACAGAGAATCTGTGTTCCAATTGTGCCACTGATACATACTACCTGTGTGACTTTGAACAAGTTATCTAATGATTTGAATATCAGATTTCTCACCTGTAATATGATGAGATTGGACTATATGGCTTTTAGGTCCCTTCCAACTTTAGAGCTATGATTATTTGATTTGTTGGGCCATATTGGAACATGAGGGTGTTTTTTCCACTTTAATTATAATATAGCTATAGATTTTTATATCTGTTGGTCGTATGATTATCAAATGACAGACCTTGAAAGGAATTTATCATGGGAAGAGCCTTGACTCTGAAATTAGAGGACTTGGGTTCAGTAATCATTTAACCTCTCTGGGCCTCAGTAAAATTAGGTGATTTGATTAGATCTCTGAGGTCTTCTTAAAAGAGCTACATCCATGATGTTATGATCTAGTTTAATGCTTTAATTTTATCAATTAGGAAGCAAATTTTTGACCTCCTTTCCTTTTTTGTTTCATTTCATTTGTGATTGTATTTTCAGTTTTTTTTTTTCATTTTTTTAGAATTTCCTAAGGACTCCTGAGCCACAATCATAATATGAGATCAATAAGAGATCTGAGATGATAATCTTATTCCAACTCTTTAATTTTAGAAATTGGGAAAATATGACCTGGGGAAGTTTATAACTTACCCAAGGTTACATAGATAGTTAATAACTGAGCTAGGCCTAGGATCTATTTTTCTTAACTTCCAACCTATGCTTTTTTTCTCCTTTTACATTTTACCATTATGGAACTCCAGGGGGTAGTTTTATTGTAGGATTCATGCCCATGAAATATATTCTTTTGAACCATATAGGACTCGCATGTGTTCCATTTTATTCTTTATATCTTCAGATATAGTCAGTAAAGCTTCTTCCATGTTCTTTATCATCCTATCACTCACATGCTTTCTGTCTCTATCTCCTCCACTCCTGTTTCACAGGATGGAGTGGCTTTATTCCTTACCAAAGCTAAGCCTTTCTATGTATCCAAGTGATGCCATTCCATCCCATCTATTTATAGATTGCCTCCTTTGTTATCCCTATTCTTTCATTACCTTTAATCTCTCCATATTCTTATTCTCTCCTGCTTACAAACCTAATCATGTTTAACCTACCCTGGGAAAGAAAAAAAAAACCCCTCACTTCATCTTCCTTCCCTTCTAACTATTGTCCTTTATCTCTTCAGCCCTTTGTAGCTAAACTCCTTGAAGAGGCTGTTTATAATAGGTGTCTCCACTTTCTCTCTTCTCATTCTCTTCTTTTGCCCTTAAAATCTGTTTTTCACTTTATCATTCCACCAAAACTGCTCTCTCCATTGTTACTAATGATCTATTAGTGGCCCGATCTAATGATCTTTTCTCAATTCTCATTCTCTTTGACTTCTCTGTAGCTTTTTACACTGTTGATCTCTCTCTCTTTCACTTTTTCTCTCTCTCTCTCAGTCTCTCTGTCTCTCTCCCTGTCTCCTTCTCTTCCTCTCTCCTTGATATTCTCTTCTCTCTTGTATTTTGAGACACTACTCACTCCTTATTCTCTTCCTGCTTATCTGACTATTTCTTCTCTGTCTCCATTGTTTGGTCTTCCTCTAGAGGTGTCCCTCAGGGTTCTGTCCCAAGCCATCTTCTCTTCTCCCTCTGTATTACTTCACTTGATGATCTCATCAATTGTCATGGATTTAATTGCTGTCTGTTTGCTGATGATTCTCAAATGTACCTTCCCTGCTCAAGATTCTCTTCTTACCTGAACTCACATTACTAATGACTTTTCAGATATCTTGAATTGGATTTCCAGTAGACATCTTAAACTCAGTATATCCAAAATGGAGCACATTATCTTTACCCTTAAACTCCCTCCCCCACTATCCCCACTCCCCAGTCTTTTCTGTTATTGTAGAAGGAAACACCATTCTCCCAGTCCCTGAGGCTTATGAACTAGGAATCATACTGGATTCCTCACTATCTCTCACTCCATCATATCCACTCTTTTGGCAAGATCTGTTGATTTCACTTTTGCAACACCTTTTTAAAAATATTTTATTTTTTCCAGTTACATGTAAAAATTTTTAATACTAATTTTTTTTTTGGAGGACAATTGGGGTTAAGTGACTTGCCCAAAGTCACATGGCTGGTAAGTGTGTCAAGTGTCTGAGGCTAGATTTGAACTCAGGTCCACCTGACCCCAAGGCTGGTGCTCTATTCACTGTGCCACCTAGCCGCCCCCTTAATATTAACCTTTTTAAAAATTTGAATTCTAAATTCTCTCCCTCTGTCCTCAACCCCCCCACCCCTCATTGGAAAAACAAGCAGTTTTATATAGGTTATATATGTGTAGTCATGCAAAACATATTTCCATATTAGTCATATCGTAAAAGAAAATGCTGACCAAAAGAAAAAGAAGAAAAATGAAGTTAAAAAAAAGATATGCTTTGATTTGCATTCTGACTCCAACAGTTCTTTCTCTGGAGGTGGGTAGCATCATGAGTCTTTCAGAATCATCTTAGATTATTGTATTGTTGAGAATAGCTAAGCCATTCATAGTTGATAACTCATCATACAGTATTGCTGTTCAATGTTCTCCTGGTTCTGCTCACTTCGCTTTGCATCAGTTCATTCATAAGTCTTTCTGAGTTTTTCTGAAAGCATCCTACTCATCATTTCTTATAGTACAATAGTATTCAGTCACAATCATATACCATAGCTTATTTAGCCATTCTCCAGTTGATGGGCATCCCATTCCCTTCCCCTTCTTGCCTTTCCCCTTCCTTTTCCTCTTTGCTATTTCACTTCCCCTTCCACTTTCCTTTCCCTTATATAACAAACAATGAATTGATTTACTACTGAAGAAACTGAATGAAACACATCCATATTGACTTGCCATCTGGAAGTGAAACCAGAGTATATCATCCGAACAATAAGCATTTAAATGCTTACCATATGTTAGATATTGTGCTGTGTTGCTGGGACACAAGAAAAAAATAAAATAGTGTTTGCCCTTGCAGATATGAAAATTGAATCTAAATTGAAGTGTGACATATAAGTTCTTGGAAAGGCAAGTAAGAGTATGTGGAGTTGGCTTCAGTGGGCTTCCAAAAACAAACTATAGGACTCTTGAACCTTAGCGCTCCATTTTGCAGTTTATAGCACCTTCCTCTAATATGGACAGTAGGTCAAGCAAATAGGAAACACTTAGGGACTTGCCTTAGTTATCTCATCCATACATTTGGAGAATCTCATAATACTACAACAGCTTAGAGCAATTTGTGTTTTAAGCTTTTTGGGAAGGAAATACAGTGGCAATGTTTGCAAATTATTTGGGGATGGCTTAGTGTATTTGTAACTTGACTAATGCATTTTTTATTGCTTTAGCAAAGAATCTGCATAAAGAAATGTATTTAGAACAATAAAATCATTTTGAAAAGTCCCAAGTCTCTTTTTTTCTTGGGAAACTCTTACTCTCAACTATAGCAAAGACGAAGTTTTCTTTTTTAACAGTTCACTGTCATCATTTTTTTCCTGAATTGTGTAGTAAAAATAAAAGTACAGAAATTCCTGTACCTGATACTTAAACCTTACAAATCATGTTTTATTAGAATCTTATTTTTTAAAGCAGTATAACTACAGTACAGTACTAAAAAGAAAGCATGTGGGCTATGATGTACCACTAAGGATGCTACTAAAATATAAAAAAAAACCAAAACCTTGTCAAAAATATAACTGATAACTCCAGATAGTTGACTTTTTTTCTGCCACAAGACATTTTATTGCCAAGGCCTACCAAAAAATATGTGTATCTTCACTGACTACCTTGAAGATATATTCATGTGTGTGTTAGAGAGAGAGAAACATACACACACAGACACACAGACACACACACAGACATACCCAGGAAATATTCTGCAGTAGTCAAAATCTGTTCTAAGAATGATCTTAAACTCTTTCCCTGGTTGTTTGGCAGGGTGACTAATCTCCCCTCCTTTGCAGTTATGGGTGATTTAAAAGCCCTCTGGACAAATTTGGAAGAGCTCTTTTTCTGGGTCCCTCTATTCCCGTGTTAAAAAATTACCAGAAAAAAAATAGACTTTGGTTTCGAAGTCCCCACAACCTGAACTCTGCCATTTTTTTTTCTTGGCACTTTCCATTTTCCCCAGATTTTTTGAATTTGAAAGCCCTCAGAGGTTTTCTAATCTGAATGACCTGAAAAAGAATTCCCTGAACCATCACTGACATATACCTATCCAGTTTTGCTTGAAAACTTTGACTGGTGGAGAGCCAGTGAGGGAGGCCACCCACTCTACTTTGGTACCACTCTAATAGGTAGGACATTTCTTTATATCGATTTCTACATGTTATTTCAGATTCTACTTTCTGGGAACAAAGGAAAAAAAGCATAATATCTTTTCCACATGGCAGTCTACCAAAAACTTGAAGATGTCTCATTTCCCCACTAAGTCTTATTTTCTCAAAGCTAAACAGCCAATGTTCATATGATGTGACCTATTTTCTTGGTTTCCTTTTGATGAACATGCTTCAGTTTATATGTAGTACACACATTCAGTATGCAGAACATATATATTCAGTATGTAATATGTCATGGATTATCACCACCTTGATTTTTGGAAGCAATATCTCAATGCAGCCTAAAATCACAATGAACTTGTGATTTTAGCTGTCATGGTACATTGTTGACTTATAGTATGTTTTGAAGTTCATTAAAAGTCCCCAATTTTAAAAAATTGAATTATTAACTTGAATTTTTTTAACTTGAATTCATCTAACCATGCTTTTTCCTACACTGTTTTTTTTTTAAATCCGTGTACTTTAAATTTATATCTGTTAAATTTCATTAGTTAGATTCTACTAGCTAGCCTATGGAGATTAAAAAAAAGAATAGGATCATTGATTTATAGTTAGAACAGATATTAAAGGTGACCTAGTCAAACCCCTACATTTTACAATTGAGGAAACCAATTCTCATCAAGATTAAAGTTCAGTATTATAAAGGCATAAAGTGACAGAGCCAGGATATGAGACCAGGCTCTCTCATTCTAACTTTCTCATTCAGTGTTTAGTTACCTCTCTGAGCTTTGTGTCATCTTCAGATTTGATAAACATGTCATCCATTCCTTTATCCATGTAAAGGATAAAGCTGAGTAGGACCAAAGAGAGATCTTTATGTTACTCTACTTTAAACTTCTCACTGTCATAGATACTTTAATCATTCTTAGAGCTTTTGTCATTAAATTGGTTTTAAATATATACATTGTACACTAAAAATTTCTTTCCATTTTGATCATAAGGCCAGCAGGACACTTTGCCACATTCCTTGCTAATATCTAAATGTATTATGTCTACAGTACTGTTCTGGTCTACCTATCTAGTAATGGCATCATAAAAGAACATGAAATTCTCCTCATAATCTAATGTTGATTCATAGTATTCCAAAAGAAAGCAATTATATTGATATAAGTTGTCAAAATATATGTAAAAAAAAAACAGGTTCATGGACCCCATCTTAAGAACACCCATTTTAATGGTACGTTCTAGAATTTTCACAGAATTTAAATTCAAAAATCAGTTATTTGCTCTTGGCAATATAGGCAATATTGTAGCCTATCTCACATTTTTCATGATTTTTCGCATTTCACCAATAACTCAACTATTACATCCAGAAAATATATCTATACCTTGGGATCATAGTTCATCCTGCTGGCTCATGAAAGTCAGAGACGTTCATTTCCTCATTGAACTCCTTATTAACTTTTTTCTCTTCAATTTTATGTCTAAAATTAGTCCTTGTTAAAGAATACAGAAATAAAATAAGGATTGAGTAGGTCAGCCATCTCTTAGTAATCATTTATTCTTATCTCCTTGCCCATAACCAGTGACCCCTCTAATTTTTCTTTGACCGTTTTCCTTCTCCCACACAGCTATAAAACCCCTTTTTGTTGTCTTTAGCAGTTACTAAATCAATAAACATTTATTAATTGCCTGTTATATGACAGACATCTTGCTATGCACTGGAGGAAAAAGAAAGGTAAAAACAAACAAAAGAGCCTACTACCTACCTGTGAGAAGCTCCCAAACTAACGAGGGAAGACAACATGTAAAGAGCTGTGCACAAAGCTAGACAAGAGAAATGGGAAATGATCTAGGAGAGGCACTGAAATTAAGGGGGATTGTGAGAAGCTTTTTGTATAAGGTGGGAGTTTAGTTAGGTTTTGAAGGAATCCATGAAGGCCAGGAGGAAAGGATGAGGAAAGAGAGAATTCTAGGCATGGGATAGAAAATTCCTGGAGTCCGGAAATGAAGTTTCTTGTTCTAGGAATAGTAAGGAGGCCAGTATCACTCCATCAAAGGGGAGAGGTGTAAGATATAAGAAAATTGTAAAGGTGTGTGGGAGAGGAGGGAGGTTATGAATGATTTTGAACACCAAACAAATAATTTTATATTTGATTGAGGGAGTGACGTGGTTAAACCTGTGTTTTAGGAACATCACTTTGGCAGTTGAGTAGAGCTTGGACTGGAGGAAGGAGACATTTGTGGCTGGCAGACCAACCCTAGCAACAGAGGACATGGGATGGGTGAGAGTGAGGAATCAAGCATGATAGGTTGTAAGCCCAGATGATATGGGGGATAGTCCCATGGATAGTAATAGGGAAGTCTAGAAGATTAGAAGGTTTGGGGGAAAAATAGTCAATTTAGTTTTGAACCTGAGTTTTAAGATATCTGTAGAACATTTAGTTTGAGAGTTGGTGGTGTGAGACTGGAGGTCAGCAGACATGTTAGGACTGGAGAAGTAAATTTGAGAATGCTGATGAGCATAGAGATGAAAATTGAATAAGTTGATAATACCACCATGTGACATAGTATAGAGGAAAGAAAAGAACAAGGACTAGGACAGTCCTGTGGGATACCTACTTCCATGAAGCCTGAACTGGATGAAGATTCAGCAAAGGAGACTGAGTAGTAGTCTCATAGATAGGAGGAAAACCGGCAGAAAGTTGTGTCCCCTAAACTGATAGAGTTTGTGATAGTGATTTCCAGTGTCAGAGCCTGCAGAGAGGTCAAGAAAGATGAGGATTGAGAAAACTCCATTAGATTGGTCTACTAAGAGATGGTTAGTAACCTTGGAAAAAGCACTTTTGGTTAAATGATGAGATTGGAAGCCAGACTGTAGAGAGTTAACAAAAGAATAAGAAGAAAGAAAGCGAGTTTTTCACTCTTCTCAAGGAGTTTTTTACTCTCTCAAGGCAGGAGAGATATGGGAAGGTAATGGGGATAGATGGATGAAGGGAGGATTTTTTGAGGATAGGGGAGAAATGGGCATGTTTGTAGTCAAAAAAGAATGCAGCTAGTAAACAGAGAGAACTTGAAGATAAGTGAGATAAAGGACTAAATCTGCTGAAGAAGACAAAATGGAATGGGTTCGTTCATTTGGGAATGTAGAGGGGTTAAATTTGACAAAGAGAAGGACCACTTTTTCATGAGATAGGGGTGAAGGAGGAGATAGTGGTAGGAGGCATTTGTGTAAGATGAGCAGGAAGAGTTTCTGGCAAATGACTTCAGTTTTTTCAGTAAAGTATGAAGCAAATTTTTCAACTGAGTAGGTTAGAAAGGAGGAGCCATGGGAGATTTACAGAAGGTTTGGATGAGCCACTATGAGTGGAATAATGACTTAATTAAGGAGGTGTAGAAGGATTGCTTTGCAGCAAAAAGGGCCCACTTGAGTTTATGTGACATTCTCATTGTTGCAGTTCCATAATTTTTTCCTCTGTTGTTCAGCAGCACACGTGTAGGAACAAAGACATTATACAGTTTCAGTGATTCAAGGCTGAGGCTTAACCAGGCAAGATGGGCAATATGACAAAGGGCTGAGGAATTCAATAGGAGAGGGCAGTATAGAGTCAAACTGGTTTCCTGAGGGGTCAAGATGATGAAGGGAGGAGAGTGTAGCTAGCTAGGGCAGTAATCTGGGAGAGAATTAAGGATTTGGAGATCTTGATATGAAGAAAGAGTTGAATTTGATCATTACATACATTCAGTTAGTCACGAGAGAGAGAAGCACCAACATATGCGTTTTCAAAGCTGGGGGGCTCAACAGCTGCCCAGAGTCATCTGGCCAAATCATACAACTCTTCCCATGAGTGAACCTCAAAGCAAAACCTTACCTGAGAGGTATATATAGCTTTCTCCAAGATCAGAGATCATCACAACCCTCGTGACCCACTGCCCAATCACAAAGTAACAAGGTGTGGGCATTCCTGAAAAACAAGTCTCACCTAAGCAAGCTTCTCCTGTTGGGCTTTGCTCCACCTTTCAGCAGACTCTTCGCAACACAGGCTCCATGTGAACACATTTAGCCTATTAGGGGGCAGGGTATATTTTCAAAATGGGGAGGTCTTCACGTTCCCCTAGGCTTATTAAAGGGCAGGGAAGATCTTTAAATTCCTACTACCATTACATCATTCTTCTTAAATATGTTTTTTGAATAATGTATCCCCCTATGTTACCATGTTTTAGTTCTAAATTATATCATGCCAAGTCTGAGGCCTTTTTGATCAGAATTAAACTTTTTGATCAGAAAGCTTAATTCAAAGAATTAGATGATCCCCGATTGGGCGTGATATAGCTTAATACTTATACTTTGTGCATTTATGTCTGGACATAGGTGAAGCCATTTTAATACAATCCTTCTTTCTCCATCTTGTCTCTTGTAAATCACTGGGCTTATCCACTAATATTCTTTTTCTTGTGTCTTGTTTGCTGCTCTGTATTTTCCACTATCGGCTGTTTACTGTCCAAATCTTCTTTTATTTTCTGAACCCTCTTCCTTCAGTCATTAACAGTGCTTGAAACATCACCTGTTCTCCTTAAGGACTTCAATTTCTTGCCCAGGAGTTTGGAATATTTGTAATAAGAGTCACTGCAAGTGGATAGTTGTATGATATTTGACAAACCTTTGTTGACGCTCCACTATGTCCAAAAAATAGGCCATGGGAAGATAACATTATTCCTCATGGTTTATACCCTTGTCCCATATGGCCACCCTGCTGCTCTCCATTCACCAAAGCTCTTGTCTTCTTCCTCTGAGTAATGCTATAGACACTTTAGCTGCTGTCATTTGTCTCATCATTTTCTGTTCTGGCACCTCTTAGTGGGATGTCATTCTAGCAGAGTCATAAGTTCACGCTACCTTTGTGATGGAATGGTTGTTTAGTCTTTGTTATATTTTATTGTTTTAAAATGTCTTATTTATATATTAATTTCCTTTTCACATCTTCTATTATTTCATTTGAGTATTTGAGTAATGAAAGAAAAAGCCAAAAAGGAACATATTTTGAATAAAACTTATAGGATATTACATAATAAAATTATAGGGAACAAGTGAAGTAGACAATTTCTAGATGTCATATTGGAAAATGTTTCCCAAATGTTAAAATAGCTAATTGTATTGTACCATATTTTCTCAATTGGCAGGCCGAAGCTCAATTCCAGAATTCTTTCGCATTATGAATAGACAGTTTACAGAGAGAGAATGGAAGACAATCAAAGCCTTTGAAGATGAGTGGACCCAACTGGATGCATTTTATAGGCATTGGGTATGATTTTATTCTGATTTTAATAATCAAAATTTGTGTAATAGAGACCTCATTATTCCAGATAAAATTTGGAAACCAAAGAATTTTAGATCATCAGAAGTTCAATTATTACTTGATTTAAATGGGTTATCAGTTATGGTTTTGAAATTATTATTTTATACAGTATTTTATGGTAATGGAATTTGATGCTACAACATTTGACCTGCATTTTTTGAAGAATAGAGATTCTGCATTATTAATGATATAAGACGTGTGCTATATGTTACCATTTCTAAATTACTTTTTTTTTTCTTGACTCATATGAATGAAATTCAGCTTTGTACTGTTTCTGTGGGAGCAGGAAAATACTTTGTAGCAATAGTGTGTTTGGGGGAAAGTAATGTAGAGTCATAGAACCAAGCATGTAGAGCCTACAGATTTTATATTGTTTGAAATGACATTTTATCTGCCAAATGCTTTAACTGTAACATGAAAATCTTTTGATATTTTAGGCACTAAAAGAAAGCTTCTTAAAAGCCATTGGGGTGGGAATAGGATTTAAACTACAGCGAATCGAGTTTAATATATCCCCATTGCATCTGGAAGTAGGCAAAGTGTATAGAGAAACAAATATGCTACTTGATGGAGAAGAGGAAGAAGAATGGGCATTTGAGGTAAAGAAATCATTTTTTTTCTTCAAGAATTTTCACATTCTTAGTATGTTTTAACTAACTTTAATCGCCATATGTATACTGACTATTATATTTCGCTTTCTAAAAATAAGTATATTGAACTTCTAGTGGTTTGAACTAAGTATTTCCACTGCTGTACCTATCACTCTGTTCTTAACCGCCGTCAGTCTGGCTTTTCCTTGCTTCCTTATTCTACTTAAATTGCTCTTTTTAGAGGTCACCAACAGCCTCCTATTCATACTCCCTTAACCCCAAACTTCCAGTGAACTCCCAAGGCAAATTGTACCATTTTATTTTCTCTAAACACATGTTACAGTTGTGTCTGGGACATGGAAGGCATGTAATAAATGCTTTTTGATTGACTGGCTGACTTTTATGCCTGAGATAGTTTATAATTTTCCATCTGCCTAGAATGCAGCCCCCAACATTTCTGCTTATCAGAATCCTAACTGTCCTTCAAGATCCAGATCAAATGCCACCTTTTACATGAAGGTTCTCCTTATTACCACAGTGCTTTGTTGTTTCTCTCCCCCTTGACCATGGTAGCATTTTTGAACATTTTATGTGACAGATGATTACCTTATAAGGCAGTTTTTAATCTCTGTACTGGTTTTTTCTTTCCCCTTATTAAAATGTAATTATCAGTGAGTATACAAAGCAGAACTTTGTCTTCTTTGTATATTTGTCCTCCAAAGTATGGTTCCTTTCATTTATCAGGTGTTAATGAAATGTTTGTTTGATTAAATAATTGTTCCTATAGGAATGCTATGATCAAAATTAAGGTAAACTGAGATCCAAAGTTCTAAGCACAATCAATTTATTGACAAAGCACAAATTTACTAATAAACAGGGTCTCAGACCCCTCTGAAAAGCCAAGACCCCAATTGTCTTTTATGGACAAAAGAAGGAACATCTAGAATAAAGGGCAGCATCATAGATGGGGGCAACAATATGATTGGTTACAAAATCTGTAGCATTAGAGGCATGAGGAATAATATGATTGACTAGAAATTAGGAATGAGGGACTAGCAACAACCCCTCTTTCCATCCTCTTGTCAGAAGTGTTCATTGTTTAAGTCCATGTAAAGCCAAGCACTAGCAGCTTTCCGGATGAATGCTTTTAAGGTTCTGATTACATAGTATAGTGAACACTCTGTTCCATAACAAATCAGAGCAAAACATTCACAGAAAATCAAGGTGTAGCATTCACAATGTTACAACTTATCACAGATAATCAGTGTAGTGTTCACAACAACTTATCACAGAAAACGGCCACATAGTTTCCACTATAGTGGTCACAAAGTTTTGAACAACGAACAGTCATTTAGTAACTCAAGCATTCACAAAATCCTTAATTCACTTGCAAAGTATGGTAGTCAAAGTTTTCCACTTATGGGGCATACTAGGTTTCAAATCAATTACTTATTCAATCATCAGTCACTAAGTACAATCATTTAGTCAGTCAACCATCCTTCATTATTCACTATTCAATCATTAGAAAATACACAGATCTTCCACCTCTAGGTCATGAGTAAATTTACAATTTCTCAGTCAGTACACAGTATCCAAGTAAAGTCTTCTTTCAGCTTGACTCAGGGTGGTTTCTTGGATTCCCTGGATCCCCTTCTATGGCCTAGATCCTCCCTGGATTCATCAAAGTGTCACCTGGGTTCAAAGGCAGACAACTCCCAGGTCCTTTTCCAGCTCTCTGTGTAGTTTCTGCTCCACATTGGAGCTCACAGTGTCCAGTCCATCTCAAATCTTTCACAGTCTCTGCTCCTGGGAAATCAAGGCTTAACAAAGCCACAAACAAAGTCTTAAATCCACAGTCTCTGCTCCTGGGAAGTCAAGGCTCCACAAAGCCACAGAGAAGTTCATACAAAATGGCAGCATCACAGTCATGCTTCCTCAGTCTTTTGGCAGCTCCAGCTGGCCCTCAGACTCAGCAGAAGTTTCAGCTGGCTCCCAGAGTCAAAAATGACTCCATCCAGGTTTTCAAAATCAAAATCATTCTCTTCAGCCTGTTGGGAGGGGAGACACTTTCTTCTTCAGCTTCCTTGGTGGCAGCAGCTTCTGCCTCCATGAGGCTACTCCAAGGAGATCTGATTCTCACTCTCTGGGGCTTTTCCTTATATACAGTATTGCCCCTCCATGTTACATCAGCAACAGGAGACAGGAGTTCGTGCTTTCTGTTTCTTTAACAGAGGCTTAATCTGAACTAGTTGCAAAGTACCTCTTCTTAGCTTAGCAATACAGAAAGAACTTCGGATCTCATTACTGTTACAGTCTACCTGTAAGGACAGTTTAGTGTAAGTGGACCAGACTGCCTTAGAAAACAGACCAGACTCTCTTGCATACTCCTGCATTCTTTGAGGATAACAAATTTCCTTGAGGCAAGAATAAGACAAAATTTAACTCAGAGAAAGTGAGTGAGTTACAGGAAAACTGACTTTCCCAGCTTAACTCTGAGACAAATGAAACGTGACTTAGACAGTTACAAAAATGTCGACAGTGATGTAGAATGAAATCAATAACAAAACAGAATCAATTTGATTTTCCTAATTTTCAGAGGCAAAAGACTATTGTTTTTGATTTACTTTTTTTTCTTTGGAGGAGGGAAGGCAAGACAGTTGGGGTTAAGTGACTTGGCCAAGGTCACACAACTAGTAAATGTGTTGCGTGTTTTAGGCTGGATTTGAACTCAGGTCCTCATGATTCCAGGGCTGGTACTGTATTACCTGTGCTACCTAGCTGCCCCACAAAAGACTGTTGTTGAAGATGCATGTTAAAAACGGGGAATATCATCCAAAAAAAAGTGACATAGTAAATTTTAACCAATCTAAATAAAAATATCAGGAGAAAATGTGTTCATTTATGGTTTTTTTTTTCAGAGAGATATATACTCAGGTTCTGATTGTTAGTAATTCCATTTAGAACATTTTTAATTTTTCTCACATCATAGAAGATTTAGAATTTCATTTTCAGAAAAGACCTAATAAAGTAGTTTTCCATATATTCACACATGCATTAAAATCTCATCTCTGGAATCTAAAAATGTAGTAAAACTTGATGAAATGAGACATATATTTACAGTGACACTAATTTTCAAATGTTTTCGTGCTACAATCTCATGAGCGGGGATGTTTGCTTTCCATGGTCCATCTTAAAACATTTTCCATGGCCCAAGGTTAAGGTAGTCATTTGAAGGAAGAATCATTTTAAAGTTTACATCTGTCCTCTTATAATTCTCCACATACTTATTTTGATATTTTTATGAATCTCTCTTTAGTATAATCTCTTCCTCTACTATTGCAGATTGCAACTCTCATAAGAAGTTCTCATTTGATGTGTTTCTTCTCCTCTATAGAATGCATATACGCTATACTGGAGAATTTACTCTAAGTGTGTATATATATATATAAAATTCAAATATTACCTCTTTCTCTCATTATATGTTCTTTATTTCTTGATAGCCATTTACTTTGATAATTGTATATCACTTTCTGTATGTAAGTAATCCTTAGAGATTTTCTTAAACCTATATGATTTATATGTATA
>CM053588.1:122420325-122436741 GCA_028646515.1 Pseudochirops corinnae | reverse complement strand
ATTTTAGTGATAAAATATGAGTTTGGGTGTCTATAACTTTTCCAATATGACTTACACTGCTCATTTCTTCCTATTAAATTCTCAGTGCAGGACAGTGTTCATCTGCAGAGCCTGTTGAAGATGAGTGGACTAAATCAATTGCCCTTTTCTGCACAATATCCATTTTTCAACTGCTTTTGAGTATCTGTTTATCTGATACAAGAAAATGAGATTTAGTTTTCCAGAGGCCAGTCAGTACAGTTAACACAGCTTCTTCTGTAAACAAGAATGTGTGTCACCATCTTTAGGCCTGCCTTCCACTGGACATTGTATAGAGATATCATCCATAACAGTGTTGAGTACTTTTAGGAAATCTTTCTATCTATCTATCTATCTATCTATCTATCTATCTATCTATCTGTCTGTCTGTCTGTCTGTCTGTCTGTCTGTCTGTCTTCCTTTTATGGCTTGATAATTAGAGAATTATTCAACAAAATTTTCTCTCTCAGGATCTTAGTATATACATTCAAGACTCCTTGTTAGAAGAGAGTGACTCAGGCTTTGTTTTACCTAGTCAATAAAACTGAATTCAAGACATGTATTAATCACCTATTGTGCACAAAGCATTAATGTCATGATCTGGATATAGTGAAGAAGAAAGACAGTTGATGCTATCTGAAATATGACTGGCAGTAAGAAGAACAAAAAGAAAGGAAGAGGTTATGATAGCTTTAAGTGGGTTTCTATTCAAGGCAATAGCCAGACAACAGCTAAGTTCAGTTACTGTTTTTATTAAGCTGTTTGTAGAAATCTGCTAATTGAAGGTCAAATCCATTTGAAAAAGAAATTCCAAATAACTAGAGAAAAGAAAGGAAGCCCACTACGTTAAATTTTCTTAGAAGTTCCCCGTGAGAGTCCCATGTATAGTGAAAAGACTTAGTATATTTCTGACTATGGTAAGTTATCCATGAGAATTAACAATAAAATACATTGCAAACCTCTCTCGGTTATTTTTCCTTTGTTTTCTAAGTATTTCTTCCATTATTTCATGAGCATTCCATTTTTCCTAATTTACAGGATAAAGATGCTTCCCCAGCGTTTCTGTTATCTCATTTAACATAATACTATCAACAGTTATTACATCTACATAGCACTTTCAGGTTTGCAATATATTTTACAACTATCATCTCACAATATGGAGACCAATATGCATTTTGCAGATGTAGCAGCTGTATCTTGCCATTGGCAAAAACACAAAGAAAGCAAAATTTCTACAAGACACTGGATTATTCATCTTGACCTCTTGGCTCAAACAGACTGTCAATTCTGTAACTCTTACTGTTAAATTTGTGTTATCATGTTGGATTATAGGAATTTGAACCTGTGCAGATGCCTGATTTTTCCAGGGATAACTGATACAAAAGGAACAGGGTTGAGAAAGAAATATAAGGGATTAGGGTAGGTATAGAACTATATGTGTTTGGTAATGGTTGGTGTTAATTATTTTATATAGTGAATTAACAATCAGTAAACATTTATTAAGTACCTACTGTGTGCCGGACTCTATTCTTGGCACTAGTTATTAAAATAGAAAAAATAAAATAATCATTATTTATAAGGAGTTTACATTGAGTTTGGTTGTTAAAGTGGGTATGAAATTCTATCAGTGTACTATTGACTGAATGTTGAATTACTCTGCATCAGATGATTGTGTAATAAAGAGGCCAAGTTTCTTTATGTCTAGAATTACTACTGGGCAGATGGAGGGAAAAAGGGCAGGTGGGGGAAGATGGGATGATGAGAGCTTATAGTAGGAATTTATACGTGTGTGTGTGTGTGTGTGTGTGCATATATATACACACACAGACACAATTTTGTATTTAATGCTTTAAACAGAAAAATGTTTTAGGATTGGAATTTTCTCACAAGACATTTATATAAGTCTACGTCATGTGGAACACTGTTCCAGGCCATTGCTAGCATCTGAAATAGCTTTATTTGCAAAAACATTAATTCTCAGTCTTTCATCCCCTGCATATCTTAAATATACATCTTGTATTTCTTTATTTTCCAGAATTTTTCCATAACTTGCCTGAATATTGAATTCCCTGTTATAGAAACAATACTCTATAAGGAAAATACCATGTATACCTTAAAGCACAGTATAAATATGAGTTATGAAAAGATGACTATTTTACCTTAAGGACCTTTCTACATTTTTTATAGGCTGTTGCTTGCAATTTCATTTATAATGAAAACACCTCAAGATTTACCTTTGGATGGGCAGGGAAATCATAAAAAGGATGCTTAAAATGAATGGCAGCTACATCATCCCGGGGGGGGGGGAGGGGGCGGAAATAGAATGTTTACTCCCTTGAAGTTGTTTTTAAGCTTATGTCCCCATATATACTACAGTTTGTTTTGTTCAGTAAAGGTTGTTTGTCCTCACAACTAGTCACCATTTCATCTTTTTATTAATAGTGAATAATACTAGATAGGTATATTATTGTATCTGAAATACATTTTAAAAGATTCTTTGGATTCAAATTTCAATAATCATGTTTTCAAAAAGTAAAATAATCTTGTTGCCTGCAAGACTAGTTAAGGTGTTTGAATAAAATAAACGAGCTCAAACTGACAAAGTAAATGGGATTATTTTAGGCCCATTTCAATTTCAGTTTTAGTATCCACTACTTTTTATGCACATAAAATCACATGGTTGCAAGAAGAGACCTTTGAAAATAAAGGCCTTAATGTTTTTCAGGTGGCTTTATGCTAACCTTTTGTACAATAACAGTGGGAGTCTACATTAGCAGTTAACATTGGAAAATCACGATTTCTAACAATGCAGTATATGACCTCCTTAGGTTAATAACAGAGTCATTGAATAATATCATCTCTGCTTTTACTCTTTAAAATCTCATCTGTGCCTCTGACAAGGGCTGAGTAGACAAGATGAAATTGACTTTGGATATCAGGATTAATTGTATCTTAACCCTCAGTGGAGTTAAGAAAAATAAATAAATTGAGCAAAGCATTTTCAGTTATACATATAGTGAAGAGAAACTGGAAGATTATTTTAAACAATTGCCTTATATAAAATAAGGAATAGACATTCAAAAATGACTAGTTTGAGCAATTCTGCACATGCATTTCTATCCAAAACACATCTCTCTGTCATTATAGTTTTTTAACAGTATTATAAAGATTTTTAAAAAATGCTAGCCTTGCTCCAAGTTTTCTAAAACCAAAAACTTTTTTCAGAAATATCTCATGCTCATTCTTAATTCAAAAGATATTCTATCAGCTAATAGACAATTATCATGCATTTGCTCAAAAATTCTTTTTGTATAAAAAACTCTCAAGATAATTTCCTTAATATTTAATAATCATGTGGCCACATTTGAAAGCATTTGCCTTCTTTTTGTTTGTTTAGGCCTACTAAGATATTCTTTATATGTACCAGGTATATGAAAAAGAGGTAACTCAACTTTGTGTATCTCTCTCAATTTGGACAATTATTGGTTTATATGGATTTTTTATTCAGTAAAGATTGTTTGTCCTCACAACTAGTCACCATTTCATCTTTTTATTAATAGTGAATAATACTAGATAGCTATATTATTGTATCTGAAATACATTTTAAAAGATTGTTTGGATTCAAATTTCAATAATCATCTGTTTTCAAAAAGTAAAATAATCTTGTTGCCTGCAAGACTAGTTAACAAAACTAGTTAACAAACTAGTTAACAAACAAAATATTATATTTATGTGGATTATTTTTGTTTCCAGTATATTCTAGAATCATCTTGACCTTTTAAACAGTAAAACTAAACAGCTAAGTTTTGTGGTCTTTTATGACTTTTTACTTTTTTTGTGATACTTATATAATAATTTTCTGTTTTGTTTTAAAAAATACTGCCATGTAATTTTCCTTATTAAACCTCTTTCCCTTTGTTTCTCACTTCATATTGTTAGATTGTAAAAGAGAAGGAAATGTTAAATGAAAAGAAGAAGGAAGATGAAGTATAGAAAGTCTTTACTCTTTTTAAAACATTTTCATATTTAAAATGAAAGTCTTATAGAAGATTGAGTTAGCAAAAGGTTTTCTAAATTGAAAGTTCTGTTTCATTTTTAACAGTCTTATTTATTCATAGTCTTTTCCCCTTACAGTCTCAACATCTGCTGCATTTAATTTAAGCCACTTGTTTTTCAGTATGATGTGTAGGAATTAAAAAAATATGTATATATATCAGCTTGTCATGATTTTTAATTTCCATTTTGTCTTCATGTTGTAGTATGCTTACCCAAACATAGTCAAATAAATTACTGTGATTAATAATAACAATAATAATAATAATACATACTATTAGAACAAGCACAGACAACTTCAAACCGGCAGTAAGATGTGTTTATTTGCCTTTTCTAGGAAAGCAGATTGGACGAGTACCATCATATTGCAGTTGCTCTTAAGAAACCAGATGGATTAAGACCACAGAATCCCCAAGTAAAATATTAAATCCTTTTTATACAACCATAGACACCCTCAATTAGTATTGACTTTTGTACAGAATATTTACCAAGTTATTCATGTTTGAATACAAATAGTTTGTTGCTTCAAAAAATTGCTGATTAACCTGTTAGAGCATCATATCCTGTGACTACCATTTCAGTACCTATAGCATGAAATTCTTATCTGGTAAACTGGCTGTTTTGATTATAATAATTATTTAATTGAAACTGGATGGATAGTAAGCAATCTGATATTCAGCAGAAATAATGAAATATTCATTGGGTTAATAGAAAAGTTAAGTTCTGAAATTATTACAAATACTACTATATTAAATGCAATGGACACTTAGTTCCATAATTACATTATGTGACTAGTCCTAAGTTGTCCAGTTACTCTCTTCTCTTCCCTTAGGTTTTTCAGTACTCTTCAGTCCACATTTGTTAAACAAACATGTCTTTAGCACTTTTGGCACTTAGGTACTACATGTACAATGATGAAAAATTGTAGAGTCTATACCTTCAAACAGTTTGTGATCTTAACAAGGGGAGCGGGACGGGGAGCAGGATAAATTGGACGAAGTCCATTAATAAATTGGCATCATTGTCCTGTGTACAGATTATCAGATGAAAAATTTTCTGCCAGAGATACCCTAATTTGAGCATCTTGTTTCTTCCAGTTTTTAAACTTTGGCACTATATTCACTGCACAATAAAATAGGGCTACCTAGAGTCCCATTTGTTAGGTCTGTGTCTCAAATTTCTAAGATACATGTTCTGATTTCAGGGAATTGTATAAATAATTTTCTAAAGAAGCACTTCCTCTATGTAATTAAATGGATTTTGTTACCTTATCTTCATGTTTTATATTTGTTATTATTCTTGATACGCAATAATTCTTGAAGTTCTACTACATTCTCAATAGATGAAGTTGAATTTATTATTCCTAGCCTCTGATTTCATCTTATTCTTTTTAAATTATAAAATAGATCTTAAAATAGCATGGATTTAAATAGTATTACATAAAAGATCTTCATATTTTTAGGTTCTTTCTCAAGACCATCCTGAACTAACTATGTCACAGTTCACTTTTTTGACATTTGAAGATTTGATATCATCTGCTATTCCTTTGACCCCAGAAGATCCTTCTTATTGGGACAACTTTTGCTCCAGACAAGAGGAGCCACTTCAAAATAGTATAAGTTTGTGATGATGTTTAAGAAACAAAAGTAAAAAACAAAGACTTTAAAAAATCCCAGGGTTACCAGAAAATAGGTAAGAACTCAAATAGTATTTCACCAAGTTGGATGAAATTCTAGGATGAAAAAAGAAGCCATGAATATAATATGTGATGTAGAAACAGACTTCTGGCACTAATACCAAGATAGGACAGTAATATAAGTTCATTGTTTGTATTGCTGGAACCGAGTGAGTTTGTGTAAATTGTTTAAAATAAGGTACTTTGGTCAATAAGCAAGTAAGTATTCATTAAACACCTACTATGTGCCAGACAAAGTGCTGTCTGCTAAGGATGCAAAGAAGACAATGCAGCACTTATGTTTTCTACTGGAACAAATAAACGTTTTTTACTGTTTTTGTAAATAATGTCATTATTTTCTATTAAGCATCCTCTTATGAATTACCATGCAAAACACATAGAATAGTTAAAAACAGTTTTCATATTAAAACAGATGTTGGCAGACTTTACATATATTTTAAAGAGAGACATTAAAAATCAAACTATCTTGGCACATCTGCACCTTTGGTCATGGTATTTTCCTACCTGTAATATGTATTTTACAAGATTGTTATGGGGGTTAAATGAAATAATGTATGAAATGTGTTTTGAAAACTTCAAAGTATTACTTTCATGGCAGCTATTATTAATTTATGTTAGTCACCTACTTTTTTCAGGTTTTTATTACTTTAATTTGTATTTTTCTGATGCTTAATGATTTAAAAAATTTTTTTTCAGATGATTTGATAGTTTGAATTTTCCGTTTTGTAAACTGTTCATGTCCTTTACTTATCTAATAGGCTGTCACAGCTGAAATTTAATAAAAGATCAAACTGAGGGAAATCTCTGAGCAAGATAACACACATTACAGGGATGTCCTGTCTGTCAACAAATGGGTCTGTGGCTTGTCTCCATTTATGCCAAAGACCTCAGGGAAAAGAACAGTTCTCTTATTATAGGATTTTGGAGAGTACAGAACAAAGAACAGAGCAGGGTAGATGACATCATGGGATTAAGAGGAATGTGACTGGTTACAGAGCTAAGGTGCAGGGAACAACATGATTAGTTGGAAGTTTGGTAATTGGGGGCTAGCAATGATTCTGCTTCTTCTCTCATGAAACTAAAAAGTGCTCATTGTTTGAGTCCAGGCACAAGATGGCAGCCCAGACTTTTGGACAGCAAACCAGACATCCTTGAAGGATAACTTAGTGAAGTAAAGGAATCAGTCCTGGTCCCCTTTCTTTCACACACATTCCCCAAGGTTAGCAAAATTCCTTGAGGCAAGAAGAGCTAAATTTTAAAGCTTAATCCATTATAGGCCAACTGAACTCTGAACTAAGTTCAGGGACAAAGAACCATGGCTTAACAGTTAACAGGACAAAATCAACTTCTTATAAATATGATCAATAAGAAAATTATACTGGATCATCTTAATCTTCTCAAGAGAATGACTCTTAACTTAAAACATTGCCTGTTGTCCTTTGATATCACACTTTTTATCAGAGGTCTTTAGTGCAAACTTTTTTTTTCTCCCAAGCTGTTTCTTTTTTTGTGTCTGCATTGATTCTGTTTATGTAAAAAGTTTTACATTTTAATATGTTTGTAAAATCTTCATCACCTCTCTGTGTGAATTCTTTCTCTTACTTGTGAGAGATAAATTAATCTCTAGCTTTTTATGTGTGGTTTTTATGATTTTATGGTATTATTATTATATAAATATCTTTTATTGATTTGGAATTTATTATGGTATTGTTATATTATGCTGGTTGAAGTCTTGCCAACTTTCCTAACAGGTTTTGTTTAATAGGACCTCTATTCTTGGGGTGTGAGGAGAAGTGGACAACTTGTTAAGTGTGAGACTACTACATGCATTTGTTTCTAGATTTGCTTATACTGTATAATCAGTTCTGCTAATCTACTCTCTATTTTTCAATCTAGCACTCCATGGTTTTGATCATTTGGATGGATTGTTGAGGATCTGTAATCTCATAATGACCAGAATTGACCCAAAAAAGAAAAATGAGAAAGTACTCACCCTCATTTCTTTGTGTAGAGGTGGGGGACTGTCGGTATGGAACACTGCATGTAATATCAGATTTTTCTTTTAATGTATCACTTAATTTTTTATGAACTTTGTTTTTGCCTCTTCTTTATCCTTTGTTGTAAGAGATGGCTCTCTGGGACCAGGAAGGGAGAGACATGTATTACGAAATGTAGGTGAAGCAAAAAATTTACCTAAAGAGTAAATGTGAAAATGGTGTTGACTGGGTCAGTCAGTCTTATCACCACACCACTACTTACAGTAATTGATAAGACATTTGTCAGGTGAAAGCTTATATCTGTCAACTGAATCAGTCTCATAGGTGTGAGCTAGGTGGGAACAGCACTTGGACATCTGTTCAGTTAAGGCACTTCACCTGGGTCTGACAAGAAGTCTGTTCAAATTGGTTTAATGACTTGGTAATGCCCATTGGGACTTGTATAAAGCAAAAAGGTAGTTGAGATTCAAGGATTCAAATATGTGAATGCTTAGTGCAGACATTTCTATCATAGCCCTTGAGAAGTAATCATTTGAGGAAGGAGAATGCCTGGGCCTCAGTGGCACCATTCACCTCCATCTTGCCCCCTTTCCCTCCTTCCACCTTGGAGCAACTTAAGAACTTCTCAGAACCAGAGAACTTGGACTTGTTCATTGATTTCCATTAGTGTTTTGTATTGGAGACACATGGATGTGATGAGGAAAGATGAATTCAAGGCTCTAAAATGAGTCCAGCAGAGATGCCTTATCATAACTAAGGGAACATTTTTGAGGAGTTACATTGCTGCTTAGACTCTTGTAGAAGAAGGTGTCACAGTCTTTGGAGGAGGGGGATATTTTTACTAGCTATTCTTTTGTCATTTTAGTAAATATCCCTTTCTAAAAGCTAGTTATCTGGCTAACTGATATCAATTGATAATCAGGGAAATAAGTACATTTTTAGGAGCTTATGAGCCATAGCAATAGAAAGAGCACACCCTCTCCCAGTTCCCCATCATCTCCTCACAGGTAACCCTCAAACAATGAAGGCAAATACAATATTGCCCTGGAAACTTGATCCATCAGTTCCAGTGAAGATTGGAAGGGTAGCCCCAGAGCATGAGCTACATAAATATTGTTTGATCTTGATTTTATGTACATGTCTTTGTACATTTAGAGGGAAGATCCTTTAGTCATTTTGACTTTTAATGTTTTTAACATGAGTACTTAATTTTGTTGAAAACTTTTCTACTTCTCTTGATAAAATAATGTTTTTATTTACATGATTAATAATGTTTATTATTTTCCTAATGTTGAACCATACCTGTATTCTCAGTAGAAATCCAAGTTGATGTCTGTCCTCTCTGTTTCTCTCTCTCTCACTAATTTCTATCATTTCTTTGCTGACATTCTGTTTATAATTTTTGTATCAGTATTCATTAGTGGTATTGATATGTAGTTTTCCTTTCTCTGCTTTTTATTCCTTCTTGGTTTCAATATCAGGAGCATAACTGCCTCAGAAATTAGGTAGAGTGCCATCTTGTTCAGTATTTTGAGAGCAGTTTATCAAAGAATCATTTGTTCTTTTAAGTGTTTACTAGAATTCACTTTAAATTTTTCTGGACAAAAGTGTTTTCCCCTTTCCCTTTGCAAGCTCATTTATAGCTTGTTCAGTTTGTGTTTCTGAAAGTGAGTTTTCTAGATTGTGGATTTTCTGTTTTGTTAATTTTTGTAATACATTTTATAGAAATTAGCAAAAAAAATTTAAATACAATGTTAAATGGAATTAGGAAAGAAATATACATATATTATACATATGTGTGTGTGTAGTCTGGATCCAAGATTTTCTCAGTAAAGAGTTGATTGTAACATATTCCTTTTTTAAAATAAAAATTCTTTTCACTTATAAAAATCCCCACACCCCACTGAAAAATTAAAGAAAAATAAAAACTGGTTATAAATATAAAGAGTAAAGGAAAAACTAACACATTGGCCATGTTCAAAATTTTTTTCATTTCAGTCTGCACCCTGATTCCTTCATTTGTCAGGAGATGAGTAACATGTTTCATCATGGATCCTCTGGAATCATAGTTGAACAGCTTTCAAAGTTCTGATTATACAGTATAGAGAACTCTATTCGGTAACAGACTAAGTCAAAACATTCACAGAAATCAAAGTGCAGCATTCACAATGTCACGGCATAACAACTTATAACTAAAATGGCCACATAGTTTTCACCAAAGTGGTCACATAGTTTTAAAAAAAAAGGTAACATTCATTTAGTACAGTGGTCTTCAACCTTCCTAATGCCGCAACCCTTTAATACTCGTATGTGGGCATATCTGCATGTGGGTGGACCTGCCCGTAAATGGATAGAGGAGCAGTGGTCTTAGGTGACCCCTGTGACCCCTATGAAAGGGTCATTTGACCCCCAAAGTAGACGTGACCCACAGATTGAGAACCACTGATTTAGTAAATCCTTAATTCAGTCATCCTTAAGGAGGCAAGCCTCCTTAATTGACACAAAGTACAAAGGTCAAAATTCTCCACCCCTAAGTCACATTGTCTTAATCTCTTCAATCAAAAAGACCTCTTTCTTCTTAATTGGAGAAGTCCTTAACTCAGTCATCTAAATATAAAGGTCAGAGTTCTCCACCCCTAGGGCACAGTAAGTCATGATTTTCTCAGTTTGCATTAAATACCCAAGGAGAGGTCTTTTCATCTTGACTCGAGGCAGGCTCTCAGCTTCTCAAACTTCATGGTTCCAGCTCCTGCCCGAATCTATCCAGCTGTCACCTGGGTTCACAGGCAGGCAGCTCTCAGTTCTTTGTCCAGCTTCTTGTGCAGTTCCTGTTCCATATTGAAGCTCACTGTGTCTGGTTGACCTCAAGTCCTTCACAGTTTCTGTTTCTGGGAAGAAAGCTTAACAAAGCCACAATAACATTCATGCATATTGCCAGCATCCTCATCAATTCACTTTCTGCCTGTGAAATAAACATAGACCCAACAAGGTCTGAGGAATCAACGCGAATCATCAGTATAGTCCCTGGACCTCTGAAAACATCAGCAAGACCCTCCTCCAGGATTTCTGTAAACATACAACAAGAAAATCCTCTTTCAGGGCTTCTGAACAAGCAGCAAGGTCCCAGGGCTTCTATAACAACAGCACTGTCCTCTGTCAGCAGACAAATCTGACAAAGTAACATCAAAACAGATAGACAAAGTACCAGCACCACAGCCATGGCTCCTCCCAGTTCTCTTTTCATTTCTCAGTTCTCAATTCAGTTCTCAGTTCTCTTCTCTCTCTCCAGCAGTAGCAGTCCAGCCTCCAGGTGCTTGTTCTCAGCAGTTCCGGCTCTCTAGTGTGGGCTTCTCCTTATATTTGGTATTAGCTCCTCCCTGCCCCACCGTTTCCTGTTATGTCAGCAAGTCCATTGCACTGTGGGATTCACAAGTTCTGGGTCTTAATACTTAACTTAATACTTAAATTCCACGAACTTGGAACTAAATGCTAAGTACCTGTTAGCTTGCCAATACAAGGGTCAGGGAAGATCTTTAAATTTCCATTACCATTGCAATTGGTCATTGCTTTGATCACAGTTCTTAAGCCTTTCAGAGAAAGTTTTTTTATCTTTACATTGGTGTTATTCAGTTCATATAAGTTTTCCCATGTTTTTATTGGAACCATCTCCATCATTTCTTATAACCCAGTAGTATTCTATCACATATATGATAATTTCTTCATCCATTCCTAGCTGAGAGGAATCCCTTTAGCTTCCAGTCCTTTGTCATTGCCCCCAAAAATAATTAAAAGAGCAGCTATAAATATTTTTGTGTATTGTAGTCTTTTTCCCTTTTTTGGGGGTGGGAGTTCTTTTGGGGTGTAGACCTAGTAGTATTATCAGTGTCAGTGGGTATGCACAGTTTAATGACTTTTGAGGCATAGTTGCAACACATTTCTAAGATATCTCCCTAGTCACTGTGATCAGTGTGTCAGAGGCAAGACTTGAATCCAGGTTATAATGTTTTCAAGGACTGCCATAAGCCACTGTATTGCATTGCATCCCTTTTTGTAGATTATTATCTATTCATTTATATTTTTATTTTTGTGACATAGAGTTAGGCATAGTAGCTGCTGATAATTTTCATTATTCTCCTTTTGATTCTTTGATTTTTTTATATTTTTCTTTTATAATTTCTTTAATTTGTTAATTTTTTTAGCTGTTCAAATTGTATACTCAATCTGTGATTTTCTTTTTTATTAATTGTTTAGATAAAAATTGTCCTTTAAACATTTTTTACCATGTAACATAAATTTTAAAGTTGTCTCCTTGTTTTTCTTTTTAATATAATTTAATTGTTTCTATGATATTAATTATTTAGGATGTTACTTTTCTCCTTTTAGGTCCATATATTTCATTTACTTTTTTCTCATAATTTTTTAGTGTTTAGCATATAGTGCCTAGAATATAGTGCCAAGCATATAATAAGCACTTAATGAATTTATGTTGACTGTTCCTTTAAAGATTTACTTAATATTGATGCCTTGTTATGTTTATGAATTCTTTATGCCACAGGTCCTGAGCAGAGTACTTATGGTATTAAATATGGCTGTTTAGTTTGGGAGAAATAGGTTTGTACTTGAGTTGTGACAAATCACATTATGCATTTTCATAAGCTTTTCCCCATTCCCGGAATGCTTTCTTCCCTTACCTCTGCCCCTGGCTTCTTTCAGCATGTCTCAGCTAAAATTTCAATTTATTCAAGAAGATTTTATGGCAGCAGTTCTCAACCTGTGGGTTGGGACCCTTTGGGGGTAGAATGACCCTTTCACAAGGGTTGCAACCTAAGACCATCAGAAAACACATATTTCCAATGGTCTTAGGAACCGAGACTCCAGGCGGGTCTGCCCACATGCAGATATGTCCACATAGGATTATTAAGGGGTCACGGCATTAGGAAGGTTGAGAACCACTGCTTTATGGTCATCCTTAATTCCAGTGCCTTCTGTCTGAGATTATCTCCTATTTGTACAGTATTTATCTTATTTGTGCATAGTTGTTTTCATGTTGGGTACTCCATTAGACTGTGAGTTCCTTGAGGTAAGGGACTGTTTTTGCCAGTCTTTGTCTCTACATTGCTTATTTATTAGCACAATGTCTTACACATATTATCCACTTAGTAAATATTTGTTGACTTGACCAAGACATGCATAAATAATTGAGTTCAAACTTATCTTCATTTAGATGTGGACTGATACTCTCACAAGTCAAGATGGGGCACTAGAAATTAGCACAGCATGCAGTATTGTCATACATCTGACCCTATCATGTTATTGCCATTGTCCTTGGGATTGATGGTGAAATGTGGCTATCGCCTCCTTTCAGAGGGTTGTGTCCCTCAGGCTCAGCAAGAGGAATGACTTAATGAGTCTCTGATAATTGGAATTTTTATATCAGGAAGTAAAGTTGCTAAAACATCCCTATAGGATTTCTGTGGTAAAAGGCTTTTAGCATGATTGGTGGGGCCCTTGCCCTTGAGGTATTCTGAACACTTGTGGGCTAGTGGTTGGGCAGTTGTGGTTAGATGATGGTGCAGGCTCTTAGTTTTTATTTCTTTACCTCGCAAGAAAGTGGCAGTTGCTCTTACCCAGAGACTTTGAGAGTGAAGGAATGATTTAGTTTTGCTGAGCCCATTTGGATATTATCATGCCATAATATGTGATCTGTTTTTGTATGTCTATTTTGTGATGCTGAAAATATGTATAGTCCTTAAGATTTTCATTCAGTAATCACTGTAGCAGTGGTTCTCAACCTGTGGGTTATGTTCAATTTGTAACAATGAAAATACATCCTGCATATCAGATATTTACATTATGATTCATAACAGTAGCAAAATTACAATTATGAAGTAGCAACGAAAATAATTTTATGGTTGGGGGTCACCACAACATGAGGAACTGTATTAAAGGGTCATGGCATTAGGAAAGTTGAGAACCATTGTACTATAGGATCTGTCAGTTTTAGTTTTTTTTGCCTTTTGTCCAGATCGGTAATTTCATCGTAGTCTTGTTGTTGTTGTTGTTTGAAGTCACCTAAAATTATTGCTTTACCATCTAAATATTTTGTTATTTCATTCAGACTTTCCTTTAAATAGTCAGGTGCTATGGCATTTGGTGAATATATATATATACAATACAATTTTTCATCATCTAGCATGAGTTTAAGCATAATGTAGTTTCTCTTTTTGTCTGTTTTCCCTGTATCTGTTTTTGCTGTTGCCTTCTCTGAAACAATTATTTTTATCTGCTGCCTTTTTTATTTAGTAGAATCATAATTAACTTTATTTTGGCTTCCCATTTTTATTCTGAATGTGTCTGTGGGAAGTTAGGAGGCATGGTGGATAGAGTGATAGGGTTGGCATCAGGAAGACCTGATTTCAAATCTAGCCTCAGATACTTCCTAACTGTGTGACCCTGGTTATGTTGTTGTTCAGTTGTTTTAGCAGTGTCCAACTCTTCATGACCTCATTTGGGGTTTTCTTGGCAAAGATACTAGAGTGGTTTGTCATTTCCTTCTCCAGCTCATTTTATAGATGAGAAACTTAGGCAAACAGGGTTAAGTGACTTGCTGAGGGCCTCAAGCCAGTTAGGATCTGAGGCAGGATTTGAACTCAGGTCTTCCTGACTTCCAAGCCCAGCATCTATCTTTTGCACCACTAGCTACTCTATGACCCTGGGCAACTCACTTATTCTGTTTGCCTCAGTTTCCTCATATGTAAAGTGAGGATAACAATAGCACCTACCTCCTAGAGTTGTTGTGAGCATCAAATGAACTAATAATTATAAAGCATTTAGCATGCTTGGCATATAATAAGTGCTGTATAAATATAAACCGTTGTTATTAATGTTTCATGTATAGTTTTTGTATGCAGAAAATTTTGTTTTCTAGTAAAGCTGCTGTTATCATCATCATTATTAATGTTACAAGTATTTTTCTTTGTTTTTTGGAAGGGGGGGGAGGCAAAGCAATTGGGATTAAGTGACTTGCCCAAGGTCACACAGCTAGTAATTGAGTTAAGTGTCTGAGGCCAGATTTGAACTTAGGTCCTCCTGACTCCAGAGCCAATGCTCTATTCACTGTGTCACCTACCTGCCCCACAATAGTCGTGTCTCCCCATTGGGGAATCAAACCCCATTCTCCCCATGTGACAGGCGAGCATACTCACCACTGTACTAAGAAGGATAATTTTGCATGCAGCAAACATTTGAGTTCTGTTTTCCAATTCATCTTGCAACTCTCTTCCGTTTTATAGGCAAAATAATAACATTAATATTCAGGGTCATAATAATTTCACCTTCTTGTCTTAAAAGGCTTTTGGCAGCTCTCTTAAATACAAATGTTATAGTGGCATAAATGACTTACTAGACACTAACCAAGGATAAAAGGAGGTGTACTTAATTTTTAATAATATACTTGTCAAATGCAGGACAATAATACATGCAGATAGCTGTGTGTTCATCCTTCCCCATGACCTTCTTTCTCCTCATTGGGACAAATCTCAAGTGGTGGCAGGTGTAGTCATTACGGAATGCAGATTTTGCTGGGTACATGGAGGTTCAGAGACCCTCCCAAACTGGGTATGTTTATATTTCTGTCAGACTCCTAGACACTGCATCACCAGTTCAAAGCTTTCTCTTATGTATTAAAAAAAAAAAAAACCCTTCATGTTCTTCCTGCCTATGTGGTAGGGGTTACTGGTTTGCAATATCCCATAATTCTCACATGACTTGTAATTCTATCTACTTCACAGCCTTAGGACCGCTTTAAAATTTTATATTCTATAAGGCTTCTCTCTCCTTTATATATAGTACTTATGATACCTCTCTCCCAAATTATTTATAATTTACTTCTTTTAAATAGCAAATCAGGGAATGGCACGGTGTAACATGGAAAGTTTTCTTTGAATGGGTTTAAATCCCATCTCTACCACATATTGATCATGTGATCCTAGTTAAGTGACTTAGCCTATTAATGTTCGAGGCCACAGGTTTCAAACACACTACCCTCGGGCTGCAGTGTGGCTCACAGCTCACAGCAGCTCACATACATCCTGGATTATATTCAAATGTAACTGGGAAATATTTAACAAAATAAAATGAGTGCGTTAAAACAGTGAATGTGGTTTTCTAAGTCAATATGTAGCCTGTAGGAACTCTTATGTATGTTTTTTAGATGTTCCTGTTTCTTTTTGCCCCATTTCTATTTGAGTTTGATGGCTTTCAGGGGCAGAGCCAAGATGGCGGCGTAGCAGCAACAACATATTGCAGCTCTCACATAGCCACCCCAAAATGCCTATAAAATAGGACTCTAAACCAATCTTAGAACTCCAAAACACACACAAAGATACTTCCCACTAAAGTCAACTCGGCTACGAGGAACCATATCAGCACTGCGAACCGAAACCAGCCTGGCCTGAAGCCGCTACTGAGCCCCGGGGGCGGCCGGACGAGAGGAGCGGTGAGCGGATTAGCGGCAGCTGCGAGCAGTGTTGAGAACTAGGTCATTGGGACTTGCGAAATTAGGAGAGAAAAGCAGTCTGGCCGAAAAGGCCTTCAGAGTGGAAAAGCGAAAGGCAGAGGTTTTGCACCCGCCTCCGCGTTGCAGCTTCCCGC
>CM053588.1:122381665-122419825 GCA_028646515.1 Pseudochirops corinnae | reverse complement strand
CAACATTCTTATTTCTCTTCCCAATTTTTCTTCCACTTCCCTTATTTGGTTTTGAAAATCCTTCTTCAGCTCATCTCTAGCTTTAAGGCATTTTTCATGTTTATCGGAGGCCTCTGCTGGGGGCGCTCTGGCTGCACTCTCCTCCTCCCTCTCTCTCCCATGATCTTTCTTTTCCCCAAAGAAGGAATCTAGGGTTTGAGAGCTGTTATTACTTTGCTTCTTATGCTTATTGGTTGTTCAGTCCGTGATTTTTTAAAAAATCTCTGTGTGGCTCTGCTTCCAGAAGGAAAAGCTCTGTCCCAAATCGCTGGGGTCCTCCCGGCTGCCATAGCTCTCAAGAAGAGGCTGGGAACTCTTCCTATTTACTTCCGGCTGACTGGACAGTGAAGACCCCAGAACCAAGGCCCAAGACCGCGATCCATATCCAGGCCGCTCAACATGAGAGCCCTCGGCCCGAGAGCAATCGCTCAGTCCCCCTGCCGTCTGCAGGCCGCGGGTGGGAAGCTACAACGTGGAGGTGGGTGCAAAACCTCTGCCCTTCGCTCCTCCACTCTGGAGGCCTTTCAGCCAGACTGCTTATCTCCCCCTTTCGCAATCCCCACTCGCAGCTGGTGCTAATCCGCTCACCTGAGAGGCTCCTCCTCTGCTCCCGTCCAGCTGCCCCGCGTCACAGCCGCGGCTTCAGGTCAGGCTGATTTCGGTTCACAGTGCTGACATGGTTCCTCGCAGCTGAGCTGACTTTAGTGGGAAGTATCTTTGTGTGCGTTTTGGAGTTCTAGGATTGGTTTAGTGTCCTATTTTATGGGTATTTTGGGGTGGCTATGTGAGAGCTGCGATATGTTGCTGCTGCTATGCCGCCATCTTGGCTCAAGCTCATCATTTCTAAACTCATTACCATGCTGCTAGCTCAAGCCTTGGTGGACACAACTTATCTAAGCCTCCACTCCCTTCTGAGTGTAGGGCTGGAGGGTAGAGTACCAAACTTCTTCCAGAGCCTTCCTTTATAGTGGGTAGAAACTGGACTCTCAAACTACTCCACTTTTCATCTACTGCTCTGCCCACTTCCAACTCTGTGGAACAAAATGCCCCTAGGTGTCCCATCCTCTGGCTCCCTTATTTTACTTCCTCCTGTTATATGTGCTCCTCCCCCCAGATTTTTGACTCTTTGAGGGCAGGGAAAGTCTTTTTAATTAATTGTATCCACAGCATTTAGCACAGTTCCTGGCACATAGTAGGTACTTAATATTTATTGAATTGGATTATTAGATTAGAAATTTGACCAAGAAATATAGACACAGCTCAAAGTAGTCTAATGAGGGTTTTTTTAAAGATGGGGAAGACTTGGGCATGATTTCTTGCAAATACATATGTGAATGTATTATTCCCCTAACTCAGTAAAATCTAGTGGCCCTTGTTGCCTCTAAAATAAAATTACTCCTCTGTTTGGCTTTTAAAACACTTCACAACTTGCCCTTATCTATTTTTAAATTCTCATCATCTGTTACTCTGCTTTACATATCCTATAGTTCAGCCCAGTCAGTCTTCCCTCTTTTCCTCATACCTATCACTCTGTCTCCCATATCCCAGCCTTTGCATTGGCCATCCACTTGCCTGATTTGTACTCCCTCCTCACCTAGTTTCATAGAATCCTTTGCTTCTTTTAGGGTGTAGCTCAAGCAACACCATCTATGTGAAACCTTTCATGATCCCTTCAAAAGCAAGTGTCCTTCTCTAAACATCTCATATAGCATACAAAAAAAATGTAAAGCACTTTGCAAGCTTTAAACTACCACATAAAATGTTAGTTATTGTTATTATTAATAACTATAAATATAATAAATAATAATACATATAAAAATAATAAATAAAAACAATGACTATAAATACAGCAACTTGCATTTATTTTGTCGTTATTCTGTATTGACTTGTATATGATTGTCTTCTCTGGTATAATGTAAGATTCTTGAGAGCAGAGATTGTTTCATTTTTTGTCTTTGTGCCCCTAGTCCCTAATACATAACAGATGAATGCTTTTACTATGTGGCAGGCAATGGGTGACAGTTCTAGGCTAGAAAATTTACCTGCTTTTTGACTACAACTAATTGTGTTATTTTAAATCTCAAAACATTTGCCTAAGATACTTTTCTTCAGTTGAGATTTAATTAGTTTAAAAAGATTCTGATCTACATGGTAACATTTCAAATATTTAGTATTTGTATTTAGGCTTACAAAATCTTTTACTGATACACTTATGATAAAATTAATATTATAATAGCTCAAATTTATATAACACTCTAAGATTTACAATACACTTTTCTTATAATCCAGTGAGAAGTTAGTAATGTTAAGTATTATCCCATTTTAAAGATAGGTAACTAAGACTGGAAAGGTTAAGTGAGTTGGCCAGGCTTCACACAGTTAGTAAAGGTCAGAACTGGGACTTGGGTCAAAATGAAATGACTTCAAGACCAAACTACTTCCGTTTATATTGTAGCTATGTCATCCTTATTGATGCAAATCAAGTCTAAATCAATCAAGAACTGTGCCCTGGAGCACATTGGTTTCTCCTGTTCTAGACATTAAAAAGGTCATGAAAACTCAGTTTGGCTTAGGTTCGTAGTCAGATGAGTCAATAAATTCTAGAACTTTGTCACTTTGAAGTGATTTTCAAAGCCAGCCTTGGGAAGCCTGCCTTGCAGGAATAACATTTGAGGGTCACAAAGTCACAGATAATTGTATTAGATTTGCACTGCAGTAGAAAAGTCACAGTTTTAATATCCAGTAGGAGAAGGTGGAAAAAACAATTGTAGCCATTGGTACCACATGAGATTTGCCTGCCAGTCTCCTTGAGTTGTGGATTTATGGTGAGGCGGCATGGTACATTGAATAGTATGATGGGCACAGAGGCAGGAAGACCCACATTCAGATACTTGGTGTTTGTTATCCTGTGCACATGGTTTAACTTCTCTCAACTTCAGGTTCCTCTTCTATAATACCTGTACTACTGACCTCACAGGACACATCCAAATGAGATAAAAGCACTTTCCAAACCTGAAGGAGCTATGTGAATATAAGTTATCTTCCGTTAATGTACACCTTTCTTCAATGTGTCTGAAAGTTTCTAGCTTCTTTCTGATCTTCTTCTCTTTTGCTTCTCTACTACTTCACTTAGTGATCTCATCATCTCCCATGGATTTAATCACTATCTTCATGCTGATAATTTTCAAATCTACCTATCTTATGCTAATTTCTCTGCTGAAATCCAATCTTGCATCTCCAACTGCCTTTCATATATCTCAAATTGGATGTTCAATAGATGTCTTAAACTTAGTCTGTTCAAAACACAGACCTCATTATCTTTTCCCTTCCTTCCTTTCCTTTTTCCCTTTTACTGTAAAGGGAAGCATTATCCTCCCAGTCCCACAGGCTAATCTATGAGTTATTCTTGACTCCTCACTATTTCTCACTCCCCATATCCTGTCTGTGGGCAAGGTGCAAAGTCAGTCACGAGTAGCTCTTCTGAGAAGTGTTGCTGTGAATAACGTTAAGGATCTAAAGTATAGTATAGCATAGTGAACTCTCTATTTATTTATTTAGCAATAAACTAAAGCAAAACATTCAAGAAACTAAAGCATGACATTCACAACAATGTAACATAACAGCTTATTACTAATGCGGCTACATAGTCTTAAACAAAATATCTCATTCAGCAAGTCACAATCTCTTCAGTCAATAAACAGTATCCAAGTAAAGTCCTTTTTCATTTTGACTCAGAATGACTTCCAGTCATACTTAAGCCCATCATCCTTAAGGGAGTAATCATCCTTAAGACAATCATCCTTAAGGGGTAACAGACAGTACAAACACTATCCACCCCTAAGACACAGTAAGTCACAATCACATCAGTCAATACAGAGTTCCCAAGTAATGTCTTTTTTCATCTTGACTTGAGGCTGGCTTCCAAACCCCTTGGCTCCTCTTCCATGGACTGACTGCTCCCAGCTCTTGCCTGGATTCACACATAGGTAGCCCTCTGCTCCTGTTCTGTATCTCAACTCATAGGGACTGCTCCACTTCAAGCCCTTTGCAGTTTCTTCTCCTAGGAAGACAAAGCTTAACAGAGCTACAACAATATTTATACACATTACCGGCACTATCATCTCAATTTCCTTTATGTCTGACAAAGTAACATCAACACAGACAGAACAATAGACAGACTGCCAACATCACAAACATTTTCTCTCTTAGTTTTCCTGGAGTTTTTCTCTGCTCTTTCTCCTTCTCGTTCCACTCTTTTGGCAAGCTCCTCCTACCATGGGCTCCATGTGATTAGGTTAGGCCTATTAAGGACAGGGAAGGTCTTCAAATTCCCTTAGGCCTATTAAGGGCAGGGAAGCTCTTCAAACTCCCTTAGGCCTATTAAGGGCAACACAATGTATACTATTTCCAACAGAGACTCTTTCTATAATCACAGGTGAGGCTCAAAGGCACTTTAATAGCTGAAACAAGCAGCAAAATACTGCTTTGCTTGCCATTACACAAAGTTTATTGATTTCACTTTTGCAGCATCTCTCAAATACATCCTCTTCTCTCCTCTGATACTGCCACTACTTTAGTGCAGGTCCTCATCACCTCTTACCTTAGCTATTTTAATGGCCCACTGGTAGATTGACTCAAGATTCTCTCCATTGCCATCTATTCTTTATTCAGACACTAAAGTGATTTTCCAAAAATGCAGGTCCATGTCTGAACATGTCAACCTGTGCCACCCCTTCTCCCTCCTTCCCCCTATCCTTAGTAAACTCCAGTGTCTTCCTCTCACCTCTAGAAACAAATACAAAATGCTCCATTTGGCATTCAAAGCCCTTCACAACCTAACTCCACTCCTATTCACTTTACTCCCTGACATGTATCATTTTATTCAGTGACATTGACCTCCATACTGTGATGTTTAAAAAGTTTAAGAGGCATAGTTTCTGAGTAATTAAACATTTTGTTAATAATGTTAGCATTTTAATGTTCCTGAGAGAGCAATCAACTCTGGTTAACAATTAATGAGAGAGAATAGATATTGCTATGGAGCTGAACCTGTTCGGATGAGGGGCTGGGGAAATGTAACTTTGATCATTTCATTTACTTACAAATTGCCCCCAGCCTCAGGACAATCTAGAGAAAGGCTCTATACCCCCCACCCAAGCCTGAGCAGATCAAGATGGGGTAGCAATATCTAGATCTAGGAGAATGTTAATACTGTCTGTCATCATCAGTTCTATCATTCAGAGTCTGAACCTTGAAATGAGGACTTTAGAAAAAGGGGGAGAACACTGGATCTCCCCAAATCATTGGTTATTAATAATCATTTACCCCATGGCTATTTCACAAACAAATCACTCTATCTCTCTACTCCAAGCATTATCTCTGGCTATCCCCCATGCCTGGAATGCTCTCCCTCTTCCACTCCAATTACTGGTTTCAAGTCCAAACTAAAATCTCACCTATGGTAAATGTTCCCTAACTTCTCTTAATTCCAGTGCTTTCTCTCTTTTATTATTTTCTATTTATGCTGTACATGGCCTGCTTTGTTTATATCTATTTGCATATTTTCTCCCCCCCACCCCTTTAGATTATAATCTCTTTGAGGGCAGCAGGGACTGTCTTTTGCCTCTTTTTGTATCCCTGTTGCTTAGTACAGTGCCTGACACACAGTAGGCACCTAATAAGTGTTTATTAAATTTTTATTATTTTCATCATTCTTAAAAGGCTTCATTTATGAGAAGCGGCATAGTAAAATAGATAGAGAGCTGGTGTCTGAGTCAGGAATACATGGGTTCAAGTCCCACCTCTGAAACATGTTAGCTTTGCAACCCTGGGCAAGTCATTTAATCTCTCAGTGCTCTGGCATCCCTTTAAGACTCTTAAGTTGCAGAGAAGGTACCAGTCTGCAGTGGTAGAGGAAATACTAGGAACTCTGATGAAATCACAAGTCCAGTTTAAAAAAAAAACACAACAATATCTGGCATGTAGTAAGTACTTAATAAATGCTTATAAACAAATTGATATTTGAATAATATTTTACAGTTTCCAATTATTTTCATATATTGCATTTGATCCTCACACTCATCATATGAAGCAAACAGAAATAATTAATTTCACTTTACTAATGAGGAAATTGAGGGTCAAATGAGTTAAATCACTTGCCTAGAGTCTCATGACTAGGATTTGGCAAAACTATGATTAGAATCTTCTGAATCTTAGTCCTATACTCTTTCCCCATGCTTCCAGGTTAAGTTTCAATTGTTGACAATTAAAGAATAGCATAATAGCAGTTGTGATAAAAATCAAAGAACACGCCATATTAAAGATTAGAACACTTGGGCTCAGATTCTTGCTTCTGCCACTTCCTTTCTGTGTTCTCTTGGACAAGAATTTTGCTTCTTTGGGTCTTATTTTTCTCATCTCCAGAATGATGATATTCAACTCAATGTTATCTACCAGCTTTCAGTGTGTGTTGTTCTGAAATAAAGCTTAAAATGTGGTCAATAGACTAAGGCTTTCATATTCCATAATGTCTTTGATACCACTTGAAACAGAGACTGAACCACTGTTTTGTACTTTTTACCTTCCTCTATATTGTTTATGATGTACTGGCTCTCCTTGCTAATAGATTATAACTCTTTTACAAAATATGGCCTCTTTTTAATCCCTGGTGTTTACATGGCAATTGCTTAATAAATGTAGAGCGTCCCAAAAGTCTTAAATTTTCAGCATAGCTTATAACCTAAGACTTCTAGGACATTCTATATGTGCTGAAATCAGCTGCCATATAAAACATTTGCTTCCCTTCCCTTTATATTAAAAAAACAACAACAACAATCCTCATGCCTTTCATGTTATTCATTCCTCATTTATACTGTGGATGTGCCCAGCAGCAGAGATTAAACATATTCCCATTATATTAGAGGTGAGCTTGACTTGGTTGTTTGTCACTGGTCTAAGAGTTACTTCTGAAAATGCCCTTGCATGGAAACTACATTTAAAAAAAAGGAAAGATCTATAATTGACTCAGATGGTTGAAAAGGACCCTATAGATTCTTTAGTGTAACCCTTTTCCTTTTCAGGTGAGGAGACAGATTCAGAGAGATGAAATTCCTTGTCCAACATCATTAGCTATTGGCAAAGTTAGTATTCTTTCCATTTTCTTTCTATTAGATTGTGCTTTATTCCATAATTATGAACTTGTAACATACTATTTATTTTACCTGTAATGGTGAGATAAGTTGGTAAATAGCTTATTTCTCCAAGAGTATCTCTTGCTTTTGCATACCATGCCATCCAACACAGGATTCAAGGGAGCTATTCTTACCCTCCAAAATAAAATTCTCAGTGAAAAGAAAGTTTAGTTTTTTAAGGTTAGAGGCAAAGTTAAGAGATTTCTGCCCCTAAAAAGCTTTGCTGAAATGTTTAGGAAGTTTGAAATGAATTATTACCTCAACTTATTTTTCTTTGGTCTGGACCTATGCTTTCATTAGTGTATAGAAGCACTGATGTGGAAATTTCTCCTTCAGTACACATTAGCAATATGGTCTTGTATAGTTGGTCTTGTACAGTTGCCTGGGATATTGAGAGGCTATGAGTCAAAAAACATTTATTAATCATTTACTGTATGCCATACTAAGCACTGAGCATACAAAGGCAAAAACACAGCCCCTGCCCTCAAGGAGCTCACGTTCTAATTGTGACAGAATGTAAATAACTATGTGTGTGCAAGGTAGATATGGTGTAAATGGAAGGCCATCTCAGAAGGAAGGTATTTGTCTGGGTAGTGGGGAAAGGCCTTCTGAGGGAAGTGAGATTTCAGCTAAGTCTTAAAAGAAGCTGGAGATGCCAGAAAGTTATAGGACACTCCAGGCATGGAGGACTGCTGGTGAAAAGACATGCAATCAGGAGATGAAATGTCAGGTAAGAGGAGTAGCAAGGAGGCCAGTGTTACTGGATTACAGAGTGATAGGGGGGGGGGGGTGAAGTCTAAAGCAAAAAGAAAAAGTCTAAAAGCAAAGGGATCAAAATGTGAAGGGCTTTAAGTATCAAATAGAAGAGCCTGTCGTTAATGCTGGAAATAATAGGGAGCAATTGTTGAAGTGGGTGTGTGTGCCATGGCTAGACATGAGTTTCAGGAAAACCACTTTAGCAGCAGAGTGGGGCAGAAACTTGGCACAGGGAGACCAACTAGAACCCATTACAGTAAGGTATGAACTGATGAGGGCCTACATCAGGGTGGTAGAGAGAAGTGGAAAAAAAATACGCACATATATTCATATTGGCAGTATGTATACAGAGCACTATACACACATAATATATAATACATATACACACATACACATATACCTATATCTATTATATACACATAGACTTTTCCTCTCCTACTATCTAAGCAGAAAAATAAATTTAGGGAAAGGCCAATGTTACTGTTATACAAATTGTCTTTTCTCATGTTCTCCATCCATCTCATTCTGGAGGTTTAATGGGACTTTGAATATCACTGCTTCTGTTCATCCAATAGAATTGTCACTGTCACCCCGGCAAGCTAATCATAGATGACATTCAGGAAGTTGGGCAGCCCATCCAGTGATGGGCAGCACAATGTTCAATTCTCTTCTTGTCAAGTAGCACTGAAGTAAAGCAAAGCAGCTTGTTTATTGTCTACTCTTTGAATCCTGGGATTTCATGTTCTGAAAAGCACCTCTGTGATACATAAGAATTTCTGAAAGTATTAATAAAGCTTGTAAATCCTAATGAGGCCAACTCTAGAGAGCAGGATAATTTAAATAAAATGTGTAGAAACAAGACTGTGTTCCAGAGATTAATTCTGAACCCAAACAATACATGCTGCTTGGATTTGTGCTTTCTGTACTTGAAGAAGCAAAAAAATAAAAGAAATTATTTGTACTTTCTCTAGTGCTCAAATTTTCTATCTATAAAGCCCTGGTAGAATGGAAAATATTAAGTTGGTATTAAATTAAATATTAGCACATCCATTATTAGTTCACCTGTTTCATATTATATTGGTCTTTTTTTTTTGTTTTTGAGGGGTTAAGGGTGATCAGTTAAATCTAAAATAGCATTGTCTAAATAAAACAGCTTCATGAAAAGACAATCCAAAAGCCTTTTCTTTTATGTTTGGTTTTTCTCTTACAAATTCAAATATAATTGGATCTTTATGTTTACAGAGTAAAAAGGCATACAATTTATGCATCACAAAATTGTATATATAAATAGGAGAAACAGAAACATTGTGGTGGTGATGGTGGTGTAAGAAAACATCACAGTATAATGGAAAGTATGCCAGATTTGAGAGTAAAAAGATTTGGGTTGGACTCTTAACCACCTACTGGTTATATGACTTTGCTTGGGTAAATTATTTGACCCCTCCGCACTTCAGTTTTATTGTTCATAAAATGATGAGGTTGCAATAGATGATCCCTCAGATATTCTTCCACTGTAACATTCTTTGATCATATGATGTCGCTTCTATTCTAGTTAATAAACATGCATTTATTAAGTACTATGTGCCAGACACTGTCAGATCTTGAAGCTGATTCCAAGGAAGACATGTCTTGATCAAGGTATAGAAATCAAAGCTGACATTAGTTTGTCAGCTACACCATCCAAGGTATTGGCAGCAGCCCCCATCTACAATATTCCCAACCTTATAGCTGACTTGTATAACCACATCTGCAGTATATTTCAAATAAGTAAGCTTCATCCACTAACTAGTCAATTAGTTCCCAAAGTTCCTCATTGTCTTCAGGACATTAACAGCCCTATGATTTCTAATGGTCAAGGAAAGAAAGGAGTCATGGATATTTCTCTTCTCTGGTGGGAATAGGAGTTTAGGAGTAAGGTGACCACAAGAAATGATACATTGCTCCTTTTTGCCTTGTGGGAACCTAAATGTCACCAAAACCACCTTTCAGACTTTCTGGAATTTTCAGTAAAACAATAAAGTAGGCACAGAGAATACTATGACTTTAAAGGAGCAGATGAAGTATTATGGATGGTCAGGTTTAGGACTATTCCCAGCATTACTTTAGGATTTTTTTTTCCTATGGAATGATAGGAAACTTGGTTAGTGATACAATTAGAAAAAAAATTAACTTGCTGTTTATACAGAGAGAATTCAGTTTGGGAGAGAATTAATGTTGAGATATGAAAGAAAACTTGGGGATAGGATGAAGAGAAGCTAAACCATTCAGCTCTGAGCTCTCTGGGACCAAGCATCCTCAATTTTCACTCTAGCCATTTTCCATCTGGCTACACTTGGTAGACCTTCCAAAAATGAATCTTTAGTGACCATACCTAGGAAGCACTAAGCCACTGAGCTCTGAACATCCTAAAACCATATTTCTGTACCCTGGCTATTTTTGGCCCTACCCTTCACATGCCCCTTGTACTTCCCTTTCTATATCTTGCCCTTAGAAGTGTAATAATGTCAATATTACCTCTGTTTCTGAAAAGAGTATGTCAGTGACTTGCCCTATTGCTCTCTTTACCATCCATAGTCCACAGAAGGCCTGGATTGAATCCTGGTAGCACCAGGAAAATGAGAATGACAATGTGGAAACAGAATAACTTTTTTTGAATGAGGTACACATGTATTCAGCAGCAAGAAGCAGCTCTGGTAAAGACCTTGAAAAATGGCCATTTTAGAGGAGTCTCCAAGCATCATTGATAATTCATATAGGGATTTTAGAAAGCCTAATTTAGGTAGCCTCTTAATCAGATAGCTTCTAAGTATGGGGCCTAGAGAATCACTTAAGTCTTTGGATAGTTACAGATAAAGGAGTTTACTTGTCTTGAACAGCCAGGTTCATGTCACCCCACTACTCAGATGAGCAAGCATGAAATAGAATTCTACTGCCTGGAATCCAACAGTGGTCTCACCTGTTGTCGAAATCAAGAGACACCCATTGTTTACTTTGTCTATCACAAATTCCCTATCTCCTCTACCATCCCTTTAACTTTCCAGAACAAAATATTACTTACTACCCCTCATCTGTAAGTGTTGCTACTCCTTCACATTGGAATGTCAAGAACTAGAGGGGCAGGGACTATCTTATTTTTTATTTTATGGCCAGTCCTTAAGACAGTGCTTGGCACTGGTAAGCATTTAATGGTTTTTTTTCCCCCCACTTCATTCAAGAGCATAGAATAATGTATATATTTTGATGACAAAAAGCAGCAAGGACAACTGATTCAGGGCTCGTCTATAGGGCCAATGATCTCCATCACTTAAAGGATATGTAGGCATTATAGATTGTTTTGTCTTAACTTTTTATATGATTACATGTCCTTTCTCTAGCAATACAGTAAGCAGTTGTACAGGGACTATATTTCCTGTGTCTTTGTATTCTCTCATAATAGCATTCTGAGTACACAGAATTATTTAGAATGACGTTTCTCCAAATAACTTGCCCAGGGCCTACTCTTGCATTATATTGATGGAACCTATAAATGCTAATCCAGGGAGACTTAAGACATGTAGTACCCTTAGTATAAAAGTGAATGAGGAAATCCTATAATAGAATTAAATTTATTTTCATACTAAAAAAATATCATACATAACATTTATATATGCATGATGATTAATCTTTCAAAGTAAAATACTTTAAACACTGACATTTCTTAATAGAATTCCTATTTGCATTGTAGAAAACAAGAGTTTGGAAAACACTGGTTTAGGAATCTAGATGAGTTGTCTCATAGATCCCCTCTTGTAGAGAAGCAAACTGAAGTTCAGAAATGTTGAATCAGTTGACTAGGGTCACAAGATTAGTAAGTGACTTCCAAGACTATAACTTAGCTTTCTAGACTCCCTAATAATTTTCCATTATGTCAATCAACAATTACTTATTAAATGCCTACTATGGATAAGGCTATACTAAGAACTAATGATGGACAAAAATGAAATATAGTTATCCCTTCCACATCAAGACTTTCCTCATCATGGTTTTGATATATGACAAGTTGGCGTAAGAAACTAAATGGTTCTATCAGTGTTTCATGCTGGAGGTTAGAAAATACCTTGTCAGCAAGAGATTAATCTTTAAGGTGTTATTGCTTCTGGACAATGCCCCCCAGCCACTCAGAACCCATGAATTCCACACTGAAGGAACCAAAGTTGTATATATGCCACCTAACTTAACATCTTTCACTCAGTCTCTTGATCATGGGTAATACAGACTGCATGAGTAAGGCACATTACAAATGCTAATTCAATGGTTATTTTAAAAAAATGTCCTTTGTTATACATGAAGTCTGTCCAGTATTATTCTTCTGAAATTTGTTTCATTTTTAAAAATTCTATTTATGTCATTTTTTATTTCTTTTTCATATAGTATGTCTACTTAACATTGACCTACGTATAGCTAACAACCGAATACTTAACCCACATTTCACAGTAAGGTGCTGTAAATACTCCATAAAAGAAAAAGAAAAAATTCAAACTTCTTCTCTGGTATGAAAGGCGGGTCAAAAAATTTTATATGGATTTTCCAGATTTCAAGGTGCCACACTCCTAACCCCCATGATATGGAAGCAATAACTGTAGTCTCTGTCCTCAAGGAACTTATATTCTGTGGGGGAAAGGGAGAGAAAATAAAATAATAAAAGTGTGTGTGTGTGTATGTATATGTGTGTATATATGTATGTGTACATATATATGTATGTGTGTATACATATATGTTTTTTTAAGTGGGGGGACCTAGATGAGATCAGAAAAGAATTTATGCAGAAGGTATCATTTGAGCTGTGCCTTGAAGGAAATTGGGGATTTTAAGAAACAGAGTTGAGGCAGGAGGACATTCCAGGTGGGGGAAGCAATAAGAACAAAGGCACAGAGATGTGATCTGGAATGTCAGGCATAAAAAGAAATTTTGGGGTATGGGAATCCAATGTGGGAATTTATTTTTCTTGAATCTCCATTTTTCTTGCAAAGATTTGTTTCCCCCCTTCCCCATGGGAAATGGGGTAGGAAGGAGAGAAAATAAATGCTTATTAATTAGAAAAAAGTAAGTACAAATGCTTATTTTAAAAAAAACGCATCTATTACTAAGAAAGCCATTGTTACAATTCCACAATGTATGAAGGAAGTAATAAGGGTAGAAATTAATGCTAGCTTGTTAAGAGCTTTAAGAGCTAGAGAACTTTACATCTAATCCTAAGGATAATAAAGAGCTACTGGAGTTTATTTAGTAGGGAAATGACATGGTTAGATGTATAGTTTAAGGGAATCACTGGCCACTATGTGGAAGATACTGTTCTGCAGAGCAGTATTGCATTCAGTCCCAAGGGATCAGAGCCCCTGAGGAGCAATAGTACTTGTAGCTACAAGGGATCAGGAGGCCTTCCTTAGTAAAGACCAGGAATACAGTGACCACACCTCTCCCTGGATCACATCACCTTGGAAGAACTGAACACTTTCAAACTCCCAGAACTAGTTCTGAAAAAAAGCAACGCAAAAAGCCTGAAGCTTGGGAAAGCAACTCCATCCCACCACTACACTGGGAAAAAAGTCCAACTTCAATATAAAGTTCAAAGTCAAGAAATAGGCTAGAAAAATGAGCAAACAAAAAAGAATCTTACCATAAAACGTGCTTATGGTCACAAGGAAGATGAAGACACACACTCAGCAGAAAATGATGTCAAAACAGTAATAAATGACAACAGTAATCTAGTATTTAATAAACCCCCAAATATAAACTTTTTAAAATATTTTATTTTATTTATTTTAGTTTACATCATTCATTTCCACGAGATTTTGAGTTACAAATTTTTTCCCCATCTTTTCCCTACCCCCCCTCAAAACAGCCATCCCCTTGTATAACCCCTCCCCCAATCTAATCTCTTCTATGTCCTCCCCCATCACTCCTCTAACTTTCTGATAGGGCAGGCAAAATATAAACTTTTGGGGCTAGAACTCACTATTTCACAAAAATTGCTGGGTAAACTGGAAAGTGCTTTGGCAGAAATTAGGTACAGAAAAATATTTCATATCATCTACCAAAATAATGTCAAAATAGGTAAATGATTTCTACATAAAGGTTAATAACTTAAGTAAATTATGGGAGCTTAGAAAAAATTTATCTGTCAAATCTATGTATAAGGTAAGAGTTTATGACCAAACAGTAGAGGATCATTGAAAGTAAAATGGATAATTTTGATTACATGAAATTTAAGAGATTTTGCACAAACAAAACCAATGCAGCCAGAATTAAAAGGAAAGCAGGAAACTGGGTATGTGTGGGAATGATTTTACAGCATGTTTCTCTGATCTAGATCTTGTTTCTTGAATATATAGGGAAATGGGCCAAATTTATAAAAATAAGGTACATTTTCCAATTGATAAATGTCATAAGATATGAATAGGCAGTTTTCAGAATAAGAAATTAAAACTATTAAGAGTCACATGAAAAAATGTTTTAAATTGCTATTGACTAGAAATGCTAATTAAAACAACTCTGAGATACTACCTCATTCCTATCAGATTAGCTAATTTGACAAAAAAGAAAAATATTGGATGTTGGCAGGGATGTGAGAAAACTGGAAAACTAATGTATTGTTGGTAGAATTGTGAACTGATCCAACCATTTTGGAGAGCAATTTGGAACTATGCCCAAAAGGCTATAAAACTGCATACTCTTTGACCCAGCAATGCCACTACTAAGTCTGTATCCCAAAGAGATTTTTTTAAAAAGGGAAAAGGAACTTATGTACAAACATATCTATGTAAGCTTTATTTTGTGGTGGCAAAGAATTGGAAACTGAGGGGATTCTTACCATTGGGGAATGACTGAATAAGTTGTGGTATATGATTACAATGGAATACTATTGTGCTATAAGAAATGACGAGCAGGTGGATTTCAGAAAAACCTGGAAAGACTTAAATGAATTAATGCAAAATGAGGTGAGCAGACCCAAGAGAATATTGTACTTAGCAACAGCATTATTATAGGGATGATCTACTGTGAAAGACTTAGCTGCTTTGATCAAGAGAGTGATCCAAGAAAATTTCAGAGGATCCATGATGAAAAATGTTATCCACCTCCAGAGAAAAGATGAAGTCTCAATTGTAGCATACTTTTCTCACTTTATTTTTCTTGCTTTTATTTTGATTCATATTTTTGCAACATGACTAATATGAAAATATATTTCTATAACTTCACACATATAAATAATGTCATATTTCTTGCCTTCTCAAGGGGGTGGGGTAATGGTAGGATGGAGGCAGAGAATTTGGAACTCCAAATTAAAAAAAATGAATGTCAAATATAAATGAATGAATGACTAAACGAATGAATGAATGAATAAGAAAGTCAGACAACCGTACAGTTCATAAGTCACAAAATCTCAGAGTTGGAATAGACCTGTTTGACTTTTTGTCTGTGAAAAAGAATCCTCACTATGAGTATCTGTGACAGGGGAGCCCTCCAATCTATGTAAAGACTTCTATTTAGGGGGAATCCACTTGAACATTAGGCCCAGAGTTAGGAAGACTGGAGTTCAAAATTGGCCTCAGATACTTACTTATTATTTGGCCCCAGGCAAGTTACTTAACCTCTGTTTGCCTTTGATTCTGTATCTGTAAAATGCAGATCATAAAAACACCTGCCTTACCAGGACTGTTGTGAGAATCAAAAAAGATGATAATTGTAAAGTACTTGGCATAGTATCTAGTACAGAGCTGGTTGTTGTCCATTCTTGAAGAGGACCAAAATGACATCACTGTGCCAAAGCCAAGTTTCAATGTGTCTGACTGTGACTGACCAGACCAATAAGAGCTTGGAATGCTCTGCCACAGGTCTGGTACAAATAGTTCATGTGAATGTTTGGGGTGGATTCTTTAATTTGCACATCCTGTATTTCCTTTAATCTGTTTCAGTTCTGCTTTGCTCATAGAGCACAGCACCTTCTCTGATGTGGACATGCCATGTTGGGCGGTCCTGTGCAAATGTCTCCCATGTCATACAATCAGTTCCAAATTTTTGAGAGAAACCTTGAGAGTGTCCTTGTGTTGCTTCTTCTGATCACCATGTGAATGCTTGCCCTGTGTGAGTTCTCCATAAAATAGTCTTTTGGGGAAGCGTATGTTTTGCATTTGAACAATGTGGCCAGCCCATCGGAGTTGTGCTCTCTGAAGCAGAGTTTGAATGCTTGGCAGTTTAGCTTGAGTAAGGATTCAGTGTCTGCTACCTTATCCTGTCAGGTGATCTTCAGAATCTTTCTGAGGCAATTCAAATGGAAGTGATTCAGTTTCCTAGCATGGTGCAGGTATACTGTCCAGGTGTCCAAGGCATACAACAATGAGGCCAGCACAATGGCTCTGTAGACCTTTGTTTTGGTAGTCAATCTAATACTCTTCTCTCCTATACTTTCCTTTGGAGTCTCCTAAATACTGAGCTAGCTCTAGCAATGCGTTTGTCAATCTCATTATCAATGTGTACATCCCTGGAAAGTACACTACCAAGGTAAGTGAACTTAGCCACAGCATTCAAAACCACAGTATAAATACTAGTTATTTTTAGGAAGATCTGAGTTCAAATCCATCCTCAAACACTTAACTAGATGTATGACTCTTGACAAATCACTTAACCTTTATTTACCTTAGGTTCTTCAACTGTATGAGAATAATAACAGTATCTATTGTTCAGAGCTGTAGTGAGAAAAAAATAATGTATTTGTAAAGTGCCTAGCATATAGGAAGTGATTAATAAATTCTTCTTTCCTTCCTTTCTCTGTCCTCCAGAGGCAGCTCATTTCATTTTCTCCCTATCAGCTGTGAAGAAGCAAATTAACACTATTTTTAATAAACATAAATCCCTGAATTTATCCAAAGAGTTCAAGAAGTTCCAGTCCCTCGAGCTAAATATGCTTTAATTTCATGCTCTAAACTTTTGTCTTGGCATAGAAGGATCACAAAGACCTTTTATACCTGCCCAACTTTGTAGTCAGTTTTCATAAGCTATGGGGAGATAGCAGGTTACAACATCATTACCCAATTGAGTTAGAACAGTTCATTTGGAAGACTTAAGTGCCAACTAGCTAAAAGCAACATTTAGTTGCCATCACAGAACTTTCCTGGCTTCTTGTTGTGAAGGACAGTTGAAGGGTAGCAGATGCAAAAGTAGACAGAGGTAAATCTCAGGAGACCTGAATTACAAAGTTCATTGTTATACTTTATAACTCTTAGGAAACATCAGAATGCCTGATTTAGAGATTTCTGTAAAAGAAAGAGACACTCTGGGAATACACTAGTGATGGTAGACTCCCTTGAATAAATGCTTTAAATGTATGAAATAATTATATTTATTGGTAACTAATTATACAGTTATTCAATATTCACAAAGAGAATAGAAGTTGGTTTTAACAACTATATATATGTATGTGCAAGTGTCTACATATGCATGTATGTATGTATATGTGTGTGTATACATATATATGTATACAAGTCTTCTTTCAATATGTATGAATGTGTAATCAAGTATTCTTTCATCTTGACTCTCTGCTGGTTTCTAATCATCCTTAAGCCAAGTATCTTTAAGGGGAAGCAGAAAGTACAAACACCATCTACCCCTAGGTCACAGTAAGTTACAATATCATCAGTTAGCACTGAGTGCCCAAGTAAAGTCTCCTTTTATCTTAACTGGAGGCTGACTTCCAAGCCCCATGGCTCCTCTTCCATACTCTCAACTCTTGCCTGGATTCACCCACTGCTGCCTGGATTCATAAATAGGCAGCTCTCTGCCCCTGTCCCATATTGGAGACTGTTCTACCGCAAGCTTTTCAGTTTCTGTTTCTAGGAAAACAAAGCTCAACAGGGCTACAACGATATTTACACGCATTGCTGGCACTATCATTTCTATTCACTTTCTGTCTGAGAAATCAACATGTATCAACAGAGTGCTTCTATCTAACAAAGTAACACTAACACAAGTCAACAGACAGAGTGCTTCTGTCTGACAAAGTAACACGATTCAACAGAGAGAGTGATTCTGTCCGACAAACAAAACAACAGGATGCCGACATCACAAACATTCTCTCTCTTAGCTCTGCTTGGTCCCAGCTTGTGCTGGAGCTGTTATCTGCTCTGCTCCTTCCTGTTCCACCTCTCCTGTTCTGCTCTTTTGGCAAGCTCCTCCCACCATGTGCTTCATGTGATTACTTTAGACTTATTAAGGGCAGGGAAGGTCTCCAAACTCCCTTAGGCCTATTAAGGGCAAGACAATATATTCTGTTTCCAACAAAGACTTGACACAATCAAAGGTGAGGCTCAAAGGCACTTCATTAGCTGAAACAAAGATCAAAGTATTACTTTGCTTGCCATTATACTATGCCAGCCTCTCTATGATACTTTCTCTAATCTCCCTGGTCCTTAATACTGTTGGCTTTTCTACTTAGCTTCTTTTAGCACAGTGCCTGGCACGCAATAGGCACTTAAAACATGCTTATTGACTGACTGTAGATTTTACAATTTATGTCTCTTACTTCCCATCCCTCACCAAGTAGAATGTAAGCTGTTGTCAAGCAGAAATCTGTTGGTCTTTGTAGTACCTGCACCAAGCACAGTGCCTTGTAATGATTGATTGATAAATAATTATTGAAGGAAACTCTACAGTCACATATAGGAATATAAAATATATAATACTGATATAAAATATGAGGCTGGAAGGAGTATTACAATAAAGTTGGGAGGAATCTTTTTAAAAAATTTAATCATTTATTTTTAGTTTTCAACAATCACTTCTGTAAGTTTTAAAATTTTTCCCCCTTCTTTTCTCCTCCCTTACCAAGATAGCTTGCAATCTTATATGGGCTCTGCACATACATTCCTATTAAACACATTTTCACATTAGTCTTGTTGCGTAGAAGAATTATAACAAATGGGGAAAATCATGAGAAAGAAAAAAACCCCAAAATTAAAAAAAAAAGCAAAAAAGAAAATAGTCTATTTCGTTCTGCATTCTGACTCCATAATTCTTTCTCTAGATGTGACTGGCATTTTCTATCATGTGTTCTTTGGAATTGTTTTGGGTCCTTGGATTGCCAAGAAGGGCTAAATCTATCAAAATCAATCCTCATACACTGTGATTATTACTGTGTACGATATTCTCCTGGTTCTGCTCTGTTCACTCAACATTAGTTCATATATGTCTCCAGGTTTCTCTGAAGTCTGCCTGTTCATCATTTTTTATAGCATAATAGTATTCCATTACATTCATATACTACAACTTGTTTAGCCATTCCCTAATTGATGGGCATCCCCTCAATTTCCAGTTCTTGGCCACCATAAAAAGAGTTCTATAAATATTTTTGTACATGTGGAACCTTTTTCAATTTTTGTGAAATCTTTGAGATACAGCCTGGGAGTAATCTTATAAATCATTTCTAATCCTAAATCTTTATCTTGAAAAGGAGGAAAAAGAGTGCTAGAAAGGTTGAATGATGGTCCAAGGTCATGCTTTTCCCTAGTTACTGAAGTGAGCCAAGAGCGTCTCCAGCTTCAGAGATCTTTTCCTACCACCATGCATGTGTAGCAGCAATATATCCTTCTCACTGAGGTTCTTCCAGCTTTGAAGGTCTGTGATTATCCAAAACTCAAAAGATTTCTTCAGAATCTTTAACAAGTTCTTCTTACCTCATGCCTGAAATATTATGGAGAATTTTTAGTGATTCCTTGGACCCTGTAGGACTGAAGAAGATATTGAAAGTAGAGAAGGGAGTGAACTTGAGAAGAGGAGAGAAAATTTTCCTCAGAGATAGGCATGGAAAGCAGTCTAAAGTTTGAGCTGTATTTACTTTATGCTCCCGTTACTGCACACATCCCTGGTGAAAAGAGGAACTGTAGGAACAGGAAGAGGACAATTAAGGTAAGTAGTTGTTGGTAGATCATCCTAGAATTTTCTCATTACATAATATATTGAGATCTGGACTAGGACTTGGAATTAAGAAGAGCTGGGTACAAATCCTTCCACATTTAACTTCAATGCATGTCAATTTCTTCATAGATAATTGGGATACTATTAATTAGTACGTACCTCATAATTTGTATTAAAGCTTAAATTAGATACTTATATGTAAAGTGCTTTGCAAATGCTATAAAATTGCTATAGAAATGTTATTGCTTAAAGTTTATTAATATGTATTTCTCTTTCAGCAAACAGAAAATATGATTAACTTTTAGGGGGTTCTATTGAGCCTCTTCTAAGAAAATTTTTCCTACAACCTAGGGGGCTTTTGTATTAAGAACTCAATTTCTGGGTGATCCTTTCCATTTCATTCCGATCCTATACTTTATAGTAGTTCTAGTGAAACAGAAATGACAAGATCTGGTTCTAAGATTTCCTTGGTATTGAGACTTGACATAATGTAGTTCAGAGATTCATCCATAACTTAAAGTTGAAGAATTACCTGGAGCACTGAAAGGTTGAGTGATTCACCCTTGCTAGGTGATGCAGTGGATAGAGTTCTGGGTCTGAAGTCAGGAAGACTGAGTTTAAACCAAACTTAAGACACTAATTAGCTTTGTGACGTTGGGCAAGTCCCTTAACCTTATTTGTCTGAGTTTCCACATCTGTAAAATCAGCTGAAGAAGGAAATGGCAGACCATTCCAGTTTTTGCCAAGAAAGCACCAAAAGGGGTCATGTAGAATTGGACATGACTGAAAATTACTCAACAACAATAGCAACACATAAATGGTATCAGAAGTAGTACTTACTAACCTTCCTTCTATTTACATATTGTCACTCCCATTAGACATGAGCTCCTTGAGATCAGAGGCTGTCTTTTGCTTTTCTTTGTATATTTAGCACTTAGCACAATGTCTGGCACCTTAAGTGCTTAATAAATACTTAACTGACTGAGATATTAGGATCCAAGTGTTCCTGACTCTGAGGAAAAGATTGTCTAGGGAAGATGAGAAGACATTTATTTCTCTTCAGTTCCAGCATAATATTTTGCTTTTTTTGCCCCTCTCAGAGGTTTAAAAAAAAAAAAAAAAAGAAACTTCATTATAGCATAATACTGTAAGGTTATTTTACACAGTGGAATGCACATTTATATTTGTGTGCATTTATGTAATATGCTTATATTTCCACGTATTACAGTTCAATTTACATTATAAACATCACCCTTAATGCTATTTTAACAAAGTGTTTTAAGTTGTTTCCTTCAGTTAATGCCTTAAAAAGAAGAATGCGGTAAATAACATATATTTACTAGAATGAGTCATTGGAGATCTGAATAAATGACCCAAATGTGTTTGTCTTAACATTCCCATTCATGTAGATTTTCCCAGTCAAATAAACTGTTCACATTTCTCTGAATGTGTATTCAAGGAACTGAGCACCAGGGGCACTTATTTTCACGTGTAGCATCCCCTATGTACACATACTTACACCTCAGTTGGTTGTTAAAAAGTATATGCCAGTCCCCTGAATGTGCATTTTATGTAAATTTCAAAAAATTATTGCTATTGTTCCTAAAGTTCAATTACTTCTCCAGCATAAGGCACCTGTTTATTAAACACAAAGATGACAGCAGATTCTAGGTTTTATAGATAACTGCCTGAGTCTTCTGTGCATCGGGTAATGTCTGAAAAGTTTCTCAATGTGTGTATTTCATAGTCACATGAGCTCCTCATAGCTCTTCAAGTCAGGAAGATCTAGATCAAACTCTCATCTCTGATAAAAACTAGCTAATGAGACGCCCAGATAAATAACTTAGCCAGTCTGGGCTTTCAGAAACTACCTAGCTCAGGAGTTCTTTACTTTTTGTTTGTATTATGTACTCTTTTGGCAATCTAGCAAAGCCTATGAACTCAAAAGAATGTTTTAAATACATAGGATTACAAAGAACAAAAGGTTATATTGAAATAGTTATCAAAATGTTTTTTTTTAAAAGTCATAGACAACCCCTTGAAATCTCTATAGACCCCTTGTTGTCTCTGGACCCTAGATAAGAACCTCTGCCCTAGGTGTACCTACTAAGGCATCATCAGGTTGCTTTGGCAGAGGGGGTAAATTCTCATCTACATTGATGAATTCTCCTAATATCTTAATCCCTAAAAGTAGAGAAGGGAAAGGAAGGGGAATTATATTATCTCATTTGATATAACAACTTTGTGAGGTAAGTGCTATTATTCACATTTTTACATTTGAAGAAACTGAGGCAAACAAGGGTCAAACAGGTAGTAAATGCCTTACTATGCCTTTCTGACTCCAGGATCAGTTCTCAATCCACTGTACCACCTAGATGCCTGAAGAATTAAATTATTACAGATTTTCAAAGGACATAGTAAAAGATATAGAAAATCCCATTTTTTAAAAGCCATAGTACCACCACTATAAGAGATTATCATCTAAGTCAACTCAGATAAAAAGAAAAACATAAAAGTGACACATTACAAACTTGCATACCCACATGGTTTTGATGGACTAACTTAGGTCATCAGAATTCTGCAAAACTCCCTCATTCAATCCCCATCTGTGTCAGCTGTACCACTATCCTTCAGTCACATAGGCTCTAAACTTTGAATTTCTCTGTGTTATCTTCAGATTTCCAGATAGAATTTAGAGGTGACAGAGTAAGGTTAGCAATCAGATCTTTTTCATTCTGGTCACAGAATTTTCCTTTCCACCTTGTTTTGTGTCTCTGAGTTGCCTTTAATCCTTAGGAGCTGCTCGTAATTGAGTAGAAAGTCAGAGATCTACAGATATTTCTGACTACTGTATGTGTCAGAAAGCTTCTCAGTGCATAATGTTCTCTTCCTGCCCAAATCAGGTCTCCTTCTAAAGCATGCCAAGGCTACTAAGGCACAGCTTCCTTACCAAGGACGCCAGGACAATTGCAGATTTTAGGAACGTGCCCCAAATTTCTGTGGTTACTGACCCATGGTGGGTCCAGTGAGCAGAGTTTAGAAACATCATCAGCATTTGGCCCAAGACATGAGATTTTGGGGAACAATATGTGAGCTGACTTTGATAGGAGCATTAAGCACTAGAAGTAGATTAGGGCCTTTGCTTGGGAAGATTACCCCATATGACACCAGTCTGCCAGGTGCTTCCTTAAATAGCCACTTTTTACTGGGGCAAACGTCAAAAATAAATCTACTAGTCTGCTAGCTTTTTTTTTTTTTGCAATGCTCCTCAAGACAACTAACAAAGCATGGTAATTGATCAAGAATACTTTTTTTTAAAAAAAGAATTCAATGCAAGCATTCGTGTTTTCTCCCATTCAGGAATTATTTCTTTTTTTCTTTGGTAACCCCTGGATTTAGTACAATGTTGGGCATGTAGTAAGTCCCTACTAAATATTTGTTGCTTGATTTGATAAGCATGCTGAGGTGAAGTTCTTGGTCAGGTAATTCATACTAGATAAATGTGTTAAAAATTAAGACCAAACTGTTTTACTCTCCAATCTCAGAAAGAATTCATTCAAAAAGCATTATTAGCATTTATTAAATATCCACTGGGTGCTAGTCACTGTATAATAGAAATTGATTGGGTTATTGGTCATGCATATTAACCTGTAAGTTAGAGAAAGAAGAGTTATTATATCAAACTAGAAAATAATGAAACTAGATTAGTTTTGGGGGGAGAAGGGACATTTTGTTCGTCATGAAGCCATTCCTAATTCCTTTCCATTTCCTACCCCAGCTACTAGTGTCTTCCCCTCAAATGTACCTCACATATAATTTGTGTATATTATATATATATATATATATATATATATCAGTATAGACATAGATGATATATGTACATGTCTGTATGTGTGTATGTATGTATGTATTTGTTCTCTGTTGCAGACAGAATGCAGGAAATATTTCATTTTTGTCTTTATATCCCCACAGTCTGACACATAGTAAGTGCATAATTAATGTTTTGGGAGGGTTGACATGGATATCCATACAATGATTCTAGTACTAGATATGGAGACAGGAAGACTTGGGTTCCAGAATTTATCAGCTATGTATTCCATGGGCAAGTCAATCAACCACTCAGCCTTTCCTCTGCTATTTCATCTGTAAAGTGAGCATAATACCTGTGGTACCTAACTCAAAGAGCTGTAAAAAACAAATAAGGTAATATATATAAAGTTCCTTATAAACCTTAAAGAGACATCTAAACATCAGTTTTTGTTGTTGTCACCATCATCATCTTCTAGACATTCACTCCCAGCCTTTGATGAGTTTGTTTCCTGTCACTGATGATTCTAGAATTTGAGAGTCACATCAACCAGAAGGAAGTATGAAAATGACTGGTAGAGATTAGTCCTTACTGCTGAGATGTAAAGGCAGAATTCTTTCCTGACTTTGTGCAGCTTTCCTTGAGAACAGCTCTTTAAACCTATTGAAAAAAAGTACAGGGACTGTTTTCATTTTCTTTTCATTATCTTCTTTCTAAGTGAACATTTTCTAATTTCTCCTAGAATGATTTTTCAATTTAAAATGTTATGAGGCAGTTTAATGAGAACCCAGCTTAAATTGTACTTTACTGTGGGCTACAGAGTTTTTACTTAATGGAGCAAAGGGTCAATTTAAAATAAAATGATCAATCCTTTCAGAAAGCCCCCAACAGAAGGTGACCTTAGTCTCCTGTAGAGAAATTAGATTTTCCCTCTTTGATACCTTTGTGTTTTATTATAGGGAAAGTGAATATATTTAAAAAGAAATCTTTTCTTTCTTTGTTTCCTCTTGCCACTGGGTTGCCTTTCTCCTGAAGCATCCTTTGAAAGGCACTATCATAAACAGTGGCAATTTTATTGATCTCATTATTTAGCTAATAGTTTGAATCTAGATTTTGAATTGATGGGCAGGGTAAGGGGAGTGCCTGTGTAATTGCTTCAGTTATCCTGTAATTTCCTCTTTTAATTGTATTTTATGCACTAGAAAATCCAACTTAAGAAGCAGTAAGGAATGACAGTGGACCCAGCAGCAAGAAAAACCTTTAGTTTCCATAGAGATAATGAGGAAGATGGCAGAATAGAGGCAACAACCCAGTCTAATTCTACTGATATTCTCCTTCAAACAATTCAAATTAATGCCTCAAATCAAATTCTAGAGTGGTAGAGTCAATGAGAGATCAAGAGGAGACATTATTCCAGTCTAAGATAACTTAAGAAGTCATCAGGAGAGGTCTGTGACATTGGGGTAGAGGCCAACCCTAGAACATGGTCCATGGCAGCACCAGTGGTGGGTCTTGGAGTTGAGTGCAACAGTAGTAGGAGCAACAGTAGCAGCATTAGGATTCTCATTCCAAAGATGGTAAGGGGGGGGGGGCAGATATTTACTGACTTCCTATTGCTTATAAGATCAGACATAACTTTTGAGTATACTGCAATGCAATATTTATGGATATATATAGTCTGCCATATACATACCTATTAAAAAATATTGAATCTTTGTGTATATGTATGCAAGTGTACACATATATACACACACCCCAGTAAGAAAAACATGGGTGACAAATCAGTGAATCTGAATATTAAAGCAAAAACAAAAATATAATAAGGAGATGGGACTCAACACAAGAATATTTTGGTGAAATATTTTTTTATTTATTTAAAAGAAACAGTTGATAGAAGGAACAAGAAACATCATACTTCATGAAGCTCTACATCTATGTGGAAATTTTCTATCCTTGAGCTAGGGCATTGAAGATAGAGAAATAAAGTAATATTAGCTGTTTAAGAAGGCCACTTTCTCAAATAAACAAAAATGAAATGGAGACAGGATGTAGTTATGATGAGAGGTTGTTCTTTAATTACCTGGATGTTTGCTGGGAATCTCACTCAACTGAATGCATAGCATCTGACAAAATGGTGATCTGTCTTTTTGAAGTACCATCTTTACTGAAATAGATGCAATGGGGGAGTTATTACCATTTACTTCTAAGCAACAGGAAATTACTAGTTACTGAAAATGGTGTACATCTGACCATATACTACTGATTAAATTCCAATAACTCCCTGTTGCTTCTAGGATGAAATATGAACTCCTCTATTTGACATTTAAAGTCCTTCACAGGTTAGCTTTAATCTTTTTCTCCAGCTTTACAGGGCATCACTCCTACTCTTGATTCAGCCAAACTGGTCTTCTCACACTTAATAGTCTATCTCCCATCTACCTGCCTTTTCACTGGCCTTCTCTATTGTCGATAGTCTATTTCTTCCTTAGTTCTCCATCATAGAATCAGTTCTCTTTTCCTTTCAGATGCAGTTCAAGTATCACCTTGTACATGAAGCCATTCCTGATATTCCCCACATGCTAGTGCTCTCTCTCTCAACCTACCTTGTATTTAACTACTTTGCATTCATTTGTATTTTTTCTTTATATTTTTTCTGTGTATACTTATATGTGTCCTTGTCTCCACTAGAATGTAAGCTTATTGCAAGTAGAGATTGTTTAATTTATCATATATGTAGGAGCACATATAAAATGTTATTTGACATTCAAAGCCTTCGTAACCTGGTCTCCTCCTACCTTTCAAATCTTCTTATATTTTACTCTCCAACACGTGCTCTTCGACCCAATGACACTGACCTCCTGTCTATTTCATAAATATGACACTATCTCTCAGCTCTGGGTATTTTCTCTGGCTGTCCCCCATGCCTGGAACATTCTCCCTCTGACTATTGAACTATTTGGCTTTTTTTAAAGTCCAAATTAAAATTCCACCTTCTACAGGAAACCTTCCTCAATCCTTCTTAGTTCTAGTACCTTCCCTCTGTTGTTTATTTCCAATTTGTCCTGTAAATAACTTGCTTTGTCTATATTTGTCTCCATTAGATGGAGAGACATGGAGAGATGAGTTACACTCTTTCAGGGCAGAGACTGTCTTTTGCCTCTTTTTATATCTACAGTGCTTAACACAGTGCCTGGTACATAGTAAGTATATAATAAATGTTTATTGATGATTGATTGGTGCATACTATGTATTTAATAAATGTTGATTGACTGAAATGGAAGTGATGAGTTTGAGAGAAAGACAGCATGTTATCTAAAAAGTTTATGATTCCTAAGAATGGGCATTCTTGGCATAGACAGATATGTTTTCTACAATTTAGGGAAACAAATTTTAAAAACATCAGAGATGAAGAGAATGACTTACAAAGGGACAGAAACTCAGGCTTGCATTCTGTGATGATGAAGAGTTCTCTAACTGGCTGCTGAGCTAGAAGAGATGATGATTCTAGGGATGTTACAAAAGTAAGCTATCAGACTATCCTGGGCTCTTTTCCTTTATGACTTTGTACTGAGAGATGGGAGAAAAGACAACTGCCCTAACTTCCACTATGAGGCCTTAAGCACGTGTCCTATCTAGGTACACCTGAGCCTAGAAAGGGCTTTCCCCACTCTTCTGTGTTTCCTTTGTTTGATTTTGTGACCTCCTGAATTCAAAAGGTCATTATCCACTAGCACTCTGGTGGTGACAGTAACCTCATTGTGTTGTTTGAGCTGTGGAATCTTCAGGAGACTGCAAGAAGCAGAAGAAGATGCCATGGCAACTACTCTAGTGCCTTTGGACAGAATGACCACCACTAGGAGAGGGGCTGATTCTGGATTGTTTTTACCAGCAGAGTTGATCTGACTGAGTTGAGGGAAAATGTGAAAAGACTAATTGTACATTGCAGGAGCCATAATCAGTGTCAGGGTTAAAATTGTCCCTGCGAAATTGGGGTGGATGGTTTAATGAGCTTAAAACAGAAAGGAAGATTGAAAGTCTCTACTTAGAAAGAGTTTTAGCAATGAATTTGGTCTAACCATCCCATAAGCTGGATATAGCACATGAAGGTCTATATACCCTGCAACCTGGAAGTCCCTCTAGCCCTTACTTTGCGTCAGACTTCTGTCTTACTTGTCAAGGAGAACGATCTTCTGAGCAGAAGTAGAACTGAAAGAACTGAATTCCAAAATAGATGAAATAGTAAGTGAACACCTATCTGCTATTAATGATGTTAAGTCTTTGGTCTGGATGAATTACATCATGGGGCATGGAAAGAATTTCCAGAAGTGATCACTAATCTTTAAGGAATTGTAGAACAGATGAAACACAAGAAGACAGGTGACACATAATTGTTGCCTCAGTTTTTAGAGCCCATTTATGATTGGTTAATTCACCCTCTTGTGAGCTCTTTTTGAAGGTACACACAGAGCCTGAGGAATTCAATTAAGCTATCAGATACATACTTAATAAATGCCTAATCTATGTCATGAAATGTTTTCAATAGGGATGCTGAGATATAGTCACATATCTTCAATAAAATATGAATGAGTTGACAAGTACCCAGGCTCAGGGAAATCCACACATTTCAATCCCATCAAGATGTCCTCAATCATCTCAATAGAGATGGGTTGTGAGTTAGAAGAAACCCCAGAGATCATCAGTTCCTACTTCCACATTTTACATGTAAGAGAGGTGCTTCACTCCTCAACCCCAATTAATATAACTAACAAGATACTCTATGTCCTGATATCTTTATCAGGTGAGAATTCATCTTTGATTGAGTTACAGAATCCATGAATCAACCAAAGGTATAAATAGGGGTAAACAAGTCCTTGATCAGTTTGAGAGGAGTGAAATGCTAAGGGGCATTAGATGAAATCAGTAGCAGCTGATGGCAGGTCAGGGCCAGTGTTTGATAGCTGCATCATATCTGGAAATAAGACAGGTGCCAAGGACAAACTAGACACACTTCTAACAAGAAGCCTTGGGATTCTATAAGGCTCTGACCCTGAGTCTTCTCCCTTCCTTTCCACCCAAGCATGTTCCAGGAAAATCAAACCACCACTAAATCCTCTTGGACCCTGATAGAAACAGCTGAAGATCCTAAAGAGCCTTGGGAATAGCCATGTCCCCCAAACCACCAGACCTACTTTTAATTCAGCCCCTGAAGTTACCATTGAGGGAAGAAATCATTGTGGAGAAGCGCCCACCTTCCTTATCATCAACAACTGCTGATCAACAAATAGATTGGTAAAAGAATTCTGGGTGTGTTTATATCCTTCTGAACTGCCAGTCCTTCCAGCCCAGCCCTCACAGCCAACGTCCAAGGAAACAGCTCTAGGGGAGAGACCACCAACTGCCAACCAACTACTACCCACAAGGTAGGTAGGCAAGCTAACCTAAATGAAACATTAGGCCATCCCTAGGGAGTGACAGTATGTACCTCACAGGTCAAACTACCACTTTTTAAAAAGTAAAAAACACTTTTTAAAAAGAACATAAAATGTTCTACTTGATGCCTTTTTAAATGAATAGGAAACATAAAATGCACCTAATAAATACATCAAATGATCAAAATACATTTTAGTGACATATTATGGCTAAAAAATGAAAGAGTCATAATAGAAGGCAGAAAAACTGAGAGAAGAAAAGGAAAACAAAGCGTGTTTGGGGAATGCAGAAAGGTTAGCATCAGCATGAGAGAAAAAGATCCAGAAGGTGGCGATAGAGAGATATGTATAGACTAGGATAAGAGGTGGTGGAGAGACAGTGATAAGAGATTTCTTTAATCTCTGAAATGAGTTGTGTTGGCTGAAAATAAACCAAGCCTGTCACACCCTGCTATTCATGTAGGTTGTGGGCAACCAAGGGATGTTTGTTATCACTGCTCTTAGAAACCTTAATTAATTCTACAGCCTTTTAATGTAACCTTTTTGTCATAGACTTCCCAATGACATGTGGGCTTGGGTGTGGTTTCTTTTCACTTATTTGGTGAGTAGCTCTCACTCTAATAATTTGGACATTTCAACACTGACACCTTTCCCCGGAGTAGTATCCAATCCTCTTCAAAATAATAGTAATAAATCATTTATATAGTACTTTTAAGTTTGCAAAGCACTTTGAATATTAACAATCAATCAGTAAACTTCTGAAAAGTACCTACTAGATACTATGAGCTATGTTAAACTGGGGATACAAAAAAATTTTTAAAAGTTCTTTCCCTTAAGGAATTCATAATATAACAAACACGTGTACAAACAAGTTATATACAGGATACGTAGGAAATAATGCAATAGAATTAGGAAGGGTTGGGAAAGGTTTCAAGTAGAAGATGGGATTTTAGTTGGGACTTAAAGTCACTTTAGCTCTCTAACCCAATTTCCTCAATGATAAAATGAGGACATCTCAAAATACTAAGACTTCTTCAAGCTCTAGATCTTATGGTCTTATGACCTAATCCTGGTTGTCACTGATTATATTACTGATGAAGGCATTTAACTAGCCTATGTGTGTCTCAGTTTTTTTAGATGTGAAACAGTTATTCTAATGTAGGCAAGAAAGGTAGCATGGTACAAGAGAGAAACTACTGGCTCTGGAACCAGAGGAACTAGGTTCAAATTCTGCCTCTGATATTTACCAATTGTGTGGTCTTGGTTAAATCACTGGGAACTTATGGTTCCCAGTTCCTCACTGATATGGAGAGCCTAGGGTACCTCCCTCTCACACAGGGGGCCTCCAGAATGGCTACCCAGATTTGAAGTAGTCTGTGTGTCCATATACATGCAAAATGATTGCTCTCAACCCTCCTCTGTCCATCATCATGTTTATTTTTTCTCTAGGTTGTGCCATTTTGGGCATGTCACTTTGCTGGTATTGTAGTAAAATTTGAAAGCTGCTGTGGTATCTAGTAACTGAGTAATCTCTGCAGAGCTATTCCAGGTTTCTGTCTTTAGGTCATCCAAAACTTCTTAGCTTCATTCTGCTAGGGTAAAATGGCAAAAATCAGAACCTCTCTCAGCCTCAGTCTTCTTCAGTCATAGCTACTCTACCCATCTAAGGCCAGACAGAGCACTTAGTGCTAAGATTAGACCTTTTCCTTTTCTTTTTGATCAAAGCCTTCAGTAATAAACTTAGATTGGTAAACTAATGAGTCACAGCCATTGTTCTTCACCCAATTGATCTGCATTGTGGTTTTTATTATGTATATCTGTTCACAGAAAAGCCTAATTGCTCTGTTGGATATTTTAGTCACTAAAAAATACTTGTCTCCCTACTGTACTGCAAAATGAATGGTGAGGGATATTGTGGAACTAGATCACCTCTGAAGTTCCTATCAGCTTTAAATCTGTGATCATGTGACCACTCAGAAAGTCAGTTTCCACCATGTGGAAGTTGAAAGCATTGTTAGACAGTTAAAAATCAATTAAAATAATAGACTACTAGAGATTTTAGAACTGAAAGGGAGAAAAGATGCTGGATAATTTTTACATCTGTTGAAATAAAACAGGTGCCTGGTACAACCATTGATTTGTATATTATTATAATGAAGGGAAGTTGTAAAGCCTAGTTGTAGCCACTAGTGATCAGGGGCTATGCAAATTGGAGGTTCTAGAAATTCAGAAGCAAATTATTTTGCAAACTCTGAATGAGATGTTTATCTGAAGTCTATATATTTTGCAGAGATTTCTCTTAGATTAAAAAATAAAACACAACTCTAGCCAGAACAAAAGAGAAGCCAGTCACCACTAAACTTGATCACTGTCAAAATCCTGCAAGTGGATCAATAAGAACCATGGGCTATAAGTTGACTGGCCCTGTGAAGGATGGAGTATTTCTAGGCAAAGGCAATTTAGAAGTCAGTCAAGTGGTGAGGCAGAAAGAAATAAAAGAAGACTTTGCTATGATATGAAAAATGGAGGGAAGAGAAAAATAATGAGGGAAATAGGAATTTAAAAAGGAGAATGAGTTTGGCTTGATGATTGAATGGGCCTTTTCTATCTCTATTGTCTCTGATTTTATATTTCAAACTATTATTTTTGAAGAAATGGAAAATACCAGCATTATTGGTTGAGGGATAAAGAGCCTTGACTTTCATGACTTTTTAGCACTGTAATTTTCCTGATCAAAGAAACCAAAAAGTAAAGGGGGTCCAAAAAATAACAAAATCCATTTTTTTTCTTTTTGCTATATGAAACCTCTTGCCTCATCCAGCTACTTTAGAAATTGGCTTGATTTATGATTGTGTTATTATTTTGCTCACAGCTCTCCTCCAGTTAAGGAGAGAAGCTCATGGTGAATCTGGCAGTTGAAAAGTGTTGAAAACCAATAGCATTGTTGGAAAATATCCCTGCTTATACTGTTTTAGGAAATAACACTTCAAATAACACATTTTTTATCAGTGTGAGATGAAGGCAGGGCTGGGGTGGATAGAAAAATGGAAGTAGAAGGGAAATGGGCAAAGTTCCAGAGGGTGTATTTACAAAGGGTTTGGACTCTCAAGAAAAGGTCTGAGAGTTGGATAGTTGAATTAGAACGTCCATCCTTCCCTAATGAGGCCAACTGAAACAGCAAGTTCAAAACCTGCTGTCTCTCTTTCCTTTTGGAAAATGGCCTTGGAGATGGTATCCACAGGATGTAGGGCTGAATGTGACAGTTCAGAGATCAGAGAGTGGTCCTGCTGGCTCTCCAAATACATAGCCTTACTGAGCTGAACAAAAAAGGCTGCCTTTTCTCCACTGCTTTTCTGTCCTTGTGGGAATTTTTTTTTTTAGGGGGTTAGGGGACAGCCTTGGAGCTGCAACATAATTCTTTGGTTGAAAAAGCAGTTCTTCAGCTGAAAGTCTCAAAGTTTGGTAACCCCAAACTAATATACATCACTCAAAATCAAAGTGAGCTAGGGAGAAATTAAAATGACAGTTTTAGCCATGACATTCAAAATTTTATGATTAAGCTTTAAACTGTGTTTACAGGCTTATCTCACAATATCTCCATGTCCCCTATTGTCTAAACGAAACTGATTAATCACCATGTTCCTCCATGCAACACATCCCATACATGTGGGGTGTGTGTGTGTGTGTGTGTGTGTGTGTATGTGGCTTTACCTTTGCTCATTCCCATCTTTCTGAAATTTGGAATGCGCTGGCCTCACTGTATCTTGCCATCCTACCCATTCTGATGTTCAACTCAACTTTGATGCCTATAGCTTCCATATCAAATCACAAGGCTTAGAACTGGAGGGGACCTTAGAGATTATCTAATTCAACCCTCTCAGGATGAAAATGTTGGAACATATCCATAGAAATAAACTGACTTTAGGATGACACACAGTTGAAGTTGGGACTGAAATTAAATTCAAATTAACTAATATTTACTAAGTGATTATCATGTAGAAAACAATATGTTAGATGCTAAGCATATAAGGACAAAAATAATCCAAACCCAACAGTCCTTGACTTTAAGAAGTTTATTATATTTTACTGTTCTTCTGACTCCAAATTCAGTGCTTTCCTTTCCCTAGCACCCCTCACCCCCAATCCCAATCGCACTTTGAAGGTGATTTGCCCTTCATCTAAATACATGGCACTTCATACTTACTTATTCACTAGTGGGCTTTGATTCAGGAAGATCTAGTTTCAAATTCTGCCTCTGACACATACTAGCTGTGTGAGCATGGATAAATCACTTAACTCTGGGGTGGAGGTGGGGGTGGGGCAGACTTTCTAAGAGAGTAAATTAAGGTAAATTACAATCAACTTGCCAATCTGAATCAGTAAAGGGAACTTCTACATGGACAGTTCTCTATGCTGCTGAAATTACAAGTCTGACAAAAGAAATCTTTTAAAAGTACTATTTTGAATTATGCTTATCAGCATATTTTACCTCATCATACTGAATTGGAAACTCCTTAAAGACATTTAGTAAATCTTATTTTGATTTAATTCACATCCTCTCACCAAAACAGAGGGGGAAGAGGAGGAATTAAAAAAAAATACTGAATGAATACTCATTAGATAAATAAGTGAATGAATGAATGAATTGGATGCCCATTGTTTTAAAACCACTGTCCTAAGTACTGCTGGTAATGGGTTGGAGGTTGTGATGGGGAGGGGGTAGAAACGAAAAAAGCATTATCTTTGAGGAGCTGGCAAAGCAGTAGAGAATGACTATTTAGACAGAGTACTTGGGAAACTATTGGGAGATGATTTGTGTTTTCCCTGAATTAATTTCTTTTTTTTTCTGAAACTTCAAGATGCTATAATTTCCTTTTCAATTGGAGGCTCTCCCAAGCTACTAACCCCTGCCATATATGATCCCTACGATTCAGATATTGATCATTAATGTCCAAGAACCTGCTTCCCCATATCCAAGGCAATGAGAAATACCTCTGAAAGCTTTAAGGTTTTCATATACTATGCAGGGAGGCACCATATAGTTAAATCAAAAGGCTTGAGCTTATTTTATTACTGAGTGAGCCATAGCATGTTGAGCATGACTTTGAAAGGTTATATAGTCCATCCTTCTAAGATGACACCTGAACATAATTTTCAAAATCTTTCTGGTAAACTACTCTACTGAGAAATATTTACTACATTTAACATATGTAACTTTCTTAAGTCAAGATTATTTCCTCCATTATAGCTTTTCACCATGATTAGCTAAATAACCTTTCATATAACTTTGAATTTTGGAATCATTCATAACTATAGAGACATAAGAAATACTAGAGATCATATTTCACCTTATAGAATGCTTTATAGTTTATGACGCATTTTCTTAATAACTTTATAAGGAGGCAGCAGAGTGTCATAAGACAAACTCTAGCTTTACAATGAGAAAACCTGGGTTTGAATCCTAACTTACTAATTATCAGTGTAACCTTGGATAGAGAACTTTATCAGTCTGGGCCTCCATTTTTCATACCACAAAATGAGAAGTTTGGGACTAGTTCCCTTCTAGTTCTAAAACTGGGAACACAAGATAGGTTGCTTAATTAGATAATACACATATATAAGGGGGAAGGCAGATATACTAATACTACTTCTTGTCTAGTGTTTAGCATAGTGCCTGATGCACAAGAAGCTTGGGACCTATAGTCATATGACTGAAAAATGGCAGAACTAGGGCTCAAACACAGATCTCAGAGGACTTCAAGTTCAATACTTAGTCTTTTATACCAAGCTGCTTCTTATCTACCATAACTCTTCATTTTACAAATGGGTAAACTGAGGCCCAGGGGAATGAAGTGAAGTTGAGGATGTAGAGAAGTAGGCAAAAGAGATTTGTCTTTGTGAGAAGGTTAATATTATTCTTGCATATTTCTGGGTCTGTTTTATTGTGCCCCTGCTGTGCCAAGTATTCTGAGATTCTTCATCACTGGGGTCAATACTAGGGAGGAGGTGATATTGTTCTTTAGTCTAGACTACTAAAATGGTCCTAGGTCTCCTTGGTAGCAGATTGATTATATTCAACAAACACATTAGAGGAGTGACCTTCAAGTCAGAATCCTTATGGGGGTAGGGAGAAGAGAGTTATATACTTGGTTGCCACTTAAGAGTAGAAAGGTCATCCTGCTGCTAGGCATATACCATAAGGAAGTCATTTACAAAAAGAAAGGTCCCTTATATACCATGTATGGTAGCAGTCTTTATGGTAGCAAAGAACTTGAAGCAAAGTACATGAATGCACATTGATTGGGCAATGGCTGAAAAAATTGTGTTAATTCATATGTTAGAATATTACTGTATTGTAAGAAATAATGAATATGATGAATATAGAGAAGCACAGACTTGCTTGAATTGATGCAAAGTGAAATAAGCAGAACCAAATATGCAAAATGGCTACAATACAAAATAAAATACAATACAAATATCTAAATATATTTATATATATATAAATTTATATATAATATCAGGTTTTTTTAATGTTTTAATGGATTTTGTTTTTTTTTTCCCTTTTCCTTATTTTTCTTTCTTTTTTTAAAGTCTTTGTTATAGGGAATGACTTTCTGGGAGGGGGAAAAGGAGGAATCCAGGGGAAAATGTAAACAATTTAAAAACAAAACATGTCCATAACATCTATTTTAAAGAAAAGTAGAAAGCCTTTGCCCAAGCTCTGAATGTTGTGGAGACAGATTCAAGTGTTTCAATGCTAAGGACAAGGAAATAGACCTCTAATCTTTATTGAGAGGTATCCACCAAATCTCAGTGTTTGAAGAGACCGCAAACTCCATCCAATCTAAACCAAATTTGAACACAAATTCGTTCTATAATATATCCCACAAGCAAGTAGTAAATATTCTCTACCAGAAGACCTCTAGTGAAGGAGAAATTAAGACCTCCTGAAACAGTTTACTCTAATTTGAGATGGTCCCCAGCTATTATTATTCTCTCTCTCCTCTAACTAGATAATAAAGTAATAATAACACCTAACATTTGTATAGCACTTACTATGTTCCAAGCTCTAGAGTAAGCACTTTACATTTAACCACTTGCTGTTCTAATCTCCTCAATTCCCTCAAAGAACACTAGCATTCCATCACATTCATATATTATAATTGTTCAGTTATTCCCCAATTGATGGGTATCTCCTCAGTTTCCAGTTCTTTGCCACCAAAAAAGAGCTAGAAGATAGATGTAATGCCATGCACAAGCAGATTCCCAAAAGAATGCTACTGTGAACAGCTTTTTTTGTGTTTGAAATACACAGTATAGTGAATACTCCATTTATTCCATAACAAATCAAGGCAAACATTCACAATATATCACAATATAATATTCACAACATTACATCTTATCACAGAAAATCACAATATAGTGTTCACAACAGCTTAACATTAGAATGGCTACACAGTTTTCATTATAGTGGCCACAGTATTTAGAACAAAGAACAGAGGAATAATCATCTGGTTTCCCTAAGGAGATTTGCCTCCTCACTCAGTCAGCCAATCAATTCACAATACAATAATCAATACTTATACATTAAATCAATTCACAATTCAATAATCAATCTTCCACTCATGGGGCAATCATACATTAACCTAATCAGTCACTAATCTAGATTCACGATTACTAAATATCATTAATCACTAAGATACAATCATTAGAAAATTACACAAACCCTTCACCCCTTGGTGTAAAACTCATTCAATATTCAAGGAGAGGCCTTTTCTTCATCTTGACTTGGGGTGGTCTCTCTGATTCCCTGGATCCCTTTCCATGGTCCCAGCTCCTACCTGAATCCACCAGTCACCTGGATTCAGGGACAGACAGCTCCCAGGTTCTCGTCTAGTCACCAGAGGTAGACAGCTCCCAGTGTTGTACAGAAACCCACATTCCAGGTCACTACACACCACCTGATTTGTGGCCAACAATTAAGCCCCTTTTATATTTCTGTCTTTGTCCCTATCCTACATTTTGTCATAGCTTGAAACTGCTTAAGGCATGTCTGGGCATTGCTCAAGGTGTATTTCCCTGCCCCCTGTTCATTATGGTGCAGGGACCTTATGTAGGGACCACCCTGTCCTGTTCCACTGACCAAGCAGGGTTGCCACACCCTTTGCCCAGAGCATGACCCTGGCCTGTTCTGGGGAATTCCAGTGCCCCTTACCCCATGATCCCCCCACCCTGCTCTGGGAAGCTGACTACAACCCTATTTCTCCACCCTGTTCTAGGAGGGACCCCTAAGTCGGGGGAAAATTGCACACTTCTACTCTTGCACCATATTCCAAAATTATCCCTGAACTATAGATCTAACCAGTGGCTGTTCTTTGCTTCTATATGTCATGGCTTCTGCTAGCTCCCCTCCCTGATTGTGGTTTTTGTGGTTTTAGCCTTCATAACCAAAGCCTATACCCCCAAGGATCATTGCCAATTTGAGTGGTGCACACTCTGGTAGTTGTGCACTTAACATTAGAATGGCTACACAGTTTTCATTATAGTGGCCACAGTATTTAGAACAAAGAACAGAGGAATAATCATCTGGTTTCCCTAAGGAGATTTGCCTCCTCACTCAGTCAGCCAATCAATTCACAATACTTTGTTAAAATCAGTTTTTCCTTAAACAGTAAGTGGTCAAAAATATGAGGAATAAATGTTCAAGGGAAAAAGTCAAGGTATCAATAAATGTATGAAAAAATATTTCAAAAATAAATAACTAGAGACATGGAAATTAAAGCAATTCTGAAGTTCTACCTTTTTCCCATCAGAATGACAAAAAAGGCAAAAGGTAGAAATTATTAGAGAGGCTTCTAACAAACAGGTACACTAACACAGTGGTTGTTTTTTTTTAAATAAATTTTTATTGATATCTTTTGAATCTTATATGATCATAGGTATCCTAAGTATCCCTTACCTATCCCCTCCAAGAGAGCCATCTCACATAATA
>CM053588.1:122349223-122365394 GCA_028646515.1 Pseudochirops corinnae | reverse complement strand
AAAAAAAAAAAACAGAGAGAAGGATGAGTGTTTAACACTAGTTATTTGGAACCAAGACAGTTCATTCTGCTTGACTGGAGCTTTGTTATCTTCACTTACATCCCTCTACAGGAATTAGTCTTATTGTTAATCTTCATTTTTTTTTTGCCCTATTCTCACTGCCACAACCCCAATATAGGACTATATTACCCATACTTAGAATATTGCTATAGCTTTCATATAGGTTTTCCATCTTCTACTCTTTTCTCATTCCAATCGATCTTTCAAACTATTGCTAGAACACTCTTATGTATCTATTCAGGCCATTCCTCTGCTCGAAATGCCACAATGTTCCTCTATTAGCTCTTGAGCAAAATGTATATTGTCCTGTCTGGCATTCAAGTCCCTCCTCCATCCCATGTCACCATCCTGTGTTTCCAGGTTTATTTCATTTCATATATTACACTTCTATACAAACCCTACTCCAGAAAACATGGACATATATTAGATCATGTCTCATGCTTTTGTTCATCTCTCTTTGTATTCATGCTCCAGCTCTGTTTTTACCTTTAATTTTTTCATACCCTTAAACTAAACCCAACTAAAATATCACCTCGTTTAGGGAAACTGCTCTGATCTCCTCTTCCTCCTCCCTCACCATGATAATGACTTTACACGTCAAATCTCACGTAACACTTTTCTTGTTCCTCTCCAAATGCACTCACCTTGTAACATTGTACTTTATACAAGCTCTTGCTTGGTATCTACTATCCTGTAAACTTTTTGCAAACAGTAGTAATACTGCATTTTCTAAATTATATACCTCCCCATCTCCTGGAGCACCTAACATAGTGCTCTGTCCAAAGTATGTATTTAATAAATATCTACTATTGAATTTGTTGTAAACCTGAAGTGTAATAAAGCATAATTATTATGCTATAGAAACTGGTGTTTTAACAGGAGAGACTCAAATAACAATCATTTACATTCCTATAGCATTTCTAATGTTTGCCTAGCTCTGGTCACTATGACTGCTTTAATGGAACCTAAGATTGTTTTAGTGAGTTTTTGGGACCCAGGGGCTTGTTAAGAATGTTTAACAAGGTTTCCACATCTCTTTACATCTATCTCCACACCATTCACTCCAGCGGTTATTCTCAACATTCTCATCCTCTTCCCACAGAAAACTTGGGCTCTGATACTTATCAGCACACATAGATAGGGGAGCTTTTGTTTTATCTTGACTATGATTCTGCTTCCATGTCCTCATGTAAGTTCTTGGCCATTTCCAAACAGTATCACCCTGTGCATACCCCACTGCCTACCAGTTTTCTAGCACTCCTTTATGTATTATTTCCCCTTATTAGAATGTAAGCTTTTTAATGGTAGCGATGTCTTATTTTTGGTATTTATATTTCTAGTGTGTGTGTGTGGCACATAGTAAATGCTTAATAAATATTTTATCATTAATTAATCAATTAATTCATGTAAGTACTTTGCAGGTAGAGATGGCTTAATTAATTGGATTTTCATCACCAGTACATAGTGCCTGGCATATATGAGTTTCTTAAAATGGTTGTTAAAATTGGTCGCCTAACTGGCTATCATAGCACTCTCTTGATTGGTCATGTTGAGTTCACAAACAACTAAAACTCTCAGATCTTTTATCAGATGAATTTTTTAGATCCATACCATCACCATCTCATATGTATGAAGATAATTTTTAGCTGAAATATTAGACTTTACATTCATCCATATTACATTTCATCTAATAAGATTTAGTCCAGTGTTTTAGCTTCTCAAAATCTTATTTTGAATGCTGACCCTGTTATCCAAATGTATTCATTATCCTTCTTAGCTTTGAATTGTCTGCAAATCTGATGAAATACTATCTATGACTTTATCCAAATCATTGAGAAAAATATTTAACAGAACAGGGCCAAGGATGGGATTCTTGGGAAACTTCCTAGAGACCTTCTTACAAGTTGGCATTAAACCATTAATGACTACTTTTTTGGGTCTGGCCATTTGGCTATTTCAGAACCAATCTATTCTATCACAATTAGTTGCAGTTAGTCTTCAAATTGTTCACAAGAATGTGATTAGATACTTAATGAGATGCTTTAATAAAATATAAGGAAACTTGATCTGCAGAATTCCCAAGTCCCCAGTCTAGCAACCCTGACAAAAAGGGAAATGAGTTTCATCTGGCATAACCTGTTCTTAAACAATGCCAACCACGTGGATTCTCTATGGTCACCACTTTCTTTACTAGATGTGCCCAAGTCCTCCATTTAATCATACATTCTAGAGTTTTGAAAGAAATTGAAGTCAGATTCATTAGCTTACTGTTTTTAGCTTTCAGTTTGTTTTTCTGAAAACAGGAATAATGAATAGTTGGGAGGACCAGAAAAGGCCTCTTACAGTTTTGCAATACCTGTCCTGTTATCCATGATCCTTTGAAAACCGTGGAGACTAGCTCATGATTCACATGTGACAGTTCATCTAAGTCTGGTGATTTGAACTTATGATGAGCAGGTTTCAACATTCTATTAATCATTGTTGTTCTGTCATTTCTGGTCTAACAAGCCTTCTCCTTGGCAGAGAAAGCATAATGAAAACAAGAATTGATTGGTGCTACCTTCTCTTCTTCTTTTGTTATGATCATTCCATTCATCCTGAGAAGCAGAGAAAAAAACTAACTCTTCATTACCCTTAGTTTCCCTTTGCTCATTCCAAGTTGCAAAAGTCCTAAAACTATTTTATAGGATCATGTCACTCTTTGTGTGCATCCTCTATTACCCACACTTACTAATGCGTTCTCTACAATACTTCTAAAAAATTGAAGTTGTTTGGTGAATTCTCTATGTATCCATAGACAACATCATGCCCCCTTTATTACTTATTGCTTGTTTCTATTCATGCCCAGAGTTTCTTATTCCTTCTAGGTATACTTCTTTTGGGCAATCTTAGTTGCTGGCATTCCATCTCTCTTTGCTCTGAATTCTTTGAATTCTGCTCCCTGCAAATGTTGTGTGCATCTCAAGTTATTTCCAATTTCTTCTCCTCTTTCACAAATTCTAAGACACTTCCCTGAAAGTTTCCCATCATTCCAACCCTAGCAACCATTTCTTCCATGTTGCATCTAATGAAATGCAGAATTATTATTATTAGTTGTTTGTATTTAAAGAATGAAATTATCAGTAAGCTAAGCCTGGAAATTGGTAGCTACTTTGTTTTTGGCACAAAGAGTAAACTTCATCAAATGTCTGGTTAATTAAAGTCCTCCATCTCCCCTATGCTAGGCTTGTGATCTCTTCTAATCTCTTCCTTCTGTTAAGATGATCTGGAGCATACTCTAATGAAAATATTCTATTTCTGCCTCCATTGATCTCCCAAATGCTCTCTACTGTGCTTTATCCATGTGGTGCCTTCATTTTTCTCACATGGTTGAGAAAGGGAATAAGCATTTATAGTATCTCTACTATGTACCAGACAATACACTAAGTGCCTTACAAATATTATCTCATTTGATCCTCACAACAATCCTATTTACAGGTGCAGAAACTGAGTCAGACAGATTAAGTGACTTGCTCTGAGTGAGACATTTAGTGTCTGAGGCCATATTTGAACTCAGGTCTTCCTGGCTCCAGGACCAGTACCCTACCTAGTACCTTCTAAAGTATACCCTACCTAGTGCCTCCTCAATAAAGTGCATACTTTCAGAGATAATATTTATTGAGTACCTAATATATGTCTAGAATTAGGCTGGGCAATATGGAGGGCATAAATGTATGTCAGTCATAGTCTCTTCCCTCAAGGAGCCTCAAATATAGTTTAAGCATGACAGTCCAGGGCAGCATATGGTATAGTCTCAGTTAGGCTCTCTACCACATTGTAAGATTTTGCAAATGTAGAAGCACTATTCATTTTCCAGTTTCAGCCTTCAGAAAATTCTTAACTTAAGGGGGTGTGACAATTATATAAGCTGACTTCAAGTGCCATATCATAAAATGTAACTTTTAATTACTTTTGTAGTTCGTACTCATTCTGTCAGTGTCAGGTACTCCCCTCCCCCTTTTGTACAGAGATTAAATGATAAGTGGTGGCAAGAGACCATGACGAAAGAACTCTTTTGATTAATGTTCACTTACATGGCATGAGAACAAAGACTTATTTTTTTTATCAGGTAAATGCTTTTGAACCTGAGCACATTTTATTTCCTATTGCACATGAATCATTTTTCCTGCTACATACAAATTTAATCAGTGTCAGTCAGTTCTCTGGATGGATGGTTTATAAGAAGAAAGAAAAGGGAAGAAAAAAGAACTTAAATGAAAGCATTGGCTTCTCCTGGCCCATAGGACAAAACAAGCATGTCCACAAATAGCAGTCAATCAACTACTATTCCTAATACACAGGTCCCTTGAGCTACCTTGTGGCACCAGCATCCATCAAAGGGTTTGATCATATTTAAATCTGTCATCAGGGACAATGGAAATAGAGTTTTTCATTTTGTAAAATAAATGAATTGAATGTTTTTTTAAAGTGACCTGAATCACCATGGTCATGATAATTCTGTCTCCTTGTACAAAGTTCAACCAAGGGCTCATCATTATTTTTTGTATTTCTCTATTATCTTGAAATCATATCCATTCCTTTCCCTCAATTTGGCGTTTAAAGCTCTTCATGGCCTGGCCCCTTCCTATCATTTCAATCTTGCTTCTTCATTCCATTCTATCTACTCTCTACTTTAGTCATACTGGCCTACTTACTGTTCCTCATATATGATACTCCATGTCTCTTCTCCATGCCTTTGAACTTCCCCCCATATTGGATGATCCTACCCATGCCATCGAATGTTCTCTCTCCTAACCTCAGTCTTTTAGAATCTTTGGCTTATATATTATCTTTTCCATTAGAATTTAAGTTTCTTGGGGAGTCTAGGTGGTTCAGTGAATAGAGCACCAGCCCTGGAGTCAAGAGGACTTGAGTTCAAATCCAGCTTCAGACACTTAACACTTACTAGCCATGTGACCTTGGGCAAGTCACTTAACCCCAATTGCCCTGCCCTCCAAAAAAAGTTAAAAGAAAAAAAAGAAAAAGAAAAAAGAGAAAAAAAGAAAAAAAGAATCTAAGCTTCTTGAGGTAAGGAATTTCTTTGTGTTCCCATTGGTTATCATGGTGTCTGGCTCATAGTGAGCACTTAACCAATATTTGGAAATTGACTTACTGTAGTCTGCCTTTTAACTAGCACTTTTTGAGTTAATTACTGTTTTACTTTTCAGCTATCTGACTTCAAGAGTAATCATTTCAATTCTTAAACTCTCCATCATACATTTCCAGTGGGTCATTTATTAAAATGAAGAACAGACTGCTTATGTTGTTCAATACAAAAGCCAATCCTTTCTTTATTTAATAATTCACCCCTTCATGGTCATAGACAAAGCACTGGACTAGGTTCCAGAGACGGTTAGAGTCCTAGCTTTAAACCCTGGCTGAGTCACCTAGGCAAACCACTTAAAGCTCTTTAAACCTGTTTTATGATCGATAAAAATGAGGAGTTCTTAATAGATTATCTCCAAGGCTCCTTTGAGCTCTAACATTCTACTATGTTAACACATGTGGCTGTTCACAGACATATCAACATCAAAAATACAGAAGCATGATGAAGGGTAGACGAGAAAAGCAGTGCTTCCCAAGTAGTGACAAAAAAGGGATAATCGAGAGATTGTATATACCTTTTCATACCAATGTTGCTGATTCAAGCATGGTGCAATAATGAGTTCTGAAAAAATCATAGAAGTACAGTACAATATTGTCTGTGCCAAATTATATGTTTATGAATAAGAAGTTCCGTGGTTTACTTCACAGCTTAAGAGCTTGTGTAGTGAAGAAAAGGCCTAGCTCACAGTAAGGAAGACCTAGGTTCAATTTCTAAGTCTGACAGATCTCTAAGGCACTCCCTATCTACTCCTTCCAAATTAACATAGAACCATTAATGACACTCTTTGGGTCCAGCAACTACTGAACCATTTTTGAAACCACTGTTTTACATTATTGTTTAACCCATCTCCATTTTTTCCTACAAGAATAGTAAGAGGCATTTTATAAAATGTTTTTTGAATGCTTTGCCAAAATATAGGTAAACTATATTTTCAGAATCCCTTAGATCAACAAGTTTAATGATCCTGTCAGAAAAGAAGATGAGCTTAGTCTGGCATGACCAGATTTGATGAAGTCATTCTGGCCTTTTGTGATCGCCAGTTTCTTTTCTAAATGTTCACTAACAATTTGTTTAATCATACATTCAAGAATGTTGCCAGGAATCAGTCAAGTTCACTGAGCTGTAATTTGCAGTCTCCATTTTCTTTTCTTTTTTGAACAACATCTAACTTTTTTCCAGTCTTGAGTACTGGAACGACCACTACATGGTCTTTCAAATGTCACTGAGATAGGTTTATCAATCATATCTGACAGTAAGTGTTCGGGTAGGCAATAGGAGTTAATTATGTCCTTACTATGTGCCAGACATTGTGCCAAATGTTAGGGACACAAATACAATTCACAAGAAACATGCCTGCTCAACCAGGAGGGGAGTGAAGCACGGTCATCCTGGGACCACCCCCCAAATGGAGGCTCTTCCAGAAGGAACTCATCAGTGGCATAAGGGATTGTCATGGTGCTAGTATATTCCAAGGTGAGAAGATCCTGGGCACTGAAAGAAGTTCAAGGGATGAGAAGGCAACTGAGTCATGGTGGCTAAACACACTCTTGTTTCCTAAGGTTATAGTTCCCCTGATCCAGGAGATCTGAATTCATAAAGTCTAGCTAAGTAAGCGTTCTTTTTAGTGACTGTGTGTGTGTGTGTATGTGTATGTCTGTCTGTCTCCAGAGTTCAGACCTATGACTTCATTGGTATTACGAACTCCTGGTGATCAAACTCCACATATAATGCAGTTATACGGTAGATAGAGTGCTGGGTTTGAAGTTAGGAAAACATGGGGTCAAATCTGGTCTCAGACGTTTGCTATCTTTGTGACCTTGAGCAAATAACTTTACATCTGTTTATCTAAGTGTCTTCAATGATAAAATGTAGATAATAATAGCACCTACCTTATAGGATTGTTTTGAGAATCAAATGAGATGATATTTATAAAACACAGCATAGTGACATCCTACATACTATATAAATGCTAGCTATTACTACTACTACTACTACTACTACTACTACTACTACTACTACCACCATCACTACTACCACCATTACTACCACTACTACCATTTTTCCTCTTCCTCCTCCTCATTCTCCTATTACTACTACTGCAGAATCACAGAAGTGTTGAATTTTAGGTTTGAAATGGACCTCAGTGACTATTAAGTCCAATTCAAACCCCAATAGAAATCTTATTACAATATAACCAACAAGTAACCCTGATTGTTTTCTTGGAGAACTCTAATGAGATGAAACTTACCACTTCCTGAGGCAGCCCATTTTATTTCTGGACAATTGCAATTTGGGGGGAATTTTTCCTTTCACCAATTTAAAATTCCATTTTTTTGTTAACTTCTACCAACCCTTCACATACTTAAGACAGATGCCTCTTTTGTGTCTTCTCTTCCTCTTCTTCAGACATCATCAGCTCTTTCAACAAATTTATATATTCCGAGGATTTAATTGCACTGCTGGATGCCTTCTTCTGGATTCTGTCCTCCTTAAACTGTGATGTCTAGAATCTAACATGATACTACTGGGGAGTCATATCAGAGCACAGCATAGAGGGTTCCTTAAAGGTTCCTCCTTGTTCCTTAAAGATTTGCCACCCATAGTCTGAACCTGTATTATTAGGTTCTTTTGGCTGATATCACACACATATCACACTGAAGAGTCGTATTGAACCTGCAGTCTACTAAAACTGCCAGGTCTTTTTCATACAAACTGCTATCTAACCAGGAGCCCCCATGGAGGCTTCATTTCCCTCGTTCCTTTAGATGTAACTTTGTAGTAAGTTAAGGCCTAAAGGAGTTAAAAAAATATTTTTCATGTTGTTTCAAATTTTAATATATCTTAAAATACAAATCATCCTGGAAAGAGTTACAACCCTAAGCCTCTTTGTAAGCAATGTATACTTCTAGAGAGTGATTTACAAAGAGCAGGTTTTGCTAGAAATAGAATCATCTAGTCCACCAACAAACAAAAGTAGAAGGAGACTTAAGAAATAATTTCTCTGGTTTAAGAAAACAAAGTTGGCAACCTAATTTCAAAACTATGTTTGTCAGCGTGCAGTGGGTAGAGCACTGGGTTTAAAGTCAAGAAAATTCATCTTCATGGGTTCAAATTTGGCCTCAAACACTAGCTGTATGACTTTAGGCAAATCACTTAACCTTGTTTGTCTTAATTTCCTCATCTGTAAAATGATCTGGAGAAGGAAATGGCAAACCACTCCACTATCTTTGTCAAGAAAATCCCATATGGGGTCATGAAAATGACTGAATAGCAAAAATAAGCCCTTTCTATGAGGTCTTTGCTATCTTAGAGAGGATATAGATGACATGTTACTCCAACAGCAGAGGCTGTATCATTATTAACTTAGAATTCCTCAAAGCAACTACCTCCACTTCTGAGAACAAAGCTTATTGATGCTTCTCTTTAACTCTGGAATCATAGATACAGATTTAAAGCTAGAGAACTTAGAGGTCCTTAGGGGATTCAAAACCCTCACTGTATATATGAGAAACCCAATGCTCATAGAGGTTAAATACTAGGTTATAAGTGGCAGATTTGAACCCAGGCCCTCTGAATCAATCTAGTGATTTTTTTTTCTTCACAACATAATGCTACCTCTCCACTGGGAGGCAGCAAACCTTTTGGGATTCATGTTATACCAATGGAAATGGTTCTTATTTTCACCAACAAGGTTCTGACTGCTGTACAAAGAGCTTCCAAATTTGTCTTTGTGTGATGAGTACTTAGGCCAAATCACATTCTTGTGATAGGTCTCCCATGGTGCAGGAAGAGAGCTGACGCAAAGACTGAACTTAAAATTGGAGCTCCAAAATAGCTCCTATTGCCCACTCTATCCTACCACCCTTCTGTCACCACTTGTGGCTTCAGTGCTCCATACTGAGAGGTGCAGGGAACACATGAAGAACTTGAGACAAAAACAGCAGCCTAGGAAGTGAGGGGCAGATGATGACCACTGGCTTTCAATTCACATCTAAGGTTAGCTCAATCATCTCTCTGAATCTCTCTGCCCTGTGCTTGTCAAATGAGGTGAATACTAGAGAGTGTTACCTCTTATGCTTCTGTTTCCTTTACTCTGCATCAGTTCATAAAGTTGCCCCCAGTTTCTTCTAGCACAATCATTTCCATTATATTCAAATACCATAATTTATTCAGCCATTCTCTAATCAATGAGCACCTACTTTCCCTCCAATATTTGCTACTACAAAAAATGCTACTACAGATATTGTATACATGGGACTTTGACCTTTTTGGGGTTATGTGCCTAGTAGTGGTATTATAACACAAATGCGATACCCATAGTAGCTGCATTTCCAGGGTTGAGTCACAAAATATGGTAAACTCTCTTCTTCAAAAATGAAAAAAAGATATTTATTCAGATACCAGAAAGTCAATTCCACCGTGGTAACAGAGAATTTTATGCATATCACCAATCCAGCAATTGCTGACATCCCCAAGCCTTCCCTCTGTTGGGTCTCCCCACAAACAAGCTCCCTTAGGCAAAATTCCTCCCTCTCTCACTCACTGAGTGAGTCACAGGTCACTTTCTCTTCCTATTCCACCCATTTGGCAAGCTCCTCCCACCATGGGCTCCATGTGACTCAAGTGCCATGACTCAGGCTGCATCACAGCAGTCGGCTGGGCCTGAGCTCAAAGCAGGTCACATAAACTGATTAATGGGTGGGAAAGATCTTCCCATTGCATTAACATTACAGGTATCAAGTCAAACTTACTTGTATTTCACAGGTATCAGTCTTTGAGAGATTACTCTTCTTTTCTCATCCCAACAAGCCTTATTTTTAGCAAAAGCTAAGCATTTTACTGTTACTCCATGAAATAGCAGGTCCCATATTCTATTACATCAAGTCAGTGATAGTTCTGGAAAACAACAACTACAGCAACAATAGAAACACAAAAACCCTCTTGTCTAGGAAAAAGAGTTTCACACATTCTGGTTGTTCTAAAAGCTGACAGACTGCAAAGTGTATTTTGCATCAATTTTTTGAACATAAAAGTTAAATTTTATGACAAGTCAAAAATAAATCATAAGTATTAACATTTGTCCACTTGCTTGTGAAGTTTACCATCTGGAATAAACTCTCTCTCTCTCTCTCTCTCTCTCTCTCTCTCTCTCTCTCTTTGTCTCTGTCTCTCTCTCTCTTGCTCTCTCTCCCTCTTTCAAAAAGAAATTTGTGAAAATCTAGATAAATGTTATTTCAAATTTTCTGTGTTTCATGGAACAATATATCATAAAATGTCCCATTGAGGTGATCAAGGTATGGAACAATGGTTAAGAGTGTAGAATGATAGAGCCAGAAGACATAGAAGAGTGATCATTTCATCAATACAGATTTATACAAGTAAGATGTTACCTAAACTGTATTGAAACATGTAAGTGCTTATCATTTTCTTATAGATTCACAAGAAATGGCAGGGACCTATCTGGCAGACAGTTGGGTGTCTCTAAAGTAAATCTACCTGGATCTCTAAGTCTGTTTTGTCTTTACTATCCAGGTAGTTGTCTGAGATCAGACCAGAATTCCTACTAAAGCAACTGATTGAATGTTAATTTTAGCATTATAAAGTCAAAAGGAAGCCAAGAGATAATATAATCTACTCATTGTTATAGAGGAAGAACCTGAAACCCAAAGAGTTGAAGCCATTTGCACAAAGTCACACATCAAATCAGATAAAAGATTCATAACTAAAACCAGGTCTCGACTCCCAGCACATCGATTTCCAGTCCTTTATACTGATGAGAGTCTAACATACACTAGGTCAAACCTTCTGCCTTGTGCAATAGATCTGAAGTCTTATAGTTAGGAAGTTCTTTGTTATGTTTAGGTAAAATACTCAACATTTCCTTTAAGGGTGTGGTCAAAATCAGCCTTTCTCATTTCAGCTTTGACAGCTTGGACTAGATGACCTTGAAGGTCCTCCTTGCCTGTTGCCCATATTCCATGAACTCTTGCTAGATTCTTATTTCAAGTCCCACATAGGGCTGGGGAGACTCACTCTAATTGCTGCCATTCATCTCTAAGTTCCCCACTCTTCTCTCTCAGTTTGCTTCTGTTAACTTGCATGTTCCTTTAAGAATTCCAGGAATGACTCAATTCTGATTTCCATTTAAAAGACTGTGATAATCCAACATTGCTTTCAGAACTAAGAGGGAAATGTTTGTCCCTTTGGACTACAACGTTCAAAAGAACTTTCAGTTCTCAAATCCCAAGTATCTGGGAGGGTTCTTGAGGAAGGGCTCCATCTGTTCTGAAATACAAGTAATACTTTAGAAAAATGTAGGCACACCTCAGGATATTTCTCTATGAAAAAGTGTCAAAAGTTTAATTCCCAGTTCTGTGCTGGCTCTGGAATATTTAGACAGCAGAATGTTCTATTGATTCAACTTCTGTGTCTACTGTTTACATTCCTACAGGGGAAGGAAGAGAATATTTGTTACCTACATAGAATTTGTTAAACATACAGATGCATATTTATAAGTTCCAAACAGGTTTGTTTCATACCACCAGACTTTTCTTTCTACTAATAAAAGCAAATGTTTTCCTTGAAGAATGGCTCTTTGAGGAAAGAATTTTAACAACATATGATTGAAGTTGGAAAGGTTCTTTGAAATCACAGAGGATTATACTTGGAGAGAGGGCATACTTTTTATCCTTTATTTCCTAAAATATGGGTGTCCCATAGGAAGTCATAATAGTTAACAATTCTTGCATTAAGGGTGACCACTATAAAGTATCCATGGCAAAAAAAAAAATCATTTGAGGTAGAAATGGATAGAATGCAGGGAAGCACCTTAGAAGTTAGGACAAAGGTCCTCTGGTGGCAATACAGACTCCTAAATAGCAAGAGGATACTTATGGGGAGTTATAATCAAGGGGAAACAAGTTAGGACTGAGAGGGGTTCACCTGGGTTGAAGCAACAGGGGATAATTATTCTAGCTAATTTAATGCTAAGCCTAGTTGTTTCTGCCACCTAATGGAGTACAAACACCATCAGAGCTCCCTAAATTTGGACACCTTTGAGGTAAAACTCTGGTCATTAGCCCCAGTTGTGACTTTGGCCATGTAGTAAGCAGGACAATTATATTGCATCTGGAGGGAGAAAACCAAGATGTCAAGGTGCCTACAGACCATCATAAGTAAGGATTGCTTGAAGAAATGGAATATTTATTTTGAAGAAAAGAAGGTTCAGAAAGAACATGGCAGCTGAATTCACCTCATCAATCAATCAACAAACATTTACTGTATGTACATTACTGGGGATACAAAGACAGAAATGAAATTATTCCTGCTTTTGAAGAGCTTCTTCATATGTAAGTGTAAAGGGCCCAGTTCTCTGCTTTTTTCCATTCCATGTAAAGGTTGGTGAGTCTGCTTCTGGAAACGTGTAATGTGTCCAAGCACGTTCAAGTATTCATTGACTGTTTCCTGTCAGCTTACTTCATAGTGATGGGTTACTGAGAGAGTTAAGTGGACATACAAAAGGTCTGCGGTTGACTGCCTTTTCTTCCCACCTGGCCAATATGTGGTGGTAAACCCATGGTGCCTCTGATTTTTGTCTCTGTATTTTTTTTTCTGGTCATAGTTGAATAGTAGCAGAGAAGGAATGAACCAACTTATGACATTGTGGACTTAGCAAGATCAGACAAGCTATTAAAGGATCCCTCAGCAATCAGATCTGATTAAGGCTGGTAAGGAACCAACACTGAGGAGCAGCCAGCTTAACCTATCCTTAGTAGTGAATCAATCAACTCTGCAAGTGAGATACCATGTCCTGTAAACAAAGAAGTGACTTATGCCACAGACAGAAGTGAACTTGGTGGTTACTCCCCAAAAGGATTCTCTGGATCAGGTAGTGCCTAGCCCTTACAAGAGGATAAGAAATGTTTTGTATCTACTGCTTAAGCTTGAGTGTGCTTTCCCCAGGGACTTAAATACATAGATCAATGGGAGAGTGTACATCTAGGTTTGGAGGATGTTTTGTACTTTTGTCCTTGCTATACATTCTCAGTATTTGCACATTTGTAAAAGCTAATTGAAATTAATTGATTATTTGATATTGGGGAGATCTTTGGTTGATATTGGCATAAACATACTGGATAAGGGCTTATGAGCAACTATATTAGAGAACACTCCCTAGCCCCTCAGTTATCCCTAGGACCTTGAAGGAGGGGAATAGCTGAAACCTCTGGGGACCCAACCATCTAATACATGTTGGAGTTGGGAGATTAAGCCCCAGGGCCTACACACACACACACACACACACACACACACACACACACACACACACACAATACATGGAAAAGAAATACAAAATAGTTTGGAGAGGGAAGGCCCTATCAACTGGGGTGAGTGGGTAAGGGAGAATCAGGAAATCCTTTATATAGAAGACTGTGCTTGAGATGAGTCTTGAAGAAAACAAGGGATTCTGAGAGATGGAGGTGAAGACAGTACATTCTGGACATGAGTCTGTTTGATTAAACTGTAGAGTTCAAGAAGGGAAATAGTATGTGATGAAATTTACAAAGGCACATTGGGTCTAGGTTGTTAAAATGGATAATAGAGTTTATATTTTATCCTACAGTCAATAGGGGTCAAGTAGTTGGCACAATGGATAGAGTGCTATGCCTGAATTCAGGAAGACTCACCTTTGTGAGTTCAAATTTAACTTCGGGTACTTACTAGCTGTGTGACATCGGATATGTCACTTAACCCTATTTGCCTTAGTTTCCTTATCTGTAAAATAACCTGGAAAAGGAAATGGCAAACCACTCCAGTATCTTTGCCAAGAAAATTTCAAATGGGGTCACAGAGAGTCAGATATAATTGGAATGATGGAATAACAACCATAAACAGTTAATAGAGAGCTCTTGGAATTCATTGAATAGCAGAGCATGTCAGACCTATACTTAAGGAAAAATTACTTTGGCATCTATGCAAAGGATTAATTAGAGAAAAAGAAACCAGATGTGAGGCAGGGGAATCAACTAAAAAGCTGTTTGCAGTAGTCTAGGTGAGAGATTAGAAAGGTCTAGGTTGGTGGCTGTGTGAATAGAGAAAAGAGAAGGGGTATGAGAGATGTAATGGAGGCAGCTAGGTAACAGAAGCTGGAGCACTGGACATGATGTCATTCATTCATTCATTCATTTGATCATTCATTCAATCATTCATCCCTTCAGTCAACATTTATTAAGTGCTTACTAAGTGCTTGCTAAGCACTGTGGATACAAAAAAGTCAAGATAATCCCTGCCCTCAAGGAATTTACAACTTAATGGCAGAGATAACATCCAAATAAATATATACAAAGCAAACTACATATAGGATAAATAAGAAATAATTAAAAGAGCTAAAGCACTGGAGTTAAGAGAGGCTAGGAAAGGCTTCTCTTGATCTGAATTCAAATGCAACCTCATACATGCTATAGCTGTTAGACTTTGGGAACATTATTTAAACTCTGTCTCTGTTAGTTTTCTAATGTGTGAAATGGGGAAAATAATAAGCACCTGCCTCCCAGGACTATTGTGACAGTAAAATGAGATAATATTTGGAAAGTGCTTTGCAAAATATAAAGTCCTATATAAATGCTAACTATTATTAATATTATTAAGATGCTAAAATTTGACAGTGAACTGGATGTATGGATTGAGAAAGTTAGAAGTTCAGGATAATGCTTAAATTGCTAACCTAGGAAACTGGAAGGATGATGATGCTCTCGATATTTATATGGAAGTTACAGAGGATAGATGGTTGTGAGAAAAATAATAATTATTTTTGTTGAAATGTTTAATTTGAGATATGTATTGGCCATTCGTTTTAAAAAATACCCAATAGGCAATTGATAAGGAGGTATGAGAGCTCAGAAATAGAGACTACGGCTAATTGTATAAATCTGGGAGTCATTGGCATAGCAATGACAATGAAATCCATGGAATATAATGAAGTCACCAAGTGAGCAAGTATAGATTTAGAGCAAATTAGAGCTTTGGAGTATTTTCATAGTTAAGGGATTTGATATGAATGATGAACAAACAAAGGAGACTGAGGACAATCAGTCCAACAGGTAGGGGAACCATGAGAGAGCATTGTCACAAAAGAAAAGAATAAAATAGTGATTAAAAATAAGATGGAGAGAAATACACAAATAGTAACTAGAACTTTGTCAAATCTATAAGAATATGAGTAACTCCCCAATTGATGAATGGTGAAAAGCAGTTTTCCAATGAAGAAATCAAAACAACTTATAGTCATAAAAAGGATGCTCTAAATCATTATTGACTAGAGAGATGCAAATTAAAACAACCTTGAGATGTAATTTTACACCTACCATATTGGCTAAAATGATAGAAGGGGAAAGTGACAAATACTGGAGAAGATATAGAAAAATTGGGACACTAATTCATTGTCAATGGAGTTGTGAACTGATCCAACCATTTTGGAGCACAGTCTGGAATTATGCCCAAAGAGTTATTGAACTACCTATACCCTTAGACCATGCAATACCACTTCTACATGTATTTCCAAAAATGATTAGAGAAGAAGGAGCAGCTATACTTTGTGTTGGTAAAGAACTGGAAAAATGAAAAGATGTCTATCAATTGGGGAATAGCTAAATAAGTATATGACTATGTTGGAATACCATTGTGCTATAATAAATGATGAGCTCAATGATTTTAGAAAAACATGGAAAGGCTTGGATGAAATAATGGAGAGTGAAATGAACAGAACCAAGAGAATATTGTATATAGTAACAATATTGTTTTAAGAATAATTTTGAATGAATAAGTTATTTTGTCTATTATAAATACCCAAATTAAGTATAAAGGACATCTGAAGAAAGACATTATCTGAATTCAGAAAGAACTGATAAGTAGAAGTATGTATAGGATAATTTTAATTTTATACACACACACACACACATAACTATTTGT
>CM053588.1:122329604-122348723 GCA_028646515.1 Pseudochirops corinnae | reverse complement strand
GTTATTTTGATGACATGGCCAAGGAAGGGGAGAAGGGGAGGAGAGAGAAGGAGAAATTCTCTTTTCCCTCTCCTTGACCAAGGGTATCTCCTTCTTAGGATCCAGGATTAAATTAGAATCCTCAACTCAAGAACTGAAGTCTTCTACTGCTTCTTGGACTGATCTCCTCATATGCCCAATGGTCATAAATAATTCTCTCAGCAATCACATTGTTTTCTTTCTTAACTCAGTCAAATAAATTCATACTTTATGATGGTGAAGGGCATAAACCATCTTGTTTATATATTTAATATGTCATAAGATCCATTGAGTGATAACAATATTCAGGATAGGAGAAGATGCCCAACCTTATGCTTCTAGTTGGACTCCTAAATCCAGTCTCTCCTCTCTCCAATCCATTCTCTACACAACGGCCAAATAATCATCAATTCTGAATGTTACTACATAACTCAAGAACTTTTCCTGGTTTCTTTTTTGACTATAGACCTTCTAAGTAGACTTATACTTCAACATTCAGAGCAGGGAAAAAGTTCTGAGGGAAGAGACCCTTATCAAAACAAACTTGCTCAAGATATTCTAGGTACTATTGACATAGAAATACCTAAGGAAGGTATGGAATATTTTGAAATCTGTGCCTTTCAAAACAATTTAACATATACTCAAAGTAGGAGAGCAGAAAGGAGAATCCTGGGTACTGGTACTGGACAGCAGCATTAATTGGTTTCTTATCAGGTTAAAATTTTTTGTTGTTTTTCCCTAAAACCAATTACAGTAGAAAAATGTCAGATTGTAAAACAGTATTGGAGTCAGGAATACAAAATTAAAATGACCTTTCTCTAGTATACCGAGAACATATGCAAGAAAAAAAAACTTGCATGGATTATTTATTTAGCATTCTAGGCATCAAAAAGCATTATCTAGGCTCTCCATCATGCAGTGTTTTCTGTCCCTGAAATGCAACAAATGACACCAGGCCCAAGCTTTTCTCTCCTCAAAATCTGTAATCCCCTGAGAGAGGTACATGAATTAAAACAGACCTTGTTTCCTCTGGGTTATACAAAGAGATAGGGAATTTGTTTTTTAAAAAGTCAGCTGCATAGGAACAAGATGAAGGCAATATGGCTATTTAACAATTCAACTGAAAATGATCTAGGGGCTTAAGTGGCCTACAAGATCATCATCTAAGTTCGTAGAATTGTGTATAGCCAGGAAAGCTAAGGCAATCCTAAAATGCAGTAAGAGACACAGCATCCAGAAAGTGGAAATTGATAGTATGCTTGTACCCCATCCTGGTCAGATAGTGTGAAGTATCATATTCAGGTCTGGGTGTTGCTTTTTAGGAAGTACATAGATAAAACGAAATGTTATCCAGAGGGAAAAAAAAGCAGAATGGTGAAAGAGACTAGAAATCTTGTCATACAATAGAATGACAGTCAGTCGGTTAATCAAAAAGCTTTTATTAAGTTCTTACTATATGCCAGGCACTGTGCTAAATGCTGGGGATACCAATAGAAGCAGAAAGACAGTCCCTATCTTCAATAAGCTTACATTTCAACGGAGAAAGACTGTGCATAAAATGGAGCTAAAAAGGCGCAGGGGGAGGATGAGAAGGTAGCGGAGCACAGGGCCGTAATAGAAAAAGTCCTGGGAAGAGGAGTTAACAGTGCAGTCTGGAAAGTGATGAAGACTTTTTCAGCCTAGGCCTCCTCCTCCTTCAATTGGAGGTTCTTTGAGGAACCAATTAACCAGAACTCGAGACTATGGGCAGAGAATATTTGTGATGTGAGAAGTTTTGTAGCAGAAAGTGAGCTTCCAGGGTTAAGAGATTTCTATGGTATCATACAGCAAGTTGTATGGACATGAGTCAGTAGTACAGAGTCTCTTCACTTCATTATACCTTGGAAATTGTACTTAACCCTCACCTTGCCATGTGGCCAATATAGGTATTTAGCTTGGGAAAAAAAAATGTGTGGCAGTTGTCTTCCTGTATTTAAAAATCTGTCATACTGAAGAGGGATTCGACTTGTCTGAGTAACACCAGGTAGAAAAACCAGAAGCAAAGGTTGGAATTTATAGCAAGATAAATGTGCTACATGTAAGGGGAAACTTCCATCAATTAGAGATAGCCAAAGGTGGTATGAGCTACCTTGGGAGGTAATGGGTTTCCCCCTCACTGAATCACTTTGAGTTAAGATCCAATAACTGCTTTTCTGAAGCTCTTAGAGTAATCACAAACAAACCTATTTCTTTCATTAATACTTAAGGACAAAAGGGAGTGTGGTGCCATGAAAAGAGGAGAAAGCTGGACTTAGAAGAGCTGATTCTACCACATACCACCTGCATGGCACCGGACAAGGGATTTGATCTCTCTGGGTCTCAGTTTACTCATCTTTAGAATGAAAGCTTTAGACTAAATGACTTTTAAAGTTCCTATAAGTCTTTGATCATAATGCATGTTCATACTGATGATCCTGATGTATTTTGCTTTGTTTTTAAAATGCTATGTTCATTACTTTGTTTTAGAAGGCAGAGAAGCATATAATCTATCTTCAGAAACTTATCATGTCAATATTAAAGCCCCTAAAGGATTCATGATTTCACTGGAATGGGCATTCTTTCCACTAATGCAGCATGGACATCCCCATGCACATGCACACACCAAACAGACAGACACATACACATACACATACATATGCAATACATCTTTATGTATGATTTTCATGAATTGCTGTAGTCAAAACTCACCATCTGGAGACCAACCTTCTAGTAATAAGATCCCTCTCAAAAAATTTGCTTAGTTTGGATTGCAGATGATAGACATAACGACCCACCACAATACCTGTATTTGATGCTCTCACAATTTGATGGAACTTGCTAGAGTTTAGATTCTGTTGGCATAACTTTTGAAAGTTTTGATTCACCTCCATACCATGATACGGTATGAGAATAGCATAAGTGAAGGTTTTACCTCCAGTGCTAAAAACGTATATTATAATTAATTTTTTAAAAAATATTTTATCTGTATTCTTTTAGACATCTTTATCAAACTACCAGAAATCTTATCATCATATGAAATCACATCAGTCTTAGTACTTATACTTATCAATACTCTCTGCCCCTGGGACCTTTCTGATTAGAGGACACAGCAGAGAGCTCCTTCAAAAACCTCCATTTAGAAAGAGGACCCAGACTAGTCATCTCTTCATTGCATTCCTTTATAACTCTTCATCATGCCTTGCATGATAGCCTATTACCACCACCCTACTTTTCAACTTCCTTTTGTGTCTTGACTTCTACCATTCTATTGTAAACTCCTTGAGGGCAGGGATAGTCTTTTTTTATATTTGTATCCCCAGTGTTTAGCATAGTGCCTGACACAAAGTAAGTGCTTAACAAATGCTTATTGACTGATTTAAGGCAGTAAATTTGGCAGAATATATTTGGCAGAATATATACATACACATACACATACATATACACACACATATATACATACATACACACACACATATATATGTATGTATGTATGCTACCAGAGCTTCACAGAGTCCTAAAGAAATCATGGGAAGATGAAAACAGGAAAGGTAGGACAAAATTGACAGCCTTCCCTCCCACCCTATGGGTCATTTGAGAGCTACCCTAGGCTCAAGTTGTATTTTGGGTCAATATCCACTCAAACTACAGTTTATAAAGACAATATTTAAATAAATTGCACATCAAAATAAAATACAAGTAAAATTGCCTTCTCCATACATATAAGGGAACATTCTCCCATAGGCTAATGCATCAAAAATGGGATGGAGAATGCATATAAAGAATAAGTAGAGCCAGAGAAACCTCATAGAGAGGGCACACATGTGGTGAACACACATGACCAGGGTGACATGAATAATAAGGGCCACAAATGATGCTAGGGAAGTTTTCCTCACTGTAAAGCTGTGTCCAATGCTACTGTTTATTGTCCACAACATCACCAAAGTCATCTGTTGGTCTAGTGATGTTATTAGATTGTGAGCTGCTTTCCGCTCAAATGCACACTGCTAAGAGATATGTGGATGGCCTATTATCTTCACATTACTTCCAACTGTTGGTGTCTGAGCTCCTATCTTCTGGTTCTCCACTGTTACCATCTATTAGTTTTCCACTACTGTTACAACTACTGTTTATCAGTTCTTTAAGCTCATGGTTCCTGGGAATGTCAAAGCCTTTTTTGTGATTCAGATACCAACCAGACAGAAATGCTCCTTGGTATTAAATCTTTTTTTTTTCAACTCAGGCTGCTTTTCCTTGAAGTCAGTCTACTCTTTGAATTAGAATGGGGAAAATTCCTTCCAACTATCTCACACTTTCATTACACCAGTTGTGATCTGTGAAAATTGCATCAGGAGCTCCGCTCAGCAAGGCAACAGATCTGGATGAAGATAGAGACGTTCCTTTTACTTTCAGCAAAGAAGTACTAGATACAACTAAATATTCTTTTTTTTTCCCTTTTAAAAACACTGTCATTTGATTTCTGAACTAAATAAATAAAACAAGGATCTCATTCTTGCTTTGGAAATTGCCTTGAAAGATAAGTGATTCTGTATGAAAGACATTCTGCATAACAATTTTGTATATCTATATTGGGTACTTATTGCCAAGGACCTATACATAAGAATAACACTGAAATACATAGTTCTAAATCATCAGATTCAAACCATTCAATAAATGTGCTAACTAGAAAATTAAGGGTGACTTGCTGCTTTTCATGAGTTCTGTGATAAATTATTAAACCCAAATGTCCAACCTACACCATCATGCAGGCAATCAATGGCTTTCATATATATACCTAGTTATCATCTTATGAGTTTTGAGGATATTTTTCATATCTGTATACATGGGAAGCAATGTTTATAGCACAAAATTTTACCTATTCATCTGGAAAAGAGAGCATAGAAAATGAATTGGGAGAGCAGAAGGAAAATTTTTTATCAGGTGAAGGAAATGAGGATGATAAATATGAGAACTAAAATGTTAGTGGCTCTACTCTTGTTTCTATGCTTCCTAAATTGTCTGTATATCTAAAATATTCCTCAAAGGTCATCTATACTCCAGCTAGAATAAGGCTACTCAACTATTTAGGCATCAGCATTGTGAGATGAATGCCTTAATGGGATACATGATCCTTCACAATTCATCACTGTGAATAACCACAATCTTCAGTAATTAGGATTGTTGGATTGGACCAGCATACAGATGGTACTTTCAATTTAGTTGCATGAAAGACAGGGTTAAATATGTTTTTTGAACTTTTACAGATGGTAATAGCAGTCTTGGTGATAGCAGCACCTGAAAGATAAACGGTCACTGAACTCTAGTTTAACTATTTGATGGAATTTTTGTCTCTTGATTTTCCCTCAAAAGCATCATAATCTGTAGGAATTTTATCACTATTATAAATAAAAAGACTCCCCAAAGTAAAGGCCATAACAATCGATCAAAAAATACTTATTGAACATGTAGTGTATATTTGACTCAATACAAAATACACTGAGGTACCAAAGATTTAGGATAAACAGTTCCGGCCCTCAAGAAGTTTATTGCACCAATGGAAGGATTCAATGACTTTGGTGAACATTTCTCAATGACTCATTGTAACTTACCATTGGTAATGAAGGAGGGGAAAGTATACATGAGAGCAGCAGCATATCTTACTAAGCTTTTTTTCTGGCCCAATGTTACGAGGCTTCATCTCCCTGATTTCCTTGGTAATCTCATAGTTAATGGCCAATACCTTTGAACTGTGTCCTTGATTTCATTATTATGCACAGTACCACAGTTTACAATTGATATCTGTCATATGAATGAATGAAAAAGCATCTTCTAAGCACCTACTATGAAAAAAACCCAATGTGCTGAGTGCTGAGATACAAAGAGAAAAGCAAAACAGTCTCTTTTCTTTTTTTTTGTCTTTTTTTGGAGGGGGGCACATCCAGGGCAATTGGGGTTAAGTGACTTACTTGCTCAAGGTCACCTAGCTAGTAAGGGTTAAGTGTCTGAGGCTGGATTTGAACTCAGGTTCTCCTGACTCTAGGGCTGGTGCCCTATTCACTGCACCACCTAGTTGCCCCTAGATAATCCCTTTTCTAAAGATCTGGTGGTGTAATCTGTAAGATGTTTCACCTGCATGTCAGATGGAATGGTCCAGCAGTGCTTAGGAGCAGCAGCATGGTAGCTAGTAATATAGCTTTTGCAATGTCATTTCCATTGATAAAACCATATCTATTTCTTATGTGGAACCATTCAACAGTGACTAAGACTTTGGTGATAAGAACTTTCTTTTTCTGGGTCTTCAACTTGTGTCTATTAAGGAGGCAAGGGCTGTAGCACCTTCTGAGGCAGCTGCCAGGTGTGATCTTAACAAGGGTTGCTTCTCTGGATGACAACTGGGTGAGAGAGAAAACAAACTGAAATCAGAGTCTGTTTTCTGGGATGGTGAAAGGGAGATGGTGCTACTATTCCAAGTTCTTTGATTTAAAATCTTTGGCTATACACATTAAACTCTGAAGAGAGATGGTGGTAGTTATTCCACCACTTTCTGTCTCTCCCTCAAGGTGTCTTGCTTTAGCCAAACTGAGTTGCCTGTTCTGTAAGTGGTAGTAGTATGGATGTCAGGTCTCTTCTTGAGAGGGATTGTTTCTTTCAATGATGGCTGCAGAGTCTGTACTGTGCGGGGCGGCTGGGGGGAGGTGGAAACAGAGGGAGAGAGAGAGAGAGAGAATTAAAGAGAGAGAGAGAGAGAGAGAGAGAGAGAGAGAGAGAGAGAGAGAGATCACAAATTTTAGTTTGCCATTGAGCTGGGCTCAACACTGATCAAATGCAGGAAGAAAGGGGTGGCTGGGTGGCACAGTGCATAGAGCACCAATCCTGGAGTCAGGAAGACCTGAGTTCAAATGCAACCTCAGAAACTTAACATTTATTAACCATGTGACCTTGGGCATGTCACTTAACCCCAACTGCCCTGCATTTCCCCCTCAAAAAAGCAAAAAAAAAAAAAAAATGCAGGAAGAAAGATTAGAAAGTTAAGGGGAATGGAGGACTAGTGACCTAGACTACCAGAAAGAAGGGGAAGTCCCAGAGCATAGACAAAGGCTGCCATCTCTCATACCTAGAAGAGAGTAGAGAAAAAGTAGGAATGGAAGTATCAGGTGCTCTCTACTCCTGGGAAGAAATAGTGGAATACCCTGCCCCTCTCCTCTCCTGCCACAAGCTTCTCTCCAATAGGTATAAAAATTCTCCCCAGGGGCAGCTAGGTGGCACAGTGAATAGAGCATCAGCCCTGGAGTCAGGAGGACCTGAGTTCAAATCTGACCTCAGACATTTAACACTTACTAGCCGTGTGACCTTGGACAAGTCACTTAACCCCAATTGCCCTTCCAAAAAGCAAAAAAAAAAAAATTCTCCCCAGTTGGCCATAATATTGCAGAGATAATTTTCCAGTATTAGATGTAGTGGAATGCTTTTAATTAAGAAAGGGGGTCGTCAATCACCTCTTTATAGTTATACAACAGGGTCATACTCTCCTCATTCCTAAATAACTAATAGTGGCACAGCTTCCAATATAAATAGCCATGACTTCACCTCCGAGGAAGTGGAACTGGAGTGTACCTTTGGGAAGACTCTTGATCAGGAATCATGTAATCATTCCTCAGCTGAAAGCGGCGGGCGTGACTTCATGAGTCTCGGATTCTTGGCAACTCTCACTTTTTCACTGGTTCTACTTTTCCCTTCCCTTCATGTAACCAAAAGAATAGGGCCTGGGTGATGGCTATACCCCATTCAAACCTCTCTTTCTCTTGCCTGTGACTTACCAGGAGAAGGGGGCACCTGATACTCCCACTCCTACTTTTCCCCTCCTCTCTTCTAGCTGTAGGTAGATGGCAGCCTTTGTCTGAGCTCTGGGCCTTCCCTTTCTTTCTAGTAGTCTAGATCGCTAGGCCTCCGTTCCCCTTAACTTTCTAATCTTTCTTGCTACATTAGATCTCTGTTGAGCTGAGCTCAGTGACAAGCTAAGATCTGTGATTCTCTCTCCCTCTCCCTCTCCCTCTCCCTCTCCCCCCCCCTCTCTCTCTCTCTCCCTCCTTCCCCCCTCTTTCCCTCTCCTTCTTCCTCTCCTTCTCTCTCCCCTCTCTCCCCAGAGGAGAGTTGCACAATTATTGTGTAAAAGCTTAGCTTTATAAGCATGGTAAAACCAAGGTCAAAAAACCCTAAAATTCCTGGTATCTCAAGAGATTTGGCAATAACTGCTAGAAGTGGTGGAAGGAGAGAGTTAACCTCTTCCATCAGGAGATGTAACATCCTATACCTACCATTATATTTTATTTCAATGCATCCTTGATTTTCAGTTTCCTCCCTAGAGATTTTAGGGAATTCTCCATTCAGTCCGATGTGAGATATCTTGCTTCCAGTAGGAGAGTTCGTTCACTTTTATGTGTTTTCTGACATATTCTAATGCGTAAGACTTCTCTGATTGCTGTTTGCTATTTTGCTTGGATAATTTGTTCATTATTTGTTGTATGTGATGGTATTTTCTGTAACCAGGGTTCGTGGGAAAGAATCAAACTTGGGGACGTAAACCTGGAATAATACTCCTCTTTTAGAAATAGCAGGGGGGGGGGGGGGGGCCAGAGCCAAGATGATAGAGTAAGAGCAGGGACTTCAGCGAACTCTCCCCCAAACCCCTCTCAAGTATAAGGAAAGTAAAGACCTTTGTCAAATGATATGAATTGGAAAATGCAGAACCAGAAGAATGGAGTTTATGCTATGATTAGGTAGTATGAACAAACAGATATAATTTTTATTAAGTATTTACTACTTGCTAGGCATACATAAGTAGCACTGTACCAAGTGCTACAGATACAAATACAAGTAAACAAGACAGTCCCTACCTTCAAGGAACTTACATTCTAACATGGGAAGACAGCACAAAAAGAAGGGCTCCCTGATGAGGAGTCTGCAGAAGCAATCTGAAGGTCTAGTTCTCAGCAAGATAAAGCAAAAGGCTCACCTTATCAGAGCCCTCAGAGCCAGTGAGGTGAAGGAGAAGAGTCAGGGTTGGATTCCAAATTTCTGATTAAGTATGATATTAGATGGATCCTGAGGCAGCTAGAAGGATGCAGTGGACGGAGCACTGGCTCTGGAGTCAGGACGACCTGCGTTCATATCCAGTCTCAGACACAAGCTGTGTGTGTGACTCTGAACAAGTCACTTAATCCCAATTGCCTCAAAAAAATATATACATCCCAATTAATTTATTTATAAGTAGTTATTAAGCAAATTTAGTTGTTTGCATTGATATTTAATTCTAAGTTTCTAAAAATATTTAATTTTTTAAAAATCATAAAAAGCATATCAAAGTATTTATAATCTAGTAGATAGGTTAATAATTGTGAGGTTTTCTGTTCTGGAATAATATAAAATAACATAATATTTTCATCTCTCAAACAGAAAATTAGTTGTATTTATGGCTGAATTTGTGAATAGCAAATACCTTGCTGGTTCTTCAATGAAAAACACCAATATATAATATATTATTAATAATAGCTCTATATTTCCTCTTGGGAGCATTTGCAAACCTAAAAATAATGTTAATAGCGAAATCTGCTTCATTATATACCAGAGACACTAAGACTGAATTCTAAAAGTAACTTACTTACAATTCTTCCAATACTGGCACAGATTTGATAGTGCTTTGCAGGTTACAAAATGTTTTCATCTCAAAAAAAAATTCTTATGACATAGATATGACAAGTATTATTCCCATTTATAGAGTAAGCAACTCAGAGAGTTTAGATGATTTACCTAGTGTTGGGGGAAGCCTCAATTTCAGGTGGTGGACTAGTCCTGAGTAAGGCTACTCCCTTGGCAATTTAAATATCATATTGAAATGAATTGAGATACTAGCAAGTAAAAAAAGAGGTTTGCTTAGTCATAACATAGAAAAGATATTTGACTAGGATACAGAACTTAACTCAGATACACATAATCTCACTCAGGCTCTACAGGGATGAGATCAGCAGGGTAGGCTATAGTGACTCCAGGCCTTGACATATTCACTAAATTTCTTTGTACTCACTTAGGTGACCAGGAAGCTAGCAACATGGCCTATAGAGAGAAGGAAGCTCTGTTAGCTCATGAACCCACTTGAGTCTTAGCCTCTATTCAGTTCTTGGTGATGGCTTCCTTTCCTTTTAGGGAAAGAACTAACTCTAACCTATATATGAGAGCAGGGAAGTCTGATAGATATTGATATTATCACACAGGTCTGCATCACTCTGAACTTCCTAATGATCTGCCCAATTTTTTAGAATCCAGGAATCCCAAATGGACACAGAGATAGCTTTGGGTAACAGTATCTGGACAAATTTATAAATGGAAAATACCTTTCTGGTTCTTAAGTGAAAAACACCAAAGAGCACCCAAATAATATTGATCAATGTACCGATGACAACTTATAAGTAGTTCTCTAGGGTTCAGTGCTCAAATTTGTTCCATTCAAAGTTTTTACCTGTAACAATGATGAAAATATAGATGCCAAATTTTCAATTGATACCCATCTGGGAGAATTGAATAATATGCTTAGTAACTGATTGGGATCTCAAATAATTTCAACATGAAAGAAAAATAGACTTGCTAAGAAGATTAAATTTTATAGGTGTAAATCAAGCCTGCACAACCTGCAGCCTGCCATAGGACTTTGGGTGGCCCACAAAAAAATAAAAATAAAAATGTAGAGGAAAACATCCTTTATATTTTTCACAGGTTGCCCAAAGTCCTCTGGCATGCCTGTGGGCCATTAGTAGCCCTCAAGGGTCTCAAGTTATGCAGGCTTATCATATATCAGCCAATCCACAAACCAACAAAGACTTATCCCAGTCATGCTTCTTCAGTCTTCCAGCAGTTCAGCTGGCCCTAGGACCCAAGAAAAATCTCGACCTTCCAGGAGGCCTTCCAGGCAAGCCCTCTCAGCCTTCCAGTAGGCCTTCACCAGATTCTGGTCTCAGGAAAACCCCAATTCAGTTCTCAGTCAGCTTCCAGATGCTGGGAGAGAAACTCACTCTCTCTCTCTCTCTCTTTCTCTCTCTCTCAACAAAACTCCAACTCAGTTCTTCAGTCCAGCAGCCCAGCTCCCAGATGCTGGGACAATCCTGCTTCCTCCAACAGGAGCCACCAGGAGGAAGATTCCCAATTCTGTCTCTCTGTCTCTAGAACTCTTCTTATATACACACACTGGCCTCCTCTCTCAGCCAACCACCTCCTGCCAGTCAGGACAGGAGAAGAGCTCACACCTTCCCTCCATACTTAGCCCTAAGTTACTAAGTGCTAAGTACTGCTAAATTGACAGCTGTTACACTGGTATAAATGTAAAATACCACATGAAGATTCCAAAAAAGCAACTGCACAAAACATAGGGTGGGGGAGGTAAATCTAGACAGCAATTCAGCTGAGAAAAATGTGGGAATTTTATTAAACTTCAAAATCAATATAAACCCATAGTGTCATATGGTGACTAAGAAAGCTAAAGCAAACCTAAGTACATCAATATAAGCACTGTATCCAAAATGAGGGTGATCATAGTTTCATTATTTACTGTTATATCTTATTGTTATAGTCTACCTTAGTTGAGTTACATTTGGTGTATTAGAGTCAGTTCCAAGTCCAAATTTGAGGAAGGCCATTGACAAACTGGAGAGTATATAGAGTAGGGCACTGCGCACAGTGAAGTGACTAAAGATTATTGTAAATGAAGATCAACTGAAGGAAATGGGGATGTTTAACTTAGAAAATAGATTCAGTGTGGGGGTCACAATAGTTGACTTTGTTTGAAGAGCTGGTATGTGGGAAAGGCATTATAATTATATTCAATGGAGAGATGTTACAGAAAAATAGATTTTGGCTCCATGTATAGGAAACTTTCTAGTTACTACACATGGAAAACAATGGAAAGGACTGATTTGAGGAAAATGGGCTGGTTTTTTTGGTGTTATGTGGCTAGAATCGTTTGAAAAGAGACAGGATGACCATTTATAGGGGATGTTTTATGTATGGGTTGGACTGGTGAAAGGTTGGAAGGCTAAGATCCCTTCTAATTCTTAGTTTCCTTGTTTATCAGCCATTCACCTTTATCATCCCATCTTTCCTAAAATTCACATTTTTTTTCATTTGTTTATTGTGTGGATTGATATTTTTCACTTATTAATATTGTTTGAACCCGGCTTTATGTGCCTAGAGAAACTGACCCATAAAGCTTACTGTAGAAGTCAGGCTGCACTCAGAGATGCACCAAGGAAGTCAGAAGGTTGAAAGAAATGCTTGGATTCCATCTGATGCTGGTTTCTGGTTCAACCAAAACTTGTATTTTGGTTTACCCAAAACAGATTGACTTATCTGTTGATATACATCTCAAACTGCCTTTCTCTTGGAGACTACCTATTTCTCATGTGAGGCCAATCAAACAAAGGTTTCTATACCCTTGTCTGACTCTATATAACGTGACCTCACAAAGACTTTTGAAGAGAGCCATACCTTTCTCTCTGTCACTATCTCTCCCTGTCTCTGTTATCTCTGATTCTGTCTCTGTGTGTCTCTGTCTCTGTCTCTCTCTCCTCGCCCCTCTCCAATGACCTAATAAATTTCTTTCTAAGACTATTTCAGATTCTAGGGTTTGTTCTCATGAATAATATGTGTAATCCAATCAAACAATCATTTATTAAGTAAATGTTATATGCAAGATAGACAGTTTTTGAAAGTAGATGGACAACTGGTCTCATCAGGAAGAGAATGGTTGAAATCCTATCTCTGATAAGTACCAAATGGGTAATCCTAGGCAGACATTTACTATATTAATGTTCCAGGCAAATCTAGAGCTGTAAATTGCAGAAAAGTTGCTAACCTGCCAAGGCAGAGAAAGTTCTTTACCTCAGAGCTCCCTATACAAATGAAATCACAGGTTAGATAAAAATAACTTTTAAATTATGTGCAAGCTGCTGAGCTAGACCACAGGGATACAAAGACAACATGAATCTGTATAGATCCTTAAATTTTCAAGACTCCCCCTCAGGAATCAATATACTAGTAGTTTTTCTATGGCTCTTTAAAGTCAGAGTAGGAAAAGTAGGAATAATTTAGAACCCTTGCTGGGAGGAAGGGCAATGGACCTCATAATTTCTCAAGATCCTTCACTGTCATTAATTTATCTTTAGAACCTGATTTTGGAACTATTTAAAACTCAGCCATCCTGGTTAAACCGATATTGTCCTGCCACCCCTTTAATTGCCTAGGGGTAGAAATTGCTCATTTAAAAAAATGGTGCATGAATTAATTTTTGTCTTGTATAAAACTTGATCATCAGAAACAGAGCTTCTTCTTTACCTTTTGTGCTCCTTGGTATTCTTCATAAGTAAAAGATTAGCTCAAACTGCATCTATATTGGAATAGTTCTGTGTTACCATGGGAATAACCAGAAATAAAAGCAATGTGATGATGCAGTACAGCCTCTCAATTAGAGCAGGGAATGAGATCTAAGGAGCAATATCTTCCAAATTATAAAGCATGCTATGGGAAAAACTAATTTTTAGCACATTATTTCTGGGCAGGGTAGTTTTCTTTCTCCCTCAGTTTTAAAAATCAGGCTTTTCTGCAAAGTTATAGTGAAGAATCATTTTGAATTACATTAGAAGTTTTAAATAGAAACAAATACTGTGGTGTGGGAGTACAATGGAAAGTACAAAGGACTGGGACTTGAGAGTTCCAGTTCAAGCCATCTTACGAACTACATGACCTTGGCCAGTCATCATCCCTGGGATCTCTAGTTTCTTCATTTGTTTGATACAGAAAATAGTACTTCTGCTATGTTGTACATGGTTTCTACATGATAAAGCAATATATAAGAAATAAAGAATTACTGATGCATTCTCAGACCAACTGAGATGGAAGGCAAGCATGTAGGAGAGACCAGAGACTTGTTTCTGAGAGAAGACATTCTTCTTAGCCTAGCACATAGATAGAAGCAATTATTTTCCATTAGCTGTATAGCCCAAACTGGCTACTCTTTGAAGCACCATTCTTGCCTCCTCTCTAAGCTAACACCACCAAACTGGTACCCAGCAGTCATCCATTCTTTCAATCAGAGGGCAAAGGAGAGAATGCAAGAAAAGGAACATGACACCTGGGTCCTGATGTATTCCATAAGCTTGATCTGTCCACTAGAGGGTCTTCCTCTGGTTTCTCAATGTCTCTGCCTCTCCTACCTGCACTGTTTACCAGTCACCCAGCTGGGGCAGACTCAGACCTTTTACTTCTTCCCATTATAATGGAGGTGCTTGGCATTTAATAAATGTTGGTTGACTGACTGCATTACTCTACAAAAAGCACCACTTTCATGAATTTTTACGACTACTGAATGCTTCAGAGATGCATTGGAGGGGAACAAAATAACAAAGAGAAATATATGTGTTTATAGTGATTCTTTAAGTTAATCATGGTTTCTACTGGGAACTAGGTCTTATTCCTTCATTTTTATTTTTGCAATTCAACAAACATTTAAGTCCCTACTATGTGCAATTCACTAAGCTAAACACTGGGTACACAAAGATAGACAGGAAACTGAATATTCAAGAGCTTAAAGAGTAGACATCATACCAAGATGAATAAATACAAAGCATACAGGAAGTAGCCCTTAATCTTTGGGTCTCCCTTTCTCCTTTGCCTAAGCCCCTTCTTCCAAACCTGTTCCCAGAATCAGTCTGATTCAGTACCTTTTTAATATCTTTCCATGTGTTTGTTGGGGGGATTAGGAGGTTGTTTAGGAGTGATGTAGTTATTCCTTTACTTGAAGAAGGAAGCAGAGTATGAATTCCTTCCTTTCCCCCCACTCAGACCTTAAGAACTCAGCAGAAACATTCAAACCCATAGAGAATGTCAGTAAGCATTGAGTGAAGAATTCATTTGTATTCAGTGGGACTTCCAGACTGGTACATACCACATTAACCCTTCCCACTGCTTCAGGAGCAAACATCATCTTATGTCATTCCTCCAAAAGGAGGCAGATGATGGTTTTTTTGTCTTTATAAGAGCTATTGTTCAAAATGTTCTAGAATGTTCTCCCCCTCATCTCTACTTCCTGACTTACCTGGCTTCCATCAGGTTTCAACTAAAATCCTGACTTCTACAGGAAGTCTTTCCCAATCCTTTTAAATTCTAGTGCCTATCCTCTGTTTATCATTCATATTTATTTTGCATAAAGTTTGTTTGTATAAAGTTATTTGAATGCTGTCTCCCCTCATTAGACTGTAATCTCCTCAAGGTCAGGACTGCCTTTTGCCTTTCTTTGTATCTATAGCACTAAGCACCGTATCTGGCACAAAATAACCACTTATTTTTTTTTGTATATAATGACTGATTGACATCATTGGTGAACTGGCAGAAGACTGGTGCTCTAAGGATGCAGCAGAAGGGCCCTTCAGATGATCCTTCCAGTCGTAGGAAGACTCTCTCTACAACTCCTAACTATTGAAGGCCACTAACGAGGAAAGCAAATGATTGTGATTCTTTTTTTTTTCTCATTTAGTAGTATTTTTTTCCAATTACATGCAAAGATAGTTTTCAACATTCACTTTTATAAGATTTTGAGTTCTAACTTTTTTCTTCCTTATCCTCCCCAAGATGGCAAGCAATCTGACATATGCTATGCATGTACAATCATATTAAACATATTTCCACATTAGCCATGTTGAGAAAGAAGAATTAGAACAAAAGGGAAAAACCATGAGAAAGAAAAAAAAAGAGAAAATAGTATGTTTCAATCTGCATTCAGACTACAAAGATGTGGATAGCATTTCCATCATGAATCTTTTGGAATTATCTTAGATCATTGTATTGCTGAGAAGAGCTAAGTCTATCAGGGCCAGTCATTGCACAGTGTTGCTTTTACTGTGTACAATGTTATCCTAGTTCTGCTCAAAGGAAGTATTCATAGATGTTTATCTTTGTCAGCTTGTGGCTTCTTTGTTAGTACCCTCAACTTAAGCATATACCAGCATGGAACGAGAAATGATGAGGGCAGTAGGACGAAATTCTATCTAGTAAAATTTACCTGAATTTTGACACAGCTGAGTTTCCTTCCAGTTCCTCTTCCACAACAAGTATATGTGAGTATGAACAATGGGTGGGGACATCAGGCAATTTAACAGAAGCCAATACAAAGAAGAAAAAGAAAGCAGGTAATAAGCACATGGATATGATGCTGCAGTGGAACAACATGGATCCAGACATTATTTCTGGTATCCTCTCCTTCCCCAAGAAGCTATTTTAACCAATGCCAAGGCACATTATTCATATATAGAAGATGAAAGAGCTTCTTATCCTATGGGGTGGCCAACTATGAACTGCAACCAAGGCATGCTTTAAAGGTCCTTTATGCATTTACCCCACCTCTACCTCCTTCCCATTCAGCCCATGAAAGCTTTAGGCATGACAGGACTAAAGGATAAAAAATGACCATCTACATATCATACTTAGCAGACTTTCCCAGACTTAGGTGCCTGGGAAAAATTTGGGTCCTTTAATGCTTTCTAAGCCCCGACACAAGACACAATAGAGCCCAAACTAATTGCTACTGCTGCAGATGCAATGATAAAGATGAGAAAGGAGACTGAAAAAAGAATCTGAATGCTATTTATTTGAAAATAGGCTCTTAAATGGGCATTATATCTACTTTTCCATATATCATCAAAAAACTCTATTCTAGTCATTTTGTAATAAATGTTATTTGCATATATCTTTCAGGTTGCAAAGAATTTTCTATATATATCTTCTCTAATCCATTCAACTATGAGCGGCAGATGAGGAAACTTAATCTCACAGAGGTGAAGTTACTGGCTCCTAATAATCCTCTGAAGACAGTAGGATTCAAATCAACTGTTTTCTGGCTTAAATTCCCCTGTTCTTTCTACTCTCTGTCACTGCAGCACCTACTAAGAGCAAGACACTATTTTCTCCCACACAAAAATACATACATACATACATGCACATACACATATACACACATACACATACATATACACATACGAAATTAGGTGTTATTAATGATTCTCAGAAAGTTGCATTTCTCAGGATTAAGAAATGCTTCTTCTCTGGGGCAAGGAATTAATCTTCTAGAAAGTTCTATTATTAGTCAAATTCCACTTCCTTTTCTTTGACCTCTAATTTCCTTCCTCACAGTCCTGAACATGCAACTCTCTGAAGTCAATGAGACGGCTCAGTTTCTGCAAAGGAGAGCTTCAGAAGGCCATAGAGTTTAGAGGAACTAGGAACTAGAAATGTACCACATGGAGTGGCTAGGTGGCGCATGGAATAGAGCACTAGCCCTGGAGTCAGGAGGACCTGAGTTCAAATGCGACCTCAGCTACTTGACACATTTATTAGCTGTGTGACTTTGGGCAAGTCATTTAACACCAACTGCCCTCCAAAAAGCAAGAAAGCAAGAAAGAGAGAAAGGTACCACAGGTTGAATGATAACTTTGATTCTTAAGTCAGTTCTTGGGACCTTAGCAGTTTTGGCTCACTGAAAAGGTGAAATGCCCCTAGAACCAAGTAATTAACAGAATAGAGAAATGGTATACTGAGGTGGAGTCATGGGAGACATGGATTATGACCGTGTTTCTAATCTTGCCTCTCATACTATCTACTCTGATATCTATATGCCCTTAAGGAAGGGAATAAGTATTTATTAAGTATTTGCTATGTCCAGATATTATGTTAATATTATCTCATTTCAACCTTACAACAACCCTGTGAGCTAGGTGCTATTATCAACCCTATTTTAGAGTTGAGGAAACTGAAGCAGTTAGGATTAAATGACTTGCCCAAGGTCACACAGCTAATTCATGTCTGATGCTGCATTTGACTCAGGTCTTCCTGCCTGTAGGCTCAGTGCTATCTACCATGCTACCTAACTGTCTCAACCTAAACTTTACCCTCTCAGATCCTCAATTCCTTCATCTGTAAAATAGAAATCATTAGCCATAACACTTACAGAGCTATTTATTATAAATAGTTATGTGTGTGTGTGTGTGTGTGTGTGTATATATATATAAAAAATTTATTTATTATAAAGCAGCGATTCTCAACCTGTGGATTATGTTCAATTTGTAACAATGAAAATGCATCCTGCATATCAGATAGATTCATAACAGTAGCAAAATTACAGTTATGAAGTAGCAACGAAAATAATTTTATGGTTGGGGGTCACTACAATATGAGGAACTGTATTAAAGGGTCGTGGTATTAGGAAGGTTGAGAACCACTGTTATAAAGGATTAAATGAGATAATGTAGGTGAATGTATGCAGAAACGCTAATTAGTATTATTTAGTAGCTGTAGGCCTATCAATTTAAATACCTATGATCTTTGTAAAATGATATTTGTACTACTTGCTTCAAAGAGAGGTTATAAACCAGGGATCCGTAAATTGATAATGACTTCAGAAACGCAATTCATTGTTATTATAAGGACTATGTGTCTCTAAGAACCAGAAAGATATGTCAGATAAGGTGAACTGAAGAAGCTGAAAGTCTCAAAAGGTTGCTATGGTAGTGGAAGGGGCTACTAAAAAAAATGTTATGAATATTCCATCTTAATGGCACATGATTGAATTACCATTGGATTATAGTAGCACATTGATAGCAATGAATGAAGCTCTTGTTGATAGTAAATGAAATCATTGTGGTCAATGAGTTGTGCAAAACAAATTAATTATTATAATAAAATACAAAATGTGTTAGCAGAATTTTCCAAGTCTAATTTTTAAAGCAAATGGTCCCTGAGATGGTGAAAAACTTTCCCCAATGTGTTTTCTGAGTTCATTTTTTAATTTTCTAGACCCTTAACTAATTCACTGCTGCAAGTCTCACCTACTGGCTTTCCCTGACTGATGTTTGTAACAACAAGCACCCTAGCATACCTAGGGCGGCTACTAGCACAGGTTCTTAGATCTGCTTTTCTAAAGGAAAGCAACTCAAAATGGGTTAACAATCTCACTTTAATCAAACATATCATTTACCTAGTTCAGGGGGAAAAGTC
>CM053588.1:122272672-122329104 GCA_028646515.1 Pseudochirops corinnae | reverse complement strand
AGCCGGGGGGCTCAACGGCTGCCCAGAGTCTCTTCTGGCCAAATCACACAACTCTTTTCAAAGTGAGCCCCAAACCAAAACCTCACATCAGGGCGTATATATAGCCTTCTCCTGGCTTGGAGAATGTCACAGCCCTCTGGACCCACTGCCCAATCATAAAATTACAAGGCACGGGCATTCCTGGAAAACAAGCCTGGCGCCACAGGCTCCATGTGACCACATTCAGCCTATTAAGGAACAGAATATACTTTCAAATATCCAAGGGTCCTCAGAGTCACGTAGCCACTTTAGCAAAGGGCCTAGGGGCAGGGAAGATCTTTAGATTCCCATAACAATGTTTCACAAAGCATTCTTTTCTGCTGAAGGGATCTTTGCAACCTTTGCAACTTCTCCCAGTGTTGGCTTCTCCCTCTTTCATTCCCCTCCATCCTCAATAAACCAGGAAGAAGTGGAGGCCTACTCATCTTACTTGTCAGGGCTACTTCCTGACTCTGTCAATGCCATTACCTCCTCTAGTGAGATTTCCTCTATCACTTTTATCATCATCCTGTCCAAATACTGATTGCCATCGTTTATCAACCACTCATTCCCATGATGGTCCTTTCTGCTTTCTAATAGCTCCCATTGTTAGGCAATTTCCCCCTTTTACATCAGTTCTAAAGTTGTTGCTTTTGGGGAACTCTCTCAAACTCCTGGGAGAGGTATGGCTGTCAGCAAAGGTCCAATGACTATGGGTCAAAGACAGGAGACCAGATTGAAAGTAAAGAGATTAACATGCTAAGGAAACTGCTCTAGCTAATGCCAATTCAGATTCCTGGGATATAGATTTGGTTTTTATAAACCTTCAGACCTACTTTGAGCACACAGCCAATAAGCAGCTTGCAGTGGCAATTTATTATAGAAAAGTCAAGTATTTCATAGGAGAGGAAGGGGTAGAGCAAGAAACAGATTGATAGAGGAAGAGAAGAGGAGTATTTAGAATGTAACTGGTAGGATTTGTTATCAGAATAAGAAAATATTATCAAGGGCAAAAGACAAGGGGAAGAAAACAAACACTTTTTTGTAACTGGAGAAGCAGTCCTTTTAGGCAAAATCAGAGAGTTTCTTAGCCAAGGACAGCAAGTAGTTATTGTTGTGGTGGTGGTTGTCTTGTTGTTATTGTTTGTACTCCAAGAGAGCCAATGACATCGTGTTGGGGTCAAGGTGCAGTGTGTTTGGCTGTGACAGATCAGTCCAATATGAGCTCGGCGGGCTTAGGCACAAATAGTCTGTTTGAACATTTGGGATGGAGAATGTCTCTATATTTGCACATCTTATGTTTCTTTTATGCTATTGCAATTCTGTTTTGCTCATAGAGCATACTACCTTAGGGAATAAGACCATTCTTGCATAGGGATTGGGGCTTTAATATTAGACCACCAGGTCCCTGGGAATTTCTATACTGTTAGTCCATCTAGATAAAGTGAAATGAGTGTGGTTCCCATTTTTTTGCCACATCTCCTTATAACTTCCACCTTTGGCTCCTAGTTTTGCTCTCTAGATCCAAAAACAAGTCTAATCCTTCTCCCAAGAAAGAGCACTTCATCTACCAGAAGATAATTCGCTTGCTCACACTTCCTCCTCTAGAAGTTTGCTCGCAGTCCCTTTAAGCTCTCTCTCCTGCCCCTATCACAGGCTATCTGCCATCATTTGTACAGATGCTCTGTCCTCCTTAGTAAAATGCAAGTACTTTGAGTACACTTGAAGGGGCCAGTGTTCATCTTCGTATCTTCTGTATCTATGACAGAGTCTCCTGTGTGGTTAGTGCAGTTCATTGTATAGAGTAAGATTCTGATATGTGGTGGTGAATTGAATTGAATCTAATTGAGGGGCAACCTTCCACCAAAAGTTCTTTACTTCATGTAAAAGTTGCTATTAGAACTGCCTGTAAAGGATTATGCATGACTTTTATAATCCCATATGTGTTTAAATTGAGCAGTATTTATTGAATACCTACTATTTGCCCAGTGCTGTGCTAGATGCTATAGGTGATAGAATAAAATATACGATCCATGTTGGGAGTAACAGTTGATACCAATACCAGTTGGGGGGAGAAGATATACACTCACAAAACAATGAGAGAACAGCATAAGGTGCTTGGAGAGAGAGACAGACAGAGAGATGCAAGTCAAAATGTTCTATAGGAAGTCAAGCTATTCCAGCATTTGAATCTTAACCTTGCAACTTCCTGTGTGACTTTGGGAAAACCACTTACCCTCTCTGGTTCTTGATTTCCACACCTATAAAATGAGGGCTAGATGATCTCTTCTCTCTCTCTCAGCTTTAAAAGCAGAATTACCAGTAGGTTTGTTGTATATCTAGTCATTGAGCAGTCAGTCACTGCTTCCCTCCAGAAGGCACTTATGGAAAAATTGATTGACACAGAGCTATTGATCAGATCAAGCTCTTTATTAACAGAGAACTTTACGAGAAATAACTCAATAAAATAATTTTAAAATAATCCTTCAGAGCACCACGTTAAAAATAATCACATCTACTCTATGGGATTCTTACTTACTTACTGTTTCTTTTATAACAGAGGATATGATATTCTCACAGAACACATAAAATAATATCTTACAATTTCAGGTTCTGCCAATCAGCCATGTGGAAAGTTCCCAAATACTCTGTCCTCTGCTTTCTTCTCCACCCAGGCTTCTTTCCCAGGATATCCTTGGAGGAATGGACTTTAATCTAGAGCTAGTCATTATTTAATTAAGGTTGTTTTCCTCCTCTGAAGAACAGGAGGTAGGGTTGACTGTTCTCTGACCTTTCCATCTCTGGTTTGGTGAAAACTGGTTCACCCTGAAATCCTAAGCATAGTTAATTTGCAGTAGTATCTTGCTGCTCACTTGACTTCTGACTTGGCAAATCAAGAAAAGTTTGAGCAATTTATTCATGTACTTCTTCTTTTAATGTGCAAAAGTATTTTCGGCCTCCTTTTAAATATGTTGTGTCCCAGTTTGCTGCTGCTGCTGCCCTTTTTGTCTCTAGTACAAGTGTCTTTCCATTGGAACATTTATACAGAATTTTTGTTGTTGAGTTGTTTCAGTCAGGTCCAACTCTTTGTGACCCCATTTTCTTGGCAAGTGTGGCTTGCCATTTCCTTCTCCAGCTCATTTTACAGATGAGGAAGTGAGGCAAAAAAAAGACTAAGGGACTCATCCGGGGTCACACGACTAGTATGTGTCCAAGGCTACATTTGAACTCAGGAAAATACATCTTCCTGATTCTGAGCCCAGTGCTCTACCCACTGAGCCACCTTACTGCCCTTACACAAAATGCCCCCACTTCAATGTTATCCTCTGAACTGATCTGCACACAGGTCATAAGAAGACACAGCACGTTCATAAAAAGCAGTACACATATACACATGCATGTCCTGAACCAGCATACACATATGTTATATATCATTCAAGGAAATGAATACACAGGACAGCTCGAAGCCTGATATGTAGATGACAGCTGATAGGGCACTGAACTTGGAATCAGGAAGAACTGAATTCAAATCCTGTCTCAGATCCAAGTTATATGTCTCTAGGACAAGTCTCTTAACCGTTCAGTTCCTCAATTTCCCCATTTTTAAAATGAGAATAAAAATGCCATCTCTTTCTCAGGGTTGTTGTGAGGATAAAATAAGAAAATATTTGCAAAGCACTTGGCAATCCTTAAAGGGTATATAAAAGTTGGATATCATTATTAGCTTTGTCGCCAGCTACACTGCATGAGAGAGACAGGGAGAGCCTGGAGCAAAGTATTTGAGGAAATAAGTTGCTATACCTTGTAGTTGCTATAGCTAGCCTTGCTGTGTGTTGGTTTGTCATCCCTGCCTTCCCCATCTATTAATTTGCAGAGTAAGACCCCGGGGATCTTGGAGAACTGAAGGAAAACATGACCCCCGGACCTTGATGGTGTTCTATTGTTTCTTTCCTTAGTACACTACTTCATTATATGCCTTTGCTTTGAACTAATTGTGTCCTCTGGCTGGCTAGTAAAAGTTAACATTATCAGTGGGGCTCATGAGCCATGGTTTTGAGTAATTTTGGAGCCACAGGCTACTTTGAACCTAGAGTAGCTTTTCTCAGCATTTTGCATGAGATAGCCACAGGTGCTAAAAAAAAATTCTCTAAACCCATGAAAATACATGTCCCCTATTCCAAAATTTCTTCACTTCAGAATTATTTTATTTTAATCGTATCTGTGTGTGTATATGTGTGTTGCAAGGGCTGCCCACCCCCATCCCCAACATGCAGCATAGGAACGTCATTGTGTGGCTCAAAAGAAGGCAGACCAGACATCTCTAGCCTCTTCTCCAAGGAAGACTTTAATTCCTGTCAGGAGCAGAAGCAGGAAGTGGGAGCCAAAAGTTCAATTACTCTGCTCTTCTCAGAGACAGGGTATACCAGGCTAGAATTTTACCTATCTGTCCCCTTGAATATTATTAGAGTAGGGGATGTGGTTTTCAGGTTCAAGCTACCTGCTGATTGTTGTTTCAATGGTGGGGAAAACAGGACTCTAAGCTTTATATCCAAGATTTGTTTTCCCCACCACCACTACAAATTCCACAATGAAACACAAGTAGCAACTTACTGAACCCCTTTATCCAAATCCACAGCAAAAACAGAAATCAGAGAAAATATACGCAGATGTTCAAAGTGAAGGAGTTTTCCCACTGGGAGGGAGGTAACTCAACCCACCTAAGACAGAGTCCCTGATCTCACCCAAGGAAAACTTCCCCAAAGTTTCTAGTGTAGCAAGGCTGGGGATAGGGACATAATGGAGACTACCGGATACTCTCGTGTGACTTTTTCCCAGAGTCAGCAAACTGAAGTGGATTTAGCATCCTCCATCTTTGCTCTGAAAGCTGGAAGGCAGAATCACCCAAAGAGACGTAAAGACTCAAAGCAGTGAAAAGACTGAAGAATTCTCCACTCTCTTTTTCTCACCAGCTATACTCCGCCCCTCAAAAAGGCAGCACAGGGCATTGATCTGAACCAATGAGGAGAGTCTCTTTTCCTGTCCTCAAAGAACTTATGTTCTGATAGGGGTTACATTCTAAATCAACATATATATATAACTAGGTGTATACAAGAAATATAGAATAAGGCAGCTAGGTGGTAGATTGAATAGAGAACTGGACTTGGAATCAAGAAGACTCATCTACCTGAGTTTAAATCTGGTCTTAGATACTTGCTAGCTATGTAACGCTGGGCAAATCGCTTATTCCTGTTTGTCTCTGTTCCTCATCCGTAAAATAATCTGGAGAAGGAAATGGCAAATTACTCCAATATTTTTGCCAATAAAACTCCAAATGAGATCACAAAGAGTCAGGCGTGACTGAAATATAAACAACAACATACAAGTAAATGGAAGGTGGTCTCAAAGGAGAAGACATGAGCTTCTGGGGAAACCAGGAAAGACAGGTTATGGAAGGTGGGATTTGAGTAGAGTCTTGGAGTGAGTCACTTCATATATATTATTGCATACAAATATGTATGCAAATTTTAATTTATTTCAACAAAGTATATCTAAGTAATAATAGTTTCTATTTATATATAGTTTTAAGCTTTGCAAAACACTTTACATATATTAACTGATCTGATAGAGGTTTCTCCTTGATCATCACTTTTTTCTTTAACTGTAAAACATCTGAATAACCCTCATTGCAATCTTTTCTCTAGAATATATTGTGCATAAGTGCAGTCTTTATAGTCTGGAATACACAACCAAGTCAGTCAGTGTGAAATAACTCTTCATCTACATTTCTTCATTACTATTGCTGTGGTAGATGAATGGTCATGTGACTGAATGAGTCTTGGCCTTACAGTCAGAAAATTAGTTTTACTCTTGCTACTATCACTTACTAGCTATTTGCCTGCCCATGTCTTCATCTTAAAGTCCCATTGCCACAGAGTCTTCAATTCATTTCACCTCAACTATATACAAGGGTATCAGGCCATATCATCCATAGGTGCTTGACCACCATGATCTAGAACTTAGAAATGCCTATATTTGACCACAATCTCCTGCAATTCCATCTCTTTCTGTTCCTCTTTCCTCGTTAACCTTTTATTATTCTCATCATAACATCTAATCATGCCAAGGTTATCCATTGCATCCTGGTTCACCTCCAGTCATCTTGACTTTTGTCCTGCCAATGAACTTGGAGGACTCTGGAAGATAGAGTGAGGCTGATGCCTTTTCACAACTCTGCAAAACATTCACAGAAAATCAAAATATAGCACTCACCATGTCACAACTCAACAATGTAACACTAAAATGGCCTTGTAGTTTTCACCAAAGTGGTCACATAGTTTTAAACAAAGTACATTCATTTAGTAACTCAATCATTTAGTAAGTCCTTAATTCAATCACAAAGTACAAAGGTTAAAGTTCTCTTTTAAACAAAAGTGCATTGGGGCATTTAGGTGGCACAGTGAATAGAGCACCGGCCCTGGAATCTGGAGGACTTGAGTTCAAATCTGGCCTCAGACATTTTACACAAAAGAAGCCATGTAACCTTGGGCAAGTCACTTAACCGCAATTGCCCAGCCTCCCCCCTCCAAAAAGCAAAACAAACAACAAAGTGCATTCATTTAGTCAATCACAAAGTCCACCCCTAGGTCACACCATCTTAATCTCTTCAATCAAAAAGTCTCTTCCTTCTTAAAGTACATTCATTTTTAGTCAATCACAAAGTACAAAGGTCAAAAGTTTTCCACTCCTAGGTCACAACTAAATTACAGTGTCATCAGTCACCACCAAGCAACCTCTCAAGGGGCAGTAGAAAGGACAAAGGCCATCCACCCCTAAGTCACAACTAAGTTGCAATATCTTCAGTCAGCATTGAATACCCACATCAGTCAGCATTAAATACCCAAGGAGAGGTCTTTTCACTTTGGCTTGAGGCAGGCTCTCAGCTTCCATGGCTCCTCTTCCATAGTCCCAGCTCCTGCCCAAATCCAACCAACTGCCACCTGAATTCAAAGGCAGACAGCACCCAATTCCTTGTCCTGCTCTCCATGCAGTTCCTGCTCCACATTGAAGCTCATAGTGTCCAATCCACCCCAAATCCTTCACAATTTCTGCTCCTGGGAAGACAAAGCTCAACAAAGCCACAACAACATCCATCAACACTGCCAGCATCCTCATCAATTTGCTTTCTGCCTGTGGAATCAACATAGACCCAAAACAGGCAAAGTACCAGCACCACAGTCATGCCTTCTCAGTTCTTGGCAGCTCTGGCTGGCCCTCAGAAGTCCGCGGAATCCTGGCAGTTCTTTATCTCTCTGCAGCAGTAGCTGCTCTGCCTCCACAATGCTGCTCTCAGAAGTTCTGGCCTCTCTCAGCTTGGGCTTTTCACTATTCATGGCACCAGCTCCTCCCTGTTCAATCTTCTCCCATCACATCAACAAGTCCCATTGTAGGATTCACAAGCTCTGGGTCTTAACACTTAACCAAAACCAAGTGATAAGTACCTGTTAGCTTGCTAATACAAGAGGATCTTCAAATTCTATTACCATTACCTGCATACAGTAGCACCCAGTACAATGTAATCTTGAGGATAGGGAGCTTTTCATTTTTATCTTTGTATCACCAGCACCTACTACTGTGCCTTCCACATAATACATTCTTCCTAAATCACTGAATCAAATGTATAACTGTTTCACACTAATGTGATATATTTATAAGGACTTACAGTAGAAAATCTTCCAGGGGTGTTTACATTTTAATAAAAGACTGAAAAATCCTCTATATAAAAGGACAAATCTCTAATGGTGGAATTAAGAGTATCGTATATGTGTACCTTTTGTTGAGCTCCAAAAACTCAAAGCTACTTAGTTATTCCTTTTGTCTCCTTATTGATCTTTGAGGAAACATGAGACACATACTAACAATCCAAAGAGTTAAGATGAAACAGATCTATTTCTGTCTAAATGAATTTTATTGGGGTTGGGGCTTTAAACCTCCTAAAATCAATTCAAAAAGAGAAATTTCATTCCCACAATTGATTCTATAGCCAGAAGCATAGAGATTAAATCTCCTGATTCCTCAAAGGTGGGGGATCCCCTTTCAAAGGGTCTGACTCATGGCTCGAAGTCTTCTCTCAGGGAAGAATGACCATTGTTGGATCAAAGCAGGCCTGACCTGTTCACAGAGTTGGGCTGAGACATTAAACATCTCTGACCAAAATAGTCTGGAAGCCTGACCTGAGAGCCAAAAATAACTAAAAGTGATGCTTGCTAAAAAAGTTTCAGTCCTGGCTCTGCCCCATACGTTTCTAAGAGACAATTCACATTTGAGTCATTTTAAAAAATATTTGTTAATGAAAATGTAAGATGGATGTGAGGTGCAAATGTGTGATCCCTGAAGCAAAACGCAGTTGAGACTGAATTCTCTTTCAGTGAGAAAGAAGTAAGCAGTAGGCTTTCCCTGAACTAGGGCAGCTCCATTTTAAGAATTAATTGGTTTTATAGACTTCATTAATATAAAAGGTGAAGCACTAATGATTTCCTCCTAATGTGGTAACAAAGTGTCAGGAGCTTTTTAAATCTACCCTTTTGATTGACCTTTGCACACAGTTCTCTGGAGGAAACTGGTCCCCCAACAGCTTATGACTGGGGAAGCCTCCTGAAGAAGGATCTTAGAGTCACGCCTTCCAGGCTGGTATAATTGTGATTGATCTTTGGCTTTCTCTCACTGAAGAGACAAAATGACATTGAGGAAAAACATTCAAAGTAGCTTAGAATACTTCTGACTGAGCTATAAGCCCCATCCTCTCCTTTCCTGTCTCCCAATATCACACTGAAAGTGTTCTCAGCCTCCTCTAAAAATCCTAGAACACCTTCTCTGGACCTTTCCTTGCCCCACTCTCATATGAGAGTGTCTTATAACCCCCAGCAGAATGAAAGCTCTTCGAGGGGATCACTGTACCAATCAATCACAGGCATTTATTAAGTGCCAGTCACTGTGCTAAGCCCTAGGAATACAAAGAAAGAGGGTAGAGGGAGGACAAAGGTTCCTGTCCTCAGCTTATATTCTGATGGGAGTTACATTCTAAGTCAACCTGTATATAACTAGATATATATGCTGCATAAATGGAAGATGTTCTCTAAGGAGAAGGCACTGGCATCCTGGGGAGACCAGAAAAGGCAGACTGTAGAAGTTAAGATTTGAGTAGGTCCTTGAAGTGAGCCACAGAAACAAAGATGAAGAAGATTCTTGGCAATGTATTCCAAGTTCTCAGCATGTTTCCTTCTGGGCAGATAGTAAGCACTTTATAAATGGTTGTTGATTGACTTACAAAGACATGGGGATAGGAGATAGTGTTTCATAGGGTAGAGGGAAAAGGTGAGGAGACAACAAGTAAAGTGATGTGCCCAAGGTCATGCAGTTAGTGAATGTCTGAGGCCAGATCTGAATTCAGGTCTTCCTGACCACAGGTCCTGTGCTCTATCCCCTGTGCCATCAGCTGTCTCATAGCAAAAAACAATTGAGTTGGAAAATAAATTGAGGAGAGATCATTTCAGAATACTGGACTAGTTGAAAACTATGACTAAAAAAAAAGGAGCTTAAATGTGTGATTTTAAGAAATCATGAAAGAAAACTGCGCAGACATTTTAGAACCAAAGGATGAAGTAGAAATTGAAAGAATCTACTAGTTATCTGAAAGGAATTTCAAAATTAAAATTCCCAAGAATATTATAGACAAAATCCAGGTCTCACGTCAAAGAAGAAATACTGCAAGCATCCGGAAGAAAGAATTTAAGTACCAAAAATTTGTAGTCAGGTCACAGATGTGTAGCAGGCATCACTATAAAGGAGTGAAGAGCTTGGAACATGATATTCCAGAAGGCAAAAAGATATAAGTTTACATACAAGAATAATTTGCCCAACAAAACTAAATCTAATCACACAAGGGGGCAGGGGAAAGGATCTTTAATGAAATAGAAAATTTCAAGAATTCCCAATGAAAAAATAATAGCTGAGTAGAATATTTGCCACACAGAGGAGTTAAGATAAACATTAAAAGGTAAATATGAGTAAGCAATTATAAGTGAATAAACACAGTTAAACTGTTTACATTTTTATATGAGGAGATGGAATATATTTCCCCTCAGAATGCTATCATCTTTAAGAGTCATAGAGAATGCCTAATTAGATAGAGGGTCTAGTAGAGATTTTGTGATGCTTTGATGTTCTTAAAAGAAGAATGAAAATGGTGGGGGAAAGGAATACACTGGGAGAAGGGGAAAGGGAGAGTAAGAATGGGGAAAATTAGTTCACACAAATGGAGTGTGCAAATATGTCCACAAGAAAAAGAGGACAGAATGGGGCAAGAGCATGTAACACTTGAACATAATTCTCATCTGCCTCATGTATTATTTGGTGTCACAAAATGCGCTTTTCTTTTTATTTTTTTTAACTATTTAAAAATGCAAAGTCCATTCTTAGCTCACGAGCTGTACAAAATCATTAATTTTAAGAAACAACCAACATCTCACAACATATGCCAAAACAAGCTCAAAATGGATACATGACTTAGACACTGAGAGAGACATCATAAACAAATTAAAGGAGTATTTATGACCAGAGATATTGTACTATAGAAGTTCACAGGATTACCTCATATAATGGACATTTTTGATTACATATAATTTAAGCTTTTTTGCACAAATTAATGTAATTAAAGTTAGAAGAGAAGTAAGAGATTGAAAAAATAACTTTGAAGCAAATTTCTCTTGGTAAAAGTCTCATTTCCTAGATATGTAATGAACCAAGTCAAATTTATAAGAATAAAATCCATTCCTCAACTGATAGATGGCCATAGGATATTAATAGATAGCTTTCAGAGGAAGAAAACCAAGGTATCAATAGTCAGATGAAAAATGTTCCAAATCACTAATAATTAGAGACATGTAAATTAAAACAACTCTGATTATCACCTCATAACCCATCTTATAGGCAAAGCTGAAAAAAAGGGAAATGACAAATGCTGGAGGGGCTATGGCAAAACACATACATTAATTCACTGTCATTCTAGAAAGTAATTTGGAATATGCTCATAAAGCTATTAAACCATATATATCCTTTGAGCATTGATACTACTACTACTACTACTACTACTACTACTACTACTAGGTCTAAATGACTAAGAGAGCAAAGAAAGAGAAAAGGGACCCATACATACAAAGATATTTCTAGCAGATCTTTTCATGGTGACAAAGAATTGAAAACTGAGGAGATGCCCATTAATTGGGGAATGACTGAAAAAGTTATGATATATAAATGTAATGGAATACTACTGTACAGTAAGAAATAATGAAGGAATGTTTTCAGAGAAAACTGGGAAGATTTGTATGAACTGATGCAAAGTGAAATGAGTTGAAGAAGGATAACAATCAATCAACAACAAGAATAACAGAAAGACAAACAACTTTGAAAGTCTTGGGCAACAAATCAATTCATTTAGCCATTCCCCTAAGCAATGGATATGCACTTTGTCTTCTTTGCTACTACAAAAATTGGTGCTATAAATAATTTTGCATAGCCATGGCCTTTTGCATTTTTTCCTCCTAACAGTATATGCAAAGTAGTAATATAGCTGGATCAACAGATATGCATAGTTTAATAACATTTCTAGTATAATTCAAAATTGTTTTTCACAATGGTTGGGCCTAATTTAAAGTTCTGCTGTGTACTAAGATGCCTTTTGTCTAACACCATTCCACTGTTTATCATCTTCCTTTTGTCATTTCTGTCTAACAGAAGTGAAATGAAATTGGAGGATCATTTTAATATGCATTTCTCTTGTTACACATTTGGAAAATTCTTTCTTATACTTGTTTGTAGCTTTTGTTTCTTCCTTTGAAAACTTCCTGTTGGGGCAGCTAGGTGGTACAGTGGATAGAGCACTGGTCTCCAGGAATATTGTATACAGTCAAATTCCAGAGCTCCTAGGACAAGAAGAAAATATTGCAAACAGCTGGAAAGAAATAATTCAAATGTCATGGAGCCCTAGTCAGGATTACACAGGATTTAAGCAGCTTCTACATTAAAGGACAGGATGTCTTGAAATAAGACATCCCTGAAAGAAAGGAGTTAGGATTATAACCAAGAAGCACCTACCCAGCAAAACAGAATATAATCCTTCAGGGGGAAAAATGGATCTTCAGCAAAATAGAGGATTTTCACGTATTCTGGATGAAAAGACCAGAGCTGAACAGAAAATCTGATTTTCAAATGCAAGACTCAAGAGAAGCTTAAAAAAGGTAAACAAGAAAGAAAAACATAAGAGATTCAATTAAATTGTTTACATCCCTATATGGGGAAGATGATACATGTAACTCTTAAGAACTTTATCACTATTAGATCAGTTAGAAAGAGTATACATAGACAGAGGGCACAGGTATAAGTTGACTTTGATGGGATGATAGCCAAAAAATAATTAAGGAGTGTGAAAGAGGACTGCATCATGAGAAGAGGGAAGGGAGAGGTAGAATAGGATAAACTATCTTGCATGAAGAGGTGCAAAAGACAAATTACAGTGGAGGGAAAGATGGGGGGAGGGTATTACTTGAACCTCACTCTCATTGGAACTGGCTCAAAAAGAGAATTACACACACTCAGTTGGATATAGAAATTTATCTTACTGTACAGGGAAATAGGAGGGGAGGGTGATAAGAGAAGGCAGGGAGGGAGACTGATTGGAGAGTGGATTGGGCAAATGATAGTCAGAACCAACGTATCAGGCCCTTATCAGAGATAGTTGCTGCAAAGGCTGAAAGAAGGAAAAGTGATTTGCCTTGGATCACACAGTAAGTTCTTGAAGTGGTATTCAAACTCCTGTCTTCCTGCCTCCAAGTCTAAGGCTCTCTCCATTATATTACCTTGTATATTACCTTGTAAGAAGGCATGTAGCTTCTTCCTTTATATTATTGAAAGGTGACCTGAGGCCCTGGCAAAATATGGTAAAAGAGACCAATGACTTCTCAAGGTTTCTTTCAGCCCTTTTTACAATCATCTGTTAAGGACAAAACAAAGGTGATAGATTTTTTTAATGACCAAAAACATTGCTTTTCTCCTAGAGTTATTTATTTTCCTTATTACAATTTTATACTTGAAAACACCTCAAGCATTTATTCTTCCATTAACTTAAGGCAGAGTATGATCCATTTCACCTGACATGCTGTGTTGTTTATACATCCATAAGAGAATCAAGCCACTGTAATAAACTGCACATTAAGATGGAATAATAGAGTTGGTACAAATCGAGGAGAATGCTCCAAAGGAATTAGCTAAATTTTCCTAGGCTTAAATTTAATAACATTAGAGTGAGGGTGGAGGACAGAATGGAGACAGCAACAAAAAAGACATAAAATATTAGACTAAAGTCCATTATGTAAAATATTGAAAGACAAAGGCTCTGCCCTTGAGTCCCCTGCTGCCATTTGGCACATCACCTTGCTATAGTATGAATACTAATGAAAATATCTATTCAGGCAGGCATATTATTTTAGAGACTATCACACACATACACACACAGAGGCATAGTTATCCTTAGTCTGATCTTCATTTGAAATCTGTGCTTAGCAAATAAGAAGATATTAGTGTCTGTTGATTGATTTTTAAATGGACCAATGGGGGAAAAAATGCTAGATTTGGATGTAGGACATTATAAAGGTAACAACAATGCAAAGCAAAGTATAATAGCCAAATGATTGGTATAGAAAATAAGGGTAACTTCCTTAAATCATAAGTATAAGTTCATCAACCCAACAGAGCAAGGAAAACCTCTCAATTCTAATTCCCCACATTATTTTCTGAAGGTGAGTTATCAAGGCCTTTGAAACACTATTGTCATGTCACGTCTCTCAGAAAGCTTTATTTCTCGAGCCAGAAATGTGTTTGCTTTTCTGGGACCAAGACCTTCTTCCAGGTAGCATTGCCACTTGGGAACTGTCTCCAGGGGTTTGGATGCTATCAGCAATAGGCATTCAGTAGAAATACATAGCATGGCCTTAGTACCACAAGAAGAAAACATTTGAAATGGATCAATTTAGTCAGTTTGCCCACTGTTTTCAAGGGAATTGTGTGCTTCACTGCTTAGACCATGCAATAAGAATTGTATTTGCTCTGACTTTGTCTTGCCCCATAGACATTTTGTGGGATTTGTTTGAATTTGGGATTTAAAAAAAAACACATTTAAAATGTGTGTTTTAGGTAACTTCCTAAATGGAAAATACCAAACAAACCAACTATGAACCCAGTTGGGTTAAAAGGCTTGGAACCTCTCCGATGTTATAACTCAATACAAAATAAAACACCAGGAACCAGACTGTATACTTTGTATGATCATTTTACCCCTTCTTTTTCTTTTCTTTGTTTTTCCTGAAAGAACAAACTCTGATTCTGGGAAATCACAGTTGAAGAAGCTCCTGGGTCAGACTTAAGGGGATCTGCTGCCAGTGAAATGCTAAATAACACACAGCATTGTCCTCTCTTTTGAAAGGTACATAGGTTCCAGTACATAGAGCAAAGGCTGATTAAACTCCAATGGCCTGGTGAATTGTGTATGTTTATGCCCTTGGCAGGAACAAACCACCCCAGAGGGAACAGTCCATCCCTCCAGGCTACTTTATATACTATTCCACCTAGAAGACAGGAGTGGCCCCCAGTCCTAAGAATTCCCCTGGGTTTTTTTTTATTTGTCTGTTTGTTTGTTGCTGTTTTGTTTTTCCAGGTATAAGAACCAACCAACCAAGATCTAGCAACAGAAGAGGGAAAAAACATTCCCCTTTAGGAAAGGATCCTCAGCCAGCTGTTGGCTTTTGTGTCTATATGAAGCTAAATAAGAAAGATGGCAAAATGGCCAACTGAGTAACTCATCCTAGATTATATTTGGTACCAGGTAGCTATGAGTTATCTTTGAAATCACTTTCATGAATTTCTGTCCATCATACTCACCTGCTGGAAATTTTTTGCCGGAAGAATTTATTACCTAAGAGGATTTATAAAGTCTGTAACAGCATTAGTTCCCAAAGAAAAAAAAAAAAGGAACTACCTGAGAGATTGAGAAGAAAATTCATAAATACAGAACACTACTAACAAAATAGACCAATCAGGTAAAGAGCCCTTTGTACTTAGATCAAATCAATAAGATAAGGTAGCTCATACAACCCTTTAAGGAGCTATGCAAATCAGGTCTTCAAAGGTCAGTTAAAAGATTAAGAATCCAGTTAAAGTTAAGATACATTTAACTTTCCCTCTGGATGAATTGCAAGTGTTGGAATCTGCCTGGCTTGGGCAGGGCAGAGGTGGGGGGTGGGGGGGGTGCAGGGGGAGCAAATCTTATTTGAATGAATAAACAAGCATTAGTTAAAGTTGGGAAAGGAAAGAGAAAGGGAATTAGTATTTATATAGTGTCTTCTATATATGCTAGGCACTGTACTAAATGCATTTTACAAATATTATTTCATTTCCTCCTCTTTGGAACCTTGAAAGGTAGGTGTTATTATTATTCCCATTTTACAGTTGAGTAAATTATGGTCAACAGAAGTTAAGTGTCTTGTTCAAGGTCACACAGATAGTGAATGTTATTGAGCTCAGGTCTTTCTGACTACTTTAGTTCTACTGCTCTATCATCTGTGTCATAGCTGCTGAGTGCTAGGAACTATGCTGAACATGGAGGATGTACATATAAAAATGAGATAATTCCTGCACTCAAGCAGCTTATAGTTTAAAAGGAAATATATGACACATAGAAAATTGGTGGTCACAGAAGGGAGTTTTGGTCTGGGGAATCTGATGAGTATAGCAATAAGGTAGTCAATTGTCACACCCTTCCAGTAATAATAATATTGATTTTATTACTCATCCCCAAACTTGAGCAAGAGGTAGAGAGGGACAAAAGGGTTGCATGAATGCATCAATAAGTTAGATGGCAAGAGCACTGGGCAGGCTCCAGTTTTCTAGTGGATGGTTGGATAGGATGTAAACAAAAATAGAAATATGCTGTGGAAGCCAGAGCAACAATATTTCTGACTAGTTAAAACAGCAGCGACAACAGTAGCAACAACAACAGTGCGTAGGTTGAGAATAGATCTGGTCAATTGAATTGGGCAGTTTAAGACTTTGGTGAGAGCTACAGATGTTAGTGAAGGATGAAATCGAAATTCTTGACTAAAATAAGGTTTGGAGATTACCTGTGGAATTCACTGATCCAGACTGGTTTTCTTCTTTTCAGCTAGTGGGATATTAGCCAGTGAGCTGGAGTTACATGGCTGCATAGTTGTCCAAACAGTGCTCTTCACCTTTTTCACATGCCCCAAGAAAAGACCACTGAAAACCATGGTCTCCAAAGTGGGAGCTGTGGGGGGACCTTGTGGAAAGGTGATGGTATTACAACAGGGAGACCATGGCCCAATAACAAGTTGTGTGTGGTCAACAGATGAGAGGTGGGGTGGGGCAGTATAGGAGAGAAAGATGGCCAATCATGAGACTTAACTCTAACAAAACCACATCTATCCTTATGCCCAACTCTCTGCCCACCTCGCTGGGTTATACAAATTACCAATCTCCCCTCCATCTTTCTGAGACTAATGTTGGTCCTTCCAGGCAGTTATAGACAAAACTACCCCCATCACAGCAACTGCACAGGTGCCACTAGGAAAATATTCCATCCCCATTCCTTCTCCCAGATCACTAAATGGCCATAGCAAGCTTTCTTGGGGAGAATAATGTTCATTTAGAGGCAGTGTCTGGTGAGCAATAACCCTCCTCCTTTTTCATTTTGAGTGAGACAGAACTACGCAGTATATGTAGGCATGGCTGGCCTATATATTACATGTCATGAATCATTATGATATCTTTCCCCCTCAAATCCATTCATCTTCCAAATTTCCTTATTACTCTAGAACAGTGGTTCTCAACCTTCCTAACGCGACGACACTTTAATACTCATATGTGGGCATACCTGCATGTGGGCGAACCCGCCTGGAGATGGATAGAGGAGCAGTGTCTCAGTTCCTAAGACCATCGGAAATATGTATTTGCCTATGGTCTTAGGCAACCCCTGTGAAAGGGTTGTTCGACTCCCAAAGGGGTCATGACCCACAGGTTAAGAACCACTGCTCTAGAGGTTACCAGTCACGCAGGTTGTCACAACTCCAACTTGTCATCTCTAACTTCCACTTTCCTTCACCCCATATCCACATATCCAATCAGTTGCCTACTCTTTTTGGTTCTACCTCCATGTCCAAATAAGACTCTCACAAAACCATTGTGCTAATTCAGGCCCTCATCACTTCTTGCCTGGACTATTGTAATAGCCTCCTAAATGGACTCTCTGCTTCAAACGTCTCCCTAAACCAATCCATCCTGCATAGAGTTGCCAAAATGATTTCCTAAAGCTCAGGCCTGACTGTGTCTCCTTGTCCAATCAATAAAATCTAGGGACTTCCTATTGACTCTAAAATCAAATATTTCATCTTTATCTCACCATTTTGAAATTCTATTACTTTCTGTATATCCAGTGTATATAATTGTATGGTAGTATGAGTATATCACATATAATTAAGTAAATACCTACAGATTAGAGGTGCTAAAACACTGTTTGCTAATGAATTGCACGACAAAAAAATTAAAGTCCAAAGTACTCTATGCCTGCCTAAAACTTTACATTTTTCCAAGAGCCATGAAATTATAAGGAATAAGAACAGCAAATACTCCTATGCAATAGACATTACTGCAGTTCCCCAGTAGAGCAGACACTCCTGCAGGGCAGGACCTTTTTTTGTCCTTATAAGAACAGCACCAGATACAAAATAAGCACTTAGTAATGATTGTTGACTTAGATCACATAAACAAATACACGATCTCTCATTTAAAGAAAGGGTGATGGAAACTTAGAGAATGAGAAGGTAAACAGATGCACCCCAGTCTAAAAGTGAGATTCATGCAGAAAACCTTTCTAGTCAGGCATTGTACATTTCATCAGATAAACTCCATGAGATGACGGACTAGGTCAATTTCTCTTTAAGTCCCCATCACCCTAGGACAGCTCTTAGCACACAGGGAGCACTCAATAAGTATTACTGATCTACTGTCCTCATTGCCAGAGTGACCTCTGAATACTGAAGTCCCACTCACTGATCTGGGCTTACCTGAGATAATAGGGAAAGGCTTGGAAAGCTTTGTGAAGAATTCATCTGTCACTGCCCAGCCAATTTAACAAACATTTAGTGAAGAACTGCAGTGGATAGAGCACAGGTCCTGGAGTCAGGAGACCTGAATTCACTTCTGCTCTCAGACATTCGATAGCTACATAACCCTGGGCAAGTCACTTAACCCTGTTTGCCTCAGTTTCTAGTCTGTAAAATAAGCAGGAGAAGGAAATGGCAAACCACGCCAGTTTCTTTGCCAAGAAAACCCCAAATGGGGCCACAAAGACACACACACACACACACAACACACACACACACACACACACACACACACACACACAAATAATCAGACTTCTCAGAGCCCCGCTTTTCTGCCACAGAGAGGCCTCCCCTAAAGTTCCTGTCTTCCTTTTAATACAATCATTTCTACAGCATGAGGCCCAAACTACAAACACTTGGAATCTTGGGCTAGTTCTGCCTTAATGAGCTGGTTATAAACAGCCTCTATGTGGGAGAAGGGATGGCGCCCTCTTCAGGATTATTGGCAACAGCTGCTGCCTTCCTCCTCCACAAATCTTTTTTCCCTGACTTCTTGATAATGGTAATTCTGTGCAAGAAAATAGCTGTCAGCAGCAACATCTTTAGAGAGACTTTGGTCTGGCAAAAGCCTACAGAAAGGAAGAATTGTTCATCAAGTTATTAATGCTTGTTTACATATATATCTCCAGAACCAAACCATTTAATAAAGGCCTTCTGCCTTGATCAGAATATTAACACTTAAAAATTTAGTCATTACACATGCATTGTTGACAAACATGACTTAGAGAGCACAAAAATTGCTGAATCTTTAAGAAATGCAAGACATGAGATTCAAATAGTTCAAGTTCAGAATAAAGCTACTTATTATAGGGGAAAAAATACCAGATTTGGAATCTGGTATCCAGGGTTCAAATCTCAGCTCTGTCATTTAATATCTGACCTTGGCCAAATCATTTAACCTATGTAGTCTTCAGTATCCTCATCTATAAAATGAACAGAATGGATATGTTACCTCTCAGACATCTTCCAATTGTAAATCCATGATTCTATGATCTTTACAATTAACAATTAACCTCACGAAGAGTTATCTCCACCTGAGACTTCTCAGGGATCCAGTCACATATTTCTAATTGTCATCATATTTCCATACTTGAATGACCTCACCCTATGATCTCATACTAAATTAGCCTAAAATTGAATTTTCTTATCTTCTTTCCTATCCTCTCAATCCAAATTTGTTAATCCTCCTGACTTCACTATTCAAATACATATATATTATCATTTCTCTTCCATTCTGCATGCTTTGGGGCCATCTTTGGTTTCCTCTTCCTCATAAGCCATTAGACACCAAGCCTTCCCTAGTCTTCCTTGTTGTCCTTTTGTAGCTGTCCCTTCTAATATTCTCATTGTTATATCCTTTATCCATCCCTTTTTCATCTTCAGACTATCATAAGGGCTTTCTAAATAATTTCCCTACCCCACCCCTATCCAATCCATCTGACATTATAGTTCCAAATGAGACTTCCTATGATAAAGTCAAAATGACATCATTTTCCTGGTCAAAATCTTCAGTAATTTCCTATTACCTAAAAGAGAACTCCCAAACCCCTCAGTGGGTTATTCCAGTCTCTCTCTGATCTGGCTGCAATTTACCTTTTCTTCTTTATATCCCTCTATTCCAAAAATAGCATGGAGCAACATAATCTCCAGTTTTATAATTTTGTAAGATAGCTCAACAATAGCCACAGTATTTTCAATGTGAACTACCTGTTCTTCCTTTCATTTTTATAGCCCTACTATGGAATTTTTTTTGAATTCTAGCTATATACTGAGACACTAGCTCTTACAACCATTTTGGAGGAGCAATTTCTATCTTGCTGTGTTCTCTCTGAAGTTCCCTTAAACCTATTGTGCTCAGCCCAGATAAGAGGCACTTGGCTTCAGTAAGTTGTATATATTTTTAAATGAAAAGGACTTCACTATTTATTGATACTGAGAAGTGGTCTTTATTTTTCAGAACATTCTAACTGCTGTGATGAACACACACACACAAAAAATGTGGCTTTCTTTTAAGTAACTCCGAAAACACCAAAGCGTGAGATCTCTCACAAATAAAAGTATTCACATGCCTCCTAATAATGTGTATTGGACTCTTTCAGATAGTGTCAACCGTCTGCAAGATAGCCATGATTTTTCCGTTAAATTCTCTATTTTCCTTGAGTACATGATACCGCCACCCCATTGTGTAACCACCAACTTGCTATTCACCTCAAGGAATGTGAGAAAACAGAATTTCCCATTTTTTTAGGATGCTAAAAATGAAACTGAGTAAGTCATTAGAAAATGCATTTCAAGTATGACTTTTTAAGGTGGTAGGTGACCTGACACCCTTTAATATACCTCATATCAGTAATAGAAAACTGTTTAGATGATTAATAGGCTATTTCCTTCCTTTTGAAAGTACTCTATATTATTGTGCATATTCTTTGTATTTATGAGAAACAGCTTGGTGTTATGAATCGAGATAGGACCTTATAAAGTCAGGAAAACCTGGGTTAAAGTCATTCCTCTGATACATATAGTCTACAATTCTGAACAAATCACTTAAAGTCACTCTCAGGACCTTCAAGCAATAATCTAAGACTGAAAATTGCCAAGCGGTTACCAATCTGCGTTAGTCCTAGTTCAGAAAAAAAAAATATTCTCCATATTTCCTGGCTTGTCCATATTGTACCCAGAAATGCATTCTCACTTCTGTCTTCCATACCTTTTCACTGGCTGAAAGCAGTGCCTGGAATGCTCTCCCTTCTCACCTCAGGCTTCTGTTTTTCCTTCGAGACTCAGTTCAGATCCTAAATTTTGGAGTAGACCTTCCCTGCTGTCCCTTCCTCCTTTCCCCCACCCCTTCCCCTGTAGTTGCTTTTCCATTTACTATTTACATATATATGTATATATATATTTGTAACATATATATCTATAAGTGCACATATGTATGCACATATGTATACACACATATATTTTTGTATGTGCAATTTTTTGCCTGATTTCTCCTCAATTGAGTGTGTGCTCCTTGAGGGAAGGCACTGTTTTAGCCTTTCTTTGTATCTGCAGTATTTAGCACACTGTCTCAACAGGGGTGGGGAACCTGTGACCTTGAGGTCACATGTGGCCCTCTAGGTCCTCAAGTGTGGTCCCTTTAACTCAATCCAAAATTCACAGAACAAATCCCCTTAATAAAAGGATTAAGGCCTTTAATAATGTTGACTATAATTGTAGGCAGGAACTGTTTGAGATTTTTCTTTGCATCCCCAGTCACTGTGGTTCATAAATGCTCATTGAATGAACTGAATTCCCTATTTGCGAGGTTAAATGTCATTTCTGCCAAGTATATCAGAGAGCTTTTTCCTTGATTTTCATCCTTGTCCTGGCAAATGCATATTTTCTAAAGGCAGATGAGATACAAACACTCCCTTCTTCTCTCTTTATTTTTTCCATTGTTTGCTCTTGGGTCTGATAAAGGGAAGAGTCTTTTGACTAATTTGGGGAGTGGTGTTTCTAGTCCTTTGTTAATGGTGAGTATACAATCCATATGAATGTGAAAAGTCCTAGAATTAATTCACTCCCAGGCTCCACCTCCTCTCTGAGTCTGAACCCCTCTGTCTTAGGGCCAGCTTGCCAGAGTGCCCCAACAGAATAGCTGAGCCAAAAAGGATGTATTAATTCAGTATGCGTAGTTCCTAGTAGACACTGTGGAAGCACAAGTGTAGAAAACACAGACCATAAATGATTATTCCTTTTCATATAATAAATAAACATTAACAACTCTTCTCCCTCCTCTGGTAGAAAGTAGCATTTCTGAATCTCTACAGCAAGATTTTCCCAATACGTCTCAAACTCCATTTATACATGCATACCCTCTTTCTGTTGCTTCAGGAGGTGTTAAAGGCTATGAACTAAAAGGCTTCATAATTATCTTCTGCTGCTTACTGAAGCTAACAAGTGCGTGTTAATAAGATCCAAATGTCCCAAAAGTGTTTGTCCCAAAATCCCTTTGTGAATACTCATTTCTAGTAATAGTCACTAAAGGTGTGATATCTGTCACTCCACTTAAAGTTTTAAAAAGTAATTAGAGTAAACAGTTCGCTAATTAAATTCACAGATCAAAACCATGTGAGACCAGGGATACTGGTAAACTAAAGACATCTCTATCTCCTTAAAAACCACTGGCTAATGACTTATTAGGAGAAATCTGCTTATGATCAGTTATTAACCTAGTTACAATCAAGATTAAGATTTTTATAACTATTATAGTTGTATATTTGGGGTCCACTAAATGAGATATTCTAATCTGTTTGATTGTCTTCTCTCTTGGATTATTTGGCATTGAACCAACAAATAACCTTCACAGGATGATGGAAACCTCTTTCTTCTACACACGTCAAATCAAATTAAGTCAAATTAACAAGCATGCATTTTTTACCTAGTGCTGGGCAAAGCAGAGGATAACCCTAAATAGTCTTGCACATGACAGGCACTTCAAATATTTGAATATGAGACAGCTATGGGACTCAGTGGATAAAGCACTAGGACTGGAGTCAGGAAAAAAAATTCAAATTCAATGTCAAATACTTACTAGATGTATGACAGTGGGCAAGTCACTTAACTCCAACCTGCCTCAGTTTTCTCAACTGTGACATGAGGATTATAATAACACCTACCTCCCAGAGTTCTTATCAGAATCAAATGAGATATTGGTGAAGTGATCAGCATGATACCTAGCACATAGTAGGTATTTAATAAATTCTTGTTTACTTTCTTGAAGTCAGGGAACTCTTTTCCTCATATATTTGAGTCTTTTTACCATCTTAACTGCCTTCAGCTCATCAGTTGCCCTAATCAAAACCTCGATTTCAACTGTATGCCAAGCTTTTGATCTGGGTTTTAATTTCTTCCTCTTCTCAGAATCTTTAATTTCCTGGCTTACTCTAAGATTTACAAATACATAAAGTTACTCAAACCCTATCTGTTTTATTCTGTCTTTCAGGGGAAAAGTCACACACACACACACACACACACACACACACACACACACACACACAAACACTGTAACAGCCTTTAAAATTTCTAAGGTTCTCTAAACCAGGATGGCAGGCTCTCTTCTGCTCAGCATGTGACTTATTATTACTAGTACTAAAATGATTCTTACCCAAATTTGGATTGCTGATTTAGAGCCCACAGCCCATTATCAGACGACATTTTCTATTCAAACCACATCAAACTTTTTTTAAACCAACACACTGAACCTGAGAGAAAGATTTGCTGGGGCTAAACAGGTCAACATTTGACTTTGTCACAATATGACCTTCATGACCTTGGGTGAGTCACTTCTTTTTGGACCTTTGTTTCATTTATAAGTGGATTCTATAATCTTTAAGGTCATTTTCAACTCTAAATCCTATGGATACTATATCTTTCCATGGCATAGTCTGAAGGTGGTGAAAAAAATGGGCTTTGGACAGGAATTTCAGGATCAGTACTGGGACCAATAATTGAGTAAGCTAGGAGATAGTATGGTGTTAGATGTTAGGAATGGGCAGTGCTAATCAGAAATTTGCACAATAATTGCTGTGAAAATGAAGGACAAATCAATCATAGTCTCTCATTGTCTGATTTCCTTAGCTGGAAAATTTTGTCATTGTTCAGTCACTCAGTTATTTGTGACCATAGCACACCAGGCCCTTCTATCCTCCACTACCTCTCAAAGTCTGTCCAAGTTCATGTTCACTGTTTCCATGACACGATCTATCCATATCGACCTCTGCCATCCCCTTTTCCTTTTGCCTTCAATCTTTCCCAACATCAGAGTGTTTTTCCCAATGTGTCCTATATTCTTATTATGTGGTCAAAATATTTAAACTTTGGCTTTAATATTTGACCTTCCAGTGAACAATCTGAATTAATTTCTTTAATTATTGACTAATTAGCTAGCAAATATTGATAACTATTGTGGAAGTCTACAAACACAACTCTTCCCCCTTTTAATATTAAGAATGAGTGCTAAAACAACGCTTTTGGTTTCCCTTGTTTCTCTTGCATAGCCGACTACGTTAGCTGACTTCCCCAAGAAATCAATACTTTTGATCAGGTCAAGGGAGCAAAGGCTTTTACTTTTTGAAAAAGTCCACTTTTCCCCAAGGCTGTACATTCATTACCATTTTTCACTTTGGTAAACAATTCAAACACCATAACTGAAAACTGTATGTTTTTGTTTTGTTGTAAACTTTCTTCATCTTTTGTTTCATGATTATTATTGAATGTGAATCAAAAATTGCTTGTCAGGTAGAGTTCTGTTTAGCAGGATGAGTTCTGGTGGTGACAATCTATCATCAAGTAAGAGCTTGCAAAGTCATAGACGTGACTCAGAGTTTAGGTAAATGCATATTGTGGACTCTTTTCTTCCACAGTATTCCAATTATTAATTAATGAGAGGATTGGAAGGATCAGAGAATGTGAGTTGATGATACACAATATATTGGTGTGGTATTTTTATACATGTAATTAAGCTCATTTCAATCTCAAGTCAGCTGTTTCAATTTTACCCTAAAAAAATATTTCCCATGCTATCATGTCAAGGGCACAGGAAAATTCTCTATCATTAAACACTTATTCATTTATAATAGACCTCTCATATGTCTGATGAAAGGTGGCCAAAGTAAAAAGAGAGATAGTAGAAACTTATATCTTGTAAGATCCAATGAAGGCAGGAAGCTGTATTAACTTATACCTGGATCTAAGTCAGATGGTCTTGTGAAGAGGAGTTCAAATTTATATAAGATTTATGAAAATTAGATGAATAAATACTTTAGGATAATCTCCTGGAAAAGATTATTATTCTAGGTCATGTAATAGTGACTGGACCAAGATAAGGGTTAATTTCAATGATACTGGGAGCACCCAGCTGAGAGTTATCTTCACCAATGCAGGCCAGTGTCTTCTCTGCAATTTATAATCTTAGTTGACTAGAACACTGAGACATTAAACAAGCTGCCCAGGATCACACAGTCAATATGTGTATCAAGAAGGACTTGAATTTATGTTATTCTAGCTTCAAGGCCAGCTCTTTCTCTACATCTATTTTGATATGGGGATTTAGAATGTTACCCTAGTATATACTGTGGTGAGGACATTCTTGTTAGAACATTCATCTTCTAAAATGTGAGGCAATCCTTACATAGGTACCATATTCATACATTTCAGAAAAAAAAAAGCTATTTTCTGTAATACTTGCCAAAGGTCAAGGCGAGTAAACTTGCATAAAAGTTAACATTTAAGGAGGATAATCTTTTCAAGGAGAGCCTATATTGGATAAGATCCCTAAAAGGCCCATGATCCATTAAACTTTGATCCTACATGAACCACACAATAGAGATTTTTAAAACTAAAATACTTTATGAGTATCCAAAAGTTTCCATTTAGAGAACCTTGGGCTCAGTGCTGCTCTTCTAGATTCTAAAATTCTATTATTAAAAGAAAACCAAACCAATGGAGTCTAGGCTGAGTTAAATCTTAGGCCCTGGAGACATCTCTTTTCGACTCACTTGAGGGATAAATTTGAAGTCTACAAATCCCAATAAATATGTTTTCTGTCATTTGGCCTCCCTCTGGAAAATACTTCAACACATCATTTGTCTCATGAGATATTATGTGACCTAGAACAATAATCTGTCCCAGAGGATTAGGACAAATTGGGTTTTCATTTGGATGTTACTGGAAAACAAGTGGCTTAGCAATCAGAAGAGAGCTATTTTTAATAAAAATAATTATCAAAATTCACAATTTAAACAAATAGACCTTGAACTCTTTGTAATTTGGATCTTTGCATTGGCTCTCCATTGTTAGTATTCCAAGCTGCTATGTGGGAAAGTGGAATGTGGAAAGCTCACTAACCAGGGCTAAGATGACCTAGAAGATCTAATGCAAGTGTCATAACCTTTTGGTGGGTCATGGACCCCTTTTAAGATTTTGACAATCTCAGGAAACCTAAAGACCTTTTCTCAGAATAATTTTTTTTAATACGCAAAATAAAATACTTATAATTACAGGGGAAATCAATTATATTGGAATATAGTTATAAAAATATAAAATTTTAAAACTGAGTTCACAGGTCTCAGGTTAAGAAGCCCTAGTCTAGAAGAATGGAACTCTTTCAAAAGACTAGAAGTCACATCAGGTCACACCCTTCTTAGCTTCATGACCATGAATAAGTATCTCTTTGAGTCTTGTTTTCCAATACTTGCTCTACCTGCCTTATAGGGTTACTGTGAGGAAACATATTGCCTAAAGATGAGTTATTATTGTTTGTGGTGATCAAAAGAACTTTGAAAAATGGGGGCCTATCAATTGGAGAATGAATGAATTGTGACATATGAATGTAATGCTATATTATTGTATCATAAGAATTGAAAAAAACAGGAGGAATTCTGAGGGACATGGAAAGATTATCAAGTGATACACACCGAAAAAAAAGCAGAACTATAAGAAAAATAGGACAAACACCAAAAAGAAGTTAATAGATTGCAGTGACTAACCCTAGATAATTGATATTGAAACATGCCATTTTCATCTCTATAAAATGCTATATACTTACTATGTGTCAGGCACTGTACTATGCATTTTTTACAAATATCATCTCATTTGATCCTCACAACTCTGAAAGATAGGTGCTATTATTGTCTACATTTAACAGTTGAGGAAACTGAGGCAAATAAAGCTTGAGAGACTTGTCCATAGTTACATAACTAGTATCTGAGATCATATTTGAACTCAGGTCTTTCTAACTCCAGGCCCAGCATGTAACTTGGGGGTTGAGAGGAGAGAAGGAGGGTTTGTAATATACTACTTTTAAGTTTAATCTGCATTGTTAACTTGTTCTCCATCACTTTATTAATTCAAGACAAGCAGCAAAACAATAAATTAAGCCATTATTTATAGTCTTTGTTGATGTCTGAGGTATAAATGCTCACAATGAAAGTGTATTAATCTGTTCTTGTGAATCATTTCTAACTATCTTCAACACACCCCTGCTTAAGGCTATGGAATAAAATTATTGTGTTTCAGTTGTTTGTTTTACAGTTGTGATCTTGTTTGGTAAAGACACTGGAGTGGTTTGCCATTTCCTTCTCCAGCTTATTTTGCAGATGAAGAAATTGAGGCAACAGGGTTAAGTGACTTGCCCAGAGTCATACAGCTAGTAAATGTCTGAGGCTACATTGCACACTCTATACATTGTACTACCTAGTGCCCTCATGTAGCACACATTCTCAAAAATGGTTGGATTAAATTGTAAACTCCTCAAGAGCAGGTACTGTTCGCCTCCAGAGAAAGAATTGATAAATGGAAGTATACATATTATGATTAGAAAGATAGATAGATAGATAGATAGATAGATAGATAGATAGATAGATAGATAGATAATTGTTGGTCAATTAGTCATGTCTGACTCTTCATGATCCCATTTGAGTTTTTCTTGCAGAGATACTGAAGTGATTTGCCATTTCCTTCTCCAGCTCATTTTACAGGTGAAAAAACTGAGGCAAACAGGGTTAAATCAGTTGCCCAGGGTCACACAGCTAGTACTTGTCATGTGTGTGTGTATGAAATGGTGGTCTTCTCTACTGAGAGGTGAGGAGGGAAGGAAGGAGAGAGACAGCTTAAAACTTAAAATGTAACAAAAAATAAAGCATTTTTTTTAAAAGAAGGAAAGGTTCAATGGAGATAGGGTAGGGTTAAGAGAAAATTACTGTCCTGTAAAAACAAAGGCACCATAAGATATTGTTATAGCCCTAAAGCTTCTGCTGGCTTCCTAAAAGGAGACATAAATCACTAAAGATTCTCAGAGTTTGTATTTCTTGCCAAATTGAAAAGACAGGAAGCTAATGTGAGATCAGGATGGGGGGGCGGGGCAAGGTCAGGGGAGTTTTTAGGAATTTCTAGCAAGGGGAAAGAGAGAGGACTGATGGAGAGAAGAAAATGAGTTTACTAATTGTCTCCCCAACTCCACTCCAACTTCACTCTACTCTGTTGCTGTAGAATTTCTTCAACTTTTGTTTCATGATTACTATAAAACATGAACTGGGAATAGCTACCAAAGGAGAGTTCTGTTTATCAGAGAGATATTTGGTGGCCAGAATTTCTTTTCAAGTGCTTGTAAAATAGTAACTATATCTGTGATAGATTTTAGCTAAATTGAGGGTATAGATTGTTTTCTCCATTATTGTACCTATTAATTAAATTGTATGGATTGGAAGGGTTAGAGAATGTGAGTTAATACAAAATATATTTCTTTCTCTCCTGGAAACCTGACTCATTCCCATAGCTCTAGTTACCATATTTTATGCAGAGGACATCCAGACCATATCTCAAGCTTGAATGAGCTTCAGACCCCCATTCAAAACTAGATGTTCCAGCAACACTTCACACTTATGCTTATGCTCCTTCCTTCTTTTCTTTCTTCCTTCCTTCTTTCCTTCCATCCTTATTTCCTTCCTTCCTTTCATACTTTCTTCTTTCCCTACCCTTTCTTCCATCCTTTCTTCTTTCACTTCCCTTCCTTCCTGCCCCCTCTGCCACCAAGTTTATCTAGTACTAAATTTTGTATATTCCAAATGAACTTAACATATATTTTATACTATAGTTTCTGTGTATATATCACATGTCCCTACTGTGGTGTATGAGGTGTTCAAGGAGGACTAGTCCCTCTGATGAGATGACTTGCCAAGCCCAAGCCCTTTTCAGGACTACTCATCCATCTTTGGTGTTTTCCTGTCACCTAACTTGCACTTGTGGCTCCAAGAAGCTGCAGCATGCATAGCTGCTAATAAAACCATCTTGGCAGACAGTCTAAACCAGGTTGAGGATAACTGATAGATCTTAAATCCATAGGTTAGTTGGGGGATACCTACCCCAAGTATGTGAAGACTGCCTCCAGTGGAATGGTCATATAACAGCAATTTCTTCCAACAACCATAAAGGCAGTGGAAGCAGACATTGTGGAGTTCATAGAATTTGGTCAGACATTGATGATGCTAGGTCATCCACTGCATCCTGGGCCATCAAGTCATCCTAACTTTGTCTTGCCAATGAACTTTGAGGATTCTGGAAGAAAGAGTGATGTCTACAACTTTGTACAACTCTGTCTCACTTAAATCCAATTAATACACAAGTCAAGACATTATCTATCATCCACTATTTTACTATGTTATAATTTTACTAGTTTATTATTTTATTATATTGTTATTTTAATATTTTACTCTTCCTATTTTTACCTACCTTGAAGTCCTGTGCTGATAAACAAGTGATGAAGCAGCAGGTACAGATACACTGGGAGTTATAATCACAACCCTATACACAGGTAACCCAAGGCATAGGGTCATCTTACTGGACTGAAGCAGCAGGAAGATTCAGTAGCCCCTAGGTATCTGAGCACCTTTTTTAAGGACTGCACTGTTCACCTCATGGCATGAGGAAGGGGCTAGAACAGGTACCCTAAAAATTGTTTTACCCAACTCCAACCTACTTCCCATGGTAAGAGAAATTTCCATCCTGCAATCAAAACAAAAACATGTACAAAATTTTTTCCCCACTTCTCATTGGTACATGGAATGCACACATGTCCATGGATAATACAAAATCCAATAGACCTAAAAGATGAGTAGCTCTTGTTGTGAGAGAACTCAGCAGGTACTGCACACAAATAGTAGACTTGAGTGAAATAGGGCTGGCAAATGAAAGTCAGATTACTGAAATTGTAGATAGATACATGTTTGTTTGTTTCTTTTTCCTGGAGTGGCTGATGTGATGAAGAGTATTATGAAGCTGGTATAGGTTTTACAATCAGATTTAATCTAGTCAGCAAGCTAGTATACCTCCCAAAAAAGGAGTGAATGAGAGGCTTATGACAATTCAACTGCTATTTGCAAGAAAGTGACGTACCATCATCCTCAGTGCATATGCTCCCACCATGATGAACACTAAAGAGGTCAAAGAAAAATTTAATAGAAACCTGGAGACTCTCATTATAAGTGTGCCTATTCTGCATATTCTTAATGCCATAGTAGGCATGAACTGTCACACATGACAGGAAATCTTTGGAAAGAATGGAGTCAGAAACAACAATAGCAATGGTCACTTACTGTTGAAGACTTTTGCATGTCACAACCATTTTATTACCAACATTGTAGTCCATTTACCTAAATGCAAGAAAATATTGCATCCTTATAGAAAATATTTGCATTTAATAGACTATGTCATTATAAGGAGAAGAGATAGGCAGGATGTGAGAATGACAAAGGTGATACGTGGAACAGAATGCTGGACCGATCGTTGACTTATCCTTTCCAAGCTAAACTTTTGCATTCAATAAAAATGGTAGCTCCAATGTAAGAAGACTGTCAGGAGACTAAATGTCAACAGATTAGAGATCTTTACCATGCATGAACAGTTTGTTGCAAATCTGGACAGAAACTGAGTCAGCAAAGAATTAGCAACAGTGGAGCAGAAAATTAGTGGGCAGAATTCAAAGATTTGATGTACAGCATTGCATTTACTGGGCCAGAACACTTGCAAACATAAAGACTGCTTTGCAGAAAATGATAGCGAAATTCAGAAACTGCTAAACAAAAAATTCAGAACTCCACAAGTTTTTACCAGAATAACTATTTTTTCATCTCTAAAAGAGAGTGTTTAAAGTCATCAAAAATGAAGTACAAATGAAGCTTAGAGAGTTACAGGATTCTTGGCTGGAAAAGGAGGCAAAGAAAATTCAATTTTATGCTGAGAACAGCAATCCAAAGTGTTTCTATGATGCCCTGAAGACTATCTGTGGGTCAAAGACCTCTGGTGCATCTCATTTACTCAGTGCTGATGAAGCCACATTGATTAATGATAAGGACATGATCCTGAAGAGATGGCCTTCCATAGTGTTCTCAACAGACCATCATCAGTCAATGCTGAAGCCATTGTCATATGCCTCAGATTGAATTCAATCTCTCTCTAGCCTAACTTTCAACTGAAGAAAAGGTATTGAATGCCATTAGGTGCCTCTCTTGTGGCAAAGTACCTGGTACTGATTCCATCCCAGCAGAGATATACATGCAGGGGGTCTACTGTGCATTCAGAAGCTGACCAAAATCTTCCTGGTTATATGACAGGAAGAATTTATTCTCTAGGACAGAAGTGGGGAACTTGTGGTCTCACAGTCACATGTGGCCCTCTCAATCCTCAAGTGTGGCCGTTTCACTGAATCCAAACCTCACAGAACAAAACCCCTCAATAAAAAGTTTTGTTCTGTAAAACTTAGACTCAATCAAAAGACCACACCAGAGGACCTGGAGAACCACATGTGGTTGCAAGGCCACAAGTTCCCCACCCCTACCCTAGGAGATCAAGGATGCCTCCCTTATCCATCTCTTGAAAGAAAAGGAAGCAAGTTTTTCTGTAACAACCATAAGGGAAAGGGAAAAGAGACAGATGGGGTCCTCTCTCTTAGTCATTGCTGGCAATGGACTAGTCCTCCACCTGGAAGATGATCATTTATCCAAGACTCAGGGAATTGGTAACATGGTATTTGGTCCCCCACAACTCCAGGAGAAATGTCAGTTGCAGAATAGAGGTCTATACACAATGTTTGTTGACCTGACCAAGGCCTTTAATACTGTCAACCATGAAGACTTGTAGATAATCATAGTGAAACTTGGTTGCCCAGAGATGTTCGTTGGCATTGTACAGTTATTTCATAACGGCATGGATGCATGGATTCTAGATGAAGGGCATTGCTCTCACTCTTTACCAGTCACCAATGGAGTAAAACAGGGCTATGTGCTTTCTCCTATGCCTTTAGGCATTATGTTTTCAGTGATGTTGTCAGATACTTTCCATCTCAATTGCATACTTTCTATCCCAATAGCTTCGCAAAAAAAAAAAAAAAAATCCCCAACCCCCCCCCCCCAAAAAAAAAACCCCACTTCTCAACATAGTAGCACCCCAGGTAATGATTTGTCAAATTCAGCCTGGGTACACACACTGGTGACTTTTTCTCACCTGGACAAAAGTATCTATGCTAACAGAGACTTCTCACTTTTTATCTTAAACAAGTCTTGTTCTAGAGGGTGCATATCATCTCCCAGGCTTAGAATAGCTCACATACCCTCTGAGCAGCCATAGAGGTGGGGCTGTCTTGTTGCAAGTTATAACTGGGACTAAGAAGTAGGTTTTCAAAACCAAGTGGTAAGGGCCTAGAAAAATGGTGAGAAAGCTTTAATTAGATACCTGTCTTTAGGAGAATGAAAAAATAAGATTTAATAATCTATTTGAATTGTCTTAGGAAGAGTCTGAAGATCATCTGGCAAAATGAAGTACCAGACTCTAAGGTCCTCTCTTGAGCCAAATTCCCAAACATTCAAACTCTACTGCACAGAACACAACTTCAATGGGTTGGTCATATTGCTCAAATGCCAAATGCACATTTACCCAAAAGACTTTTATGGAAAACTCACACAAAGCAAGTGCTCACATGGAGGTCAGAAGAAATGATACAAGGAGAGACTCTAGGTCTCTCTGAAGAACTTTAGTATCAATTGTGAGACATGTAGGATGTTGGCACAGGACCACCCAGCATGGTATGCCTGAATCAAAGAAGGTGTTGTGCTCCACAAGCAAAGCAGAATTACAGTAGCACAAATGAAACATGACATGTGCAAATCTAGAGATGTTCACGATCCTAAATGTCCAAATGATCTGTTTGTCTGACCTATGATAGAGCCTTCTGAACTCATGAACTCATTTTGATCTGATCAGCTACAGACAAACATACTGTATCATGACCCCAACATTGTGATATCATTGGTCCTCTTCAAGTAAGAACGAACAGTGATATGTCCCTACTTGAATGGAGGTTCCTGAAGGGCAGTTAAATTATATTCTCTACAATTAGTAGCTTATCTGGCCCCTAATATTGTGATCTTCACACAGTTGGTGCTTAATATTTGTGAAATTGAGAACTCCATTATTTTAGACTGAGCGAGAACTGTAGACCATAGTGCTTTAGTGACTTACCCAAGGTCCCAAAGTTGGCTACTTGTTGGTTTACCTGTTTTATCACTCACTGTGCTAACATTAACCCATATTCTGTAGGAGCAGGTTGAAGAGTTTCCTAGAAGATGCTGATCTCCAATGAGATTCTATAATTAAGACAGAAATGCGACTTCATAATGCAAAGTCTTTATCGTTTATTTTTAAAGTTTCACTAGAAAGCAGATAGAATAGTGAACAGGTCACAAAATAAGTGTGAGATTTATTTTTCCTATTCACTTTCCCCTGATATTAGAGGGTTCCCTGACAAAAGACTTAAGATCATCTGAGGGACACAATCTATTTGTATCACTGACTGTTCAGGAGAAATGTGGAAACTTCACCACCTTGCTCATTTCCTGCCTAACCTCCAAAAGAACCCTACCTCCCCTGCAAGCACTCAGGCTAGCAAGGATATCAAGGATACTAAAGGTTTTTAACACAGTAATGGATTCAGAAAGGACTAATATATGAGCCCTTGGCAGAGGCTCATTCTTTCAGATGGGCCCTCTGCTATATAAGTGACTCACATAATTCCTCTTAGCAAGATCCCAGCAAGATAAAAGTTTGGGGTTGGCTTTTCTTGTGGCTCTTTATCTCCATCTGGTGCTGGCTCCTTCCCTTGGGGTTCTGCATGGATCTAACCACCTGCTGCAATGATCCTTTCTGGTCCCCTTAGGCATTTTCCTGAATTCTCTTGCTGTCACCTTCTTGACTCCAATTTGCTCCCTTGACACTGAAGCCATCTTCTCCTTGCAGAGCACTGTCCTTTGAAGATCATGTGCCCAAGAGAGTAAGTATGCCCCCCATATGGATAGGGGTGATGCTTGAGTACAAACTATAGAGGTCAACAGTTATTGTTCTTGTCACTTGCTATTTTATTATTAAGGTCCAATTTTTCCCCCTTTTCTTTGTTATCTTCCCCATCCTCATATATGTTGATTATCCAGTATCTCCAGAAATGAATAGTTTTAAATATGTATATTTGATACAATCTAGCAACTGTTCCAACTTTGTTCTAGTGCCATGTCTACTTTCCCAGCAAGCACAACTGGGACATTGAGGTTAGGCTCCAAGTATGGTTGTTCCATTGTCCCTGAGGGGAAAAAAAAGAACTTGTTATAATATTTTTTTCAAATATTTTCTTTTTTTTCCCTTGTCCTTCCATTTTTATCGTAAAATGTCCTTGAGATGACTTTGCTTAGCTGAATGTCTCACCAAAATTTCTTTAAACTGGTTTTATCCTCCACTATTTTTCTGTGTTTTATGAGATGATGCTACTCGTAATCATCCATCATCCTTCTTTAAGAGATTTTACAAGCACATTTTTAATCTAACCTGGTGTTGCCTTTCAGAAAATAAGTCAGATATGTGCCAAGTAAGCTTCTTTTAGGGCTCCTTTATTCTCTCACCATTGCAATTGATTTATATTGATCAAACATCTGAATAAAATTGGCATAATTTGTTGGTGCCACTTCTAATGTCAATTTCCCATTTTTTTGCCATTTACTCATCTATGCAGTTCAGATTGAGTTATATCAGTTCCAGGAAATATCTTTTTCTCATTTTCATTCCTCCATTTTTAACCAAATTTGATCAGAGTTCTGATAAATTTACGGAATGACTATACACAGAGATCTAGTTCAAGAATAACTTAATAAATAACATTTTTGTCTTTTTAAATATAATTTATTTTATTTTAATGATGTTATTTGGTGCTAATCACATCTAGTGACAACTAATTCTTTTCCCAAAGAAAAGGTTAATGATATGAAGATATGAGGCTTCAGCATAATATACATCTTTGTCCTCTCTGATTCTTTCTTCATGGACCATGTTTTCCAAAATATTTCTGTCCATTTTCACATTTTTTCACCTTTGCATTGAAATCACCAGGACATTTTTTTCTGGGAGCAAAAAAAAGCAGAAAAAGAGTGAGAATTCATCGTAGGATCACAGAACTAAAACTAGAAAGACAATCAAAAACTATCTAGACCATCCCCCTCATTTTAATAATGAGAAAGCAGACTGAAGAAGATTGTCTTGCTGAAAGTGACCACAGATATTGTCAGAATCACGATTTGAACTGTGGTCCTCTAAACAACATAGCCAAAACTCGTGGCATTGTATGATGCTGCTTCCACAAGGCATCAACTGAGGGTCTGATGAACAAATATAAATGGAATGAAATGTTATTGGGTCTTAAGAAATAATAAAGACAAAGAATTTGGAGAATCTTGGGAAGACTTTTATGAATTTAAGATAAAGCCAAATAAAGCAGCAGAATTGATGCAAAGCATGCATAATGACCACAATAATATGAAAGAAAACAATATTGTTAGATCTTAGTATGAAAAAAGAATTATCTGAATTATTTAAATTTATATAGATATGTATGTATACTAATTGGTTCCAGTACAATGGAAAAGCCAATGAATTTTTAAAATTAGTTTTAAATCTGTTTATTAATGTAACAAAAGCAAAGGATAAGAAAATGTGTCTCTGTTTCATTTATTACAAAGGAATATAATAGGTACGGAAAGCAAAATTTTAAAAAATTAAATTGTATATCATGCCTGAAGATAAATCTACACTCACAGTATGATGCAAATGAAATTGTAATTATTTAAACTATTTTAGCAACATAGATCAAACTATCTTCTCTTTCTTTAAATCCTCATCCACTCTAACCTGATAGGTGTAGAAATCTTTATCTTCATCTAAGCAAATCTGTAGGTTCACACATTATGAACAAAGTATAATTGGAAAACCTGGGGCAACATTTAAAATAGGTAGTACTTTGAACATGATATTATTATCTTTGAAGTATTGTTTTTAACAGCTGGGTTAAAATATTTGGAAAAACAGTCTTCAGAAACAGTCACCCATGCTTTCTTATTTGACCACAAAAGCACCAGACATAATCAATGGTTGTAGCCTTTCAGAATATAGGGATTTGAGACTGATAAATAAGTATTGGTTTTAATTTAAAGTTCTCTTCTGCATAACTTCCTAATAAACATGGTAAGTAATCCTTAGATATTTTAAATGCATGCTGATTTTTTTTCTTACATAAAATATTTCTCTGAGTTCACGAATCATCCTCCCTGAATAAGCCTGTTTTATTCACATTAAAATTTGGTTGATCAATATATCCACCTTCTTTGATTATTTTCTTTGAAAACATCAGGAGATTTAGCTCTTACACCCTCATCTATACTGTCAGCTTCTCTGGTAATTTTTGACATTATGTGTGGCTCTGGTAAATCTAACATTATGCAAATTAACTCTTTTAAAAGCTATCAAACCAACAAATGCTTACAATAAACATTTCTTTACACTATATGCTTCATTTCAAATTCAATTTAAAAGTTACTCAAATTTTGTTTTTCTGACTTGCTTTTCTTACTCAGAAAGGAGAAATGAGTAGGATAAAAGGTGGGTCTTCATTAAAAAAAAAAATGATTAAAAGCCACTGAAGAAAATGTTCTCAATAGTTGATATCCTCATTTTGTTTTTTCTTCCAAATGGTAATATACACTTTAATCATTCATCTTTTTTAGTGTGTATGTGTGTGTGTGTCTGTGTGTGGTGTGTGTGTGTGTGTGTGTGTGTGTGTGTGTGTGTATGTGTGGTTTCCCATTTGGTTCCTCTTTCCAACAAGGGTCAGGCTCTGGAGGGATACAATATATTTACTGCTGCTCCAATCAAACCCTATTACAACACAATACCCACTATCTTCCATTCCTTCTCTAATCTTCTTATCTATTAACCTTTTCCTTGCTGTCTACAAATATGCCAATGTCTCCCCAGTCATTTTTTAAAAATTATTTACGGAATACTATTGATCTGTAAGAAAGAATGAGCAGGATGGTTTCAGAAAAAGTTGGGAAGACTTATATGAACTGGTGCAAACTTAAGTGAGCAGAATGAGGAGAACATTGTTCATACTAGCAACAATATTATAATGATGTTCTACTGTGAAAAACTTGGCTTCTCTGTTCAAGACAAAATTCTAAAACAATTTTAGAGGACTCATGAAAAATGCCGTCTACTTCCAGAAAGAGAATTGATGAACTCTGAGTACAGATCAAAACATACTTTTTCACTTTACATTTGTTTCTTTTTCTTCTTTTTTTTTTGCAATACATAATACTGAAATAGGTTTTGCATGACTTCACACATATAATTGATATATTGTTTGTCTTGTCAATGAGTGGGGGAGAGGCAGGAGGGAGGGAGAAAATTTGGGAAGTCTAAAAAACCTTTAAAGAATATTAAAAAATAAACATCATTAAATCATTGCAGCTACTTTAGTGTGCTATATCTTTTTCACTTTCTCAACTATTTATTGTACTATATCTTTTTTCTCTTTCTCACCTAAATGCTTTGAGAAAACCATCTACAACTCATGCCTCTACATCCTATCTTCTTACTCTTTCCTAAAACCTCTGCAATCTACCTTCTGATCCCATAATTCAACTAAACTGTTCTCTTCAAAGTTACAAATTATCTCTTTTTAAAAATACATTTTATGTATTTCATTAAATATTTCTAAATAACATTTTTAAAATGTTAACATTCATTAAAAAAAAATCTAGTTCCAAATTCCTTTCCTCCTTCTTGCCACTACCCCATCCCTTAAAAGGTAAGCAAAATGATATCAATTATTCAAGTAAAGTAATGGGAAATATATTTCCATATTAGCCATGTTGCAAAAGAAAACACACACAAAAAGATAAAAATAAAGTGAAAAAAGTATGTTTAAATTTGCACTCAGTGTTCATCAGTTTTTTTCCTCTGGAAATGATAAGATTTTTCAATGCAGCTCATTCAGAATCATTTTGAATCACTGTCTTGATCAGAGTAGCTAAGTCTTTCATAGTTGATCATTATTACAATATTGCTGTTACTGTAAACAATGTTCTCTTGGTTCTGCTCACTTCATTTTGCATCAGTTTTTCTAAAACTGTCCTGCTTGTCATTTCTTATAGGACAACAGTATTTCATTATGATCATATACCACAACTTGTTCAGTATTCCCCAATTATGGGCATCTCTTCAGTTTCTAATTTTTTCTTACTACAAAAGGAACTGATATAAATATTTTTTCACAGAATAGGACCTTTTCCCTTTTGTTTGCTCTCATAGGGATATAGACCTAGTAGTGGTATTGCTGGTTCAAAGGCTACTGCAGTTTTATAGTCCTTTGGGATTAGTTCCAAATTGTTCTCCAAAATGGTTAGACCGGTTCACAATTTCATCAACAATGCATTAGTGCCCCTATTTTTCCACATTCTTTCTTGAATTTTTTCTTTTCTTTTTCTATCTTGCTAACCAATCGGATAGGTATGAGACGATGGCTCAGAGTTGTTTTTTGCATTTCTCTTTTCAATGGTGACAGAGCATTTTCATGTGATTATTGATAGCTTTGGTTTCTTCTTCTGGAAACTGCCTATCCATATCCTTTGATAGTTTACCACTTGGGGAATATCTCTTATTTTTTTAAATAAATTTGGCCCCATTTACTATTTATTTGAGAAATAAAACCCTTATCAGAGAGACTTGATATAATTTTCCCAGTTTCCTGCTTTCCTCTTCCTTCCTTCTGCTGCATTATTTTTTTGTGCAAAAACTTTGAAATTTCATGTAATCAAAATTATCCATTTTATTTCCCTCTCTGTCTGTGTTTGGTCATAAACTCTTCCCTTATCCATAGATTTGACAAGTAAGTTTTTTTCAATGCCTCCCTAATTTACTTATGACATCACCCTTTGTGTCTAAATCATGTATCCATTTTAACCTTAATTTGGTTTGTGTTGTGAGATGTTGGTCTATACCTAGTTTCTTCCAAACTGCTTTCCAATGTTCCCAACAAGTTTTGTAAAATAGTAAGTTTTTGTCCCAAAAGATTAGATCTTTGGATTTACCAAATACTAGATTACTATGAGATTACTATGGTCATTTTATTGCTGTAAATCCTGATCTACCAGTCTATTTATATGGTCATTTACTTCTCTAAATCCACTGATCCACCACTCTATTTCTTGGCCAATGCCAGATTGTTTTCATTATTACCCTTTTATAATAGTTTGAAATCCGATACTATAGATTGCCTTCCTTCACAGTGACTTGCCAAGGTTCACCCAGCTAACAAGGGTCTGAGGCCAGATTTGAACCCGGGAAAATGACTCTTCCTAACTGCACAACCAATGCTCTATCTACTGTGCCATCTAGCAATCCCACTCCAGTTATCTTTGCCACCAAAGCAATTTTCTTAGAGTGCAGGTCTGATCATGTTATTCCTCCTACTCAGTAAAATCCAATGATTTCCCCTGTTCCTCTAGGTCCTAGCCACAACCCTTTAATATAGTTCCTCATGTTGTGGTGACCCCCAATCATAAAATTATTTTCATTGCTACTTCATAACTGTAATTTTGCTACTGTTATGAATTGTAATGTAAATATCTGATATGCAGGATGTATTTTCATTGTCACAAATTGAACATAATCCACAGGTTGAGAACCACTGCTCTAGGATCAAATATAAACTCCTCTGTTTGGCTCTTTATAACCTGATCTTTTCCTACCTTTCCAGTCTCCTTAAAATTTATTTTCCTCTATGATCTCCCAAGTCTAGTCATAGTCATAGCCATACTGAACTACCTGCTAGTCCTTACACACAGCATTCAGTCTTTGGTTTCTGTACCTTTGCACCAGCTGTCTGACCTCCATTCCTAGAGTGTTCCAGGAGTGTTGTTTCACTGCATCTCAGAATCCTTATTTTTCCTCAAAACTCAGCTTTTCCTAATCCTGCCTGACCCTAGCTGCTAATGCCTTCCCATCTAAAGTTACCTTGTATTTGATTATATATAGATATAGATACAGATATAGATATAGATATATATAAAACACATATTTATAGTAATATATTATTAATACAATATATAATGTATATAATATATTTTATATTAATATAATAAAATAATATATTATAATATTCTATATGTGCATGTGTATGCAGAGATATGTATACTTAAATGTGTGTAGATTATTTTCCCAACAAATATTTGTTTAATTATTTATTAAGCAACTACTATGTGCTAGTCACTATGCTAAGTGCTAGGGATATAAAAAGAGACAAAGGCCAATATTTGTCCTCAAGGAGATCTCACAGTCTAATGGAGAGAACAAGCAAAAAATATATACACACAAGCTATATCCAGGAAAAATAAGAGATAATCAACCAAAGAACAGCTATAAGTGTGTGCTTATAATCATATTGTCTTTCCTATTAGAATGCAATTTCCTGGAGAACAGTGTCTGTTTTGCTTTTGTCTTTGCATTCCCAGCACTTCTCATAGTTTTTGACACAAAATTAGTGTTTAACAAATGTTTCTTGCCCTTTGAGAAGGTTAGGAATTAGTTGTCATTAAAAAATTGGTAGCAATTAAGGCATTCTTCCCAAACCACTGCTTTTTAGATGTCATTTTCTTTAAACTTCATGTAGTAACTCTTCCTGTATGTGTACAGGACAACACTAGCATATGGGGTGGTAATGACTAGCAATTGCCCATCTTTCACAGAGGACCAAACAAGAAAAAAGGTGGCTTAAATTGCAGCAACGGAGATTTCAATCATATTTTCCCTGAAAGTAATGGCTTTTGGTTGCTGGAGCAGACTACCAGATGACTCTTCACTAGAGGGAATAAATAAATAACCAGCCCTTTTAGAGGAGAATTGAGATGTTTTACAATTGGGGTTCAAAGCTGATTATCCTCCTACCTCCTTCCTACCAGGAGAAAATGCTTTGGGTGACTCCAACTCCTGTTGAGATTTCTGAATTGCTACGGTCAGCAACTGTGCCCAGACTGTCACTCAGGAAAATATCCTACCTGATCTGTTGTAGAACCAGTTAAGCTCACATATTTGTTTTCTTTGGTATTAGGGAAGGTGAGACTTGAAAAATTGTTGGTGTTCTACTAAAGAAAAAAATTACGGAGAATAGTATCTACGTGTTCCTTTCTTCCATTGAAAGAGCACAATAATGACATTTATCAAGCATCCATTCTGTATATAAAGCTACAGAGATAAATAATAGCATGTATTTGTCCTTAAAAGACTATTCCATATTGTCCTGTAAAGTAGAAGTGAAAGTATTAACCCTATTTTACAGAGACTGAAACTCAAAGAGGTCCCCTTCAGCCATAAATCTAAGATCTAAGTAACTGGGAATTTCTATATATCTCTTGTATTAATGGTTATTCATTCAAAGGCCTCAGTTGTGTTTTCTTCCTTTTAATAAAACTGTCTTCTTTCATATTCTGAAATGTATGCTGAAATAAATAGGGAGATTGGTTTCAGTACCATAAAATTGTTTCCCCCGATTTTCTGCATGAAAGTTTTAAGGCAAAGGATCTGAGAAAATCCCCTACAGTGTCTTCAGGCTATTCATGTCATGAGCATCAGAATTACAGGTGGTTAGAGCTGGAAAGATCATAGAGATAATTAACCCCAACCTCATCATTTTATAAATGAGGAAACTGAGTTGTAGAGTGATATGACTTGCCCAGGGTCATCTAATAAGTGGCAAAAGTAGAAAGTAAAACCAGATTTCCTGATCTTGAGTTCAATTCTTTTTCTACTATTTGTCATTTCCCTGCAGGGATACAAAGATAACATAAATGATATCTGTTTGAGTGAAGAACTAAGTCATATTATCTTTACCCATCTCTCCTTCCACATGGGAGTTATTGTGGTGGCTATCATATACTCACAACATCTGTGAGCTAGGACAGGTCGTATAGACCCTTGGGAGTTCAGTTTCCTCAAAGGTAAAATGAAAGGATTAAAGTAGATGAACTCTCAGGCCCCTTCTAGTTCTAAAATCTACAGTAGCATGATATTCCTTCAGGTTTCTCTGTCTGGCATCCAAAGCACATGATCCCCTCAGGGTTGAATCCAAGGCAAGTCAGAAGCTTGGTGGCTGCTGTTATTTTCAGGACAAAATTTACCCAGAAACTTCTGAGAAGAGGAAAAAATATTTTTGTTGGCCACAGTTGAAGGGAGAAATAACTTCTGACATTTGCATTGAAATAACTTCTGATGCCTTTATACTCTGATTCTCCCTCACTAGGGTCCATGCCCCATGATCTGAAAAGAGTTAAGCTTCCTCATGCAGGTGACCTCTCCTGGGGAATTTTTAATTAGAAATTTTCAAACTCCCACTAATGCTACAAATTACAGGTATCCCTTCCTCATTCTGACTTTCCCCATCACAGTTTTGATATATCATGGGTTGGTGTAAGAAATTAAGTGGGAAATTGGGGGGAATTTTGCAGAAGCTACAGAGGATAAATGAAGGCCAGCAGATAATATGGAGCCTATGACCAAATTCTTAATATAAATTTTACGATAACGTACTGTAAACATCCCATAAAAGAAACAAAAAAAAATTCAGACTTTTTCTCTGCTACAAATGGAGGGTCAGAAAACTGTGCTGGGATTTTCCAGATTGTGGGACATGGGCCCCTAACCTCTGTGGAAGCAATAACTGTAGATAGCACTTAGTTCTCAAAATGCACTGCATTCCTAGTACCAGATATACCAGGTCCTTTTAAATGTTTGTTTCCTGTCCCTCCCTCTCTGCCTTTAGCATCAGGCTTCCACCTTTCAAAAGTCCCAACACACTCTCATTAGAAGAAGAATGTGAGCTCCCTGAGGGCAGGGACAGTGTTTTTGTCTTTCTCTGTATTCATAGTGTTTAGTTCTTGGAACATAATGAATGCTTAAAAGTAAGTGTTATTAACTGACTTATTTCAAAGAAGTAAGGGCTCTTGGTCAACATATAATCCCATTGTTAGTCTATCAGGGGTAGGGAACCTGCAGCCTTGAGGCCACATATTGTCTCTAGGCCACAGGTTCACCACCCCTGGTAGTTCCATCAAATTCCACTGACTGGCACATTTTGAAAATTGGTTTAGTAGGCTTTGAACATGCTGTTCCAGCTCAGGACAGATTCAACAACATGGCCAATGGCAATAACCATTTAAATCTAAGTGTAGCCCACTGATACCAAAGGTGACATATCCTTGATGAGACAGCAATGAGTAAGTTGCTTCTACTACTCCCTGCCTGCCATGTCCTATATAGCAACATGGCTCCTACCCATGCTGTTGTCAGATTTCTTGTAACGTTTACTAACAGCACGATTGAGGTCTGAGAGACAGAACAGAATATTTTTATGCCATACTGTCCATCTCTGACTGCCAGGTCTATAATCCTGACTGACAGATTGAATATCAGGTAGAGAAGGGTAGCCTGGAAAAAATTCAGAAATATTTCAACAAACCCGGCTAGAAAAAAAGGAGGAGCCTAGAGGCATTAACAGATGAGTTGTAAATCCTCACTTGTACAGGGTGGGGATATAGATATAGAATGATGCAGTATTATACAAATAAGATGTCTAATGCAAAATGGGATATTGTAGAGGATTAATTTTACAAAGGTGAGAGATAAAATTGTTTAATTGTTACAGTTGTGTCCAACTCTTCATGACCCCATTTGGGATTTTCTTGGCAAAGATATTGAATGAAGAAACAGAGTCGAATGACTTGCCTAGGGACAGACGGCCAGTAAGTGTCTGAGGCTAGATTTGAACTCAGGTCTTCCTGACTCAAGGTCTTGGATTCTGTCCACTGCACCACCTACCTACCCCTTGAGATAAAATTATTTCAATTTAAGTAAAGAAATAAGGAGGTTAGACATCCAAAGATAAGCTCTGAGCCATGGTGTATGGCAAAAACTATATTCAGTGGGTATCTAGAAGGTCTAGGACATAGTCCCAGCTCTGACACTTGGTAGATGTGTGATCATAAGTGAGCCTCTTGACCTCTCTAAGGCTGGCATTGGGGAAGTAGTCAGGTGATGAGGAGAAATTGAACATCAGTGAGAGGTTACACTCACTATCTTTTCTCCAATGTTTATTAGTTCTGTGGCTATGGGGAAATCATGCAACATCTCTCAGCCTCAATTTTTCATTTGTAAAACAGGGGTAATAATACCAATATTACCTAATTTATGGAGCTGTTTGAAGGTCCAAATGAGATAATGTATCTAGAATACTTTGCAGACTTTAAAGTATCAAGTGCCATTTATTATTATAAAGACACAAAAACACCTCCCCTATGAAGGAGATCTCTTACATAAAAATTGCATATACTCTGGGGTGAGGAAGAAAATTTGTCACCTTGAAGGGAAATGTAATATTCATAATTCAGAGGGAGAGGAAGCTTTATAATGGACAATTCCAGATAAGCAGCCAGAAGCTTGAACAGCTGCCACCAATCAGCACTGTACATCAGCTTCCTTTAAATTCCTAATGCTGCCTGAAGTAAAATTTGACAACAGTATCATCCTGTTTAATCTATTGCCCAAATTCAGAGGATGGATGATACTAGCAAACAGGGAGATGAATGCTCAAAAAGCTGAAATAAGGTTCAGTTTCTTTTGTGGAGAAGTGTAGGGGTGACTAGGTTCCTGGGATCAATTTCCCCTCCTTTGTAGAATCTCTCTCTAAGACACAGCATTGTAGTCATGGCTTCTGCACAAGCCAAAGAATCATAGTGTTGTTGTTGAGTTCTATCCTGACTCTTCATAACCCCATTTGGGGTTTTCTCAGCAAAGATACTGGAGTGGTTTGCCATTTCTTTCTCCAGCTCATTTTACAAATGAGGAAACTGAGGCAAACAGGACTAAGTGACTTGCCCAGAGTCACAGTTTGTATCTGAGGCCACATTTGAACTCAAGAAGATAAATCTTCCTTACTCCCAACTCAGTGCTCTAACCAGTGAGCCACCCAACTGCCATAGTGTCAGATTTAAAGCTGGAGAGACCCTTAGAGATCAGCTAATATAGCCTCACAATTTACAGATGAAGAAACCCAGGCCCCAAAAGGAAAACTAACTTGCCCAAGGTCACAGAGGTATTAAGTGGCAGAGATGGAGTTTAATCCAGGCCATCTGACTCCAAATCTAGTATTCTTCCACAGCAGTAATTCCTGGGTGGGGACAAAGGCGTTGAAATGATGCAGGGTCCCTGTTAGCAGATAGAAGACTGAGTTGAGCTGGGAAGGGCCTTCGAGGTCATCTTGTCAGTGTGTATGTGGGAAAATAAAACTCGCAAAAAAGAACAGTCTTAGTGAAGGTCACACAAATAGTGACAAAGTCAGGATTCCAGCCCATCTTCTCTAAAGAACAGCATAGGTTTAAGGGAACAAAAGAATAGAAGGAGAACCCATAGAAGCCAGGGATTGGGTTTATTTTTATAACTGACTGAGACAGTGTTAACAGATTACTTCTAATCTTTTCCTGTCTTAGTCCTGTCTCACCAACACAGAAGGGCAGGGATCATATTTTTTCATTTACTCACAGCACCTTTAGAGACTGGGCGAGTAAATAGAATTCAATAAACAATCATTGATTGATCAAATGAAGAATTAAAAAGAAGGAAATGGAACATATTTTCCACAACCAAGACTTTAGACCTAAAATACTTAGGTAATTGCCTCTGGGACACACCCTTCTTATGCAAAGGAGAATGCACAGCTCTGCCTTTAACAAAAGACTGGGAAAAGCCAATGTGTGTTTTCTAAGCTTGTGGGGCCTCCTTCTGGGGAAGTTGTGTTGGAGACATCTCATTCACCATCTGTACTTATTCTGGATAGCATTTTAACTGTTTTTTAAAGTGGATTTGCGTATTACAGTTGAGTAGCTAGTGGATAGAATGATTGGCTTGGAGTCAGAAAACTAGAGTTCAAATCCAGTCTCAGACACTTACTAGCTTTTTGTCTAACCTCTGGCTACTCACCTGTTCGCTTTAATTGTATAGTGGGAGATAATAATAGTACTTATCTCCAGGGGCTGGTATGAGGATCAAAAGAGATAATAGTTTAAAGTGGTTTAAAGTGTTTCCATGCCAGGCACATAGCAGCTACTTAACAAATGCTTATTATCATCAGCATCATTTTCATTATTGTTGATGTTGCTGTTACTGCTGCAGTTGTTATTGTAAGAGGGGATGTGATGGAATCTTGTTTTGCTCCCACAAAAGTTATTGGAAGATAATCAATAACTGTGGGGAAGCTCTTGCTTATCTTACTTTACTAAAACCCTGGCCTTCCTGCGACTCTGTTGATGGCCAGAGGGAACTAGAAAGGTGGGTGTGTAGCACACAGCTCTGACCTTAGCAGGGAAGAGGTAGGTCCTGGTCAGCTCTCAAGTATCCTCAGAGCCATGCCTCTGTAATCTACATATAATCTGCATATATTAAGGGAATATAGAATATATAGAAGGAAATAAAGTGAGGAGTATGAGGAATTTTACTCACCTTTGAGAAATTTGACTATATATATATATATATATGACTATATATACATATATATATGTATATACACACACACACACAGAAAAAGAGAGAGAGAGAGAGAGAGAGAGAGAATGTAGAATATAGAGAGAAAGAGAAGGAAATAAAGGAATTTGAGGAATTTAACTAATCCTAAATCTACCAGGAAGGACAGAACTTGTAGACACTCACTCCCACTTATGTATGAGTGTGGGTGTGTCCCTACATGTATTTTCCTAAGGGCCCCCAGTGAAGCAGTGGGCAGCCTAAACCCTGGTCTCACACAATGAAGAAAGCTTGGTGAGCCGGTTGGATTGTCTTAAAGCTGATTCTGTTCTAGACTAAGTATTTAGAAATTAGTAAGTGTAACTTTCCTTTTTTCTCTTCAGGTTTTCCCAGAGAGTGCTTCTTCAAGTCCTTAAATTCCTGTCAGTGACTAACTTATTGATTGGTTGAATTGAATGAGTAAAATCCATGAATTTCTTTCAAATAGGAACTTCCTACACCTCTTGAGGATTTTAACTCATTCATATCTCTTCATCTTGTGTGATTCTTGTGCATATCCTTCCATAAATCTTTCCTAGCAGTCACTGAGGGCCTTCCAAGTCTTTTAACATTTCATAGACATCATTATGGTATTTAAGCTATTCATTTTTCCTATCCCTCCATACATAAGTAGTTTAACTCTTTTTATGGCAATATATGTAATTAATGAAATATTTTAATGAATTCAATCTAATTTGGTGGATATTTTCTAGGTGCTTACATTCTACTGGTGCAGGTGATAAAGACAGAAAAAAAGAGAATCAATACTTGTCCTTAGGGAACTTACACTTTACTGGGTGAAAAGAGCATTGTACTCAGGGATATAAAATACATACTAGGTAGTTGTGGGAAACACTGCAAATAACTGGTGCAAACATGGGTCTTATGTAGGAATTAACAACTGAACTAAACTTTAGGGAGAGAGAAGGAGTCCCACAGATTGTGGTTTAGTGGGAAAGTGTTCTATGCTGTGGAGAAATTTTATGCAAAAGCCCATTGATGGAAGGTGGGATGCCCTGAATGAGAAATGGTAACTAGGTCAATTTGGCTAGAATGTAGGAAGGGAAATAATGTATAATCAGTCTAGTAAAATAGGTTAGAACCAAATTATAAAGGCTATCAACATAGGAATTTATGTTATTTTAGTATTGTGGCATTCTCTAAGCTTCTTGAGATGTCAGTGACGAGATAAGATACGTTTGTGGTTTAGGGATATTACTTAAACAATTGTGAAGATTTGAAGTAAGGATGACAATTAGTTGACTATTGTAACAGTCTAGGTGAGAGATGATGAAAGTCTGAATTAAAGGGATGGCCACAGGAATGGGGTCAGATGTGAAAAGTGTTATGGAGGAAAAATGGCCAAAACTTGGCCACTTATTGGATATACAACAGTTATCCTGTGGCTGTTCTGTGGAGACCGTGATTTGTCATACTGTCCCACAGAAGGTCTTTATATATCCTTTTTTTCCAGTCATGCTGGAAGCCTGCTAGCTTCTGTTCTTTGGGTTGGGCTGTGGAGCAACATTTTGTTGTATATCTCTTTGCTCAATGTACTTCACAGTAAACATTCCTGGTCTTTCTAAGGTGCTAGTCTGTGTGGTTCACAGAGCACTGAATTTGGGACTGGCTCCTCATGTTGTCCTGGAGAGATTTTGTAATTCTGGATAAGTTGGAGGTCACAGAGAGACCTAGAAGGACTGATAACAAATGATGTGTTTTTAATTCTGTATGGCACATTAAAAAAATACACATTATCATTTTTAGATACCAATAATGAAAGATATATTTCTATTGACTGGCATATACAATGGCTCTAAAGTAATTTTTATGGTTTCTGGAGTTTGAAAATAAATATGCATACATATATACACACACACACACACACACACACACACACACACACACACACATATGTATTTGGGGTTTTTCTTGCTGGCGGAAAGGAGTTCCAGTTGTATGATTTCATCCCAGCAGAGAATTTTTTGTTATGGAAACACCCACCATCCATGCAGATCTGTAACTTGTCTATAATGTATAATCTTAAAAGTTGTCTGGGCCTTTGAGAAGTTAAATGATTTGTTCATAGTGACGTAAATATGTGTCAAAAGTGGAATTTGAACCAAGGTCTTCTTGATCTTTTGGCATGCCCTCTAGATCTAGGACATATTTACTGCCTCTCAGATATTGGATGAACAAAAACCATAATTTCAATTGGTCCACCTGAGTCTCTCTGAGACCTCCATTTCAGTCAATGTCCAGTGGCTAAAGCCTATAAAACATACAAGGATAACACCTCAAGAAGAGTTATCTCATGGCCAGGTCATCAATTTCAGAACACTTCAGGTCATATAGAACTATATCTTTAAAGATAAAAAGTAAGAAGAAGGAACATTCTGAGGGTAAACCTACTCAGACACATGCTGGGGCAAACCAATGGTCTTGTATATAATAAGCCTGCAATAAGTAATAACTGACTTAAATTGATTTTTTTTTAACTCCAACTGAATCAACCAAATAAAAGAAAAAAGGAAGGTCTTATAACTGTAGTCATGTGGTAGTCAGGAGGTAGGGCAATGGAGAGGAGTCCAGTGAGTTCTTTTTCACCCTTGTGGAAAGGAAGCCACATAAAGAACATAAGATTTGGAATTATAACAGCTGTCTTCTAATCCAGGGCTTGTCATTTACTGTGTGACCTCCCTAGGATTTAGCACAATGTTTGTCACATAGTTTGCAGATGCTGAATAAATATTTGTTGATTTCCTGAGGGAGGGCTACTTCCTGTCTATTTCTTTACATGTAAAATGAGAAGATTGGATTAGATGAACTCTAAATCCACATAGCATTCCAGATCATGTGATTTTATGGTGATATTCATGGTGGATAGATAGGAATATGGAAAAATTGGGGAAGACATTGAAAATGAACTGATAAAAGTATAAGCCAATATTGATGAATTTCTATATTCCATCTTCTATCTCAAATATTAAATCAAACCAGTCTGACAGGAGCTTTTCTAATGATAATATTAATTTTTATTTATATAGCATCTTGAATTAAAATATCTCAATGTATTTCAGAAGTGAATTGCACTAAAATATTACCCTTTGGAATTTTCTCTGAAAAATAATTCTTTTTATGTAAAAAAAAAAATCTAATGAATTAGCTAAACTGGGAATGTGGCCAATGATCTCATTAAGCCTCACATACTTTTTAATTAAAAATTTGATTAAAATTTTGTTGAGGCATTAATCTTTAGAATACTGCTAAGAGGTAAAAGAATGGTTATCAACATACTCTAGCATTCTTTAGCCAGTCAAAAATATGAGTCATAAGAATTCACTGAATGCTTCCTGGTACACAATTTGAAAACATTAAAATTCTGTCCTCAAAGAGCTTACAATCTGACAGTGGGGGAAAAACACATATAAATGAAAAGAGGAGTGCAAACACAAAAAATTAAATGAAAAAACTTACATAGTCGATAAACCTACAGAGGCAACAATAGCTAAGAGGGATTATGAGAAGGTTTAGTTGGGAAAATTCCATAGTTCAAATACCTTTATTGGTTATTCCTACTGCATCCAGAATAAAATAAAAATTTTTTATTTTGTCATTCTAGGCCTTCTATGTTATTTCTCCCATTAACTTTTCTAGGCAATCAATAACATCCCATTTTCTATAATGTATACTTGATCTAGTCAAAATTGACTGGTCTTCACTCTCTAAAGAGTTCCATGCTTTCCCACCTCCACACTTTCATCTATCTTTTTCACTGTGCCAGAAATGGCTGGTCTGCAGTCACTGCCTTTTCAAATACTCTCCATCCTTAATGGTACAGCTTAAATGCCACCTTTTCTATGGAACCTTCTCTGATATCCCCAGGAAGAAGAGATTCTTCCCTCTTGCTTACACTCACAGCACTTGAATTGTTCTCTTTTCTTACAGTACTTTCTTATATTTGTTACCACATGGATTTGGGATCTTTTCTCCCCTACTGGAATTGAAGGTTCCTGTAGGCAAATATCAGAATGTAGTCATTTAAAAAGCACTTAGGTTGGAGTCTTAATATTTGTCTTTGAATCCTCATTCCTGTACTTATTCTAGCTGTGTGACTATTAACAAGCCATGTACCCACACTGTTCCTCAGTTTCCTTACTTGTAAAGCAATAACAATAATAGTAATAAGAATGATACTACTAATATTTATACCATATATGTTACAGAGTCGTTAGAAAAATTATTTTCAAGCCCTGTCGTCATTATTATTTTTAAATTCCCTCTACGACTGGAACTGTGAACTGATCTAACTGTTCTGGTGAGTAATTTGGAACTATTATGCCCAAAGGGCTATAAAACCATGCATAAGCTTTGACCCAGAAAAACCACTACTAGGTATGTACCCCAAATAGATAAATAAATAGTGGGGAAGGACCCGTTTGTACAAGAATATTCATAGTAACTCTTTTTGTGGTGATCAAGAATTTAAAATTGAGAGAATGTCCATCAATTAGGGAATGACTGAACAGGCTGTGGTATATGACTGTAATGGAATACTATTGCTATAAGAAATGACAAACAGGATGCTTTCAGAAGAAGAAAAAAACTAGAAAGACTTACATAAACTGATGCAAAGTGAAGTGCGCAGAATCAGGAGAACCTTGTACACAGAAACAGCAATATTACATGATGATCAACTGTTAATGAGAGCTATTCTCAGCAATACAATAATCCAAGACAATTCCAAAGGTCTCATAATTTTAAAAAATGCTATCCACCTCCAGAGAAAGAATTGATGGAGTCTGAATACACATCAAAGCATACTATTTTTAACTTTAATTTTATTTTTTGGTCTATGTTTTCTTTCATAACACAACTAATATGTAAATATGTTTTGCATGATAATACATGTATAATCTACATCAAATAGCTTACTGTCACAGGGCAGGGGAGGGATGGAAAAAACTTAAAACTCTTTTTTTTTTTTAAAAAAGCAGATGTTAAAAATTGTTTTTATAAATAATTTGGGAAAAATGATAAAATATTATTCAAAAAATAAAATAAAATTCCCTCTACTAAACACAGTGCTTTGCTTGGTAAAGGCACTCAATAAACAGCAAATGAATGAAATATTTATGGGAAAGGTAATAAATATTTATATGTAAAGCCTACTATGTGCCAAGTCCTATACTAAGAACTTTACAAATATTATCTCATTTGATCCTTACAACAACCCTGAGTGTGTTGTTGTTCAGTTGTTTCAGTCATGTTCAACTCTTTGTGACCCCATTTTGGGGGCTTTCTTAGCAAAGAGACTGGAGCAGTTTGCCATTTTCCTTCTCCAACTTATTTTACAGATGAGGAAACTGAGGCAAATGGGGTTAAGTGACTTGCTCAGGGTCACACAGCTTATAAGTGTCTGAGGCCACATTTGAATTCAGGGTGATGAGTCTTCCTGATTCCATTCTATTCCATTCCATTCTAAGAATTCTATCCATTGTGCCACCTAGCTGCCCAACAACCCTGAGAGATAGGTGATATTATTATGATGCCTATTTAACAATTGACGTAATTGACATAGACAGAAGTCAGTTGTTTAGGGTAGCACAGCTAGTAGGTTTCTGAGTTCAGATTTGGACTTGGGGTTTCCTAACTGCCCAGGCCCCAACCTGTATCTATTGTACCACTTAGCTGCCTCAATAATTTAGTTGCATTTTTAAGGAGAACAAGAATGTAGCTTAGCAGACAGTTTGAAGAAAGTCATTCCAGACCAGAAAAGTTTATATTTTATAATCTGGAAACTAAACGTGAGGAACTGTGTCCATGGAATAGCAGATTTATGAAATGGAGGCCATCAGGCAAGGTCACAAGGTCTAGCCAATGTGCCTAAACTGCTAAGGAGCCACTTAAGGATACGATTGGTCAGTGAATTCTGGAGCCAGAATGAATCAGTATGGCTGTTTTTATTTTACTACATTCTTCAAGGATTAGTGATTCCATTGGTGGGATTATTTTATTCTAACAATACAGATTTCATTAGCAGAAAGACTTATAAATTGCTATGGGGAAAAAATTAAAAATAAAATTAACTCATCACCTGGTAGCCTGCTGACTCTCTGGTGACGCTGCTGCCTACATTTGGCCAGGCTGGAACTCAGGAATTAAACACACAACCATCTGTTGTGTGTACCCCGCATCTGTACCCCAAGCATTTCCCTCATGGCATAAAATGACATATCTTTCCCTCTCATTGTAAATCTTTCCAGAATTCAATGAGACATCAGAATAGAAATTTAGTGGAGGATTTCCCCAAATTGCCAAATTACAAAATCTCAAAATTGGAGGGGACCACAGTGGCCACCTACTTCAATCTGTACCTGGATAAGAAATCTTCCTATCCAACGAGTAAGAATCTAGTCTCTGTTCAGAAATCTTCAGTGTGGGAAAAGCTATCACTTTCTGAGGAATACTCATCTGTTTTTGGAAGTATTTCCCTCCCCCCTCCCCAACCCCCCCCCCCCAAATCAAGTCTGAATTTTCTTCTTTTAATCTTCTACCTATTGTTCCTATTTCTGTCAGACAGAAAATTAGAATGCTTCTTCCACAAGACAACCTTTCAAATACTTGAATTCACCTATAAAACTCCTGAATTTTCTCTCCCGGGGCTAAAGATCTCTAATTCCTCAGTCCAGCTTCAAATGATGTGAACTCAGATCTTTTCTTTATCCTGGTTGCCCTCTTCTGGACACTCTTTAGATAATCAAAACCATTTTCAAACTGTGACACACACACAAAAAAACTGATCACAACATTCCAGAAGTGATTAGACCAGGGCAGAATATAGAGTGGGATTATAACCTCTTTTTCTTTCCTTCTTTCCTTTTTTCCTTTTACATTTATTTTTATTGAATTAAATTTTATTCTCTGTCGTATCAGTTATGTACAATCCTTATCGGTTCACTAAATTCTTTAGCCTCATTTATTTCATTTGATCCTCACCATAGCTCTGGTGGCATTATCACCAGTGTACAGATGAGAAAAACTGAAATTCAACGAGAGAATATGCTCTAAGTCACGTAGCTAAGATGCCAAGATTCCAGTAAGTTCCCTATACTTGTCAAGATAATGGCATGATTTTTTTTTGTATTATATTTTCTGAAACAGTAAAATACATGTAACAGGGTTGTATGCTGGCCTCCATCTCTGGAGGTCTCATGGAAGAGATTTCAGGTGAAATAGGTCAGTCTCCAGGTAGAACAGTTTTGGGAACAAAACTCCTACATGTGTAGCCAAGGTTTTGTGCTTTTTGAACCTGCAGGAAGACTCTGTGCTAACACTCATATCAATCATATGGACAAGAGTTGGGAAGTGCTGCAAGATAAAAGTACAATACCTCTGATGAGATTTTGGAGACAGACACACCAAACACTTATTCCTCAGCTTGTTACTTGAATCTATAGATTACTAACTCTTTCATATCAGGATCAAAGGCAATTGGGGCATATGTTCTGATATAAATTACTAAAAATAAAAAAACCTCTCATATTATTTAGCTAATTAGTTCTAAGCTGAAACCTAATTTCTCAAAAAAAAAAATCTCTTTCAGTATCAAGTCTTACATGCTTACACAGACATCTATGTTTGGCTATGTAATTTATTAACACTATGACAGTAATAGGTAATACAAAGATACATGTATAAATTTCAACAATATATCAGCATGGAGAAAAACAATACCCAGAGATAGATAAACATATTTTGTAGCTTCAGGCTCCTTCAGAGATGCTGGAGATTCCGGTATAGTAACAATATCCATTAGCTCTCTGAAAGGGGATATGTCATTCAATAAACATTTTTTATAGCTTAATATGTGCCAGGTTCTATGCTAAGTGCAGGGGATGCAAAAATGAAAAGGGAGCTTACCATTTAATGGTGGAAGACAACACACAAAAGAAAGCTGACATGGTGCATGCGGGGTGAAGGACCAAAGAACCCAGACAGAAAGGGGAAATGATGGAGTCCACTCCAAAGGAATTCAGACAGGTGAGAAGTGAAGAGATGGCTGGCCTGGAGCCCCCTTTAAATGGAGGCTTTGGGAGAAGTCCTGTCTTCTAGCTCTCTTATCAGAGGGGTAGAAAGCAATAAGGGTACTAATGAGGTGTGAATAAATGTGATGATGAATTTCCAGATGATATTTCTGGGGACATAATGGAGTCTAGTCAAAAGGAGAAAAAGCTGATTTAAAAAAAAAATCAGTAAGATTTGAAACTAAAAAGGGTTAGGGTTGGCCCTCAGATAATCAGAAAACAAATGAACCAGAATATTCAATTTCATCTACATTTTGGTTGAGGGAAGTTTGATTAGATTTTTATATTTTATTTATATATTAAAATATATATTTTATATTTATATAATAATAATATAAGAAACAATGGTACAACAAAAAGAGCAGTTAATGTGGGGTCAGACAGGCCTATGTTTCAATCCTGGTACTGATGCTTACTATCTGTGTAACCCTGATCAAGTCACTTAACCTCTCTAGACTTTATTTCCCTGCTTTGTAAAATAAGGGAGATTAACAACAAAATCTTTAAATTCTCTTCACTAATATAAAGAAGATTCCCTGGGATTTGTAGAATGCCACACTTTATGATTGTGGCTACTGAAAGATGTGAGAAGCACTATCACAGCTGTATGGTTGAATGCTATGTCCTGGAAAACCCTCAACCCTATGTGGGCCATGAATTTTTCTGGGTTGTTGTGTTACAATATTTTTCTTGGAAGAGAAAGATAAGGATTGAGAAATAACTATAATTGCTTTTTTTCTCTCCTTGCCATATCTCATTTCTTTTGTTTTTATCTTAGTTATATAAGATTGTCCCAGAAATGAGAAATCTGGTCAAAAAATAGGAAATGCTTCAAATAATAGTACCTAACTAACCTTATTTTATTTTTTGACAAAGTTACAAAGCTGGCGGATTGGGAGATTACTATAGAGTTTTGGAAGATTTTGGGAAAATTTCTAAGTAAGTATCTCATACTAATCTTTTAGAAAAGAAGAAAAGAATGTGAATTAGATGGTCCAATTAGATAAATTTGTAACTGATTGAATGGCTGGATTCAAACAATAGCCATTAATAGTTAAATGTCAACTTGTAAGAACGTCTGCAGTAGAGTTCCCCAGAGATCTGTTCTTGGTTGTTTAACATTTTTATTAATGGCTTGGACAAAGATATAAATTGCATGCTTATTGAATTTTAAGAGGACATAAAGGTGGGGAAAGACAATCATCCCATGGAGTAATAGAGTTAGGCTCCAAAAAGATCTTAATGGGTGACAGTTTTAAGTAAATTATGGATTATAATACCTAATAAGATGAAACTAAATAGACATAAGTATAAAGACCTACATATGGATTTTAAAAATCACATTTACAAGCATAAAATGGCAAAGAAATGGCCAGACAAAAGTTTGTCTGGGGGGGCGGAGCCAAGATGGCGGCGTAGCAGCAGCAATATATCGCAGCTCTCACATAGCCACCCCCAAATACCCATGGAATAGGACTCTGGACCAACCTAGAACTTCAAAAACGCACACAGATACTTCCCACTAAAGTCA
>CM053588.1:122255051-122272172 GCA_028646515.1 Pseudochirops corinnae | reverse complement strand
ACAGGCTCCACGTGACCACATTCAGCCTATTAGGGAACACAGTATACTTTCAAATATCCAAGGGTCCTCAAAGTCACGTAGCCACTTCAGCAAAGGGCCTAGGGGCAGGGAAGATCTTTAGATTCCCATAACAGCTGCCTCTCTGGCAAGGAAGATACTGGTTTGGGTAGTGAACACCAGGGTATTGCTGATCATTCAGATGATTCCTGATGGGGCACCTGACTTTCATCAGTTTCCCAAGTGAATTGTGTATATGTATGTGTTGGGTGAAATGGGGGCTGAGGATGCCATTTCCTTGAATAACAAAAGAGCTAAATGGGGCTCTGATTGGGAGGGAGATGTGGAAAACTGTCACTGTTGCTTTTAAGTCTTGTTAGGGTGGGTGAGTCGGGCCTCCCTACTAGGTCTCATAGCTAGGGATCTGAATGGGCTGGGGTTCTTTTATTTTGCTCTTTTTGTGAATTTAGCATCTGCCCTTTCCAGCCCGCCAAATATAAGCATCAGAACAACATGTGTCTTTGTGGGCACACCAGAGGAGCTCCCTTGCAGGAAGTCTGTGTAGTTGCTTTTATGCACAGTTGAACCAGCCTCCCTCTGTGCCTGTTATGCTCTAGCCGAAAATACAATCACTCCACCACAGCAAGGAACAAAAAATGTGCAGAGCTATTGAACGCTGTGAAATTGTCACAGGGCATTAATTCAAAGTTATTAAGCACTTGTTTAGCTGCTTTGTTACGTGGGGGAAATTAGCATTGTTGGACAGTTCTGAAACTCACCTCTCTGCCTGTGAGCTCAGATGACTTGTTGTGTTCTTCTCATGAGTACTCATTAAACTCGAGACTATGAGCTTCCAAAATGCCTCTTTTGCTTCTCACCTATCTCTTTCTCTGCCACGCGTATACTTTACCTGTTATGACCCCACATACACCTACAGTTTGTCTCTTCTTTCCTCACTCTTGCATATAAGCATGGTTCTTATGAGTCAATGTCATTATCTTCATAACTATAAACACTTACAGGCTACAAAGCTCTTTACCTGCAATATTTCCTTTTGACCTCAGAACTACCTGGAAGTAGAGAGTGTAAACATTCTTATCTTCATGGTGATCATTCATTCATCAAATACTGATGAATGTGCCTATTATGAAAAATGTACTTTGTGCCTAATATGTACAATGCAGCAGTGGGTAAAGTGTTGGCCTCCGAGGTCAGGAAGACATGAGTTCAAATCCTGCCTCAAACACCAGATGTGTGACACAGAGCATGTCACTTAACCTCTTTAGCCTCAATTTCCTTATCTGTAAAATAAAGATAATAACAATATCTACCTCACAGGATTGGTGTGTGTGTGTGTGTGTGTGTGTGTGTGTGTGTAAATCAAATGAAATAACAAACTTTAAAGCATTATATAAAGGCTAGCTATTATGACGGTCATGAACTCAGGGTGATTCCAAAAGATCTCTTGTACCTCTTTTTGTCTTTTGTGGAATTGTAAAATTATAAATTGCAAGGTTTTATACTCATTTACATGTTGTACTCTGTTAGATGACCCTCAGAATTTGTTTGCCTCTTTTCATAATGCTGCCTTACTCAGTGATCTGTTTGACAGATATTTATTCCTTTTAAATGTTCTCTTACATCAATGTCTGCAAGGCCCTTCATCATTCCAACTTCATTTCTGGAGCATTACTATTGATATAACACCTAATCTTATGTGCAACTCAAAGCTCATTACCTTCACACCTTTCTGATAATGGAATTCTCACCACTCAGTTAGGTGGGAGGGTACACCTGGCTGGGCTGTTAGATTGAGGCTTTATTTCCTGATTTATTTAGTTGTCAGGCTCTGTAAAGCCAAGTGGCAAAAACAGCAGGTTGAGAAAAAAGAAAGATAGGGAAAATAAGTAAAAAAAAGATGGCTTTTTTTTTCTTATATTAGAAGAGTAGAATCAGGCATCACTGATGAAGATTGAAAGCATAACAGTGAATGTCTTAAAATCAGAATATAAAATAGTTCCATCTTCCATATCAAGTGGTAAACTCCCTGTGTGCTTTGAAAGGGATGGTTATATCTTTTTTCCACTGATCTTGGAATATACTGAATCCATTCAGTTAACCTAGAAAGATTAAGCTCCCAATTGGCTGCAATGAATGGAAACCAGGGAGACTAAAGCAGAATGGATTTTCTGTCCAGGTTGAGAATTTATTTGACTAGTACTTCCCCTGACGTATTCTGTCATCTTTCCTTATTTTTCCCCAAACCTATTCAGATATGACTCTCAAAAGCATTTTTGCAATGATCATTTGCCATTTCCATCCTATTTGTGGCATATAGAACTCACTGCATTGAAAAGCATTATTAATCATTTTCATAAGAACCAAAAAAAATGAGACGAGTTCCTAAATTTCATCAATAATTAATCAGAAGATCACAGGGTCTGTTAGGAGGCACAGGGATAGAATGTTACACTTGAAGTCAGAAAGACTTGAATTAAAATGCTACCTTATACACTTACTAGCAGTGTGATTGTAGACTGGTTATTAAACCTGTCTTGGCCTCAGTTTCCTCATCCATAAAATAGGGATAGTAATAACACTATCCTCAAAGGGTTATTGCGAAGGTCAAATGAGATAAGATATGCTAAATGCTTTGTAAACCTTAAAGTGCTATATAAATGCAGTCTACTTTGCTTCTCTCAGCCTCAATTTCCTTATCTGTAAAATAAAGAGGTTAGGCATGATGCCTTCTAAGGTAATGCGAACTCTAAATTCATGGTCCTATGAGTTGGCCTTGATAAAAACAAAAAGACTTATCTCCTTGTCAGAGATTGGAACAAGGGAGGAAGGAATAAAATATAATCTAAAGAGGAGAAGAGGGAACTCATGATGGATGGCTTCTATTTTTTTTTCCAATGAAGTAGAGAGTGAACTCTTTTCTTGAGTTTGAGAGAGGAGGGAGAGAGCTTAGTTGATCAAGGAGAACAGAGGAAATATGCAATAACTGTTGCATGAAATATGATAAACAATAAATTGTGTAAAAATAAGGGGATTGCTATTCAAATAGCAATACCCCAGTTCAATTCCGAGCATTTATGGAATGCTTACTGCATTTAGGCATTATGCTAAGTGTTGAGGATATAAAACAAAAATAAAAAAAATTCCTGATCTTAAACAACTTACATTCTATTAGAATAAGATTCAATAATATTCATCCATAGTAAACCCAGTCATTGTGACTCTGAAACTATATCTGTTGGCAGCACATCAACATATGAGTATAAGGGGGAGTAACACTTGGGGAGTCAGGAAGACCTTTGTTCAAACGTGGTCTCAGACGCTTACTAATGGTGTGACCCTGGACAAGTTACTCAACCTTGTTTGCTTCAGTTTCCTCATCTATAAATGAGCTAGATAAGGAAAGGGCAAACCACTCTACTATCTTTACCAAGGAAACTCTGAATAAGGTCACAAAGAGTTAGATATGACCGAAATGATCAAACAAGAAAAGCTACTACTACTACTGCTGCTGCTGCTGCTGCTGCTGCTGCTGCTGCTACTACTACTACTACTACTACTACTACTACTAAATTACTACTAAAAACTACTACTACTACTTACTACTGCTACTGTTATTCTTCCTACTGCTACTACTACTCTTACTACTGCTACTAATACTATTATCCAGTCTGATAATAATTGCTTACTTTACCTGAACCTTCTACTACATTCTTATTGTGCTCAAGCAAAGTTTATAGATCAAAAAAGGGGTTTACAGTAAGGGAAAAGGGGGCAGTATGCATACATTTTAAAGTTGGAGCTGCATTATTAAGATTGTATTGTCTAGAAATCTACAAAATTATAAACCAAGTCCTGATTTTGGTTTTGATTTAGTTGTGATTGTGAGGTTATAAATGTTCACTATGAAAATTTAACAATGAATTTTTAAGATGTGAGAGCTGGCTCCAGCACACCCAAGGAAAGAAAAGAAAACTGTCAGAAGCTCTCACATGACACAAAGAAATTTGATAAATCTGGGAAACTTCTTACATCTTGGGCTAGTTGTCCCCTACCTATGGTAATTTCACTGTATTGTCATTAATTTCCCTTACAAAGCCACTTATAGATCATGAAACCAAAAGAAGAAAGTTGATTTACATGAAATTCAAGTAAAGCAAATAGAATCTTATCCCGGCTGTCAGAAAATACTGACACCCATCAATGAGCAACTTTTCTCTAGAGGTTGCTAGAATCTGTCATTTACCTTCATGTACTAGGAGACATCCTTCAACAGAGCAAAGCATCTATTGAAGTTCTTAGCAGCTCCCAGTAGATGGCATTGCTAGCCCCCCTTTTAAAGGAAAAGTTTCCTTTCCATTGTAATTCACTCTACTATTTGGAATTATCTCATAGGACAAAAGATTTAAAGCAAGAAAGGGCCTTAGAAAATCATCTGGTATAATTCTCTTGTTTCCCATTTGTATACTAAGATCATAAGAGATCCCTTGATCAAAGCAACAGCAGAAATAATTGTATTAGTTATTTGTATCCAACCTTTACTTCCCAACCATGTATCTCTCATTATCATGCACCATTGTCTGACACAAAGTACAAAGGAAAGAAAGATTCTTTATAGTTAGTGAGGTCCTCTCTATCTTCATGCTTATGAAGGACATTGTAGTGACTTTATTAAACAATAGCATGTTGCAGAATCACCTTAACTATATCCAAAATAATTCAAAAGATTTTGGCTCAAATATTTGCAAAGGAAAACCAAGTGGTTACAGAAAACCTCTTGTCCAGTCTATAATATGCAGTTGACTAGGCAGCCCATGCAGCTAGTCCAGAAGTATATATATCTTGAACAGAGCATGGACAGTAAACCAATGTCTGAACTAAATAGAAGAAAGAGAACAAGCTGTCTTACATTTAAGAAATTGTGTAGAATTTCAACCTTTTCCTGAAACAAAAATCCCTCCATCTTTTAAGCATCAATATTCTTTAGGTAACTTTATTATGTCTACAAACTACAGAATACCAAGAATATCTTGGATTCAAATGGAATGGAGAAATATATGGTGAATGTTAATACACAATGGCATATTAGCAATAATGAATGACATTCAAAAAACAGCAACAACAAAAATATGATCCAAGATCCAGTAAAGGAAGTGTTCTGGTGATGTATTAAATGGATATTAAAAGATCAAGAGGAAGGACTCTAACAAACTGGGTGGGGCCCCTACAGAGAATTCATGCTTACAAACAGATAAAAAGTCACATAGGAAGAGAAATTGCATGTGGATTATGCTCATTGATAAGATCATAGATTTATTGAAGTGATGCAGTATAGCAAGGTTTGAATCTTCTTATTATTGCAGATGAATGTTAAAATGTTAAATGTTAAAATGTTAAAAAAAATATTCCCTTCCTAAAATATAGTACCGTGAATCAAAATCATCATCATCATCATCCTCTGCCTCCTCCTCTGCCTCCTCATCCTCCTCCTCCTCCTCCTCCTCCTCATCTAGGTTTCCTCTAACCAGGACAGAGTAGATTTTGAATGAATGACTAAATGGATGAGTCAATGAGTCAATGAATTAATACTACAATATGGAAAGGCTTAGGTACTATTAAAGTGCAGAGGTAATGTGTGACTCCTGCATTTTTTTTGCATCTGCAGAAAGAACTCAATAATCATTCTTACTGCCAGGTGCCCTATTTTGTTTAAATATTATATAGAGATCCAAATATTACTTCTTTTAATGGGACAAGAGATAGCTTTCATTTTCCACAATGGCCTGTCAATTGTGCTATGAAAAATACACTCCTCAAAAAAATCTTCCCTCCTGCCAAAAAAGAGGGGTCCTGTCCTAAATTCTGCCTGGCATCTCATTACAATTAAGAGTTGGCAGCATTATATTTAAAAGCATGTTTGAACTTTGGAGCAACTCCATGAAGATCTTATGAATGTTACAAAAGATCTGTAAGAGCTGAGATTGTTCCCTATGATCTTATAGAGGTTTTAAATTTTTGTTTTAAATTCATTCCCAAATGTAGCTGCCTGTAAAAGGATTAGATGTGGCTCTGGGGAAAAATAATACCAAAAGCACTCAACTGGGAGGTTCACAAGGTATACTGCTATTCACTTCTGATACCAACTAATCAAGGAATAGGTTTTGGAATGTTCTCCCCTGGTCAAATCATACATGATACTGACAGTAAATAATTTTGATTTTTTAAATGCAATTTTAACCTTATAACAAAGGGTTAGGATTTCTTGTTTATTTGTTTGGTTTTTGCTTCTAGTCCCTATAGGTGTATCCACATCATCTCTATGAAAGTTTTGGTAGTCTGGAAGACAACTTTATGAAAGTTTTGACATGAAATATTTTGAAAAAAATATTAAATCAGAGGTATGTTGAACCAGAGTGGAAAATGTGGCTAACCTTTTTTGAAGTACATATTTAGCCTGTTAAGGCTAAAACTCTTCTTTATGTGTCATGGAAACAATTTCTAGTGGACTAGACTATCCTAATCTTATAGATCCAGTCTTACTCCTCAGGCATAGAGGTTTCAATCAGTTCATCAATCAGCAAGCATTTATTAAGCACATAGTAGGTACCAGAATCTCTACTAGGTACTAGAGATTCAAAGACCAAAATGAAACAGTCCCTGCCCTAAAGAAGCTTACATTCTACCCCAGGACACAACATATACATATCTAATTTCAACCTGAAAGTTTGATTAAAAGAGACAAATAGGCTAGGTGATATATAAATTCATATTGTTTATTCCCTTAAAGCTAGATGAAACTAGCAAGATTGTACATACAAGAAGCCAAAACCCAAGTTCTGGCTCTCTGATACAGGAATGACAAAGTTCTTTTATTATGTTTTAGGACAATCCCAGGGTGTCTCTGTCCCTCAGATTTATAGTTTCCATATGCTTACAAGACAACTGACAAAATAGGGTCAGATAGATCCCAGGATCCCTAAGCTTTTCCCCCCCTAGGGAGTATGTCCCTAAGATAAGAGAAACCCCACTATTCTGAATGAAGGCATCCTGTCATAAATGGGAAGAATACCTATTGTCAACCTTATCTGGTCTTTCAAGTTGCTGACACAGGAAAGGCCATTTTTAGAGCAAAACAAAGCAGTCTGGTTAATTAGCTCAGGCTTTAGATCTTATTGAGATCCAAAAACATATGTTATGATTATCACTAAGTACATATAGAACATATGAAAATATATAAAATGGTAATTTTTGGGAAACACATTAACTTGTGTCAGAAACTCTCAAAGATTATAAATAAATTGAATAATGTCTACTATTACCCAACTTGCCATTAATAACTAAAAAAAAAAGTGTAGGATTTATATATTGTTGAAATAAAGAAACCCTTCCCCCCTTTTTTTTGACAAACGTAATCTGAAACCAGATCTTGCCTAACAGAGTTCAGCACTTTCCCTCCATATACCACATTGTTTCCCTGAATGATTATTGAATGAATGAATGATGAATTGATTCCCATCATTCCTCAGAGATCTACTCTAATATCAAAGGCTGACATATTATAAAAATAAAAGAATCACTCACAGAACCCAAAATGAATGTTGCTTCAGTATTTATTGTGTAGTGTTTGTTTTAAAGCATTTATTATAACCAAGAAAAAAATAAAAAATATTTTTTTCAGAACAGCATTTATTAAGTGTTTACTATGGGCAGAGTATAGAAGTTAGGGAAAATGCAAAGAAAAAAATTAAACAAGAAAGTAATACTAATAATGTATTAATTTATGTTTTCCAAGTCACTTTAAGGTTGCCAATTGAACTTTAAGGTCCACAAAGCAAAATGTACAGATCTTGATTTTTATTGTTTTATTTTTAATATGTAGGCCGTTGTGTTGGCAAAAAACATTCCCGTTGGATATAGAATCACCCTTATGTGTCTCACTTGAATCACATAATTATACTTGTTACATAATTGTAGAAGACTAGCATAGCAGGTAGATTTTTACCAAAAGATTGAATTTGAATGGAAGGGAAGCAAAGGCAGGAATTGCTTGATCAGTGCTCCTCAGAATGATTTCAGAAGGGAACTCAGCCCAAGAAAATGATCAGGGTAGCCTGAGGTGAGTTTCAAATTTGGCAGATCAATGTTTTCATAAAGGATTATAGAGAACTTAAACCTATGTCATACCATTGTTGGAAGGAAATGGAGAAATAAATTAAGGGAAGGAGAAGAATTTCTCCTCCAGGGCTTCCAGACAGGAAGCAATAGAAATACATTTTACATAAATAAGTCAGGTCAAGCAAGTCTCCAAATAGTTTTTAATATAGATCAACATATATTGAATACTGCCACTTAAAATAGTTCTGCAGAACTCATATAGAAGAGAATCCAATTACATATATATTCTTCTAGTATAAACTATTCTTGCACATTTAGAGTAACATAGACAGGAAGCAGATTTGAGAGATACAGTGAGTCACAGTGAATGGATCACTCAACTTAAGAGACAGGAAGAGCTAGGTTCAAGTCCTGGGTCAGAAATTTACTAGCTATATCTCCATGGGCAAGTCACATAACTGCAATGAACCTCAATTTCTTCATCTGTAAAATGAGAGGTAACAATATAGTATTTACCTCACAAGGTTACTGTAAAGAACAAATAAGATATGTATTCAAATTGCTTTAAAATTCTAAAAGAATTATAAAAATCTAAATTATCTTATTTTTATTATTTTCTCATTCATTACTAAGCTTATGTACCTTCAATCCTCATAGAAATGGAATTCTTTATCCCTTATTTTATAACTCTCAGAAAAAGAACTACATTATCCCTTAGAAATATATTCCTAGAATATTATTGTGCTATAAGAAATGACAAGCAGAATGATTTTAGAAAAATATGGAAAGACTTACTTGAACTGATGCAAATCAAAGTGAATGGAACCAGGGGCACATTGTACATAGTAACAACAATATAATTTGATGAAGAACTAGGAATAACTTAGCTATTCTCAGCAATACAATGATCCAAGACAATCCCAACGGACTAATGGTGAAGCACACTATCTGCTTCCAGAGAATTGTATCAGCAAGCACCCTAGTATACCCAGGGCAGCTGCTAGCACAGGTTTTTAGATCTGCTTTTCTAAAGGAAAGGAACTCAAAATGGGTTAACAGTCTCACTTTAATCAAACATACATCATTTACCTACTTTAGGGGAAAAAGTCAGCACCCTGAACTTCAGAGAATGCAAACACAAGTTACAAACACAAGTTACAAGCAGATAAAGAAACAGATCAGCAGATGGACTTCCAGTGTCTGACCATTACATCCATACCTATTCAGTTACCAGAGAGGGAAGCATCAACATTTGGGTTTTTCAAAGCCAGGGGGCTCAATGGCTTCCCAGAGTCTCATCTGGCCAAATCATACAACTCTTCTCAAAGTGAGCCCCAAAGCAACATCTCACATCAGAGTATGTATATATAGCTTTCTCCTGGCTCAGAGAATGTCACAGCTCTCTTGACCCACTGCCCAATCACAAAGCTACAAGGCGCAGGCATTCCCGAAAAACAAGCCTCCCGCCACGGGCTCCACATGACCACATTCAGCCTATTAGGGGGCAGAGTATACTTTCAAATCAGGGAAGGTTTTCATAGTCATGTAGCCACTTTAGCAAAGGGCCTAGGGGCAGGGAAGATCTTCAGATTCCCATAACAAGAATGAACTGATATTGTTTGAATACAGACTGAAGCAATCTGTCTTTTCATTTTCTTTCATTCTTTTTTCTTTTATTTGAATCTTCTTGTACAAGATAACTAACATGGACATTTTTTATATGATTGCATATGTATAACCTATATCTGATTGCTTGCCATCTCAGGTAGGGGTAGGAGAGAAAGAAGTTAGGGAGTGATAGAATTTGGAATTCAAAACTTTAAAAAATATATATTAAAAAAAGAAATATATTTCTGGGAACCAACAATATGACAGACTGGATATGGTCCATAGTCCCCACAAACTCTCCAAAAACAAAGATGAACATATGCTAGATGGAGAGCATTTACATCTCCATGGGTCAGGGACAGAGGGAGAGAGAGAGAGAGACAAGGGGAAACACAGAAGTAGGGAAAGAAAGCAAAGAGAGAGACAGACAGGCAGACAAAGAGGTAGAGCCAGAGACTGAGAGAGAGAGAATGACAAGATAAAATCCTTATGAATTTACATAAGAGAATGCTTATTGATCCTCAAAGAGCTTACATGGCACATTCACCCTTCACCAACCTTCATGGTCCCAGAAGGGATATACAAACCAACCTATAAGATAAAGCCTTAGAATGCTGTTGGAATTCTCTCTCACCATGACAAATTTGTATTCATGACTCAACTCCTGCCACTCTCTACCTGTAACAACAAGCACCCTAGCATACCCAGGATTACTGCTAATACTGGTTCTTTGATTTGTTTTTCTAAAGGAAAGCAACTTTAAAGGGGTCAACAAACTTGCTTTAAATATATACATACACACACACACACACACAAATATATGAAATTCATTTAGTTCTGGGGGAAAAAAAACTAGTACCCTGAACTTCAGAGAAAATACAAGCAGAAATTACAAGCAGAAAACATACAGAGAAAATAACACAAATGAACAGACAGGACTTCTAACTGTCTGACCAAAGCTATACATACATAGTTACCAAAGAAAGAAGCACCAACATCTAGGTTTTCAAAGCCGGGTGGGGGAGGTGGGTCCTTAATGGCTACTCATAGTCTCCTATGGCCAAATCACATGAACACTCTTCCCATGAGTGAACCCCAAAGCCAAACCTCTCCTCAGAGTCTACATACCCCTCTTCAGAGCCAGAGGGCATCATAACCCTTGTGATCTACTGTCTAATTACAGAGTAACCAAAGATATGGGTCTTCCTGAAAAACAAGCCTCCCCTAATCAAACTTCTCTTGTTGGGCTCTACGTAAGGCCTATTAATGGGTGGGAAATATCTTCAGCTCTCATTAACATTACACTACCCCACAACAAGCAGCAAACATTGATTCGTCCCAGGCAAATGAGGGGACTAGGAGAATCATGGTGCCATCTTCCAGGGATGGCTCTTAGCTTAAAGGCACCCAAGCAACAGAGGCTTTGACCATAGCAACACTATTCCTCCACCATGAAAAAGTAGCAGGTACTGATTCAGCCCAGTCAGAGAAGGAAAGGCCAAAGGTCAAAGGAGGAACCCGGGGAAAGGTCCAGTTTGTGGCTACATTGGGCTTGAAGCAAAACAGAAACCCAGCTGGGACCAGTTCTGTACCACCAGAGGTCGCTAATGGCAGAGACAAGGTCAATGAAATAAAAATTTTCTGCTGTGTGAAGAGTCTTGTGGAGCTTTGTCATTTGGCCCTTTGCCATCTGAGCCCACAATGAGAAAAGGACTTTAAAAGTGAACAACCAAGTACAAATAAGAAAAAGGACTAAAACATCAAAGATTTCAAAAAGAAATAAAATTCAGATAAATAAACAGAGAGGACATTAGCTTTAAGTTTTTCATAATCCTCTATGAAAACAATGATTCACCAAACTAGATAAATGATTACTGAACTCTCAAAAAGGTTATAAATCTCTTGAAATGATATATGTGATGACTGAAAGTGAGCCAATGCCTAAAAAATACAATATCATGAAAATTAGGAATAATAATAAGAAATTCTAGAATGGTTCAAAAGAGAAATGAATTCCACAAAAATGATTAGAGGAAAATTTATATATCTAAATGCTTGCTTACATAAATAAAATAGAGAAAGGGCAGACTAATGAATTGGGTATACAAGTAAAAAATTGAAAAATAACAAATTAAAAATCACCAATTAAACACGAAATTGGAAATTCCAAAAATTAAAGATAAGATTAATAAAACTGAGAATAAAAAATTTAATTAATAAATAAAACCAAGAGTTGGTTTTATGACAAAAAAAAACAACAAATAAAATAGGTAAACAATTGGTTATTTGATTTAAAAAGTAAAGAAAAACAAATCACTAATATCAAAAATTAAAAAGGTAAATATGCCATTTACAAAGAACCCAATTCATTAAAACAATTATAGGGAGTTATTTTACCCAATTATACACCAATACATTTAACAATTTAAATGAAGTTGAGGAATATTTTTTAATTCATTGCCTAAATTAGCAGAAGAAGAAATAGAACACCTAAATAGACCTATTTTAGAAAAAAAAAAATTGAACAGATCACAAATGAGCTTCCTAAGAGAAAAAACCAGGACCAGATGGATTTACAAGTGAATTCTATCAAGTATTTAAAAATCAACTAATTTTAATATAAGTAAATCATTTGTAATGATAGGTGAAGAGGGTACCCTATTAAACTTCTTTTGCAAAACAAATATGATACTGATACCTAAACTAGGAAGAGTAAAAGCATAAAAAGAAAATTATAAAATATTTTCATTAGTGAATGTGGATGCAAAAATCCTAAATCAGTGGTTCGCAACCTTCCTAATGCTGCGACCCTTTAATACAGTTCCTCATCTTGTGGTGATCCCCAACCATAAAATTATTTTTGTTGCTACTTCATAACTGTAATTTTGCTACTGTTATGAATTGTAATGTAAATATCTGATATGCAGGATGTATTTTCATTGTTACAAATTGAACATAACCCACAGATTGAGAACTGCTGTCCTAAATAATACTAGATGAAAGATAACAACAACATATTTTTAAAAATTATATATTATGAACAAGTGGGATTTATGCCAGGAATGTAGGCATGATTTAACATAAGGAAAACTATTAACATAATTTATTATGTAAACAATAAAAGTTTTTTAATTATTATATCAATAAGTATAGAAAAAGCTTTTTGATAAAGTTGAATACTCTTTTCTATTAAAAACACATGAAAATGTTGGTATAAATGGATTCTTCCTTAAATTCATTTTTTAAATATCTAAAAAAATCAGCAAGAATTATTTGTAATGTGGACAAGTTAGAAGCCTTCCCAGTAAGATCAGATGTGATACAAAAATGCCAACTGTCACCAATATGATTCAATATTGTATTAGAAAGTCTAGCAATAGCAATAAGAGAAGAAAAAGAAATAGAAGGAATCAGAAAAGGAAATGAGATTATAAAACTATCTCTTTTTGCAGATGATATGATGACATATTTGGAAAATCCCAAAGAAACAACTAAAAAGTTAGCTAAAACAATTATTTTAGCAAAATAGTAAGATATAAAGTAAATTCACATTAATCAACAGCATTCTTAAATATAACAAACAAAACCATGCAAGAAAAGATAATAAAAGATACCCCATTTAAAATAATTCTAGATGGTATAACATACCTGAGGGTATACCTGCCAAAACAAACAACAACTATATAAACAATATTATCTTTAAAAAAAACACCTTTTATACAAATAAAATTAAATGCAAATAATTGAAGAAATATTTATTGTTCATGGGCAGGCAGGGCCATTTTAATAAAGAATGAAAATTTTACCCAAACTAATTTACATATTCAATGCCATCTCATTTAAATTACCAAAATTGTTATTGAATTAGGAAAAAATAAGAAAATTCATTTGGAAAAACAAAAGATTGAGAACATTAAAGAAAATAATGAAAAGTAAATTAAAGGAAGGAGGTTTCACAGCACCAGATCTTAAACGATATTATAAGGCAGTAATTTTCAAAACTTTTGGGTAACATCTAGAAAAGTAGAATAATGGAATAGAACAGACAGAATTTACAGCAGCAATCAACTTAATAACTTTGTATTTGATAAATGTAATGACTGTAGATTTGGTGATAAGAATTTATTATTTGGTAAAAATTGTTGGGAAAACTGGAAAGCAATATGGCAGAAACCAGGCATAGACCAATATCCTATACCATTTGCCAAGATAAGATCAAAATGGATACATGACCTAGATATTAAGAGAGAGATTACAAGAAAAATAAAAGAACATGAAATATATTACTTATCAGATTTATGGATAGGCAAACAATAAATTAAAAGGTTTTTGTACAAACTAAACAAATGTAAACCAGATCAGAAGGACAGCAGAAAATTGGAGAAAAATTTTATAAACAGTTTCCCAAATAAAGGTCTCATTTCAAAAATATACAAAGAACTTTGTTAAATCTATAAGAATACGTTATTTTTCAACTGATAGTCAAAGGATGTAAATATTTGTAAATATATAATAATATAATACATTATATAAGTGAAATATAATAATAAAATTAAATAGATATAAAATATAAACAGGATATACATATGTAAAATATAAATATTTCTTCCAATGAAGAAATCAAAAGTTTATAGTCACACGAAAAAATGGTCTAATTCATTGTTGATTAGAAAAATGCAAATTACAACAACTTTGTGATATTATTTTACACTTATCAAATTAGGTAAAATGATTGAAGGAAAAAGAGAGAAATGTTGGAGGGGATGGAGAAAAATTGGGACACTGATTTATTGTTAGTAGAATTTCAAACTTATCTAATTCTTTTGGAGAACAATTCGGTATTATACCCAAAGAGTTAGTAAAAATTACCTATACCCTTTGACCCAGCAATACCACTACTAGGTCTATTTCCAAAGATTATGATGTAAACAGGAAAAGAACCTCTATGTTCTAAAATGTTTATAGCAGCTCTTTTTGTGGTAGAAGAGAATAGGAAACTGAAGAGATGCCCATCAATTAGTGAATAAATGAACAAGTTGTAGTATGTGCTTGTGATGAATTACTACTGTGATATAAGAAATGATGAGCTCAATGATCTTAGAAAAACATAGAAAGACTTAACATGAAATAATGGAGAGGTAAATGAGTAGAAGCAAGAAGACATTTTATATAGTAATATTAATACTGTTTTAAGAAGTACTATAATGCCAATGCAATATTCACAGCACCCACAAAGCTATAAATATGCTGGTGTGGTTGTGACTCATGAAATGTAACAGACTCTGCACACTGAAGACAGAATCAAAACATTTATTCAAAAGCAGCAGGTCAAATCCCCAAACCAGAAAGCCAGATCCATCACAGTAACCAAGGAGTTGGTACACATAACCAATGCAGCAAACACTAGCCTTGCCAAACCTTCTCTTCCTCTGGCCTTCAAAACAAAACAGGCCTTTTTAAGCAAAAATGTTCCTCTCTCACTCAAGCTAGCTACTCTGCCTCCACACTGCTTGCTCCCAGCTGTTCTGGCTCTCTCTCCTGCTTCTCCCTGCTCTACCCTTACTGTTCTACCTTTTCAGCAAATTACTCCACCCAGGGGGCTCCATGTGGTTACAGTTGGTCTAGTAAGGGACAGGGAAGGTCTTCAAATTCCCATTACCATTACAAGTACTTAGAGCAAACATGTTATTTTGACTTTTATAAATACACAAATTAACTATGAAGGCCATATAAAGAGACAGATGCATACGAAGAAAAAACTGGTAAACGTACATACATATATGCACATACATATGCATATATACATATATATGCCTATTTTTGTCTAATGGTAGCTATCTCTAGAGTGGAAAAGGGAAAGGGAAGAAAAAAAGAAACTTACATAATAACTTTTTTGCATATTTAAAACTAATAATAAGTTACAAATAATTTATTTGCGTTTTCTTGCACAATCAAATTTTTTATTATGCTATGTTATAGAAATGCTTGTTTTATTCCATAAATTTAAAATAATTTTTAAAGAAGAATGAATATATAGACAAATATATCTCTCTCAAAGCAAAAATTTTAAAGAAACCAAAACCTCAATTAGCAGATGGGGTAGTGGAGAGATGGGTAGAATTAATTCAAGATAGAAAATTTCTCCAGAGAATTAAAAATAAAAAGAAGATTTGGAATACAAAAACACTAGAGTGGAAGAAAATCTGGCATAAGAGAAGGAAAGGGCAAAATATTTAAAGATACATAATCTTTATACACCCAAAACTAATTTCCTCTAATACAAGATTTAGAAACAACTAAACACCAGCATGCAGGAAATAATACAAATTGCATAAAATTTCTAAATATAGAAAACAAACATCAATTTGAGAAATCCAGAAAATGCATTCAGGAAAAAATATATATATACTTAAAATTTCAAGATATATAATGGTTAAATTTAATAATTTCAACAACAGAAAACAAATTCTGTAAGTGACTAGAAGAAATTGTTTAAAATATAAAGCAAAGGAAGGAAAAAAGAGAGAAATGTTGGAGGGGATGGAGAAAAATTGGGATACTGATTTATTGTTAGTTGAATTTCAAACTTATCTAACACTTTTGGAGAACAATTCGGTATTATACCCAAAGAGTTATTAACACAAAATCACTCTGTACCATCAGATATTGGAAAAGTGGACCCAAGAGACAACCTGAAAAGGAAAGGAGCTCAAGCACCAAAATATCATATCCTGCAAATCTTAGCTTAGTCATCAGTAGAAAGATGGAAATTCAACAAAAGAGGAATTTGAAGCAATTTTGAAGAAGAAAAAATATATAAGCAGATTATTTGGCTGTCAAGCATTCGAAACAACAGAAAGACAATAAATATGAAGGAAAGAATAAATAATGAAATTAATCACTTCATATTTTAAAGTTTTTTTTGTCAGACCTTTGTAATTTTATTTTATTTTTTTAAATTTAAACTTTTATTTATTTTAGTTTACATCATTCATTTCCACGAGATTTTGAGTTACAAATTTTCTCCCCATATTTCCCCTATCCACAACCACAAAACAGCCATCCCATTGTATAACCCCTCCCCCAATCTATTCTCTCCTATGTTCTCCCCCATTACCCTTCTGACTTTCTGGTAGGACAGGATCTCCCTACCACAGTGCCTGTGTATCTCAAGTTCCAGTTGGATGTAGTTAATAATAACAATAATAATAATAATAATAATAATAACTGTGTACACATATACATATATATTTTTAACATTTGATTATAGAACTTTAAATTCTAGATTCTTTCTCTTCCTCCCTCATCACCCACCCCCACTGGAAGAACAAGCAATCAAATACAGGCTGAACATGTGTAATTACACAGAACCTCTCCACAGTG
>CM053588.1:122238794-122254551 GCA_028646515.1 Pseudochirops corinnae | reverse complement strand
ATTATTTTTAATTTTAATTATTTTTTTAAATTTTTGTTTATTTTTAGTTTCCATCATTCATTTCCATGAGATTTTGAGTTACAAATTTTCTCCCTGTCTTCCCCCTACCCACTACCCCAAAAGAGTGATCCCACTGTATACCACCTCCCCCAATCTGCTCTCTCCTATATCCTCCCCCATCACCCCTCTGACTTTCCGGTAGGGTAAGATGGATCTCTCTACCCCAGTACCTGTATATCTTATTTCCCAGTTGCATGTAAATAATAATAATAATAATATATATATATATTTTAACAATTGATTTTAGAACTTTAAGTTCTAGATTCTTTCCCTTCCTCCCTTGTCACCCACCTTCATTGGAAAGACAAGCAATTCAATACAGGCCATACATGTGTAGTTACACAGAACCTCTCCACAATGGACATATTGTATAAGACTTACTATATTTCCCTCCTTCCTATTCTGCCTCCCACTTGTTCTATTCTCTACTTTGTCCCTGTCCCTTTACAGAAGTGAATGCTTCTAACAACCCTCCCCCCAATTTGCCCTCCCCTACATCCTCCCCCCTCTCATCACCTTTCCCCCTACTCTCCTGTAGGCCAAGATACCCAATTTAGAGTGTGTCATTCCTTCCCTAAGCCAAATTCAATGAGAGTAAGGTTGACCCATTCCCTTTTGCCTTCCTGTTCTTCCTCTCCATTGTAGCAGTTATAGCTTGCCTCTTCTATATGAGAGGATTAACCCCATTTTGTCTCTCCCTGTCTCCTCTCATACTATTCCTTTCCCATCTCTCAATTTCATCTTTTGAAATATTAACCCATCCTATTCAATTGATCCTGTGCCCTCTGTCTATGTGTACATATATACATGTACTCACATATGTATTCCTATGCATATATATCCTCCCATATAGACATATGTGAATGTATGCATATATACGTACACATTTATATTCCCTTCAACTATCCTCATACTTCATAAGTTACAATTACCATTTTTCCATGTTGGCATGTAAATAGTCCAACTTTGATAAGTTCCTTATGAATTCTTTTCCATGTTTACCTTCTCAGGCTTCTTGCATTTGATGGTAATTTAATTATTAATAAATCATAATTCACCAACATTAATATTCAGTTAATCTTAGGAGACTGGGGTATTAACATAATGATATTAGCAACTACTTGTAAGAAAATATGTTTTATCAGTTAAATAAATAATCATTGATGAACTAGGGCAAGGACATTGAGATTAAACTAAGCATACCTCCAGTTTACTTTAGAATGTAGGATTATCATAATTAAATATGGGAATGAGTTAAGTAGCAGACTGAGGGGAGATAGATAGGTGAGGTCAACTGATCCAGTATTTTTAAAATAGGGTAATAGATTTGAGTTGGAAGGGGTCTTGGAAGTCATCTAATGCAAACCCCTTAAGTTTACAGATGAGAAGGGCTCATAGAGTTGAAGTCAGTCAACAAACATTTATTAAGCATTTGTTATATTCTAGACATTGTACTGTTTTGGGGATACACAGAAAGACAAAAACTGTCCCTGCCCTTGAGTTTTCTTCATTCCAATTGAAGATGCATAATGAAAATAACTATATAAGAACAAGGTTTACATAGGCCAGATGGAAGGTAACATCACAGAAGAAGGCACTAGCAGATGGGGTTGGGGTGAAAATCCATGACATGTAAAGGTCTCTTGCAGAAAACAGGAATTGAAATTAGTCCTGAAAGGAGCCAGAGAAACCAAGAGACTGAGGGGAGAGGGGAGAGCATCCCAAGTATGAGGACATCCAGTGTAACAGAGAGATGAGAGATGGTGCATCCTATTCAAGAAATAAGTAGACCAATGTAGCTTGATGTTCATGGACAGGAATAACATGTAAGAATATTGGAAAAGTAGGGAAGAGTCAGGGTATGAATAGCTTTAAATGACAGAGGAGTTTATATTTGATCCTGGAGGTAATAAAGATCTTACAGAGTTCATTGAGAAGCATTGGGAGTGGAGGGAGTGTTACATGATAGATCTGTGCTTTAGGAAAAGCACATATTTAAAGGAAAATACCTTTGGCGATTGAGTAGAGGATAGATTGGAGTGGAGAGATACAAGTCAGGGAGATCACTTATAAGATTTTTGTCTAAGTTAGAGGTGATAAGGACCTGGATTAGGGTTGTGGCTGTGTAAGTAGACAGGAGACTAAATGAGAGAGGTGATGTGGCAATGGATTGAATATGGATAGCTGATCAGTCCATTAATATGGATTGACAATATGAGTTAGTGCGAGGAGATAAACCTGATACTACAGTTTTTAGTCTGTGTGAATGAGAGGATGGTGGTGCCCTTGAGAGTAATAGCAAAGTTTAGAAGAGAGGAAGGCTTTGATGAAAAGATAGTGACTTTCCCAAGGTCACAATTTAGTAAGAAGCAGAAGCTAATTTGAATTAAAGTCCTCCAATTCTAAAACCAAAGATCTTTCCATTGTACTACAAGACAAAAGGTTCTCAAAACACTCAGAAGAAGAGACAGATTTAAGTTAGAGCTAGGATGAAGCCAATAGTGCTAGTGTGGCCAGTGGACTGACTTTGCTGCTGATCCTGTACTTATCCTGAGAATTCCATGTGTCATGTCTTCTCTGGCCAAGTGGCTTGTCCAGGGCTAGGGAGAGTGAACCCTTCTGGAAGTCTTTCTGGGAGATGGACCTAAGGGCAATGGGTTCCTGTGGGGAGTGGCAAACTTTTAGGAAGATTAGGCTATACTTTCCTCACTGGAGACTCCCTACACAATCTCTTATCATTTGTCTTCCATCCCTACCACCATTAAAATAACTCATTTTAAGTTGACTAATGATCTCATAGATAAATTCAATGGCTTTTCTCTGTCCTCCCCTTCCATGACCTCTTTAACATGTTAGATACTGTGAATTACCTTCTCCTTGCTAACCATTTCCTTCCTTTGCTTCCATAGTACTCTACGCTTACAATTTGCTTCCAATTTCTTTATTTTTCTCTCTACTACTCACTTCACATTGTTCTCCCAGTCTTAAATATGGTTATGTCTCCATGGTTCTGACCTAAGCTTTCTTCTTTTATCTTTTTCCACTTTCTTGGTGATCTCATTTATTCTCATGACTCTAATGGTCATATCTACGATGATGACATCCAAATCTTTCTCTTCAGTCCTGATCATGATCCAGAGCTCCCGTCCTATATTTCTGAATGTTTTGAGATATCTTTACTTGGTTACCTTAGTGATGCCTCAAATAGCACATCCAGATGTGAACTCATTATCTCTCCAAACTCACCCTCCTCCTCCTCAAATTCTCTATTTCTGTTAATCAGCTATTACCTTGGAATTAACTTTGACTATTCTTTGACTTTCTTTCAAATTAGGCTTCAGATTCATTGATTCTATCTCTTCCATGCTTCTTGCATCTTTTCCTTTCTTCTCACTCTCCTTGCCCCCCATTTTCTTACCTAAACTATAGAAATTGCTTCTCTATGGGTCTTGCTTCCAGTCTATCCTATGTCTAATCCATTCTCATGCCACTGCATGAATACATCATGATGATTATGGCATTCTTTCAAAATAAAATTCAGTGTCTATGAACTATCAAATAAAGTATAGATTTATGATCCCATGGTTAAAAAATTCTCATAATTGGGTTGTAACCTATCTTTCTAGACTTGTCTCAAATGACTTCCTTTTACTTTTCAGCCAAACTCAGTTATTTTCCCTCATCTATTCTTGCTTTATCTTCTTCTATAATTTCATCTTTACTTGTGTTGTCTCTCTTTTCTAAAAGGAGATCCTTTTAATCTATTTCCATTTATTATATTCTATCCTTCCCTCAAGGCTCAACACCAGAACCAGCTGTTCCATGAAGCCTCACATAACTGCCTCTGATTCTTCCTCAAATTTCTCCAACTCTTTTGCCTAGAATTTTAAAATAGTTAAATTAAATTAAATTTTCAGGCAATAAAAACCACAGCCACTAAAATATGTAGAGTTATACAAAGCAAATTCTAGTATTAACTGTGTCCAGAAAATAAAAATTCTAGGCCTTTTTTTTTTTTGCACCTTTCCAAGACTCTCTTGTACCATGGTTAGTTTGTACTCATTCACCCTTATCTCCCATTAGTTTGTAAGCTCCTTGAAAACAAGGTTTTCTATTTATTTGTGTATTTTAGGGGTTATCAGGAGGCATATAGCATGTACTTAATAAATATCTGCTTTTTAATTGATTGAGGGAGTCTGAGAAGATGACAACTAGGAAGAGGAAATATGGCTACTCTCAAGAAGGGAAGAAAAGGTGTTTTAAGAATTGCTACAACAACTCCTTCAGGCAAAGTCCAAAGGAATGTGAGTGCATGTTCTTGGCCCAAGCAACACAAAACCAGCAGGAGAGAGCTTTGCAGGGATTACAGGAGCAGTAGAAGCAGTGGAACTTTGAGCTCAGATATGCAGAACACCAAAAAAAATCCTCCAGGTTTGATCAAAGTTATGAATGTCAGTTATTAGATGCAAATGAGAACTTTGAAATAAAAGGAGAGAAATAAAGGAGTTGAAGGGTTGGGGTAGGATTCCAAGGATAAGGGAGGCAAGGGAAGAAGGAAAGACCTCATCTCACTGCTATGTCCATTATATTTTCTTTAAGGATGAGAAGAGGAAAGAAGACAAAGAGAAAGGAAGGAAAGGCTTTGTACAGTGAGGGAAGTGGAAAGATACTTCTAAATGTTACATAACTGATGGTGAGAGAGTCTATGGTAGGGGGATTCTGATTCTCAATTCAGTCCTCATGAATCTTATTTCTAGTAGTTTTAAATTTCTGATGGGGAGAGCAGCAAATCTCTAGATCTAATGTGAGCTCTAGATCATTAGAGAAATTGAACTTATTTTGCAAAAAAAAAAAAATGCCTCTTGCATGCTATGCAGTGTTCTGGATGCTGTGGTTACAGAGACAGAAAGGGAAAGTGAAGCCAGGACAAAAGGAATAGCTTGGCAGAGCACTCAGGGATGGAGGAATTGGAGGTAACAGTGAGAATAAAGACTAAAATTAGGAGGAGTGAGGCATAAGGAAAGAAGGAGGAATGGTATTGATCAAGGAGTTCTTCATCTTGGGAATGGAAACTTAGAGACAATGGTGAGATCAAGAACAGGGCTCTGACTATGTATGACTGAGGTGGAGTGAAGGCATAGACCATGAGCATTTAAAATTTTGTTGAACTCCAGGGTATTCAAAGTAGAATTAATGTGTATATTGAAATCCCCAAAAATAAGCACAAGGTTCAGGGAGAAGAGGGATGTTTGGCAGATAGATGACACAGTGGATAGAATACTGGACTTGGAATTGGGAAGACATGGGTTCTAATCCTGATTCAGACACTTAGCTGTATGACTATGGGCAAATCTCTTTACCCCTCTCAGAATCAGTTTCCCCATCTGTAAATCAAGGACAGCGGTAGCACCTGCCTTATAGGGTTGCTATGGGGCTCAATTGAGATTACATATACAAAGTGCTTTGCAAAACTCAAAGAGCTATAACAAATGCTAGTTGTTATTATGATTACTACACTCCTTGAGAAAGGAGACAGAATGACCTGGGAGTCCTATAGATGACTGTGGTAGGATCTGCATATGGTGATAATGTTTAGTTAGGATTAAGTATTTCAGGTGAAGAAGGCAAGTTTATGGCAGTTCCTTCCATCACCATATACATACATACATACATACATACATACATACAAACATACATATATATATACATACATTGAAACAAATGAGTTGGTCATAACTGGCTAAATAACAAAAGAGAAGCCAGATTGTAAAATCTTTAAGGACTAGGGCCATGTCTTATTCATATTCATTAACTCTCACCACAACTAATGTTATGCTTTATACATTTAGGGTGATTTAATAAAAGAATAAAAGAAGGTTCAGGAAGAAAATACATAAGGGACAATACAAGTAATTGATTTCAAGTTACAGTAGGGCAATATGAAAAGAAAAATAGGCCCATAGGTTGGGATGAATAAGAAAGAAGGTATGGCAAGAAAGTAGCAGGGAAAAGATAGAAGAAATACACAAGGTCGACTTATTTCGGAGGTTGTGACCTAGAGCATGTGACATCTGAGGCGGAGAGGCAAAAAGTTGGTGAAGGAGAGAATGTGGAAAAAAACCAAAACACGTTGGTGGAGAAAAGGCACAGAAGACAAGTTTGTCAGTTTGTTTGCCAAAACAGGACTGACATTTCCTCACACATCTCATTTCCAACCCAGCTGTACTCATTCTGGACTTCTTTAGCTTCTTGTCGTGCCCCAGGAAACTTATCATTGGGAAATCACATCATTTTCTAAGATCCTATCAGCCTTTTACACACACCTCATCAGGACCGTCTGCATCTCTGCTTGGAGAGTAGAGATATAAACTCCATTTAAGAAGAGAGAACAGGACTGACATTTCTTTAGATATATCATTTCCCATCTGACTGAACTAATTTTAGACTTTTAGACTTCTCATATCCCCTCATACCTCCAGTTGCACCTTCTCCTCGTGATACCCCTTCAGCTTTCTTTTGTATATTGGCTTCCACCTTTAGATTGCAAACTCTTTAAGGTCAGGAATTGTCTTCTTGTTGTTATGTTCCCAGAGTTTAGCTCAGTGTCAGGCACATAATAGGCATTTCAGAAATGTTTATTGACCCGTGACAACTTGCTACTGCATTAGTATCACTAGACGGTTTATAACAGGAGGAGAAATAAACTAGTGAAAAGAGGCATAGAGAGACCTTGGAAAGGTAAAGAAAGACATCTGTGAAAAGAGGGAGTTCAAAGGAAGTAAAATAAAAATCAAGCCCATTTCAATATAGATAAATATGATATAAAGCATAACAGCATGAACATCAATATATGTGGCACTGAACAATTGAATAATAGTGGGAAGAGGACTAGATGTAATGAGGAGACTGTTTCAGATTCTGACCCCAACACTTATTAGTTATGTGACCCTCAGCAAACCAACTGTTGTCTCTGAGTCTTAGTTTACTCATCTCTAAGAAGGTGACAATAATACCTACACTGCCTGTTCCAGAGTTATTTCAAGCAAACAGACTGGTCTTGGGATTTCATTAGTATGGGAAAGTCTCAGTGAGAAAATTCCCTGTGCCAATGCAGGTTTACACCTGCTCCACAAGTTAGAATTTTAGTGAGTTGCCTAGACTAGAGGACTCTGGGGTTGAGTGACTTGCCCAGGGCAACACAGTGTCAGTAGAGGGATTTAAATTCAAGTCTTTCTGGCTCCAAGGCTGATTTTTTATCTGCTTTTGGCATTGTGAGCAAAGAACTATATAAATAAATATGAGCTGTCATTAAGAACATAGAAGACAAGAGAGGCAAATAACAGAGTCCTAAGAGGAAGAAGAGGTGAAAAAAGGACAAAGGAAAATAAATGAGGTTGGGTGTTTATTAAGGACTGGGCTTTGCTGGAGAATTGGTAGATTTTTATCTTTTTGCTTCCTGGTGGGTAATAGAAACATGTAATTTAAAATACATTAAAATGAAGTATTAATATATTTTGGGTTGTAAAGCAATCTGTTTTTTCAATGTTATATTCCATTTTTCTTTAGATGTCATGAAAATAAGATAAATTATAAGAGAATATTATGATAGCAGATTGGGGTTCAGAAGAGAAGATCCCTCTAAGACAGAGGTGTCAAACATGTGACCCACTTGTGGCATTGAGGCTAGCAGTCCTTCTGGAGTAACTTGAACCAGATGAAAATGTAATTGGTAAATATTTAACAAAATAAATAAACATACAATAGAACATAGATAATATTAATGTGTAATTTTCTAAGTCAATAAGCAGCCAATATATATATATAAGGCTTAGTGGCCCTGTTTCTATCTGAGTTTCACATAGCTATTATAGGAAGATCTCTTTAAGACATAGGACCTATTTTACCTAGTCAAAGAAGGATTGAAATTGAGAGCTGGATTTTTTTTCACTACCAGAATTGCTTCAGAATAAAATGGAGAAACAATCTGTAGAACTGCCAGGGCTCTGGGGGCAACTTTAGCAATGACTACCTTTATAGAGTTTCTCTAGAGCTGTCCAAGCCAGCTGCCTTTCCCTGGGCTTTCTTTGGCTTGGGCCTGGATAAACAAATTATTTCTAAGTAGAAACCATAATATTAAGATCAAAAGAATAAAGTTTAGTAGAAATTGCCCATTCCTCTCTTGTGACCACTTATGCTTCTCTTTAGACAGCAGCTTGGCTTCCACCAGGAAATCTGCTGTAACTTCCTTCTTGTGCCAAAACAGCCCAAATCTTTTAACTGGCATAAGCTTTTAAGCAAGTCCAACTGAGGGGGAAGGCTTCTGATGAGTAGTTTCAGGCTTGGGTGAATGATAGCATGAGAACTAGAAATATACTCACACAGGAATAGAAATATCAATACTTGGATCCAAAATGAGATTTAAAAAAATAATAAAACTGACTTTTGTTTTTAGGTCAAAGCCATTTCAGGAAATGAGCCCATCTCTCTCCCTACACCCAACCCTGATCCCCATTTTTTGGCAGACTGACCTTTGGAATAAAGAAAAAATAATAAGAAGAAAACATTCAGTATAATAAACACAAGATAATTTGTTTATGCATGCTTGGGCCAAAAAAAGCCCATGGGAAAGCAATTGGCTTAGAAACTTTTGGAAAAATTCCATAAAGGAAGATACTTCCAATACTTCACAAAGATCAGTATATGATATTCTGTCCTAATAGTTTGTGATCTCTTTGGTGTAAGGAAGGAGTTATATTTCATTATCTGTCCTCTGAGTCTATTATTGGTTTCACAGTTACTCAGGGTTCAGCTTCCTTAATAATCATCTTTATTTGCATTATTGTAATCATTCGTTCTTTTGGTTCTCCTTACTTTGCACCGTATCCATTCATATAGACTTCCCCACATTTCCTTGAAGTGTTTATATTTCTTACTATTCAATAATATTTTATTCACATACCATAAGCTATTCATTCATTCTGCAAATGATACACATCAACTTTGTTTCCAATACTTTGTCGCCACAAAAGTGTTATGAATATTTTGACATGAATAGGACCTCTGACTATTTTTGACCTCTTTGGAATATATGCCCATTTGTGACAGAACTAACATTTTAGTTATACTTCTCGTACAATTGCAAATTGATATCTAGAACGTTTTGACCAATTCACAGTTCCACCAACGGTGTCTCTGTGTGCCTGTCATCCCAAAGCCTGCCCAGCATTAACTATTCTTGTTTTTGTTCTGTTCTTTGCTAATTGACTAGGTGTCGGGTGAAACTTTAATTCTGATTTGCTTTTTTCTTATCTATAGTGATTGGGAGCATGTTTTCATATTGTTAACCATAATTTTCAATTCTTTGGAAAACTTCATATTCTATAACCACTTATCTATTAAAAATGACTCTTAGTCTTATATTTTGGATATCAAACATTTATGAATGATATTTGATGTAATTTCTCCTTTCCAAATAAGAATTCCTCTGTATGATCTATCCCACTATGCCAATAATTTTGAATAACCAATAAAAAAAGGAATTTTAAATTCACTTAGCAATGAGCGATTAAGAAATTAAAAGTACATTTTCATGTGTCTATGTCTAGATAAGCCCATGAGTATGAGTTGAGGCAGGTGTGTATTTTAAATTTAAAATACTCAAATATCACAGAATCATAGAGAAAGCAATAAGAAAGCAACAAACTAAATGATTTAAGGTGCACAAGAGATAAGGGAAAAATCAGGAATGCTCCTCAGTAGGTTATATTTTTTAAATTAGTTACTCTCCTGTTTTGTTTTCTTTGTTTTAGGGACAGAGAGGTAGCCCAATAGGTGGAGCACCAGGCCTGAGTTAGGAAGACTCAACTTTATGAGTTCAAATCTGACCTCAGACACTTAACACCTGTGTGACCCTGGGCAAGTCCCTCAACCCTGTTTCCCTCAGTTGACTCATTTGTAAAATGAGCTGGAGAGGGAAATGGTAAACCACGCCAGTATCTCCACTAAGAAAACCCTAAATGAGATCATGAAGAGTCAGACATGTAGGAAAAACAACTGCTGATTTTTCCATGGTTGTCATTCCTATAAATGTACTTCTTTCTGTCAACTTTTTCCCTATCTTAAAGACCATTGCTATTGTTCCTCTCTTTCATGCTCTACTGTCTAGTCTCTTGTCTTTCATATGCTATATTTGGTATAAATCTATGGCCTTCAAGAGATAAAAATGACTAGATGAGACATTGTCACAGCAAGAGTCAAAGAAGAGACTAGTTGGTCTTATTCTCCACTTTTCTCTCAGTGAGCAACCCGCTTTAGTCCCTAGACTGAGCCTGGGGCCTGATCACATTGCAAGATTTCAACCCACAAAGGGAAACTGCTGAGGTTAAACTCCAAGAAGTCTTTGAAATTGAACATCTTCTCTATGTTTCATTAATTCTCTCCACTGACTGATTATTGCTTCTTATAAAATACTGATCACTGACATCTAGCACTGAATTTCTAAATAATTCCTTCTTTGGAAATCAATCAACTAGCATTTATTAAGTGCTTACTAAGTTAAGTGTCTGGCACAATGCTAAGCAGAGAGGATGTTATAAAAACCAGAGTTTAGGATTAAAAGGGCATAGATTCTAATAGAGGAAACAACTTATGTAAATCTAAGAAACCGAAGATAAAATACAGAGTATATAAAAAGTAATTTTAGGGGGATGGCACTGGGAAGGGGGGAGGATGAGAGAGAAGATGAAAGGAAAGGAACACCAGGAAAGGCTTCCTTGAGAAAATGGAATTTGAGTTAAGTCTCCAAAGGAAGTCAAGGATCCTAAGAGTGGGAGGTGAGGAGGAAGAACTTTCCAGATGTGGAACTTACTTTTTTTTTGGGTTATTTTGACTGATTAATCAAGGGGCACGGAGATGGGAGATAGCATATTGTGTGTGAGGAATGGCAGCAGGCCGGTACAGCCAGATTGTTGAATGGCTCGAGGAGAGGAGAATAGTCAGTCAAAAATCACTTTAAAAGTGCCTTCTATGTGTCAGGTATATATATATATATATAATAGCAGAGGCTTAGAAATTCAATTATGGCCTCATTCTACTCACTGGAATCAGATACCAATGCTTTAGAAAGTTATCGCCATATAGCAAAATATTCACAACCAAAATTTGTTTGCACTTTCTGTACCTAAGGAGCTTTTACTAATAGAAATCACATTTTTTTAAAGCATTTTAAGACTTAACAATCTCTTCATAACAACTCAATGGAGTCTGATATTGTAAGAATTAATCCTAAATTACATATGAAAAAAAGGAGGCCCACTAGTTGAGGTACTCATGGTCACAAAGCTAATACATATTAGATCAAAGCCTTAAATCTAGATCTCCACAGTATGTTCAAAGTTTTTTCCATGATGATATAGTGTTTCTGTCAAGTACAGGTGTTTCTACATGGAGTCAGAGAAAAAGGAAAATGATCTTCCTCAAGAAAATGAAAGGAAGTTTGGCCATTCTAATATGTTCTGAACCTTCCAATAAATGAATAATCATTAATCGCATTAAAGCAGAGAAAGGAAAAACACAAAAGTCTCTGCCCTCAAGCAGATTACATTCTGGTAGGAGAGATAATGTGTGAATAAATGTAGGTACATATGGAGAAAAGGGCAAGTAAACTTAGAAGGGAAGGCTCATGTGGTCCCTGTGGACACCTCCTTTTTCTCTCTCAGGAGCCTTGTAGATCTAATGGTCTATTAATTAATTAATGGTGCTCATCTTACTGTGTCCCTAGGGAACAGGTGTCCCTAGGATGCTACCAAGGTAGTTGAGTGGTACAGTGTGGGGTACTGGACCTTGAGTCAGGATGAGCTGAGTTCCAATTCAGCCTTAGATATTTACCGTCTTGAACCTGTGCAAGTTACAACCTCCGTCTGCATCAATTTTCTTAACTCCAACATGGGGATTATAATAGCACCTATCTCCTAGGACAGTGAAGATAAAATGAGGTAAGATTTGCAAAAGTACTGAGCACAATGCCTAGCACACTATAGATGCTTCAGAAATTCTTGCTTCCTTTCTCATTCTGAAAGGTGAACTCTAAAAATGAAGGCCTAAAACCACCACCATTTTGAGCAAAGTAAAAAAAAAACAAAACAAAACATACACACAAAAACTGTAGTTTCTACTCTGAAAAATCATATATTCTATATGATGTGCTATATTTATATAACATTTATTAAATTGAGTACATTATTAATTTTTATATATCCTTTTGTGCCTAATATCTATATACTGTAATTCTATATATTATTCAATAAATATTTAATAAATGTTTGTTTCCTGTTGTGGTATGTTGAATTATGATGATAGTGTAATCATGGTCATTCTGTCCAAAGTACTGGGGATGGGGGTGGGGGTCTGTTCCACAGTTCTCTTTCTCTGTAATGGTCACAGCATCTGGCCCTCAATGAATAATACAGAACAGCACAGGAAGAGATCATTTATCTGTTGGGGATGACTCACATTGCTCTTTCTGAGCTTTAGCCATCTGGACCTTGTTATCTATAATGAATTTTTAAAAGTATTAAATGTTTAAAATACTCAGTATAGTTATTCATTCTGTTAATTCTATTAATAAAAAAAAACACCCTGGCTAATGTACTAATCCTTTTGATTGGAAGAGAAAGAGGCAAGGCCTTATTCTTAGAACCTTAGTAATCATATATTTGCTGACTTTTGAAATTTAGAGGACAATTTAAAAAATTCTGCTATTGGACATTCTAGATATTTAAAAACATCAACATTAAATTATTATGCTCCCAGGATTGCTATATGTCCATGCTTTTGTTATTGGGACAGCATCCCAAGCCATCATATAACTTCTTAATACTATCCCCCTCACCCTGTTCCCACACCATTGGATTTTATTGCCTATTAACTCATTTCCCTGTTTCCCTTTTTTAGTTCATAAGAGGACACAGCCTTAAAAAAATTCTGGTATTTTATTCATTGTTTTTGATTTCTTCTGAAATCCTCTTGCCTTCTTTCTTCTGATCTCTCATAGATAAGTAGCTTCCCTCCATTCAAGGTTCATTTACTTAAAAAAAATATTGTGCTCTCCCATTTAGATCAGTCTGTTTCCATTATCTCTGACCACATTGTCCATCAGTGCTCTAAGCTGAGAATTTGGCTGGGGTGGGAGTGGATGGGAAGACTCTATAGCAGTCAGTTGCACAGTAAGTGTCACTGGTTTGCAGATTTCCAATGAGCTGTTTTTAATTAAGGAAAGAAATGTTTGTGATTTTTTAGCTCATAGTAAGTAAATTCTGTGCTTAAAGATAAAAAAATAACCCCAACAACTCCATGTTAATATCATGGGATGAGGTGGAAGGGGAGGGAGAAATCTTTTGAATTCATATCACAATGAAATCAATTAGCTGAAGGTTTTAGTTAATCACAGAAGAGATATGAAGACTTCAAAAGATAGTATGATTCTAAAAACCTAGTAACTATTAAAAAGGAGAGAGAAAGTATGGCTCTCAGATAGGCATAATTGCTTCATGTTGATCTTGTATTTGAGATAACGCTATAGAACCTGGCACTTAGTAGATGTCTAATGAATGATTATTGATTGGTTGAAGACAAAATCAAAAGTAAATGTCAAGGCTAGGATCTTACACCTAGGTAATGATGTTATATGGAAGAACGTAGTAACACCTCCAAAAGTTACCAGACGATGAAGGCTTAGAGGCCTTTTGTGAAGGGTAGTATCATAGCACAATGAAAAGAGCCCCAGACTTGAAACAAGAAGATCTAAGTTAAAATGCATGCAAAGGAATCCAGGTGATACAGTGGTTAGAGCACTGGGCTTGGAATAGCGAAGACTCATCTTCCTGAGTCCAAATCTGATCTCAGATGCTTCCTAGCTGTGTGACCTTGGGCAAGTAGCTTAATTAACCCTGTTTGTCTCTGTTCCTCATGTGTTAAATGATCTGGAGAAGTAAATGGCAAGCCATCTTTGCTAAGAAAACCCCAAACTGGGTCATGAGGTTTTGAGCATGACTGAAAAGACTCAGCAACCACAAAACCAAGTTCAAACCTAAGAACCAGCATTTCTTAGCTTTGAGAATTTGGCCAAATCACTCTAGCCCTCTGAGTCATTTGTTATAAACATAAAGATGTTTATAATCTTTCTTTCCTTACCTCACCTGATTGCTGTGGCGATCAAATGACACAAAATTGTGAAAGTATTCTGTAAAATCCAAAATAAACATTACTATGACTGTAAGTATTGAAGGAAGAGGCTCATGATTGTATGTCCTTTTCCTAGAGTTCATTGCTGTTGCTTATCTCCTTTACTGGAAGGTAGGTGGCACAGTGGATAGAGTGCCGGACTGGAGTCAGGAAGACTTATCTTCCTGAGTTCAAATCTAACCTCAGACACTGTGTGAGCCTGGGCAAGTCACTTAAACCCTATTTGCTTCAGTTCCTTCTTCTGTAAGATGAGTTGGCAAAGAAAATGACAAACAGCTTCAGTCTCTTTTCCAAGAAAACCTTAGATGGAATCATGAAGAATTGGCTACAACTGAAAGATTACTGAAACAACATCCACTCCCTAGGAGAAATTGTCCTGTAAAGAGACGATGGCAGTTGCCCTGAAAGCACTAGTCATAAAAATGTCTCATAGAGAGTGGTGCATCCAGACTCCTTGTGGATGCTCTTGATTCTAGGAAAACCAACAATCTATGAAATGTCATTAGTTAGATAATTTTGTTTCTGTTTTTTCCTCTTTGTTCATAGATGAAGGTAGCTCCACTTCCGAATGGCATAAGAGCTTTCAGTTTGGAATGAGGCCTGGATGCAAATCCCAGCCCTGCTATCATGAGTACCTCTTATATGGAGTAAGTTACCTCTTTTGTAAAATAGGAAGGTGAGACTATATGACTTCCAATGTCCATTCCAGCTCTAAATCTGGGGCCCTGTAATTTATCAAATATAGAGCATGTACTTTATAGTTTTTGTGTAATGGGGTAATGGATTTTCAGTAATTTACTTAAAAAATTATTTACTTTTAATATTAAAAAAATGATTTCCCTCCCCCCCACCCTTACAAACCCATTAAGAAGGCCAACAATATATCAATTGTATATGTGAAATCATGAAAAACACATTTCCATATTAGCTATGCTGCAAAAAAGTGAAAAAAAGGCTACTTCTCTACATTCAGAACTCATAGTTCGGTCTCTAGAGGTGGATAGCATTTTTCATCATGAGGCTTTCAGAATCGTGTGGATCATTGTTTTGATCAGAGTAGTGAAGTTGGCTATCATTTCAATATTATACAATAAGATAATAGTATGTAATGTATAATAGTGTGCAATGATTTTGCTGGTTCTGCTCACTTCACTGTACATCAGTTTATATAGGTCTTTCTAGGCTTATTTGAGATCATTTGTCTCATTACTTTTTTTTTTTCTTTTTGGAGGGAGGAGGCAGGACAATTGCGATTAAGTGACTTGTCCAAGGTGACATAGCTAGTAAGTGTTAAGCGTCTAAGACTGGATTTGAACTCAGGTTCTCCTAACTTTATTCACTGTGCCACCTAGCCACCCCTCCCTTGTTACTGTATCAGCAAGCACCCTAGCATATCCAGGGTGGCTGTTAGCACAGGTTCTTAGATCTGCTTTTCTAAAGGAAAGCAACTCAAAAT
>CM053588.1:122196250-122238294 GCA_028646515.1 Pseudochirops corinnae | reverse complement strand
TGATCCTTCTTTTCCCCAAAGAAGGAGTCTAGGGTTTGGTTTCTGTTCTTACTTTGCTTCCTGTGCTTCATCATGGTTGGCCATTCATTGTTTTTTTTTTTTTTTTAGCTCTGTGGAACTCTGCTTCCAGAGGCAAAAGCTCTGTCCCAAATTGCTGGGGTTTTCCCAGCTGCTGGAGGTTTTAAGAGGCTGTTGGGGCCCTCCCTTGCTCTGGCTCACTGAAAAAAGACCTCAGGAGCACCACCCAAGACCGCAATCCAGATCCAGGCCGCTCAACACGAGAGCACTTGGCCTCTGTATGATCACTTGGCCCCGATGCAGTCTGCAGGCTGGGAGCTCTGAAGCAGCAATGTGGAGGTGGGTGCAGGATTTCCACTTCTGCCACTTCCTTGTCCTGGAGGCAGTTTGGCTGGACCCGCTTTTCTCCCCAATTTTTAGCCTAGTTCCACTCACCTTTCACTTAGTCCTTTCTTTTTTCTTTATGGCTTGATAATTCTGGAAACTGCCACAGCTGCCACAGATCTGCTCTTCTGTTGCTCCAGCTGCAGTTCAGCTCATCTGGCTGCCCCCAGGCCCAAGGTGCCATTTCAGACTGGGCTGATTTCGGCTTCCAGCCCTGAGATGGTGCCTCCTAGCCGAGCTCCCTTTAGTGGAAAGTATATTTATGTGCGTTTTAGAGTTCTAGATTTTGTTTAGAGTCATATTTTATGGGTATTTTGAGGTGGCTATATGGGAGATGCAGTATTTTGCTGCTTCTATGCCACCCTCTTGGCTCCGCCCCCTTGAAGTTATTTTAAAATGGGAAAAAGAAAGAGAAAGACTATCTTGAGCATTAAAAAAAAAAGTAAAAAGGGACCATGAAGAGATTATTTTTCAAGTACATGAAGGGATAGTTATGTAAGTTGAATTTAAAGAAATAGAAGTTAAGGTGAAAGATCAAAATTAAAGTTCCATAAAGCAAAACTCACAATCCCAACCTCAACCTTTATAGAGGAATAAAGAAATATTATAGAGGAAATTATAAAGTAAGGGGGTATATAAGTGAGGAAAAAAAAAAGATTCAAAATAGAGAGGAATTGGTGATGTATCATTAACAAGACCATGGGTAAGGAGTGAACAGATGATAAATCCTATACTTTCTCAGCAAGAAGAATGCTTTGGAAGAATAAGAGAAGAGATAAATGAGAGGAATTAAAATGATAGGGATAAAAAGAAATAGGTTTTACCCCAAGAGAGAAGAAGAAGTCCCACTGAAGAATGCTCCATTGGGGAAAGAGGCATGTATGTACCATCAGTAGAAGGTAGGATCTCATTTTAGGTCTAATCTGAGATGAGTTGTGTTGAGAGGTCAGTTTCTGAATGCTGTGCCTCCTTGGGCAACATCCTGCCTAATGGATATATGAATATAGAGAGATCCCTGGAACTCAAAAGAGGGTGGGGGGGGGGGGCATATGGACCCAGAGATGATATTGAAGGGCCAAAGGAAGGAGAGCCATCATGGGGTTGTCAGGGGCATAATTGGATCACCCAATTTGGAATACAGAATAATTTCTACCTTAATGCACTTCTATTGGCATCATTTCCTTCACAAATTATTATTGCTAAGAGTGAGGCATTACATACAAAAAATTGCTAAAGAATAATATCTATAATGGCAATAACAGAAACAGAAAACTTTCTTTTTTAAAAGAAGGAGTTCAAATTAAGTAATTCAGAAGTTTTTTTGTCCATGAGGAACACAGATTAAAGAAGGGATGTATATAAGGTTATAATCCAAGAATCAGGAAATGAAATTTCAGAATAGAAAAGGGAAATAAATAATGAAGAGATCTAAGCAAAGAAATTCTTAAGAAAAAGTGCAGAACACCACTAAAAACAAAAGAAGATAGAGTGATTTTAAATTCAGAACTAATTGAAAAAAGGGGGAAGTAAATGGATAGTTAAATAACTTTTAAAAAGAAAAGGAAATAATAATTTAAGTAAAGCACCAACATAAGGGAAGGAGTTAACAGGAGTGAGGAATATGGCTAGGAAAGAAAGCCTGTGGGAATAGGATTACCTCAAAGTAGTTTAAGCAAAATTAATTGCAAGGTCAAAATATTAACTTAAAAGAGGAAGAGGATTTTGAAAAGATCTTCTTTAAAAAAGAACCACATTTCCATATTTCTCAAAACAATTGCAGTTAAAATCTCTTTCTAATATCAATGTTCAGAGTCCCAAAGCTTATATACCAATCAACAGACAGCTAAGTACCAAGCTCTGGGAATAAAAATAGAAATAGGAGTTTCAGATGGGAAGGATTGAAACATTGGGAATGAAATGCAAAATTCTTATTCTCAAGGAACTTCAATTCCATCAAAAGAGACAAGAACTATACAGCTAAGTGTATTCAAAATAAACACAAAGAAAATGAATACAGAGTAGATCAATGTAGGATAGTTAGTCTGGAGCTTGGGCTAGAGTGGTAAAACACAAAAAATAAACTTGTCACCTTAGCTTAGTTTTCATGGTGGCTCAAAATAATTTGGATGGTAAGATCAGAGGATTTGCTCAAAGGAAACTGAGGTGTCTCAACCTCATATAGCTCTGGGTTTTGTCAGAATGAAACCAACTCCTGCCCTCACATCCTTGAAATAACTTTAAGAGAAATTCAGGTTGACAATGACATTAAAGAGGACTTTCTGATCCTATCAGAGAAGGGTTTGGGACAGAGATCTTGATCCTGCTAGCTGAAGGAAATTAATTAAAGAAGGGAGTTAATAATAAACTGACCTCTCAAATAAAAGGGAGCAGCAAGAAGCATGTCTGAGAGGTTTCACCTCTTTTAAGCTCTAGGTAGATCTAAAGGGAAACAAAATCTGTTAAAGGGGTTTATAAACAGAAGAGAGACAGACAGAGAGAGAGAGAGAGAGAGAGAATGACAACTCTATTTCAATACATTTTGTATTGTATTAGTGTATACAATATTTGTGATTGTATATACAAAAGAATTTATAATTTTTAATCCTTTATATTCTATTTTACTCATTATAAAATGCTATTTTGAGAAGTCCATAGGCTTCACCAAGTTGCCAAAGGAATCTATTGCACAAAAAAGATTAAGAACCCCTGTTCTACAGTTTAAGAAAGGTGAAGCCTCTTAAAAATGCCTCTTGGTCTTTGCTGACCACTCTGGTTTGAAAGGGAAATGAAGAAAACAAAAAGGTAGGTTTAACAGCTGGTTACATTGGTTTATCTCCCTCAGAGAATCAACCTGAATTGCTACCTTGTGAAATTTGTTCTGATTTGGTGACAGCATACTGCTGAGTGAATACCCAGATGAACTGAAGTACCCAGAGATAATTACTTTGATGAGCTTTGCAGTTTTCTACTGTAAAGGGAACTACTAGTCAATCCAATAGCCTAAAACTTTTCTAATGCCCCTTTAAGGATAATTTTAACTGGAAAGTTGGTATATTACCTTCATTCAAGAATAAAAGATAAGAGGATGTGTTTTGAGGCAGTGATGAGAACCAACAGTTAGGAAAGAAAATTCCTATGATAGAAATTTCCTGAGTGGACCAATGACATCAAAGTCTGTAGTGCAGAGGTGTGAGTTACCTTCTCCCATGTGCTTCCCTGTCAGTTTCCTATAAATATGTGCCTGTTTACAAGTAGCACATTGATGAAAGAGCATAGCTCAGATTCATGTAGGAAGTAGGATGTATTTTATTATTCATGCATTTGTTTTAATAAATGAATGCGCGATATTGTTATTTCTTTAGTCTTATTGCTAGGTAAATGACTATGTTTAAGATCTTGAAGTATCATCATTGTGAGTGGTTGGTTTGTATAAATAGAAAAGCATAGATGAGAGCTCAAGAGTTTAAAGTGTTGAGCAGCGGTGGGATAATTTCATACCTGAACAGGATTGCTTCTAGGATGCTGACAGAATTTGAAGTGTAATTGGATGGCGATAGTCCTTCTCTGGGAAGCTAGATCTAACAGTGTAAACACAGTTTGGAAAAAGCAAGTCAACTCAGAATGAATAGCAGTGGCAACATGTCCATGGGAAAAGTTTGGGATGCTAAAAAGTAGATTGGTACTCCATATTGAAAATTCCATGTGGAATCTAAAAAAAGTTACACACAATAACTCTTCATTAGTTAAATACAAGTAAGAGTGTTCCTTCATAAGTAGAGGGTAAACTTCTAGGCAGTAGGAATTATTTTTTTATGTTTATTAATAGTATCAATACCACTTACATAAAATATGTTCTTTAAAATGTTTATTGAATGCAATACCCTTCTATTTCCTTCAGTCTTTTCTTCTTGAAAATATAGAATCACAGTTGCCTTAAACTTGGCTTGTAACTTACATTGCCATTGTTACCAAATTTGTAAATCAGAAATCCAGAAGGAGGATTTTTTATTCCATTCCCCAGGAACCCAAATTTAAGAGGTTGCATAATTTGTTACTAATCTAAGTTATCATTTTTTCCTACATATATCATATAGTTAAATATATAACAACTCACTCAGAAATTTGGGTAAAATAGCAAAGTGCTTTGAGCCCTTTCTTGTTACTGTGCCAAAAAAATAAGATTATTCCCACTTTCAAATCTTCAGTCACAACAGTTTCATACATCTGTATTATGTATAGAACATTAATTATTCTTCAAATTAATATGAAAACATTAAACAATCACTTCAGAACTCTCTCATAGTTTGTTCTGCTAGAAAAATCTATTGGAGCATTCTGATTTAATGACTAGAATTACTATCTCAGAGCTAGATGTTCAAATTAGTGTTCAAGTAGCAATGTAATTTTGTATCCATTACTAATTAAAGGAAAGAAAACTAGTTCATCCATGCAATTAATGTGTTGGTAGCATAGAATGGGAGTCAACCAAGTACAAGAGTGCTGATCCTTCTCCATGCCAATGCCCATCCTCTATATGTCCCCTTGATACCATCTCCTCTCATCTTTTCCAGAAGACTGAAACCTTAATCATTTTAACTCCTCTAATCTCCAGTCTCTCCCTCCCTATTGTTTCCTTCTCTATTGCCTTGAAACATGCCCAAGAATCATCCAGTGTTGATTGATTCCAAAGATTAAGAGCTCAGGCAATTGACATTACTTCTGGGTGGCCTAAGTTAAAACAGCCACAAGGATTTTAGTGTGCTTTCGAGATTTTGTTGGAAGACTACTAGGGGCAACTCAGAGGCAGGAGATCTTTGCTCAGTTAAGTCAATTCACAGTGTCTTTGATACATATGGTCATTGGATATCTTTCCCCTATTATGGGTAATTAAATCTCCTTTGTTAACTGTTGAATGACCTAATCATTTATTCTAGATATCAAACAATCTACCAGGGGATGGATGAGTAAAGCCCAACACAGTGATCTCTTAATTGCCAAATCTGATTATTTTTTTCTCAGTTCTCATCCTTCTCAGTATATCAACTTCATTTGACCATTGACCATAGTATTCTCTCCTTTCTGGGCTGTTATAACACTACTCTCTCTTGCTTCTCTTCCCTAACATCCCTAAGTCTCCTTTGCTGGTTCTAATCTTCAGACCCCACACCATAACTATGAGTGTTTCCCAAGGCTTTTTCCTATGTCCTCTATTCTTTTCTCTTTCTATTCTCTTTTTTGCTAACTTCATCTAATTATAATCTCTATGCAAATGACTCATAGATCAATTTATATATTTAACATCAGCATCTTCCTCTGAATATAAATTGTTTATAGAACATTTCAAAGTGAATCTCCATGAGACAGCTCAGATTCCACATATTCAAAACAGAAATCATTATCTTTTCTCCTAAACCCATCCCTTTCTTCAATTTTCTTATTTCTTTTGAATGGCATCATCATTCTTCTGGACTCCCAGATTTGTAACCTTGCTATATTCCTAATCTCCTTCTCCCTCATTCCATGTATCCAATTAGTTGCCAAATTTTGTAATTTCTTACTCTGAATCTCTAGCATCCAATCCCATCTCTCTACTCACATAACTACCACCCCAATTCAGTCCCTTTTACCTGGAATACTGCCATAACTTTTTTTTTTTTTGGAAGGGGGCAATTGGAGTTAAGTGTCTTGCACAAGGTCACACAGCTAGTAAGTGTTTAATGTCTGAGACTGGATTTACACTCAGGTCCTCCTGACTCCAGGGCTCTATTCACTTTGCCACCTAGCTACCCCTTGTCATAGCCTTCTAACTGGTTTCTCTGCATTGATTCTGTCACCACTTTATTCTCAAGTGAGCTGCCAAGGTGATCTTTCTAAAGTAATAGGTCTTATGATGTCATCCCTCACTGCCTATTCAATGAACTTCAGTGGCTTCCAATTTCTCCAGTATCAGCATAAAGTCATCTATTTGATATTTAAAGTTTTTCATCACTTTGCCCCTTTCTACCTTGCTGGTCTTATGCTTTATTCACTTCGCTGTATTCTATAATTTAATGACAATGGCTTTCTTGCACTTTCTTTAAGGTGTTATTCCATCTCTTAATTGTGTTTTTAATTGGCTGTCCCCAATGCGTGGAATACTCTGCCTTTTCATCTTAGCCTCCTGCCTTCCTTGTATTCCTTCAAGACACAGCATAAATCCCATCTTCTGGAAGAGGCAGATCCATCAGCTATTTTTGCCTTGCCTCTGAGATTACATCTCATTGACTCCATATTTCCTTAGCATGGAGGCAGTTAGGTGTCTCAGTAGATCAAGTGCTGGAACTGGAGTCAGGAAGACCTGAGTTCAAATACAGCCTCATACATTTACTAGTTTTGTAACCCTGGGCAAATTAATCTCTTTTGCCTTTATCCACTGGACAAGGAAATAGAACACCCCTCTGATATCTTTGCCAAGAAACCCCATGCACAGTATTGGCATGCCGTGGCCTGCAGGATCATAAGAGTCAACAGCAAATAGCTAGTATGTACATAATTGATTGCATATCTTCTACCCCCATTAGAAAATGACCTCCAGGAGAACCAGGACTCTTTCCCTTCCTTTTTTATCCTTAGTGCTTAGGATAGTGTCTGGCATATAGCAAACTATCAAAAAATGACTACTGATCTATTGTACCCAAAAGGTTAACTTACAGTATGGTGTCAAAATGCTTTAGAAATAGGAAAAGTTATTGAATACTATGTAGGAACTCTATTGTGAGCAAAAAATAAAAGTAAAACAAAACCAATAGGCTAAGGAAGTGATTTAATAAGACCGTATGAGCATACCCAGAGTGGTATCATTCATTTCCAGTTAGTTCTTGATGATACAATGCTGAAGTTCATCAATTCAGACAGTCTGACTGGAACTGTATATAAACATATCATTCCTAAGTAAGACCCACTGTGGATTCTGTAACACAGATCTAGTTCTTTTACTTCACCTCAGAGGCTCTGCTGTGGAGCAGTAGAGAAAATAATGCAATTATAGATGTGGGCATTTGGGGTCCTTAAGATTCTGATATATTAAGCTGTGTAGGAGTTGCATTAGAAGAGAAGAGCAGGAGGGAGAGAATAGTAATAAGATCATTGGAATCATGGTTTTAGCTTTAAAAATGCCAAAGCTCTAATGAAAAACAAGAGTAGGCTTGATTCATGACCAAGCAAATTCTTTTCCTATTACAAATCAGGAGGACATTTGGTGGATTGCTGCTCCTGATTAACTAAGCTAAACTGAATACAGATAAACTGAAGGAATTCTCCCATGCTACTTCCCAAGCCAAATATCCTGCTCAACTTTTAAATTATCAATGGAAAGTCCCAGGCTGAGCAAAGTAGAAGAATACAGAGCTAAATAAGAAATTTGCTACTATCTGGGCAGTAAATCCATGTGACACAAGGAGATTGGCTTTGGTTATTGGTTGAGGTCAAAGAATGGTGGCTAAGTAGACCCATGCCATTTTGCACTGTTTAATTTATATATATAATTTATAATTATATATATTATTTATATATATTATATAGTAATAATTATTGTTTATTTATTATTATATATATTATTTATATATTATATATGTTATAATTATATATAATTTATATATATAATTTCTCCATTTATAGATGGAGAAGCTAGGACATGGAATAACCCTTCACCATTTATAGAAGGGGAAGTTAAGACAGAGAAGGGTTAAAGTCTTCAAGAAGTTATCAACTATTCAACTAATTGATTAAGCCCAAGTTAGAAGGCTTCAAGGTGGAAACTGAATTATTTACATAGGGAACCCTAATTGAATTACTATGAAATCATTTACTTCCTGAGGGAAAGTATTTGCTATATTTCCTAGAATTCTTCAATCCTTCTACCTCAGCTTTTTCCACATTTTCTTTGTCAATATGAGTCTCCTAGACCCTTGACTTGCCAAATTGAGGAAAAGTAATAAATACTTTAAGAATAAAAAACATTTATTAAGCACCTATGATTTGCATAGAACACTGTGCTAGAAGCTGAGGGAGAAATGGTTTGGTATAGAGAATCTTTCAGTAGTTCACCTTCTGCTTTGAGATATGCTATGCTAATTTGGAACTCCCATGGTTAAATATTCTAAAGTCATGAGAGCGTAAATGAGAGCCGTATATATTCATACACACAAATCTGGGAACTTGGGCCAAGTTTTGACCTTCCATTTCATTGGGGCATTGAGTTTTATTGTGGGCTTTTTCCTGACTATTGCAAAAGGCATCTATGAACCTTAATTTAAAATCCAAGGAGATCAGTTATAGATCATGGGCGTTTAAATAATGCTGAATTTGAGGTTTGCACAGAGTACATGGTACCCCAGGGATCTTTGTGATCAGAAATTTCATGGTTGTTTTTGGCTTTTGCCTCTTGCCTTGGATTCATCTGGTTTGATTTTCCTACCAATAGTATATCCCTGGCAATTGTGCCATTTTCTGCTGATTGGTGAACTTCTTCTAGAGACAGAGGCAGACGACAGACAGATAAATAGAAAGAGACAGAGAGGGAAAGAGAGACAGAGGTACTAGAGAGACACAGACAGACAGACAGACAGACAAACATGGACAGAGACAGAGAGACAGAGACACAGGAAGACATGGGATAGACAGAGATGGAGGGATAGAAAAAAGACATTCGTTCAGGAGAGACAGACAGAAAGAGACGGAAACACAGAGACAGACACAGAGAGAGACAGAGACAGAATGACAGAGAGAGAGACACACACACACATAGACACAGAGACACAGGAAGACACAGGATGGACAGAGATGGAGGGATAGAAGAGACATCTGTTCAGGGTAGACAGACAGAAAGAGACGGAAACACAGAGACAGACACAGAGAGAGACAGAGACAGAATGACAGAGAGAGAGACACACACACACATAGACACAGAGACACAGGAAGACACAGGATGGACAGAGATGGAGGGATAGAAAGAGACATCTGGTCAGGGTAGACAGACAGAAAGAGACAGAGAGAGAGGGAGAAAGAGAGAGAGAGAGAAAGAGAAAGAGAGAGAATAATACCACTCTTGTTTTGAGCTGGGAGAGATTATTTAAGGACATATGCTAGGATAGTGCTAGGAAATAACACTAAAGCTGGGCTTTGAGGGAAAAAAGTTCATTGGACATTAAAATCACAAGAGATATAAGCAAAGACACAAAGGTGGGAAAAATGAGGTGTGTTTAGGTAGTTATAATTATTATTCACTTTTAACTAGAGCACATAATATGGAAGGGAGTACTGTCAGAGAAGGTTGGAAAGTTAAATTGAAACCGGAATGTGGAGGATCTTACATTTTAGGCCAAGGGGTTTGAAATTTGGTGGGGAGGCAATTGTAAAGGTGTTAAAGGTTTTTGATGAGGAGAGTGAGAAGCTCACAGTTGGAAAACTGAAAAATTGTTCTGGTATCAATGTATAGGATGAAGTGGATCAGAGAATGGGAGGAGGCAGGGAGATCACTTAATGGACCATAGTATTATATTAGTTCATATGAGATTTTATAAGGTCTTAAACTAAGGTGGTGGCGGGGGGAATATAAAGGAGAAGACAGGGAATAAATGAATACAATACGTTTTACCAGTGTGTCTAAGTGTTGGGGAATGACTACATAAATTATGTGTTATATTATATAAGAATGGTATTGAGTCATGGAACATAACAAAGAATGAGAAATGAAAAAAGGAGAATACTTATAAGTAATGGCACTGAAAATAAGGATATAGAAAATAATAGAAGATTGACAGAACCTACATACAAAAAGGTAAGAAATATGTAAGTACTTAGACAGAAAATTAGTCAGAGTTATATTTTTATGCATTTTATTTGGGCTCCCTTATTGTCTATAATTATATTTATGGAGATTGTTAGATTTAAAATAAAATTTATTTCGATTATTTTTAATTTAAAAAGAAGCAGAAGGATGCCAGATATATTATTCTGTTAAAAAGTTACAGGATTGGTCATTGATGTTCATTGATTGACTGTGAAAAATAAGTCTTGGACTTTGGTAGCATCATTACCATAAATAGGACCATTATGAAGAGGTAGGTTCTGTGGGGAAGATGATGAGTTGTTTGGAACATGGGATGCTTGAGAAACCTATGGAACATTCAGATAGAGATGCTAGCAGTCAGGAGATTAAAAATGCAGAAGTGATGCTCAAGAGAGAGAGAAATGACACTTTTAAAAAATTCTTCTAGTATCAAAAAAAAAAATTAAAACTAGAGCTAGAAGTGACCTCATAAACCATGTAATCCAACCTCTTCATTTTACAGATGAAGAAGCATCGGCCCAGGAAGGTGAAGTGATTTGTCCCAAACCACACATATAGTTAGGAGCAGAGAAAGAATTTGAACTCAGGTCCTCTAAATCTAGCATCAGTACTCTTTCCGTCATTCAATGCTAACTTTTGCTATTTGTTTTTATCTTTACACTAAGTCAATAATTTTACCGTATAAGACATTTAATTAAAGAATGATTTCAATAACAAAGCTAGATAACAAAACTAAATAACATTAGTTTGTGTGTAAGTGTGTGTGTGTGTGTGTGTGTGTGTGTGTGTATGACAGAGAGAGAGAGAGAGAGAGAGAGAGAGAGAGAGAGAGAGAGAGAGAGAGAGAGAGAAAGAGAGAGTGCAAATGATTGTTAGGTCCAGAATGAAGCACAAAGAGGAAAATGGGAAAGTGTGTAGGGTTGTCTTCAGGAAATTATGACATTCTTTTAATGAACCTAAACTTCTCCCAGATACAGGAGCCAAATTTTTTAATGACATGATTTTACCACTGCCTTTATGTGGTACAGGCCATGGAACACTTATAGTGTCTATCTCCAATAATGAGTATCTCCAAAAGGGCAATGGAGATACATAATGTAGAAGTGATCAGAGTGCTACAAAATATGGAACACACACACACACACACACACACACACACACACACACCGATAACTGGAGCACAGGATGCCACCAGGGAAATCTATGACAGAAATATACATATCTATATATATTGGCTGGTCACAAGGAGAGCACAAGGAATATGAGGTAGATACGCTAAATGTTCCATTTTTATCTTGTTATGTCAGGAGAAAGTGAGGAATGCCCTTTTCAGCATGTCTTCTGTGTCAAACTTATGGATAAGTTTCATAGAATGGGTGGGCATGAATAGGTTGTCCTAAGTTTGTAACTAGAGGGAATAGCCACAGTGATGAGCTCACAAATCTATTTAACCATTTGCAGGCACTGTGCTAAATGCTAAGGTTACAAAGACAAAAGTCAGTCTTTTTTGAGCTAATATTCTATTGGGGGGAATCAAAGAGTCATGATAACCCCTAGCAATGAGTAGGTTGAAAGAGTGTTTGCCTTCCTTCATACCTTGAGAAACTGAGAAAACAAACTCCCCCCTAAAGGGATGCAGCTGCCTACCATAGCACCCCATTGCTAATTGATTCCTGCATCAATACATATTCTTTCACCCAGGTGTGATGTGGGACGTGACTTGTAACATTTGGGATATTTCAATGAGGACCATCACTCATTAAGTCAATTGCTATACACTTCTTATAAATTATATCATTTCATGGGAACACCTGAACTAAATGGAGAGATGTGAATTAAATAGGAGCTGGTTTTGGTTTCCAAATTTGGAATCTTGAACTTTGAAGTCTGTTCCTTTTGCAGGTGATTTTTTTTTTAGCCAATGGAATTATGCATACCTGTCTGATCCAATAGAATATGATCAAGTTAATTGCTATGGCTTAAAAATAAGAAAGCCATTTTTTTTTTTGCCTTTTTTTGGAGGGGGGAAAGCAGGGCAATTGGAGTTAAGTGACTTGACCAAGGTCACACAGCTAGTAAGTGTTAAGTTTCTGAGGTCAGATTTGAACTCAGGTCCTCCTGACTCCAGGGCTCTATTCACTGTGCTACCTAGCTGCCCCAAGAAGGCCATTTCCTTCCACCATGGGAAGGTAGATGGGGAAAAAATTATTACTTCCAGGCCCATCCTGCTCTCAAGTTCAGTGGCACAAGAAAAGCCATAATCTTTGCCATGTATGACTTGAGTGTGTGCCTCAAATGAGCAAAGTTAGATGATATACCTGCTTTATTCATGATAGTGTCTCTGGTCCTCCATTCCCTTGTGTCGGTGCTTCTGGGAAAAACAACAACACAAATTTAAAATGACTTTAAGAGACAGCATGGTGAAGGACACATAACTCTGGACTGTGCAACTGTTCAATGAGACCAGTTCTACCACAGTCAGACAAAAAATATTTATTAGGCATCTACTATGTCATAGGCACAAAATAAAATTGTAAAATAAAAGGCAGAAGACAGTCCTTGCCCTCAAGCAACTCACAATCTAATAGGGAAGACAATAAGCAAACAGATATTTAATCCCACAAAAAAAGTTACATAAGGGATAAAGAGGAAATAATTGAGAGGCATTAGAATTAAGACTGGGAAAGACTTCCTACAGAAGGGAGCCCAGGAACCTAGTAGGCAAAGATGAGGAGAGAGAGCATTCCAGGAATAGTGGATAGACAGGGAGAATGCCTGGAGCCCCCAGATACAGTTCTATTTGTGGACCAGTCAGGAAGCCAGTGTCATGTGATTGAAGAGTACATGGTGAGAAGCAAGACATAATACTGCAGAGGTGGGGAAAGGCTATTATGAATGGCTTTGAGTGCCAAACAGAATTTTTTATTTGATCCTGGAGGCAATAGGGAACCATTAGAGTTTACTGAGTGAGGGAAGAGAGTGATATGGTTGGAATTTTCACTTGAGGAAAATCACTTTGGTGACTGAATGGAGAATGGATTGGAGTGGGGAGAGACTGAGGCAGGTAGAACTACCAGCAGGCTACAGCAATAGTTCAGGCATGAATTGATGAGGACTGCACCAGGGTAGCTGCAGTTTCAAAGGAAATAAGGGGTATATTCAAGAGATGCTTCAACTGTCTCTGTTACATTGGCAAAATCCCAAGATGTCATGGCACAATTGATTTGAGTTCCAGATCTAAATTTTAGCCCTTCTGTGCTGCCACAGGCAAGACACTCCACCTCTCTGAGATTCAGTTTCTTCATCTGTAAAATGGTGATAAAGATTCCTGCAGTATCTTTCTCTGAAAGTTGTAATTCTTCACATTCAATAAAATGGAAGTGCTTTGCTAACTTTGAAACATTATATAAATTTCATCTATTATTATTAACACATTTAACCCTCCATTCCTTCACCTTTTAAATGAGGGAGTTGGACTATATAATCACTATGATCCCCTCCCAATTATAAAATTTAAAGCTTCTCTAAATCTCTGTGAACACAGAATTAAATGGTCACCATGTAAAGCCTGGAGTAAGTCTCCTGGGGCTGACTGACTATTCTTCCTTTCAACTCAGTTTAAACCAGAAAGAAATTTGTCTCCTTTCCCTTCATCCCTAGAGCACATTCATCCATCAATGTGAGGAATTGAATCCTGCTGAGGATTTTGTCAATAGACCCCCATGGAAAGAGAAATTGGTGATAATAATAATCCCTTTCATTCCTATCAGACTTCTCAGTATACAGCATGGCTTTCATGGGCATTAACTCAATTGGCAGTCATCAGTAAACATTTAGGAAGTGCCTACTATGTACCAAGTATTGTCCTAAGTGCTAAGGATACAAAGAAAGGCAAAAGACTGCCCCAGCTCTCAGGGAGTTCAGTCTATTAAGGAAGACAACATGAAAATAACTGTAAAAATAAGATATGTAGAGAGTAACCAGAAATCATGTCACACAAAGATCACTGGAAAGAATAGGGCATATTTTGTTTAAAGAATAGAAAACATAGGAGGGAGGGAGGTATAAACATTAGGATTTTTAAAAATGTTCATATATGTAGTAGTTACACTAGAGCGTTAGCCATGGAACTCGATGTGCACTCCTTTCTAGTGGGACACGTGCTTTGGTTTCTTGATAAAGGGCTTATGCTTTGAGATAATATAGTAATTTCCTATTGAAGACTCTAACTTGGTGACAATGTCAGAAATGATGGGTGATTAAGTGAGAAAAAGCTTCCCACTCAGTAGACTATAAGAGGAAAGAATAGATGCTCTTCTCTCTGCTTCGGTCCATTGAATGTGCCCCTTGAGATTCAAGTAGCCTTTCCCTTACACTTCCTACAAGGGGATGGAGAGTGGACAGGATTTAGCTGTATTCCCCCTCTTACCTCCCTCTCTCCCCACCCACCCAGCAGCCATGGTAGCTATGAGGTAACTAGGTGGCACACTGGATCGAGTGCTGATTTTGGAGTCAAGACCTGAATTCAAATCTGGCCTCAGACATTTACCATCTATACTCCATTTCTTTACCATGATCAGTACCATCTCTCTTGTTAAAACTTCAGTACAGAAAAATAAGGGAAATCTAGGGGCTGATGATCCAGCATGGATTCTGTTGATACGCACTTTTTAGTTTTCTGGTTGGGAAGCTGGCCCTCCTAGACAATCCTTCAAAAGCATGTATTTCGCTTCTCTATTATCCAGGATGGCCTTTGGGCTAGAAAGGATAGAAGAGAAATAGCTGAAATACCAGTGAGGAGATGATTGGAAGCTAGGTGGTATGGTCAGTAGAGCACCAGGAGTGAAGTCAAGAAGACATGAGTTCAAATCTGGTTTCAGACATGTTCTAGCTGTATTACCCTGGGAAAATCACTAAATCTATGTTTGCCTCAGTTTCCTCATTTGTAAAATGGAAATAATAGTACCTACCGCCCAGGGTTGTTGTAGGGATAAAAGAAGATAATATTTTAAAAAAATTCTTAGCACAGTAATTGGCTAGTAATAGCACATGTGTGCATGCATGTACACACACATGTATGCACGTACCCATAACACATATTCAATGTACAAAGTAAATCAGTTAAGGAAAATTTGTTTATTTCATCTATCACAAATAAGTTGTTAAAACACACATACAGTAAACTACTACTACCATTATATGGTTCCGGGAAGTTGATACTTAAAACATCAAAATATGAAATATTTGGGAGATCTGCTGGGTAGGCATTTCATTTTCATCTCAATTCTACACTGTCTAACTCATTCAATATCCATATTTTCTGGCAACACAGGAAATGGCTTGGCTCATACTTCTAGCAGTAATCACTTCCTCTAAGAAGTTTTTAGAGGTCATCTCTACTGGGCAACAAGCACCCAGACCCACAAGTTCCCAATCTCTCAAACTAACAAGGTACAGTTATTGAAGCCAGAAATTTCCATTTAAAAGATTGCAGCTCAGCTATGCTGAAGGAAAGAAATCCAAATGGAAGATGCTGTTAGGACTCCAAGATGGTATTAGGATCACCCAAGCAAACACACATTCTCACTACTGTGCATTTATAGCCCGGTTACATGAACTTATATAAAAAGGTTATCCGCTGATTCCTTTGGTGGTTGTACATAATCACACATATTTTCAAATTCTTAGCAGTGACTTTTAAGAAAAATATCATGAATGTGCATATATTTGTGACCTTCACGTATCTAATACCTATAGCCCACTTAGAAAAATAACCCACCTTTCTTGGTTTAATGAATATTTTATATCTATATGTTCAGAGTTAGCCATTGCAGAAGTTGTTCAGCTGAAAGGTTTTTATGGTCTCTATGATATAGTCGGGAAATAAGCTCTACCATTCACTATTATTGTTCAACACTCAATTTCTCTTCTTTTTTGGGTGGGGGAGATAATAACCATCAAAAAATAAAACATTTACTATTATCTCAAAGCCTACTTCTAATTTTAATCTTATACTATTTCTGGGTTTGTATATTGGGATTGAATTTAGCTTCATTCAAAAGATTGCAAATTTATCTCCCAATATACTTTTTCATTTTTCAAATATTTGAAGACAGAGGTCATATCCACTCTCTTTAAAGTTTTCTCTTTTTTTTCTCCAAACAAAACATGTTCTGTTCCTTGAAATGATCTTTTTTATGACATGTTTCATATTTCTTTCACCCTCCTAATCATCTCCCCTCTGGACACAATCCAACTATCATAATATTTCATAAAATGTACTTCTCATAACTGGATATAGTTCTCCATATGTAGTTAGGCCAGGACAGACTGTAGTAGGATTATCAACTTTCTCACTCTGGATATTGTGGCACTAAGATCCTTTGCTTGAATGGATGCCACATCACACACTACTAATTCATATTAAACTTTTAATACAGTAGAAGAATCTATAGGTTGTTGTGGTGTCATTGTTTTCCAAATTGTAACGCCAATCACGGCAGCACACCTGAGGACTGCTGCTGACTGACTCTATTCAGCAAAAAAACTAAACATTGTTCAATAAAGCATATCATTCATAACAACAACCTTAAGGAAAACATATCATTATATGTCTGTGTGTGTGTATAATAATACTCAGTATATCATATTTCACATAGATATATCATTGCATTCAGTAAGATTCCCCAAAATACTTGTTTATATAATTAGGGGGTCCCAGGCTAGGATCTACCCTAGCACAAGGGGTGGCATCCTTATGCAGTAGTAGAAAATACAAACATCATCCACTCCTAGGTCACAGTAAGTCACAATCTCCACAATCAATACATAGTATCCAAGTAACGTCCTCTCTCATCTTGACTTGAGGTTTACTTCCAAACCCCATGGATCTTCCTCTGTGTGCTGAGCACTCTTGATTCTCATTTGGATTCACAGGTAGGCAGCTCTCCACTCCTGCTCCATATCTCAGCTCACAGGGACTGTTCCACGCCAAGCTCCTGCCCCACAGCAGGCTCCAGGGATTCCTATCCACAGATTCTGTTTATAGGAAAAACAAAGCTTAACAGGGCTACAACAATATTTATATACATTACCAGCACCATCTTCTCAATTCACTTTAACAGCTCTTAAAAAGGGGCTTAAGCTAAGCTTCCTTCCCATGGGCGAATCTCTACTGTTCAACTCAATTCACTCATAAAGACCAACAGACAGGGCTTCTGTCTGAGAAATTAACACAGATCAACAGAGAAGACTTCTGTCTGAGGAATCAACACAGATCAACAGATAGAGCACCAACATCATGAACATTCTTTCTGTTAGGTCTCCCCTCAAGCAAGTTCCCCTAGCCCTCTCATGTTCACTTCTCTCTCTCAGCTCTGTTTCTCTCTCTACTCTGTCCTCTCCCTCCAAGCAATACAATATACACTGTTTCCAATCAAAGACTCTTGATTCAATCAAAGACTCTTAATCCAATCAAAAGCACTTGATTGACAAAAACTCAAACTAGGAAAAAAAATTTTTTTTTAATCCTACTTTGCTTGCCCTTACACACACGAACTACTTTTTGGCCATGCCTCTTCTATCTTGTACTTATGCAACTGATTCTTTAAACTACAAGGACAAGAATTTAAATTTATCTTTCATGAAAAGGATGAACACCTTCTTCCACTTCAACAAGCACATACCTTTATTTTATGTCTTATCTTATATGAATCATTAGAAGGTTTTTTTTTTAAAGTTTATCTTTGATGTTACAGATTTCAAGAAACTGTGCGCATGTGTGTGGATGCATGTGGACATATGCGAATATAAATATATTAACAGAACCATACCATCATGGTTGACAGATAGCCTTGGACTCAGGTTCTGGATTCAAGTCCTACTTCTCACACATGTTGTGAAAAGTCATTTAACATCTCTTACACATCTCTCTATGGCTAGAATTGCAGAACAACATATACTTCCAATAATGAAACCAGGGAGCTACCAAAAATAAGTGCATGTATTCATCTATATCTATATGTGTATATGTTTGTTAAGCAACTAACTTTTATTAACCATAGGATCATGGAATTTGAGCTGGAAAGGACCAAATAGTTAATCAGATTTAACCTTTTCATTTTATAGGTGGGGAAACTGAGGCCCAGAGAGGTTATGTGATTTGCCCAGGTCGTATGGAAGGGAAGGTAATAAATATTTATTTAAATATCTGCCACGTGCCAGGTAGTATGCTAAGTGCTTTTTACAAAAATTACCTCATTTGATCCCCTTAACAATCCTGCAAGGAATGTGCCGTTATCCCCATTTTACAACTAAAGAACCTGAGGTAAAGGTTAAATGACTTAAACAAATAATAAATGTCAAAGGGCAAACTTGAACTCCAAATCTTTTTGACTCCAGGCCCAGTGTCCTATACTCTGTACCACTAGGTGCCTCAGTATATCGCTAGTCAATGTCCAAGTAGGAATGTGAACACAAGTCTTCCCAACTCCAAGTCCTGCATTCTGTAATTGATTCCTCATACTGTTTCTTATAATTGTGTTGTGCCCTTTAAATATAAGTTCTTTGGAAAACTGCTCCTCCTCCAAACTTTCATATTTCTGAAGACATCACCATTCTTACAGTTGCCCAGGTTTATAGCCTTGGAGTTAGCTTAGACTTTTTACCCCCATTATTCTGAGTATTCAATCAGATGCCAAGTTTTGCCAGTTTCCCCTCCAAAACTTTTTCTGCATGTGTCTTCTTCCTTCTACTCACACAGTCACCACCTTTTCTCAGACCTCTATTGCCACTTGCCTGGCCTGTCCCTGGCCTCTCCTCTCTGCTTCTAGCCTCCCCTATCTAACCCATATTCCATGTAGTTGCTATGATAATCTGCCCAATACTTTCAAATAAGTATTTATTGGGGAGGGGGACTACTATGTAACAACCACTCTGCTAAATGATGATAATTGAAAAACTCAAACTAACCAGTCCATGTCCTCAAAGGGCTTATGTCCTTCTCTGCTCAAGAAACTTTATTGGATTTCTATTGCCTCTAGGATAAAATATCAACTCCATGATTTATATATCTCCAGGCTTATTTTGCATTACTTCTTTTTATGTAATATATGTTCTAACCTAATTGGGCTACTTTACTCTTCTCTGACCATAATGATCCTGACCCAAACTGTATGCCTATATATAGCCTGTTCCATGGGACTAGAATTCACCCCCTCTTTCCTGCCTCTTTTTAGACTCCTTAGCTTCCTTTAAAGTTTAGCTCATGAATCCCCTGTTGCAGGAAGCCTTTCCTTTTAGAGCTCTCTCTCTCTCTCTCTCTCTCTCTCTCTCTCTCTCTCTCTCTCTCATCAAATTATCTTATATTCTATAACTTCCTTACCCCATGTTAGTACCCTGAGGACAGTAACTTTTTTTTTATTAAAGATACTTAAAGCTAATGCACCAAAATCTGATGAAAAAATGAAATAAAAAATTCCTCAAAGAACTTGAAAGAACCTCCAAACTAACTCAACATATACCTTGATATCTAACGACTTCAAAGCACAATTTGATGCCATGGAAAATGGTAAACACTGTGGTGGAAAAGATGCAAGATCAAGAAATTTTAAAAGGGCTGAAGCTTATAGACTGCTTAGAAGCCCAATACCAATAAATTATGAATTCTTTCTTCAAAAAGATAGTCAGGATGAACTGAATGAATGCTGAATGACATCATAAAACAATGAAAGCGCTAAATCTTACACAGATACTTTGATGGATCTTTGATCTTATTCATTTGGAGAGCCCTAGATGTAGAATGCCATCCATTCACATATCCTTATCCTTGCCACATCCATGTGTTATGCTATCTCATGTGTCTGCAAAAACTCCATAGCAAAACCACCTGGTGCCCTGAGGCTTTCCTCTAGTCATTTAATATTCAGCAGATACACAAACAACAAGTAACTCTCCACCTTTTATCTATGCTCTCACTACCTAATTTTGTTCAGTCATTTTTCAGTCATGTCTGGCTCCTCATGACCCAATTTGGGGTTTTCTTGGCAAAGATAATGAAGTGGTTTTTCATTTTCTTTTCCAGATCACTTTACAGATGAGGAAACTGAAGTAAACTGAGTTAAGCGACTTGCCTAGGGTCACACCATTAGTAAATGTTTGAGGCCAGATTTGCACTTAAGAAGATAAGTCTTCCTGACTCCAGCCCAGGCACTCTATCCAAAATACCACCTAGCCATTCTATTGCATAATCCACTTCCATTTGTAGTCTCATATGCTTCTGATCTGTTTTTCAGCCCTTCTTACATTAAAGTTTCACCGGTAATAGGCTGAGATCTATTTATATCCATATTGCATCTCACCATTCCTCTTTGAGCAAACTGCTGTCTTGTTTCTCCTAATACAGGATTCTATGATTCTCAGCCATGCAGCATAAGTGAGAGAAAGTAGTGTCAATAAGATAGGCTTGTGGGGCAATGATCAGCTTGGAATAACTGAAAAGTCTAGGCAGTTTTCCCAATATGAGACAAACTGATCTCTGTTTTCTAACAGAGGGTAAATGAAGTATTACAGTTGCAGCAAACACAGACAACTGAAGAATTACAGATGTAGCAGCCATTTAAGAATAAGCTGCCTGTATGCCATTGAATAATTGACAAATTGGCACAAAGATCAAAGAAAATATCAACTTTAAAGAAAATACCAGTATGAGAAGATATTACATATGATTATAGTAGTTCTAATCCTACTTGTTTAAATAATCTGTTGACAATAGCAACAAAAAATAGGAAATGGTTGAAACTACATCAATCAGAAAATAATTCATCTATCTGCCAAAGAGAAGGACATAGTTGGCAATAGAAATATGCCAGTATAAAATCTAAGGTGATTTTTGAAACTTTCCTGAGAAAGATGAAGAAAAGTTATAAACAAAACATGTCACAAAACCACCAAAAGCAGCAGAAGACAAAACAAGTCTGCAGGAACTTTCATGCAATAGAGTTCTCATCTTGAAATCATTTGTAGATGAAAAGAGAACGTAGACCACAAATAAACAAAGTGTACTAATCAGTTGATGTTGTTATCATAGTATTTATTATTGTCAGTAATAGTGGAACCACCATATTTGGGCTCTATTATGTCTGTACCCAGCATACTATGTGAAGATGTTCTAATGACAACTTGGTGTAGTAGAAAGATCAAGGTCCTGGGATCAAATCATGGTTCTGCTATCTCCTTTCTATGTGACCTTTGGCTTAAAGATGTTCTCTGAAATTTATTCCAGCTCAAGGTCCTATTATCATAGAAGACAAAGTTGAGAGAAGCACCTAGACTAAGTAAAAACACACGTTCAGAAAAATTGATGTTCAAGGCAATGCAACTTCAAATTGTCAAGATATTCTGAAACAGGGACATCAAATGGGAAGAGGAGGAGGAGGAGGAGGAGGAGGAGGAAGAGTAGAAAGGGAAGGAGGAGAAGGAGAAAAAGGGGAAGGGGAATGAGAAGGGAAAGGGAAAGGGGAAGGAGAAAGAAGAAGGAGGAGGAAGAGAAAAAGAAGGAAACTCATCTATTATAGAAACAAATTAAAACAAAAGAAAACTCCATGTTGGTTAGTTGAATAAAATTCCATCTGAATAACTCTCATTGGACAATGTGTCTACCTTGCTTAGGATCAAATAATATAGGACTGTGACAAACGAGAATACAGTAAATACCATTTTAAACAGATTATTGAGAATGAACAGCATGCATGGTGTTAACAAAGAGAAATGTGCTCACATGAGGTTCTCATTTTCATGAGGGAAGATGTCCTGTATAAGTACAAACAAACCAACTCCTTACTGACAACCCAGTTCCCCAAATGTTCCTCTTTGAAGATGACTTTGCACTAATTGACATATTGAGATGTGGTGGAATACTGCATTTTTGCTCTTAGTTTTAGAAAACCTAAATTTTATTCCTAGCTCTGACATATTTCAATGTGGAACTCTGAGCTAATAATTTAACTGTTCTTTGTATTATTTTTTTTCTCATCTGTAAAATGGAGATAACTTTTAGTACCTATCTCACAAGGTCAGTGAGAACAGAATGATTTGTAAACCTAAAAGTACTATGTAAACATGAAATATTATTATTTTTGTGTCCTAGAATGCCACAAAAGATCCTCAGTGCAATCCATAAAATGAAATAGTTTAACATGATCTCCACATTGAGAATACAAAGGTGTCACGGAGGATATATATTGCCCAGATGATGACATGCACGAGGTTGCTCAGCTCACTCAGTTACAGTACTTGGCATATAATGGATATTTTAAAATGTTAGTAAAGGGATTCATAGAATTTTTCCATTTGGATAGGCTCTGTAGGTAAAAGATTCCCTGGTCCAGAACAGAGAAGGGAGAGAAAGAACATTTTTGGCTAGAATCGCATGTGGGTGGTTGTTCAGTACTTACAAAGATTTCAAAGTGTTCCTTGATTCAAAAGCCAATCTCTTATAAAATATAATTTTGTTAGTTTTGATTGTTTTTACATCACCTAGATTTCTTCCATGTCCTTCCCTTCCACCTCTCAAAAAGACATCTCTTGTAACAAAGATGTTTAAAAAGGAAAAAAGAAATTCAGCCAAATTAATCAACACCTTGAAAATATCTGATCTTACTATTGTGCTATAAGAAATGAGGAGCAGACGGACTTCCTGGAGAGACATATTTAAACTGATGCTGAGTGAGAGGAACAGAACCAGGAGATCATTGTACACAATTACAGACACATTGTATATGTGATGACTGACTTTGATAGACTGGGCTTCCCTCAGCAATGCAAGGCTATAAGACAACTCCAAAGAGCTCCTGACAGAAAAAAGCTATCCACATCCAGAGAAAGAATTAGAGTCTGAATGCAGATTGAAGCAAACTACTTACACTCTCTTTCATTTTGTTTTGTTTCTTCTTCCTCGTTATTCATTCCATTAGTTATAATTCTCCTTTACAACCTGACTAATGTTTAATGTCAAGGTATATGTAGAACCTATATCAGATTGCATGCCGCCATGGCGGGTGAGGTGCGGATGAAGGGGGAGAAAATTTGGAACTCAAAACTTATGGAACTGAATGTTGTAAACTAATAGTAAATAAATTTAAAAAAAAAAAAAAGAAAATATCTGATCTTATACCCAGTGTGGCACATTCATATATCCTGACCTCTGCAAAGGCTGGTAGGTATCTTCTCATATATCTTCTTTGGGGCCAAGTTTGTACTTTATAATTTCACAACATCTATATTTGATTGCTTTGGGATTGTTGGAGTTTTGTTTTTCCATTTACCTTATTGTAGTCATTTTTTACATTGTTTTACTGGTACTATTTACTTCACTTTGCAATAGTTCATACAAGTCTTTCAAGGCTTATCAATATTTATCACTTTGTGGTATCTTATAGCATACTAATATTCTATTATATTTGTGCACCACAATTTTTTAAGCCATAAACCAATTGATTGACATCTATTTTGTTTTAAGTTTTTTGTTACAAGCACAATTCCTTAATACCAATAAACTCTTGGTTATGTTGTATATCTGCACCATGATCTCAGAACAATGAAAAATATTCATCTAAAAGGGAGTGGAGAGCTGGATGATGGGCATAAAAAGGTGGCAGCTGGTTACCAACAACCCATGCACAAAGAGTGACAGAAAAGATTTCACAGAAGGAATAGCTAGTTGGAAAAGGAGATGGGGAGATGAGATTTTGAGAATGAGACAGCAGATCACAGCTGAATGGCATATTAGTACATTTGAAAATAGAAGAGCAAATAGAAGATTAAGGAAATAAGTTATAACCTATCTACAGTATTTATGGGAAAATAGAACAAGAATCCTTCAGTATGAAATGGAATATAGTAGTTATATTTAGCAGCTAACTAGAGTACCCACACTTATGAAACCACAGATCCACCAAAATATAAAAAGTATCAAAAGTAGAATATTGTCTACACTTCTAATAATGCATATAACTCCCCTGAATAGATAAGATGAAGGAGCAAAAATATCTTGGAATAATGATTTCCCTATTTTTCTAATATCACGTATCAGACTCTACACTGGTCCTAGTTTAAATCCCCATTACACTGAAATCCTTAAGAACAAGGTTCATTTTTTGTCTTTCTTTGCATACTCTTAACTCTTACCCCAGGCATCTGCACACAGTAGCACTTAATAAATACTTGTTATTGGTTTGATAGATGATTTTTTTGTAACTCATCTAGACCAAAGAAGATTCCTTCTCAATCTCAAGGTATTCTAGTCATCACCATGAATGACATTAACACTTACATCTATCTATTTAATCTGTATGACTAATCAAGTAAATACTAGTAATGTATCAGAATGAGGCCTTTTAACTTGTCTGTAGAGTGCCTTCAGTTAATTTGCCAGAGATGTCCAGCTATGCTAGGTTGAATATTTAATCAATCAGAACTTGGCTCGTGAAAGCTATATGTATATGAGATACTGTTGACTTGAAACAAATTCTACTCATTATTTGGTCTAAAGAAGCAGACTGAATTCAAGAATGTTTTTTGCTTTTTTTTTTTGGAGGGGGGAGGGCAGGGCAATTGGGGTTAGGTGACTTGCCCAGGGTCACATGGCAAGTTAAGTGTTAAGTGTCTGAGGCCAAATTTGAACTCAGGTCCTCCTGACTCCAGGGCTGGTGCTCTGTTCACGGCACCACCTAGCCACCCCCTGAATTCAAGAATTTGATACCTGCATATCAGTTTGTGCGAATTCATACAGAAATAATCACTTTGTTTAGTCTGCAAAATAGCTCTCCCTGTTATTAGGGAGCTAATTTTTTTCTAATAAAAGCCCAATCTACCAGTGTGAACCTAAACTAATTTAACTAATATAAATACTAATTTGACTAATATACTAATATAAATACAGATATAAAATCTGATCAATTTTCACTTTTTTTTTCTTATTTCAATTTTAGGGAATAGAACTGGAGAAACCAGGAAACTTCTGTTTGGGAATAAAATACTGAAGTTTACTGCAAGAATGCATTGTTTTAACCATTTGGTATAAAACCTTATTAGGTAATACACATAGAAGGTGGTGGTGGTAAGTATGTTGTTAGACTGGCAATTTTTCTGTGATGCCAATGTCTTCATATATCCTTCAACTTTTTACAGAAGAACCAGAATCATAGCCCTAACCATCTACTTGGATACATGATAGATCCATATTTTTCTCAATGTAAGGAACTTCCTCCATTAATGCAGTTAAAAGTCTGTTTTTGATAGGAGGTGAATCCCACAGAGTTTCTTATATCTAACAGGGTACTAGATAACAGGCTTGGAATTGGGGCCAGTTGGCTATCTATCCATTTGTTAGGATGGAGTAGTGGCTAGTCCACTGGATTTTAGTGAGATGTTTTCCCTATCTTCATTCTCATAGTACACATGGAAGACCTTTAATCTGGTACTTGAGTCTTGTAAATTAATTACTTTTCAGGTGTCTGTCTATACTACAGTCTCCAACTATCCAACTTAAGAGGAAGAACACTAGAGAGAGAAGTAAATTAAACTTCTGTTTTCCCAAGTCTAGTCATTGGGTCAAGTTGACAAATAATGTCAGTCCCCAATACAGTTACACCATGAATCAGAAGCAGAGGCAGAAGCAATACTTCCAGCCTCTAAGGCCGTGCTCCTCTTGATTGTAAGTATCAGGGCTTGCCCCAGTAGTCTCCAATGTACTTGTTACAGAATTGAGGTCCCTATTTCCATTTCAGAGACGGAGAAATTAGGACAGATATATTTGTCTTGTCCAAATCCAGATGACATAGAACCAGATGGTCAATTTGTAACCCCAGGTATAATTCAGGGCTCAATCCCCTAGCCTTTGAAGCCTTCTTTTTGCCACTATGTAAATATCAGCTTAGTTAAATTTTAAACATTTGATAATCTCTATCATAGTAAACATGTTTAAAATTACAGCTCTCATTTCACCTCCGCTGCACAGAGAAATTTAAAAAATCAATTTCCAGCTGGCTAGATTATCACACACTTGCTCTCTGAGATGGTCTAACAAACTAGAACTCAGAATTTACTAAATATGATTCAGAAAGTCAGCTCCAAATTAAGTAGGCATCCCTCATGCTTGACCCAGTTCTTTGTAAAAACTCAATCAAGAAATAGACTTGGAGCATTTAACAGTGGCTAGTCAGCTTCATACTATAGGAACTATCTTGGATTTGAAGGATTTTGTTCAAATAAAATATGACCATATGAGAACTTTTAATGTGATCAGGGGAGGGGGATATAAGGCTAACTCATTTGAAATATAGAACAGTAAGACTAAGCCAAGATACAGAAAATAGTAATTGGTACAAAACATCTTCCTCCTTCATTCTACCCATGGACCCTCACCTGCTATGGCCCATTTCACTATCACAATTAAGCACACAAGTGATTTAGATAAATAATCCAAAACAGTCATATCTGAGTGATATTTGAGAAATTCTGGAGAACTGCAGAGCTATTGCTGATCAAGAGTTGGATAAATGTCCTAATTTTCCAAAAGGGAAAATTAATGAAACCTTCAAATTATAGGTTTGGTTCTTGGCAGAAATCTATAACATAATGTTAAAGGGGTGGTTTGTAAGCACTTACTTTGTTACTTTTAAATATAGTTCCTGTTTTACCTTCTATTTATAAGTAGAGATATTCAAATGCATGAAGAACATAAGAAAATAAAAAATAGGGATGGTCAGGTGGCATAGTGAATAGAGCACCAACCCTGGAGTCAGGAGGACCTGAGTTCAAATCTGGCCTCAGACATGTAACACTAGCTGTGTGACCTTGGGCAAGTCACTTAACTCCAATTGCCCTGCCTTCCCCCTCAAAAAACAAAAAAAAAAACAAAAAAAGAAGAAAATATAACAATGATCATGAAAAATAAAACAAAAAATGCACAAAGGACAGCAAGTGATTGCAAAGGACAGAAAATGATTTCATATGTCTGTTAGCACACTACTTACCAAACATTGAACACATGCCAAAAGATGTACACATTGACGTTAAAACGTCAATACTCATATTATCCTTGTTTATTATGATCCACTTTTTGCATTCTTTTTTGGCATACAACACCTATTTGTTGCTGATTTTATAGTTTCCCAGTAAGAGTACTTTGCACAGTGTGTCACATAGTAGGTGCTTAATAAATGCTTATTCTTATTTTCATATATGTGTTTCCATATGTTTTTCAATTTTTCAAATTTGTTATTTCTCATGAAATCATGTACTATTGTTCTTGTAAAGTGAGGCAGTGAGGAACCTTGGCCATGGTGGTAGTTGAGGATTGCAAGGGAAAATTAGAAGCTCTATTCCTCCTCCTCCTGTGAATATAAGTTCTTCCTTGAGTTTATTAAAGACTCAAGATAATTTGCATGACCTGGGTACCATGCCTGATACATGATATGGACAGAAAGAAATTCACTTGGCCTAATTAATATAAAAAAAAAAGCTGGGGCTGGGGTTCCACTGGGTTGCGAGAAAAGAAGTGGAAAAAAGGTCTTTTTCTATCAGTGGGATGTGATACTTTAAGTCAAGAGAGCTGAAAATATGTTCATTAGCATCCCAACTCAAGGCATTTTGGCTTAAAGAAGTATCATAAATAAACGATAATCCATCCCCTTGACAAGAAGAGGGCCACAGCAACTGATGACAGCTCCAACAGAGGACAAAAAGCAACCTAGTGAAGTAGTGAATAGCAACTTTGACGATAAAATGAAGTTATGATGCCTATAAGTTTGCCAAGAGAGAGGTATGAGAGACATGTACAATATGTCCTCACTTTCCAGAGCAGATTTCCCAAGAGACGCACCCTTCCTTGGGAGCAATAAAAATATGGAGGCCAGTCTAATTCTCCTGATTCATTGTCTCAGTGATTTGATTAAATATTTGGTTTCTTTTGCTTTGCTGTTTGATTTGTTGTTCCTGTCTGCTCTATATGGGGATTCAAACGGTATTTTCACAGTTGTGATTACAAAAACACCACAAACTTAATCTGAGTTAATTAGGGGTTCCAGAATTATGTAGGACTCATGGTAACCAGTTTTTGTTTTTTGTATTCTATATTGTGTTACTAGGAATATCTTTGTGTGTGTGTGTGTGTGTGTGTGTGTGTGTGTGTGTGTGTGTTTCCTTTCAATAGTCTCCTTGGGATATATTCCTATTATCTAGTATGCAAGATAAAAGAGTATGCACATTTTTTCAAAATTTATTATTTTGAATATAAATATAAAATATATATGTATATAATATAAATATAAATATAAAATTTATTATTATTATTTTCAAAATTCCAAATTCCATATTGCTTTCTGCAATAGCTTGACAAATCCCAAATTTACTTCAATTCAATATGTTAAATAATTACTATGTGCTGGGCACTGGGTGCATAAAGAAAAAAAAAAGAAACGATCCTTGACCTCATAGAATTTGTTTTCCAGTGAGTTGTAAGATCTAAACCAAGTAAATAGGGGATAATTTGGAAGGGAAAACATTCTATAAACTGAGGGAAGAAAAGAGATCAGAAAAGGCTTCTTAGCAGCTTGTTCCTGCGTTGTGTATTGAAGGAAGCTAAAGTTCCTAGGATATAAAGATGAGAGACCAGCTAGTATAGTGGCACAAAAGGCATCAGATGGAATGCCACTGAGGAACAGCAAAAAGACCGAGGTTTTGGGGTCTGTATTTTTTTTTTTGGTGGAGTTGTGATGTATCATGTTATTTTGTTAAAGTTTTTATTGTGTTGTTATCTGTTTTCTTAGATTTTCTAAATGGATCATCATGTCTTCCACAAATATTTACAGTGCTTATGTCTTTTATCTATTTGTTTACCTTGTTTCTGTGATGAATATTTCCAGGACTGAGTTAATCTCTGCACTGAGTGTGAAGAAATTCTGAGGTTTTCCCATTTTCTCTAATGCTTACTCTTAGGCCTCAAATCATTGTCTTCTCAAAGAATATCAAAGTTGGAACAAATTTCAATGGCAATCTAGTCCAATCCATCCCTATAAAAAATTTGCATGCCGTATCAATCAAGTCGTCCTCCAACCTTTGCTTAAAGACCTCTAGAGAGGTAGAATCTACAGCCTCTCAAGGAAGCCCATTACACATTTAGATAACTTTCACTGCAAGTTTTCCTTGACATAGGACTAAATTTGTCACTTTACAATGTCCATATATTGTTTGTAGTTTTATCCGCTGAATCCAACCAGGACAAGTCAAAAACTTCTTCTAAATACATTTCCTATTCATCCTTTATATAGCTTTGTACAGGGTTGTTTACATGTTATCTCTCCCATTAAATTTGAATTTCTTTGAATCCCTAGCCCTTGTCAGAGGACCTGGTACATAGCAGGTACATAATATTTATTAAATGGTTGACCTATAAGAAATATATTTGAGAACTGCTATCATGTTCCCCCTGAGTCTTATCTTCTCCAGGCCAAACATCCCCAGTTCTTTAGACAATCCTCATGTCCTCATGTGGCATAAACTCAAAACATTTCATCATCCTAGCTGATCTTCTCTAGCTTCTCTTCAGCTTATCAATGTCCTTTCCAAAAAATGATGCCCCAAACTGAAAAAAAAAAAATCTAGATATTGTCTTACAAGGATGATAATCATTATGAAATTGTTATTCATATTAGCACTATTAATAATGGAATGATGTAGCTGATTATTATAATTATCACAATGTTAATAATATCAATATTCTTAATAATGGAATCTTTATAATTATTAAAAACAAGTATTTATAATAATTGTTAAGATATACGTTAATATCTCCAAAACATTTTGCCTGTATGATCCAATCACCTCCTAATCTCTATACAGATGACTTACAAATCATGAGTATAGCCCCAGTCTCTGACCTGAGCTTTAGTCCCATATTACCAGTTTATTTGATGACACACTAAGCATGTGAAAAACAGAGCTCAAGGTATTCCTCACTTCCCTCCAAACCCACCTCTCTTTCAAAACTCCATTTCTATCAAAGGCACCACTATTCTTCCAATCTCCCAGGTTCATGACCTCAGTAATATCCTTGACTCCAACCTTTCTCTCACCTCACCTATACAATCAGTTGCCAAATCTAACTATTTCTACCTTCAAAGTGTCTCTTGCATTATATTCCTTCTCTCTATTCATATAGCCATCATCTTAGTGACTATTGTTATGGCATCTGAATTGGTCTCCCTGTGTAGAATATCACTCCTCTCTAATTCATCCACCATATAGTTTCCAAAGTGTTTTTTTATTCCTTAAGTGCAAATCTGATTTTTTCACTCCACTACAAAAATAAACTCCAACAGCTCCATGTTTCCTCAACAACAAAATACAAATCCTTCCTATTTTGATTTCATAAGTCTTCTACAGCCTAGCCTCAAACTATCTTTCCAGTCTTATTTTTATCCTCTTTAATTTATGGAATAAAACAAGTATTTCCATAACATGGTACAATAAAAAAGATGTTTCCACATGAAACTGCAAATCTCCTATGCACAACTTGCTATTCCTTTCAAATATACAACAAAATGATCATGTAAATTTCTTTTTTTTCCTTCCCTCTCCCTGAACTTATTGCCCATTACTTTTCCTCTAACTACCTCTGCTACATAGCCAAATTAGCCTTCTCTTTCTTCTCCTCACACATGACGCTCTATCTCTCCAAGCCTTTTATTGGCTGTACTCTATATTCCTCATGCATTCCTTCCTCCCCTTAACCTCCTAGAATCCCCAACTGCTTTCAAGATTCTGCTCAAGCACCACCTTCTGTACGAAGCCCTTCTTTATCCCCCAACTACAAGTACCCTCCTCCAATTTATTTTGTGTTTACTTAAATTAATTTTAAATACGCTTTTATATGCAAGAGAAAGGGCCTTAAACATAGGACTTGTTTCATTCATTGCCTTTATACTCCCAGCACCTGCCTCCTACATATTAATGCCTTATAAATATTTGTTGATTGAGTGAAATTCTTAGGAATGTTATAATTAATTGAAAATATATTCTTAAATATTTTGAATATTGTTCCTAGTATGACTTAGAAAATGCTCTGGGGTAGTAACATTTAATATCCTTTCACTTTTTGTAAGCCATTTTTTTTCTTCTTAATGACTTGTAAAATCTTCTTTACTAATGAAGCTCTAAATGTTTGATAACAACATGTGTGATGAAATTGAACCCTGTGTTTCTTCTGGAGGTAAATTTTGCTTATTTCTGGTCTGTCCCTTGCTCTTTCTAATTCTGGGCAATTTCTTTCCAAATTTCCTGGGAAAATGATGGTTACTATCCTTTTCTAGGGAATCTAATGATTTTCAGATTTTTTTTTTCCCCTTCTGAGCTTTGTCTTCAAATTTGATCACCTTTTCTGGTAAATTTTTGAAGGCTTTTTTTTCTCTATTTGTGATGTCCTTCGATCTTGTTTTTGTTGCATGTACTTTCACTCCCCCATAACTGTAATCCTTCTTGATATTTTAGTTCCCATTGATTCAGTTCCTTTGCTCAAAATAACCACTGCCCTGTTATCGACTTCTGTTATCAATTTTTCCCTTTTCTGTTTTGTACTATCAAAGTTTTCACATGACCAAAACAGATCTTAATTGATATAAAACCCTCTTTTATTTCCTTCAAAGTATTTAATATTCAATTTTAAATGTCTTGGGCTAAGCCAAGCTTTGTTCCTTGGGCAACTGATGAAGATAATTTTATATTTCTTTTTCTGGTGACTGGAGCAAATTTTAAACCATATTTTGTTCATCATGTTGAAGTCCCTTCCTCCTCCATATTTTTGCTTATTTCTTCATCTTTTTCCCCCTTGTGTAAGCTGCTATTTTGTTGTGTTCCCCTATTATTATCACCTTTCTTTTCTTTCCTCCCCTTTTTATGCTAGGTAATTTTTATTTATGCATGAGGGGTGGGTTGAGGAAATGAATTCTCTCATACTCTGTCACTCCTGCATGTTACCGATAATCTGGTTTGGAAAGAAAGCACTATTCACCAAAAAAGAAAACAACACATGATGTATTCATCAAAAATGGGTTAATACTAGGCTCAACTCATTTTACCTGTCAATAGTTAGTAATTGAGGCATATAGGGTGTTAAGGAAAGACTACTATCTCTGATGCAAGGGCTTTCTGAGCTTTTTTCAAGGGTTATCATACACCTTTGATGTCCAACCACACTCATTTCTCACCTGTGGTTCCAAGAAGCGGTAGCATGAACAGTGGCCACACCTCAGTGGATGGGCTAAACCATGTTGAGGGTAAATGACAGATCTCAAACCCATTCATGAGGGCTGTCTACCCCAAGCATGTGAAGACTTGTTCCAATGGCCCTGAAAGCAACTGAATCAGGCATTGTGGAGTGCTTTGAGCTTGGTCAGACATCAAAGATGACAAGATCATCCACCACACCCCAGGTCATTGTCAGTCATCCTGACTTTTGTCTTGCCACTGAACTTGATGACTTAGGAAGGGACGGTGAAGTTGATAACTTTGGGCAGCTCTGCCTCACTTAAAGACAATTCACATGCAAGTCATCACCCCATGATTTCATTGGTCCTTTTTGCAAATGAAGGATGAACAATAAGAACAAGCTATTAGAAATATATATCAGGGAAATGATACAAACATAATGTGACTGTATGATAGGCCCTGGGTCCTTAAATGAATTAACCAAGATCACACAGGTAGTTAGCTATAGAAGTTAAATTAAAGCACAATTACTCTGACTCTAGAACAAATGCTATTTTGATTGTACCATGTGATTGCAAAATATGAGACAGATCTGGTTTGGTCATGTGAAAACTTTGATAGTACATTTAGATCAAATGTTCTTAAATTTTTTTTTTCATATCACAGACTTCTTTGTCATTCTGATAAAACCTATGGATGAATTCTCAGGACAGTGCTTTCCAATGCATAAAATAAAATACATAGGCTAACAAAGGAAATAAATTATAATGAAATAGTAATCAAAATATGTTTTTAAAAGATAGTTTACAGACACTAGGTTTAGAAAACCTGATTTGGATGGCTTTTGGACAGATTAAAAGACTAGGTCCACAATTGTGATGATTGTCAGTCTGGAGGTGAGCCTCTACAAATGATGTGACAATAACCCTGGCCTTATTCTGTTCAACAATTGTATCATTCATATGGATGAAGGCATAACTAGCATACTTATCAAATCTGAATGCTATTCAGAGCAAGGAGTTATAGATAACACATTGAATAACAAACCCAGAAACCAAAAAGATCTTAAGAAGTAAGAGTAATCGCCTGGATGTAATAGGATAAAATCCACTTCAAGGAATGGTAATTTCATTGGTATACAAACTGTCCACTAACACAAATCTCAGCCTTCCTGAGACTATCTATAACTGAATAGAAAGATTTTCTATCACTCAATAAAAAGTTTTTTGATAGTTTCTGTGGCTTAAAAAATCAGTAGCCTGTGACTTACCTGGTGATGAACCACTCACATCATAGCTATAAAGGTACTAGGACATTAGCCAAATGCCCATCATAGGACCAGTTCTCTGAATCAAAGAATAATGGAATAATTTGAAAAGGAATTCAGGGGCATTTGGGTGCCACAGTGAATAGAGCATCGGCCCTGGAGTCAGGAGGACCTGAGTTCAAATCCAATCTCAGACACTTAACACAAAAAACTAGCCATGTGATCTTGGGCAAATCACTTAACCCTAATTGCCCTACCTTCCCCCCTCCAAAAAGAAAAAAAAAAAAGAATAAAAGGAAAAGAAAAGGAATTCAGTAACCATCTAGTCCAATCCCTCTCTGAAGCTTACCCATTATAACATATTCACAAAGTGGTCTGGTCAAACAAACTCTGCTTGAAGACTCATCATCCCCAAAGAAATCTATTCCTTTTTAGGTCAATTCTAAATGTCAGGAAATTTTTCCTGCTTTTAAGTCTCAATCTACTTCTTTGCAGTTTCCATCTTCTTAATTTTAATTATGCCCTCTTGGGCACATCAACAGAAGTAGTCAAATACCTCTTCCATTCCTCACACATTTGAAGATAGCTATCATGTCATAGGTCCTTCCATTTATCCTTTCATAACATGAGATCAAAGGCCCTTCCCTATCCTGAGTGCCTTACTCTGGACACTCTCTACCTATAATATAATAACAATAAATTAAGAAAAAAAATCAGTCTTAAAGTGTCATATCACCAGGGAGGGAGGAAAAGAGACAGAGAGACAGAGAGACAGAGAGAGACAGAGACAGAGAGACAGAGACAGAGAGACAAACAGTCAGACATAGAGAATACACTCTAAATGATGTCTGGATAATTGAAGTCTCAAAATTATAGAACGTGAGATTTAGAAGTCAACAGTCATCCAATCCATCCCAGCTAAACATACAAAAAAAAATCCCCTTTATATGATGCCCAACAAGGAATGGAAGTTTTTCCTGATATCCATCCTAAATTGTCTTATTTTCAGCTTTTACCCATTATTCCCACTTTTGCCCTCTGGAACCATACAGAACAAGTCTAATCCCTCTTCTACATAATAGCGCTTCAGATGCTTGAAGAAAGCTATCATGTTCCCCCTGAGTCTTCTCCTCTTTAAGCTAATTTTAATCAGTTCCTTCAACTGATCTTTGTATCCCATGGACTCAAGACCATTCATCCATTCTTGTTGCCCATTTCTAAACACCTGATAGTTTATCAATGTCTTTCTCAAAACATGGTATCCTATAAGGAATCCAATACTTTTTATATAAGGCTTCCCATCACTATTAATAATTCTTTTGTGACAGGCTTATAATCTGTTTTCCAAACTCCTCTTCTTTTTCTTCTTTTTATACAGGTGATTTGTGCTATACTCATATGACAAAATTACTTTTATTTCCTCCTCCCTTGATCCACTTCCAAATTCTCTGCGCAATGCTGCTTCCCTCCTCTGGTTTCTGGGTTTCTTAACATGAGTAAACCTGCAATGCTACTCCAACTCAAGTTCCTTTTATCTATCATGTTGCTTTTTCAGAATGTATACCACTTCAGAGTTATTCCAGTAACTGGCTTATCTCACCAAGAATGATGCCTATGAGATCAGATTTATCTCCTTGCATTAGAATCTTGAATTAGCCTTGTTTGTTGCTTAAATTTTGGGCACACATGCACATTAATGTTTGAGGCCCCTGAACTTCTGGATGTCTTGACTTCTGTCCATTTTTCTTCATTGAGATTGCAATGAGTACCTGAGCCCTCCACACTCTGAAACAGATGTACTGTAAAAAAGCCAAGACTTTCCTATTCCTTGTCCCCAGCTCATATAAAACACAGGAACTAAAAATAAAATAAAATAAAATAAAATAAAATAAAATAAAATAAAATAAAATAAATCAGGGGCCACAGGGCAAGCCAGACTAGCTGATATAGCAAGATACTAGGAAGGAGAAATGGAAGGCAGCATATGCCAGGCAGGTTGAATCAACCAACACCTTGACCACCTTCTTCCCTCTTCTCTCCCATCTTCCCTTACATCCTAATGGAGACAGCTCAGGTCCCTGAATCCAAGAGTTTCATTAGTTTCCTCTCAAACCACAAGACCCGCTTCTAGCCCAACCCCTATAGCCATCAAATATGTCTAAGGCTACTCTTAATCAAGCATTTATCAGTCATTTATTATGTGTCAAGCATGATAGTAAGTGTTTTCAACAAAATTTGGGAGAAATATGTCAAAGAAGAAGAACCATAGAAGAATATTGCTAATAAATACTGATGGTAAAAAAAATTAAATTAAACCCTAGTAAAATTACTCCCACAATATGGTAATATTATTCACTATAGCCAAGTTGCATTTGTATCCATGATATGATGATGGTTTAGGGCAGGGTAAGTAAATAATATAATTGGTCATATTAAGACCAAATACTATCAACAAAGATTTTGAAAAGAACAACATTTATTTATGGTAAAACCATAGAATCTTAGGGATAGCAAGGGGGAGTTTATCAATAAGATGATAATAATTTCTCTAACACCAAAAGCTAGCATTATTTGCCAAGGAAAAACACTATGAGCTTTCACAGTAAATATAGGTGTAAAGCAAGGGTACTTCTTTTTCCCATTACTATTTGACATATTTCTGGAAATGTTTCCAGTAATACTAAGGGAAAGAAATAAAAGCCATAAGCAATAGTAAAGCAGAAAAAAATCATCTCTGTTTTCAAATAACATGATGGTTAAAAAACCATCAAAACCCTCAGAGAATTAGAAAAGAAATGAATTGAGATGAGTCATAGCTTTAGCAAAGTATCTAGTTATTAAATTAATCCAGAAAAATTATCAGTATTTCTGTATAGCAATAACGAAATGCTATAAGAAGTAACAGATACATACCATTCAAAACAGCTACAAAATGTATAAAGTATCTGAGAGCTAATTTATCAAGAGACATTGAAGACATCTAACCAAAATTATAAAATACTCAATTTAAAAAAAAGTAAATTATTTGAAGGACATAAATTGCTCATAGTTGACCTACAATAAAATTAAAATACCATTTTAATTCATTTTAAAAATTAGTGCTGCACCAATCAAACTATGAATTGCTCAATTTACAGAACTAACAAAATAATAAAATTTATTAGAAGAACACAATATCTGTGATGTCAGAAAAATTATTTTCTTTAATTCCCAAGGAAGAGAAAATAGCACTTCCAGATTTCCAACTATCTAATGAGATGGTAGTTGTCAAAAACTATTTGATTCTGTTTCAGAATAATAGAAAAGCAGATCAATGGAAAAGAATAGGAAACAGAGAATCAGAAACAATCAAATTCAATAGCTCAGGGTTCAAGTTCTTAAGTTCTTAAAAACTTAAACCTTTTAGGGAATGAAACCCTTACTTAACAAAAAATTTCCAGGAAAATGGAAAAGCAGTTGATCAATAAACACATTTAGATCAACACAAATAAACCATGATAAACTTAAAATAGATAATTACTTAAATTATAGTTCACATAATTTTTTTTCAAAAAAGGAAGAAACTAAAAATGTCTTTCATAATTATGATTAGATGGAGAATCCTTAACCAAACAAGGGTTAAAGATGATCCCAAAAGGTAAATAGATCATTTTGATAAGGTGAAATTGAAAAGTTTTGCAGCAATAAAAGCAATACAGACATAATTGAAAGATAAGCATTTATTGGGGGATAATCTATGCATCAAATAGCTCTGATAAAGATCTGCTATCTAAAACATATAGAGAACTGAAACATATGCATTAGACCAGAAATAATGATCCAACAGATGAGTCATCAAAGGATAGGAATAATTTCTTTTTTAAAAAGGATTACAAATTATTAACAATTATATGTAAGATTGTTTCAAAGCATTAGTAATAAAAGAAATGCAAATTAAGACTTTAAAGCTTTATTTAATACATTGGAAATTTTCAAAGATAAAAAAAGAAGAAATGACAGGCACACAGACACACTATTTGTAAACCGGCCCAACCATCCTGGAAAATCACTTGACATTATATTACTCAGAACCAATACAGTGAAGTAAGCAGAACCAGGAAAAGAATAGACGTGATGACTGCAACGATGTAAGTGCAAAGAACAACAAAATGAAACTTCATGTTTTGTTGCTGTAATTGACAACAATGACAACAACTAACATTTATAAAGCACCTACTGTGTGCCAGAGTTCTGTGCTAAGTTCTTTACAAATATTATCTCATTTGATGTTCACAACAACCCTGTGTGGGGCTGGGGGAAGGTTCTATGAACTTATTGTACAGATGAAGAAACTGAGGAAAATGGAGGTTAAGCAATTTGCCCAATATCACACAGCTAGTGTCTAACAATGGATTTGAACTCAGTTCTTTCTGACTTCAGACTCAGTGCTCTTTCCACCGCTTCACCTAGTTGCCTAATGAAAAGGCTGCTATGAAGAACAAACCTGGTTTGGGAGAAAAGATGAGGTATTATATTTGTCTTCGTTCTCCAAAGACTACGGATGTGAGATGTTGCATATGCTATTAGATGTGGTTGATAGGCTGACTGCTTTTTTGGTAGTTATTTTGTTTGTTATATTTCAATCTTTGTTCCAAGAGAAGGTCCATTAGGTAGAAGTACTATACTCAGAAATGAATATCATATAAAAACTAAGCGCATCAATAGATTTCTTTTAAAAAGAGAACATCAATAATAACTGAAAAAACTTTAATTATGCACAAGATACATCATATTCTCTGTTACTTTTGTAAGCTCTATATAACATATAAACTCCAAGGATTCTGTGCATGCTGCATGAACTGCTAACTTGGATGCATAGAAGGTACCTCAAATTGTATACAAAACTTAATGTTAAGACATTTATAAATGTAGATGGAAATATGACAATTTACTCTATTGTGTGGTGAGAATAAAGGTTGGCCTTAATGATATTGTGATTACTCTAATTGTTAAGTGATAAAAATGTGGAAATTTTAAAATGTTGAAATTCCACTTGACATTCAAATAATGTAAATGGATTTTAAACGTTTTTAAGAAATGGAAAATGTTAATGAGATACAAAGTTGCTACTAGAAAAACGGAATTTCAAATTGAACTATAATCATATGTCATCAGTTTCAGGTTATAGGGAAATGGTTTAGTAGTTAAATTCTTATAGGCAGCATGTGTGTTTATGTAGGCAAAACAGACCATTGGACTTGAAGTCAAGATTTTATTAGCTCTGTGACTATGGGTAGCTGTCTTAGTTTCCCCTAATTGTTATATAAAGATAATAATAGCACTTACTTCACATGGTTGTGGTGAAGATAAAATTAGATAATAAATGTAAAAAGATTTAGAAACTTAGAAGTGCTACCTTGACATATGGGTATATTCACAGGTGGTAAGTTTGAGACAGACATTTTCTTGGTATTAATTTACTTGGAGCATCTGGAAGCAGAGCTGGGCCCTGTGCTGTGCACAATCTTATTCTTTTCATCCTGCCTCAGATATCAAGATTCTTCTGCTCTCTCTCTCTCTCCCTCTCCTTCCCTCTGTCTCTCTCCCCGCCCCCCCCCGCCCCACCCCTTTCATTGATGTCCTCTCCCAGAAGAATTTACATTTTGACAAAGCATTATGTGGCATTTCTTTTTTTCTAAATTTATTTATTTATTTTTAGTTTTCAACATTTCACAAAATTTTGAGTTATAATTTTTTTCTCCCCATCTTTCCCCTACCCCCACTCCAAAATAGCAAGCCTACTGAATACCCCTTCCCCCAATATAGTCTCTCTTATATCTCTCCCATCCCCCCTAACTTTCCAGTAGGGCAAGATGAATTTCTATACCCCAGTGCCTGTATATCTCATTTCCCAGCTGCATGTAAAAAACAAATATTTTTTTAAACATTTGTTTTTAAAACTTTGAGTTCCAGATTTTTTCTCTTCTTCCCTCCTCAACCACCCCCACTGGAAAGATAAGCAGTTCAATATAGGTTGTACATGAGTAGTTACCCAAATAATTTCCATAATTGTTATATTCTGAGAGACTAACTATATTTCTCTCTATTCTATCCAGCACCCCACTTATTCTATTTCTACTTTGACCCTATCCCTTTTCAAAAATGTTTGCTTCTAACCACCATCTCCCCCAATCTGCCCTCCCTTCTATCATCCCCCCTCTTATCCCCTACCCTCTTATTTTCCTGTAGGGTAAGATACCCAATTGAGCGTGTATGTTATTCCCTCCTTAAGTGTGGAATTTCTTTAAAGACAAGGACCTCCCTGTATCAACAATGTAGTATTCACAATGCCTACAGTAACTATAAATATGCCGATATGGTTATTAATCACAAAATGTAACAGGCTCTCTACATGGGAAATATAGCTAGAACATTTATTGAAATACCAGAAAACTGAGTCCTAAAACCAGAAAGTCAAAGCCAACACAGTAGTTATAAAGTTGGTACATGTAGTTAATGTAGTAAACACCCACATTCTCAAGCTTTCAAAACAGGACAGGCTACCTCAGGCAAAGATCCTCCTCTCCTCACTCACGCAACTGCTCAATGTACAGGCAGATTGCTCCCAGCAGCTTCAGCCCCCCGCAGTTCCTGTCCCTGGCAGTCCTCAGCAGGAGTCCTTAGCAGAGATTCTGGCTGGCTCAAAAAAAAAAAAGGAGTTCATACTGCAACTTCAGCCACTCCCGCTGCTTCCAATCACCATGGCACAGACTCTAGCTTGGCTCTGGCTTTCTCTTTCTCTACTCCTTCCTGCTATGTCAGCAAGTTCAAGGGGCATGGAAGATCTTCAAATCCCAGTATCATTACACTCCCCCACACCTCTGAATCCTACCATATGTTCTCATTTACTAAGTCTTTTTATAAGGCCCTGGATACAGTCATAAAATACTTATTGACCCTTAAGTAAAAGCCATTAAATTTATCCATCAAAGGTCTAAAAAGCACCCCATAATGCCCTGAAAAAAAATTCCCTCAGCTTCTTTATTTTGGTCTATTCTTACTTGTTTTTATGGGCATCTGTTTAGGAGAAAACATTTGTCACAGGCAGATGCTTGTGTTGTCTAAGCAGGGACTGCAGGTGGGTAGGAAAAAGAGAGTTGCTTGGGACCACTGAAAATATGGAAAGTTGAATAGAAATTCTTCAAGATGCATTAGTTTGGTAACAACATCGACAATTATGGCTAACATATATGTAATACCTTTTATGGGCCAGACACTGTACTAAGCACCTCACAATGATTATTTCATTTGATTCCTCACAACAACTCTAGGAAACAGTTGCTGTTAGTATCTCCATCTTACCAAGAAGAAATTGAGGTAGATAAAAGGATAAGTGACATGGTCAGGGTCACACAGTCAGCAAATATCTGGGGCCGAATTTGAACTCTGGTCTTCCTAAGTCACTATTTATAAAAGTGAGGGAAGGGCCCAAGAAAAAAGTGCCTTCAGGACATAGTCTTAATCCCCAAATGAAATTACAAGAAGTTATTACTTATTATTTTTGTTCCTTATGTCTATCAACACTGCCTCCAAATTACTGGACCAGAATATTATAGGTACTTTTGCTTGTGTGAGTGGGTCCAGCTAGTCAGCAAGAAATTTCTGTGATCTTCTATGTATTTGTTTCATTCCTGTGTTTCCTATAACTTAGAGACTGGACACATACACCTAGTGCCAATCTACAGCTCATCTATTTTTCATGAATTTTGTACCTATGACATTTTGTCATTGTGTATAATAATTGCAATTTCACTCAATTCAATCCTACAAGGTTATTCTGACAAGTAGGACTCAGAGTCATTCTAGCTATTTAGTTGGACAGCTTTAGTCATTTGTTCTTTTCATATAATGAAGTCTAATGAGAGTAGTGATTAACTAGTCTTGCCCCATATAAAATACTCTCTAAATTGTCATTTCATATGTGGGCAACTTTTGGTGCTCTAGAGAAGCAATTCTCAAACTTTTTGGCTTCATGACCTTGTTATAATCTTTCAAATCATTGAGGACCTTGTAAAGAACTTTTCTTTATGTGGATTATAGCTACTAATATTTTTCCGCATTGGAAATGAAAATGTCTGGCAGCTGTTTGGCACAGTGGATGAATTGTCAAATCTGAAGTCAGAAAGACTCATCTTCCTGAGTTCAAAATCCAACCTCAGGCACTTATTAGTTGTATGACCCTGGGCAAGTAGAACACCAATGTGATATTCACAGGACCCGCAGTGGCTAAATATGCTGGTGTAG
>CM053588.1:122177031-122195750 GCA_028646515.1 Pseudochirops corinnae | reverse complement strand
GTACCTGTTTCAACTGTCTCTAAGTAAATTTATACTTCTTCAGAGCAGGGACAGTTTCACCTTTTTTTTTTTTTTTTCAAATCTCCAGTGCCTACCATAGTGCTTTGAACATAGGAGGCAGTTAATAAATACTTGTTAAAATTACATAATTGAATGTAACTAAAAAAACAATGCCAGAGATATTGAGAATTAACTAATATTACCTGACATGTTACCCAAAGGTGAAGACTGAGGGCTCTGATAACTTTGGACAATTTCCTTTTGTGAGTTGCTGAAAGAAAAAAAAAAAGCCTTTTATTCCTCAGTCACTCAGTTAGTATTCCCCTGTTGTTTAACCCTTCTTGTTAGCTATTTGATAAACTCAATCACACCAGAGTGTTAGAGATTTAATGTGTTATATTTGAATTTTAAGAGGACCATAGAGAGAGAGCAACCTTAACACAAGGGTGAGTCACTAATGGATGGTAGATTTATAAGCATGGTAGGGGGTGAAAGGAAAGCACAGAATAAAAGACATTTTTCTGTTACTGCATGTCCTGCTCTTACAATCACATCATTTAAGCAATCTTTATTTTCTCCATCTCTAAGGTCAATCTTGTTAAATAGGATTTGATTCTACAATATCTGTTTTAGTGGGTTGTTCCCCAGAAAATTCCTTTCAACTAACCAACAAGCAGAAAAGAGATTTTTGCATGTCAGGCACTATGCTAAAAACTAAGCATAGAAAAACAAAAGCAAAATGGTTATCGCTTTCAAGGACCTTACAATCTAATGAGAGTGATGACACATCCATACATAGATGTGTGAAAGACATGTCCCAGGTAACCTTGGATAGGAAGAGACTAATAGCCTGGAGGGACTAGGATTGGTCTCCTTCAGTATGTGGTACTTGAACTGAGTCTTGCAGAAAACTAGGGATTGCAGGAGATAATGGTATGAACACAGAGCATTTCAGGCATAAAGGTACAATCAATACAAAGGCATGGCATTAGGAGATGAAGTGTTTTATGTGAATAGGCAATATTGCAAATAGGCAAATGTGACCATAATGTAGAAAGTGTGAGAGGGAGTGATTTGTAAATAGAACAGAAAGGTAGGAAGGGGTCAGGCAACCAGCAGTTTATTCCCTGAGATAATAGAACTCCATGGAGTTTATTGAATAGAGGTATAATGTGGTCAGATTGAAGAAAATAACTTGGTGGTTTTGTGAAAGATTAACTGGAGTAGAAAATGGATTAAGAAAGGGAGATTTTTGATTAGTAGACTATTGCAATAGTCCCAACAAGAGGTAATGAGGTCCTAAATCAGGGCAGTGACTGTTACTAGAAAGAAAGCGGTATATCTGAATGATATTGAAAAGATAAAATAACAAGATTGGCATTTGATTGAAAATGAGAGGTGAGTGAGAGAGAAAAGTCAAGGATGACAATAAGGTTGCAAACGTGGTTGACTTGAAGGAAGGTAATGCCCCTATTAATCAGAGGGAAGTTCACACCAGGGGTAGGTTTGAGGGAAAAGTAATGAGTTCTATTTAGGACGCGATGAGTTTGAGATTCTTATGGGACATAAAATTGAAAAATATCTATAGGTGCTTACTGATGTGGAAATGGAGCTCAGGACAGAGACTAGAGCAAGATAGATAAATTTGGGAGTCATCTGTATCAAGATAATGATAAAGCTTATGGCTACTATTGATACCTTAGATAAGTGAGTACAGAGAAAAAACAGAAAAGAGTCCCAACAGAAGGTGGGCTACATTCACAATTACTGGGCATGATATGGAAGAAGAACCCGCAAAAGAGACTGAGCAGGAGCAGTCAGACAAAGAGAAGAAGAAATGAGAGGGATGGTGTCACAACCTAAAGAGGAGATTATCCAGGATAAGGGGGAGAATAGTGTTGAATGCTATGGGAAAGTCACCAAAGATGAGAATTGAGAAAAGGTCATTAAATGATAACAATTAAGAGATCATTGGTAAGAGGAGTTTCAGTTAAGTGATACAAATGGGGATAATTATGCTTAGACTAATCTTAGTAAATCAGGCAGTAAACATTTATTAAGTGCCTATTATGTTCCAGGCACTGTGCTAAGTAGTTGGAATATAAAACAAAGCAAAGGACAGTCCTTTCCCTCAAGGAGCTCACAACGTAAGCGATCTCAAAGTATAGAGTCTGAACTTAGAGTCAGAAAGATCTAAACTGGAATCTTGTTTGAGACACTTACTAGCCACATGACCTTGGGCACTTAACCTCTCAGTCTCAATTTCCTCAATGATAAAATGAGATCAGTAATAATATCTATCACACAGGGTTGTGATAAGTATCAAATGAAATAATGTTTTGCCAACATTCAAGTGCTACATAAATGCCAACTATGATCAGCCTAGTCATTATTATTAATTATTAAAGGCTATTTGAAATATTAAACGAGCATGTAATATGTTTTGTAAACCTTAAAGCACTGCATGAATGTCAGATTGTCTGATGGTGGACATCATTGAGGATTGTAAGTTTTTCATCTCAGACTCTTGGTGGAGCAGTGTCAATACAAATGTGTAATTGATTGGACAGTTTAACTATTCTGTTGATTAGGGCTTATTATTCCTACTTTCATCAGCCCACTCCTGAGAAGTAGGTAGTAGCACTGTCTACAACTCCAGAATCCCAAATGTTACCAAAAAGCTGAATTTAGATTAGTGTAGACAGGATGTAATTTTGCTTCTGAAAGCCCAGATGATAAGAGAAGTTTAGGGAAGCTTGCCAGTTTTTGCTCTTTATTTTCTATCCCTAAATGCTGGCCAAATACAATAGGACTATTTTAGGAGGCTGAGAGGTAGTTGTTCAAAATGCCTCTAAGTCATTATCTCCTTTAACAAAAACCTGAATGGAATGAGAAGAGCATCCCTAGTTCTTCTTTCCACTGAACTCTCCTTCTCACAAAAAGAAAAAAAAAACAAAACTTTTCCAATTCACTCTTTATTCAGCTGGGGCTGACATTAGTGGATTGTAGGCCCTCTTTATATCCTTCTTTGCTTGGGGGCATGTGGCATAAGTTATTTCTTTTACATTGCCTACATCATATATAGCTGTTTTCACCATGAATAAAAGAGTCCCTGTTCCTGAAGGCATTCCAATTACTGTTTGCTTTGGACATCTTTCTTTACATTGCTGTTAACAATTGCTTATGTCAGGTTCCTATGGTGTCATACTAGCTGTCAATCCGTATCTGGAATAGATAGGCAGGCAACAATTATCATCTATTAACTATTTGCTACATATCACATACGGTGTTAAGCACTGGGGATACAAACCAAGTTAGATGAAGAAAGCCCCTGTTCACAGGGAGTTTATATTCTAATGGAGAGAGACAACAAATTAAAGGAGTTTAAAAGGGGATGGGGAGGTAAGAAGTCACTGTGCCAGTGACAAGTTATCAAGTTAGGACAGACACAAGCATATGCAAGAAGAGAATGAAGCATGGGGAGTAGGAAAAATGGAAGACCTCAGAGGAACTCACCAAAGGGAGAAGGGGACCAGCATGACAGAGTAAGACATAGTATCATTGAGTGAAGATTTTAAGGTACTAGTCTTGAATCCTTCAGAAACTTGCTGTGCGATTATAAGTAAGTGTAAAATAAGAGATTTGGCCTAGATTATAATGCTTTAGCATTCCAAAGCTCTTTGCTTCTGTTAATCCATTTGATCTTTGCAATAGTCCTGGACACAAAGCTCAAGTTCCAGCGTATCATACAAAACAATACCTAGAGTCCAGGTATGACCATGGACATCTATGGTTTTGTGATACAAGGACAAATATAGCTTTGATGGGAACATAAGATCATAGTGCCAGAGCTGGAAAGGCTCTTAGAGTCTATCAAATTCAACCTAATTAAGAAACTGAGACACAAAGAGTTTAAGTGATTTGACCAAGGTTATAGAATTACTAAGTATCTGAGGTGGGATTTCAGCTCAGGTCTTCTTGACTCTATCCAACTCTCTGCTGGCTACTCAATACTGCGTCTACCCCTTCCCAGACCTAGAGCAAGGAAGGACTTCAGGGGCCATCTGGTCTGATCCCTTCATTTTACAGAATGGAAAACTGGGACTCAGAGACTGTAAATGATTTGCCCCCAAATATGCAAGTAATAAGTAATAGAACTGAAATCTGAACCCAGATCTCATTGACTCCAAATCTAACATACCATGATAACTTGAGCTTTAATTTGCCAAGTGAAGGCTGACCACAGGGTGATGAATCATTTTGATAACATCAACTTGTTAAACAAAATCAATAATGACAGCAATATTTTAAAATTGTTGATTTTCAAAGCACTTTACATGGATCATCTTACATGCTTTTCATACTAGCTGTCATCCATAAAATGAAGGTAAAGATATTTGACCTTCTTCTCTTCATGGATTGTCTTGAGGAAACTGCTTCATAAACCTTGAAGTGCCAATTGACTTCTGTTGTGATCTTATGCAGAATATTCTTCTGTTTATTCTTTGTGTATATGTTTATCTTAGTCTGAATTCTCATCTGGAAAATTAGGGTCTTTGGTGATACAGTTTAATTAGGCATTCCTTTCTGACTCTACTCAGGTTTTGAGGAGATAATATATTAAAATATAGTGGAAAAGAGTGACCATTAGACTAAGAGTCAGTGCCCTGGCATCTGGTCTCAGTTTCACTACTAACTACGCAGCCTTGTTCCTGCTTAGCCATCTTTGGCAATGTTTGTAATCTACAAACACCAAGTTACCTTCTAGCTTTTTTTGGAAAGAGGTAGCATGATAATTTGTTCATCTGCATCTTGGCTGCAGACAGAACAATACATCTCAGAAAAGGAGTCCAACACAAGTTAAATGACTGGATTGATGAGGTAGCTTTCTACTTCTTAGAGGACTACTTTGTCCAAAAAGACGTCCCTTGAAGAGAGTTATCTACAGTGACATACAGCTCCAGAAGACCTTGGAATGGATCAAAAACACAATGTTGCCTCCAGGATTCAAGAAAGGAGCTGAAGAGGCTAGAAGACTGTAGTATAACCTGACCAGGATGGCTGTAGCAGGTGGGAATTAAGCACTTTCTTTCTCTGATCTTATAGGAGGATTCCCTCTCCAGGAGAATTCCTCTCAAAGTTGCTTTCTCCTCATAAGAAAAAGGAACAGCTCTCTCCTCTTGATGCTTCTCACTTCTTCATGTTAAACAAAGGAGTATTTCATTCTGATGGAGACTCTTTTGGGGTGTGTTAGGTGTTTTCATCATCTTCAGGAAGACTTGTGGGCCTTTTATCTTTTGGGTTACTGTTAAGAATTATATTATCAACTTATAGAACTCATTTTGAAGGATTATGTTTGCATAGAGCCAAAAAAATTTCCCTAAATGCCATGTGACTGTTAGTCCCACTTAGACCTCATTCTTTCTACTTGTGTATGTCTCACTTGTCTATGAATGTAAATCAGTGACATTTTATCTGCCAACATCTTATTTTCCATTGTTGGAAAAAGTCCCAAGATTCAGAGAAAATGGGCTCATTAGCAGATTCGCAGTGTTTCAGGCAACAAGAAAATTACTTCTGTCTAGGCCTCAGTTCCTCACCTTGGTAAAGAGGAAGCAGTTCATGAGATGATAGCTGTGGTCTTTTTTTTGCTCAAACACATCTATGATCATAGAATTATAAACTTCTCCTAAACCATATGATAAGAACTTCATTGTACATGTTGTAGTGCTTTGGGTAACATATGTAAAGTAGAATGGATTGAATGAGAAATTATTGAAAGTGAAAAGTCTTTGCATTTTATTTCCTGATAGTAAACATACACACACAAAGACATTTGGATTTATGACATGTAAGGTCAGTTGAGGCAGAAAACAGGACTGACTATTCTAGTGGAGGAAGTTAACAACAGATGCCATGCTATTTTGTCATTGTTAGGAAAAGTTGGGTTGGGTTTTTGTTTCTTTGTTTTTTAATTTGAATTTGAATTCCACAGTCTCTGCTGTGGGAGTCCTTACAAAAAGTAATAGCCTATTAGCTACTAATAACATAATTCCAAGGGGCTCTAGATTTTATAATTTCACCACTTATAGAATAGTTTGGTAATATGGAGAATTCTGTGTCTATATTGGTATAAAGTATAAGGAGACTACATCTGGGAATCAGAAGACATTGGTCTGGGATCGAATCTGTACAACCCCTTAACCTCATTGGGCCTCAGTTTCTTCATTTCTAAAATAAAGCAATTGAACAAGACAACATATAAAATCTTTTGCAACTCTTACATGTCATGATTCCATACAAGTTAGTGAATCACAGATAATATTTGCCTTCATTAGTCATGACGAAATCCAAGGAGTATGACAGGTAAAGGGAGGTTGAAATGATCTCCAATACTGAAAGAGAATAGATGTTAAGTTCATGTTAAGAGCTGAAATTAAATTAAAAGGAAACACACAAAGATTATTTCTGTATCCTAAGAGGAAAGCACATTGATATTCCTATGACACAAGGATGAGACCATTTAGTTTCATATTGCAAAGTTATTTTAGATTCATAGAAAAATAACCAAAAAATATACTTAATGAGAGCTACCTTAGAGGAAAGGAAAAGCTGAAACGCTAGGCATTTCATCAAGCTAATATTTCTGTGCCTGTTCAATTCTTATTAGCTGCTTTATATATTCTCTCTGATGCTGGATAAATTATTCTGCTCTGGCCTTCATTTTTATTTAATTTTGTAAGTAAGACCACATGGGATATTAATCTCAGCACAGTTTTCCAGGGAAGGGAAGAAATCATTCCTCCACTGTGTCTCTTCCAGTGGTAAATAAGCAAATTTCATTTAAAATGTTGCTCCATTCATGTATGTCACCCCAAACCCAACCCTTGCCATCCTCTTTGGTGACTTTGGTATTCACATTGATGACTCATGGTAATCTGGCCTGTAAATCATCAACCTCTTCAAATCCTGTGATCCCCATAATCTCTTTCTTTTGCCCTAATCAGGGTGGTTACATCTTAAATCTCACCACCACTCCAAATCACTGAACTGCCAAGATCCAGAACTTTGAAATTCATTCTCCTCATCACAATCTTCTGTCCTACCTTTCCCACTGTCTTTCCCCTCAAACCAACATGTTACCCTCATGTACTCCAGTGTTTCCCTATTTTCCCAGTGTATGACATAGCCCCTTTAATTCTTCTGGTCCCATAATAAACCACTCCATCTAGGTACTGTACTCTATTTTTGAGTCCCCTGTCCCATTGTCCTTCCATTTTCCCCTCCCTCACCCCAAGTAATGCCCATGTCTGGCTTACTACCACCATCCTCATTCTCAACTCCTTAGAATCACAGACTCTTAGAATTGGAAGAGACCTCAGAGGACTTGTAGTCCAACCTACGTTTAGAAAGGTATCCTACCAAGCTGGAAGTGAAAATTAATACATTGGATAATAAAGCCAGGATCCAAAAAGCTTTTGAGAGTCTGATCTGATAGGATGAAGCTTACAATATTAAATTTAATGGAGATAAATGTACAGTTCTTCACGTTGCTTCAGCAAATCAAATGCACAAATATGCACTAGAATAGACATGAATTGAAAGCAATTTGTGTGACAAAGGTCTAGAAACTTTAGTAGTCTTGGAAGTTCAGTATAGATCAACAATGTAATGTAACAACCAAAAACAATATTTAATTGTATTAAATTACCATGTAGCATTTTCTGAAGACATGGGGACAGAGGAACTCAAAGTTGTCTAGGTAACAAGGTTCAGATTGTCTTCTCCCTGGTCCTTATTTCTTCTGCTTAGTACCTTATATCACTTTAGAAGGAGATAAAAACCCACTTTGCAGGGTTGGCAAATCTTTGGGAGAAACTCCATCTTCACCTGAAGCTGGTTTCCATGTAGTGTGCTGAATGTTATTCAAGCTTTTTATTTCAGATTTGTTCTTCTTCCCCACTTCCAAAATTTCCCTAATAACCACATTTGCAAGGCTAGTACACTAAATTAATTTTATTAATCTGGGACAACAAATTAGAACAGAAAGAAAGAAATGAACAGAACACTCAATGTAGGAAGGAACTAATCAGCACAGACAATAGAAATAAAGCAGCATGTTCCCCTTTGGTTTGGAACTATAGGGAGGAGAGAATATTTCTAAGAACAGACCACATTAGGCAAATTGGATTCAGTCCACAAGTCTCTGTGAACCAATCCAACTCCTACATAGATCGCCTTCCAGTGTTTCTCTTCAAGCATTCATTGCTATCCAATCTAAGAATTCTTGTGCCTGCAAAGCAGGGCTGTGTAATGTGATCTTAGGATACTGACAGACAGACACACACATGCACACACACACGTACATACATGCACACACATATGTATGTGTCTAGCTCTAGATGTCACCATTTAAGAAGGACTTTGGTAAGATCAGCCATTTCAACAATTCATTGTTCTGTACTTTTGAATCCTTTGCTCTTCTGTTCTGCCATTTATAATGCTATCATCTGCCTTTTCCCCTTATAATCCTCAGATGCTAAAGACTACTGGAGGAAGTTATGATGTACCGTGTCTACTAAAAATTCATCCTATCTAGTCCCTTCTGAGCCCTCATGGTTGCATGGTTATCCTTTAATTCATCACTCACTGAGTCTCTCTCATATTCTCCATAGTGGTTATTCTAATCCTTTTTTTATCCTCAGGCGTACTTATTGCTCCTCATTTTCCTGGAAGCAAAACTTTAGCACTAAGAAAATTAATTCCTTTCTCGGGGAATTCAATATTTCATATTTTTTTTTCTTAGGCCCCAAACTGTGAGTATCTCTCAAAGCTCTGCCCTGAGCCATATTATCTTCTCCCTCCCTCTTGGTGCTGTTATCCATTCTCATGGTTTCAATGACTGTTTCTATAACGATAATACCCAAATCTATTTATGCATCATCCCTGAGCTAGAGATCCACATTTCCAATTGCCACCAAGATGTGCTATCAACTTTTAAAGTTCAAAATGACCAAAGTATATCTCATTCCCTGCTAGGTTTGCCAGTGTATTTTGAATGAAAACTGTGCATTGGTAGATAGCATAACTCAGGTTTATGGGGAGTAAATCATATTTTGATTTTTCTTGGTTTTTTCCTTCTATTGACAAATATTATTATTATTGTTGCTTTTACCTCATTTAGTAAATGTTTCATGTTAAAGACATGAATTATTATTAAATTATTAAAATCATTAATTATTATATAATTATAATATATAATAATATATTATTATATATCATAATTATATAATTATTGAATTATTATTAAATTATTAAAGACATAGTTGACTAATTTTATGTATGTGGGAAGCACACTGGTAGGGGTTACGGAGGTATGTAATTGGAGAGTATTCACACAGACAGACAGACAGAGAGACAGAGAGAGAGACACACACAGAGATAAACAGAGACATACAGAGACAGAGAAACAGAGTTACCTCTAAGACCCTTAGAAAATCTGCATAATAGCCTATTTAAGTGGTAGTTGGATTGCACCCTATAGCCAGATCATGAAAAACTGATTGTAAATTTTGTAGGAAATTGTGGATTGTGATCTGGGCAGCAGGTGGGAGGAGGGGTCTGGTTAGAAGAGGCCTAGGTTAGAATATTTTCCCCTCAACTTTGACTTCTCTCCCTTAATATATGAATATTTTAGAGATAAGAAAGTAGTGGACTAGTAAAAGAAGTTGAGGAGAGAAAGAAGAGAGATGATCAGAAGGAATGAGATAACTCAAGAACTCCAGTGAATTTTTACAGAGATGGAGATGCAGCTAATATTCCACCTCAGTCTTTGAGCTTTGCATTTATATCCAATTCACCATTTCTCATCTAGTATTGCTAGAAGCCAACTAGTTCAGCAACTCCTGTCAAGTCATCTTCTAGTTATTTTTAGTGTGGGTGAGAGAGCACCCTTTGTTCCCATGACCAGTAGCATGGAAAAATCCAAAGGAATATATTTATTATTGATATACATCAATTCATAGCTGCTTGTTTTGTTGCACATCTTTCTAAACGTGTTTATTTCAACTTTACCTGAACCCTGATATTGTGATGGAAGGAAAGTATTCATCTGTGTGACTCCTTGCAGCAGAATTCATTTTTTCTTAGTCAATCTCACAAGTTAATGTGAATGTTGCTCATAGAGGTTGCTGTTTGTCCTTTGTCCTCAAGGAGGACTATGACATCAGAGAGGGGATGCCATGACATGCAAGTGAACTATTTGTATGCTGCATTGTGGTATGGAGGTGATTCTGTAATATTAAAGACCAGGATAATGAAGAAAAATTTTGGCATAGTACAATGGAAACAAAACTTGATCTGGAGTTGGATGACCTAGATTTGATGCCTAGCTCTGCCACATATGTGGTATGTGACCTTGAGCAGGTACTGAGCTTGTTTGAATTTCAATTTGTTCTACTGAAAAATGAGGGGGTTAGACTAGGTAACATCAAAGGTCACTTCCAGCTCTAAACCTTTGATCTCATACTATTACTAGAAAAACTTTGATTATAGACCAGTAATGGATTTCATACCTCCTCAACAAGAATCCATCTAACAAAATTCAGACAGGCATTTATCCAGGTTGCCAATTTGTGATGAATATTTCATTCTTAGATCCTCTCAAAGGCCAATGATCAAGGTATTAAGAGGTTTTGTTTCTGGTCATTTGGAGGAGAGAGTATTCATATCCATGAAATGATGGCAGGAAATAGGGAGGGGAGGAAAGAAGGAAGGAAAGAAGAAAGGAAGGAAGGAAGGAAGGAAGGAAGAAAGAAAGGAAGGAAGGAAGGAAGAAAGAAAAGTGGGAGGGAAAGAAGGGAGAGAAGGAAAGAAAAATGAGGGGGGAAGGAAGGAAGGAAAGAAAACAGGAAGGAGGAAAGAAGAAGGGAGGGAAGAAAAATAAAAGAAAGAAGGAGGGAGAGAAGGAAGGAGAAAAAAGAATGAAGGAGAAAAGAAAGGAAGAAGAGAAGAAAGGTAGGAAGGAAGGAAGGTCAGGAAATGAAAGGAAAAGAAAGGAGAGAGGAATGGAGGAAACAAGTATTTATTAAGCATCTTCTATGTACCAGGCACTGTGGTAAGTACTTCCATTTCATCTTTACCACCACCCTGAGATGTGGGTGCTATTATTATCCACATTTTACAGCTGAGGAAATTGAGGTACAGAGATGTTAAGTGACTTGCCCAGGGTCACGCAGCTAGTAAGTTGGAAGCTGAATTTCAACTCAGGTCTTCCTTACTCCAGGCCCAGTACTCTACTAACTGCACTGGAGACTTGAAAGACAGATTGCCTTCATTTAAATATAACCCACTTTCTAGTGTGTTGACCGGAATTGATAGGCACCCTTTGGGAACACCTACTCTTCAAAAGGCATATAAATCTGTACTCCAAATCCCAAATCCAGCCAGTTTGGGACTGGCCCCCTTATGGGGTCCAGTTCTGGACTGTAATTCCCATGCAATGCATGTCAAGCCAGCTTGTGAGAGAAGTAAAAATGTGTACACACACGTGACCTAATTTAGTTTGTCTTTCTTAGATTTTGGGGGTCGACCTCACTAACATTCCAGGGTTAGTTAGGTCTTAGCCAGAGACTTGAGCAACACAAAGCCAGCCTTTTGGAACAGGGAACACACAGCTGCAGATATTAGGGATGGCTCTTGGTGGAAGCAGGCATTGTTTTCTAAGCACCCCTCCTGATTTTCTCCTCCTGGGTGAGCTATTGACTTCCAGAGGGGAATGTGATTTCATTCACATTACTGCCACACAATGGATTCCAATCCCAAATCAAAGGAAGTATTTGCATCTACCTTATTGTCCAAAAGCCTAACAGGAGACGTTACCCAAGCTTCCTCTGAGCAGCTGGAACATTAGGACCTTGGAAACAGCAGCAGCTGTTTAATTGTCAGGCTATCTACATAGGTAAAGCATGCTACTTTTGCAGTGTAGCAGAAGTCCTTCCTGGATGCTTAATTAAGTGAGGATGGCTCATACTCCATTGAGAGCAAGCTTGACTTGTGAAATATATATTGTCATTGATCCCAGGAATCTGCCCTAGGAAAAAACATTGTATCCCTCTGGGATAATGTTAAAATATTTAGAAATATACCTGAAAATTCATGTGATAAGAATTTCCTTCTCTTCCTCAATTCACCTTCTCCCCTGCTACCTCTCCCTCCTACTCTAAGAATTTTATTCATGGAAAAGAAACAAGAAAAAAGATTCAGAAATTTCTAAAGTTTTTCGTTTCTTTTTCTAGTTATGATTGGTGATTCTCATTGGTGGATGAGAGGATGAAATGATGCCAAGGCCTTCTCTTGTTACCTTGAATATTTGAGTGTCTGCTTTAGTCCATGTCCAAATCATCATCATCATTTCTCTGGAGGTTAAGTATTTGGCTTAAGCAAATTAATTTTTTCTTTGCTCTTTAAAGAGATATAATTGATGGGTACCTCTCAGTTTTTACTTCAGAATAATTTCCTCATGTAGCTTTCTATGTCACCTGCATTGAATATTTTAATTGTAACAAAAAAAAGAACCAGTTCAACAAAACACCCCTTTCTTACAACATGTATAATGTTCATCCCATGGCCAAGAGTATCACAATTCTCTACAAGGAGGACAGGAGAGATTGATACTTCTGTCTTTCATTATCTTTGCCAATTTGATGGGTTTGTGGCAAAATTGTTAGGACATTCCCCTTGATGTCCCTGTGTAAATGATGTCCCTGATTTTCCCTGTGTAAATTTGCCTCTTTGGGACACCCATTGCTTCTGACTATGTTCTCTTTTGACAAATATAGTTTCTCTTCCACATCACAGTCCTTCCTCTCACCACTGAGTCTTCTCTTCTCCAGGATAAATATGACTAGCTGCTGCAGAGGAAGAAAAGTAAGTGTTGTTTTTTTTTTTTTTTCCTCTACTTACTACCTATATGACCTCCGCAAGTCACTTCAGCTTTCTGGATCATAACATATTTATCTTTTGAACTAGAGGGTTGAACAAGAAAACCTCATGGCATAGGGGAGAGAGCATTGTACTTAAATTTAGGAAGATGTACTCTCAAATCCTCACTTGAATACTTACTAGTTGTGTGTTCCTGGTAAAGTCACTTCTTTCTGCCTTAATTCCTTCATCTGTAAAATGAAGGGACTAGAGACTCAATGACCTGTAGAGCGTTCCTTCCACTTCTGAACAAAGGCAGCTAGGTGGTATGGTAGATAGAGTACTGAGTCTAGAGTCAGGAAAACCTAGTTAAATTCCAGCCTTAGACACTGTGACTCTGGGCAAATGACTTAGCTTCTGTCTTCCTCAGTTTCCTTAACTGTAAAAGGGAGAAAATAATAACACCTACCTCCCATGGTTGTTGTGAGAATTAAATCAGGTGATATTTGTAACTTTGCAAACCTTAGAGCACAATGTAAATACTAGCTATTATCATTATTATTATTAAATATATTATCAATTACTTAGTCTAAGCCCAAGGTACACACTTTTCCTCAGTCTTTAAACTTATATGAAGTACTTTTATGGAGTACATACAAAGGTCACCACTGGCCAGAAATTAGCTCCTTGATTGAAGGGTCTGTCTTCTCCTTTCTCAGTATACCCAACACTTAGAACAGTGCCTGGCACAGAGTAGGCACGATAAATGCCTATTGACTTGTTGGCCAGCTCTGTATTAAAACCTTTTAAGGAAATTTTCTTTCAGCTTTTGATTTTATCTTTGATATTATATCCCTAAATGCCTGCTTACAATTTACTAAAGATCCTAGTTTGTTCTTCCAAGTTCTCAGCTTTTGATTTCTGTTTCTTTAATTCAATTAAAGTCAAGACAATCACATTTACTAAGTGATTGCTCTGGTCAGAGCAATGTATTTTGTGGAGATAAGAAATTTAGATATGACACAGCCCATGGACTCATAGAATTTTCATGATAATAGATGGATGTGACATCCCAAATGGTGATAATGCATAATATGCATTAAAAATATGTGAGAGATGCAAATAATAACTCAGGTGAAATTTACAGCTTAATGCCCATTTGCAAAATACTCCACTCAGTGGTGGGGATTGATAACTCAATGCTCTATGCCTGCTTGAGGGGAAAAGTTGTAAGAGCTTAATAGAACAGTTCTTGATCTTCCAGCTTCCAGCTTTGAGAGTGAAGATTTGTGGTTCCTGATGAAGGTCCATACAGGGAGAGAGAGAAAGACCTTGGAAAGGAGCTGATGTGTAGAGGAGCCAGCACCTTGATCATGTCTCTATCCCCAGCTTACCACATTGGAGACATTGGAGAATTTCTCTTTGGTGAGATTTGCTAGGGTTTTCTCTCTTCTTTTATTTGAGATATCCCTCTTCTTTTGGGAGACCTCATTCACTCTGTGTATTGTCTGGTATAATCTCATCTGTATACTTCATATCATTTCTATTTTCTATTTAAATGGGTTTATTTGTTATATGTTAGGTGTGGTCTTTGTGGAACTGGCATTTGGTGGGAAGAGATTCACTCCTTGGATATGTAGCTTGGAGATACTCCTTCCCTGTTAAGAGAGAAATCAGGAGAGTGGCTTAAAGTTGAAAATTATGTTCCCTAGACTAACAATATATAGGTGTGGCAGATAGATTTAATTCTAGCCTAGTGCCCTTTCTCTGAGGATAACAGTGGTCAACCTCTGGAGTCAATCTCCTGCTTCCTCTCCTGACAGAAGTTAAAGTCTCCCCTGGAGAAAGATGAGAAGAGGAAATTAGAGATATCTAATCTTGCCTCCCTGTGATCCATGTCACATGGGCAACACAATACACACCCACATCTATACCCTTGTACATGTTGATATACCAAAGTGTTTTACACACATTGTCTCAATTTTATCTTCTCTATAGCCCTATGATGTGGATACTACATTTATTATTATCCCCTTTTTACAGATGAGGAAACTGAGGCCCCAACTTGAACAAGGTTACATAGCTGGTAAATGTCAAGAGTTAGGGTTCATATCCAGGCCTACTCTGTCTCTTAGTCCAACATGCTTTTCAGAACACCATCCTGCAAAGAAAACGCTATATGAGATTTAAGTGCTATGTTATTCACAGGTAACAGAAAGAAGAGAAGTGCAGTATGAAGTCACTGGTATCACATTTTGTGGCCATTTCTAAATCAGTAAGGATTTTTCTTCACATGACTACCTCACCAGTTCTACTTATTAAAATTATGGCATAAGTAGGTGTGTGCTAGAGCCAGCTCCAATTGCTTTGTGAGAGTCCATTACTAAAATTTCAGTGTATTTACAGCACAGAAATCAGAACAATAATAACTATTACTACTACTACAGAATAACTATTACTCCTACTATAACTATATCTACTATGACTACTGCTGCTGCTGCTGCTACTACTATGACTATAACTACTATGACTACTGATGCTGCTGCTGCTGCTGCCACTACTACTACTACTACTGCTACTATTGGCATTTTTGTTGCACTTTAAGGTTTGCAAAGTGCTTTACATACAGTATCACATTCAAGTCTCTTAATATCCATGGGCACAGGACACTGGCTTTTTATCTACTACTATCAGCCATCACACCAAAAATTAGTGGCTTCTAGATACAGATTAATTCCTGAAAATAGCTTAGAGCTATCATAAATGTACATATCCGGGTAGGAGTTTACTGTGGGTGTGCAGGATAAGTGATAATATGTGATGAAACAAACAAACCAGTTTCCATATCTCACTGCCTTGGCTCATTTTTCATATTGTGTGTATGTGTATGTGTTTGTGTGTGTGTGTATATATGTGTGTAGTAGAAGAAAATCAGCCTGGGTTATGAATGAACAGGCTTTGGGATATTTCTAAAATTGTAGAATTTCTCTCTTTAATTGGTTGTCCCCTAGCCCAACCTGAGAGGCAGCTAGGTGGTTCAGCGGATAGAGTGCTGGGCAAGTCAGGAAGATCTGAGTTCAAATAAGACTTCAGACGTATATTAGTTATGTGACTTTGGGAAAGTCACTTAACCTCTATTTGTCCTTAATTCACTGGAGAATAAAATGGCAAACCACTCCAACATCTGCCAAGAAAATCTCATGGACAGTATCACCCAGAGAGTCATGAAGAGTCAGACTGAACAACTGAATGACAGTCCAACCTGATCTTCCCTCTCTCAATCTCAATCATGGTAAATGACCACTCTAATCCCTATTTCAGATGCCACAGAATTTAACAAGCATTTATAAGAAGGTTTGGTAGGTAGTTTTAGAATATAAAGCCAGTGCTGGTTGAATCTCTTCCCTCACCCTACCCTTCCTTTCCACCAATAAGAAGAGGAACCAGGAAGGAAGTGGTAGGACAAGTAAGCAAGGGCCAATTTCCTCAGACAGTGGCTCTAGGTAAGCAGGAGACAGATGGGTACCATATACTTTGCTCCTTGTAGTCTCAATAACTGGTCTGCAGGTCTGGACCTATCTTCTCTTGGCTCCTGGGTGGTCTGGCTCTCCTACCTGAAATATCTCTCCATACTTCCATGAACATTCTTCTTCACGCCAAAGTCTTACTTCCACTTGGTTTCTCTGCTTTCTGCCAAAGGGGCAACTTCTAGTCCCTTGCATTTCTTGTTCTTTTAGCAAGAGAAGCATTAGGAATTAGCCCTAGAAATTTGGGCAATTCTGGATAATACCTGCGTAACAGCATTCCCACCCAACCAAGTCTCCATGACAATGTACCTAGGAGAAAATTTGCCTTCTAAGGAGGAAAGCATAAATGTTACATGTAAACAACAGAGAGGCAGTATGATGTAATGGGTAGGGAGCTGGCCTTGGAATCTGGAGGACTTGGATTCAGATTCTGAGAGTATGATACCACTACCTGTGTGACCCTGGGCATATTGCTTCACTTTTCCCTACCCTCAGCAACTCTAAAGCTACATTATGGAATGATTGCCAGGCTACATTGGTAGAGGAGATTTCAGAGGGTCTTTCCTATATCAATGAAACTATATATCTAGTCCAAAACATATATGTCCTTTAAAAATTAATATCAAAATCATAAAATCAACTATGCAATAATTTCTCTACAAATCAATAAACTTTTTACAGTGCCTTTTATATGCTATTTATAGTAGGCACTTAATAACTGGTTGTTGAATTGGGAAATTTACTTTAGACTTACTCCTGTGCCTCATGCATAAAGTGAAATTCAATATTGTTTCTCTTTCCATGCACAAAAAATCTACTGGAAGCATGCTGTGTTTCAAATACAGAATTATGAATATTTCTAATATAAACATCAGCTGGGTGAACAAAGACACTACTAACATAAGATGTTTCTATAAGGAACAAAAAGCACCACCATCTCTAATGTTTGCCCTTTAAAGAGAAATCACTTGAGTTCAGAGAGCAACAGATTGCCATCATCAGCTTATCAGTATCCTGTGTTTACCTCAGTTTTCCTGAATTTCTCCTAAAAGGGTGCTCTGTTTGCTCTGTGAGTTGCCCTGTTGAAATTTCCTTGCCTTTACCTTCAACTCTTACCAAAAGGGAAAAAAATGAATGTCTTCACTTGGGAAATAATGGAAAAATTGCTATCTGGATCTGACACAGGTCCCTTTTAACCCCCAACACAGGTTGGGAAGCCATGGAAAGTCATATCCATTGTTCAATTGGAGTATTTCCTAAAAAATTAAATTAAATTAAACTACAAAAAGCAATCCAGCTATTTAAAGATCACATGAGTCTTCCAGGTCACACTGCTTTCTAAAACAAGTGTGCAAACACAACTTAAAGTTTCATTAGCCTGTCCTCAAAAAAGCTCCATTCTGATCATTCTGGGAGAAAGAACAAATGGAAAATTCCAAGGAGAAAGAAAATCATATAAAGAGATAACCCCTACTTAAGTGAACTAGATTTTCAGACTATCAGGCTGATCTTAAGCTCCCAGCATCTCCCATACCACTTTCTATGAGACTGATGCTTCCCAAATGTTTGTTAACACATTAAAATGTTAAAAGGACAACTTCCATCTATACTTAACTTTAATGATTTTGCCCAAACATCCTGTAATGTAGGTCCTCTTTTGACCCCCAATTTTTTAAGGACAGCTATCTAGAGAACTGCTAAGATCTGACAGCTGCTCCTTGCTCATTAGTAAGAAAAATAAATTTAATATGAAACCAGACTTTCAATGCCTTTACCAGAGTAGATGCCAAAAATCAGAAATTAAGTAGAACAATCCGCCTTCACTAAATTCATCCATTAGGGGTCATTACTCTTTTCATTCTCATTTTTATCTTAAAGACTGGGTCTCTCTTATCTTCTTCAGGATGGAAGTATACAGGCCACCACTCCAGGCCTGTTATCCCTCCAGTCAGAATTAGAATTTTCATTTACTCCACTTCTGACTTGGGTCAGTTGGCCCTTCCTTAGACAATATGGTGCCTGCTCTATTCCCACCCCTAACTTCCTGGGAGTTCCCTATATTAATTCTGAACTTAATGAGAAAATTCATTAGTATGCTGCAGCTCAGACCTCCTGAGCTCAAGTGACCCATATGTAATAGTAATTGGTTTAGCAGGATACTTAGCACTTAGTACTAAATGGATGGACAGTACTAAGTGCTAAGTGTGGGAGGTGCAAACTCTGTCCCATTGTTGAGAAGGCATGAACTCCCCTGTTGATGTAGAAGAAGGG
>CM053588.1:122133502-122176531 GCA_028646515.1 Pseudochirops corinnae | reverse complement strand
ATACGCCCTGATGTGAGGTTTTGGTTTGGGGCTCACTTTGAGAAAAGTTGTGTGATTTGGCCAGAAGAGACTCTGGGCAGCCGTTGAGCCCCCTGGCTGTGAAAAACCCAGATGTTGGTGCTTCCCTCTCTGGTAACTGAATAGGCAACTGATGGAATGGTCAGACGCTGGAAGCCATCCGCTGATCTGTTTTTCTGTTTGTTTGTAACTTCTGTTTGTATTCTCTGAAGTTCAGGGTGCTGACTTTTCCCGCTGAACCAGGTAAATGATATGTTTGATTAAAGTAAGATTGTTAACCCATTTTGAGTTGCTTTCCTTTAGAAAAGCAGATCTAAGAACCTGTGCTAGTAGCCACCCTAGGTATGCTAGGGTGCTTGCTGATACAATAGGCCAGCTCCTGGTCCTTGTTTGAAGACTTTCTAGGTTAGTAGGACCCACTAAAGTTTCAACTTCTCTACTCTATCCTGTGCATGTACAAGGCCACTTCCATTCTACTATGAGGAAATGGAAGAGGATCTTAATAGAAGTTTTTTGAGATTATCAATGACTACTTTTAAATCTTGAATGATTTAGGTTCTAGAATCATTCAAGGTGACTTTGTTTTTGTTACCTTGTAATGGTAATGGAATTTAAAGATCCCCCTGCATTGGCCTGGTTTTTGGGTTGAGTGCTGAAACCGAGAGCTTGTGAATCCCACTTGTAGGATGGACTTGTTGATGTGAAGAGAGAGGGCTAAACTGGGAGGAGCTGTTGCAGTGGATTTAGAGAGAGGTCCAAGCAGAGAGAGGCCAGAAGAACTTTGGGGAGCAGCATAGTGGAGGCAGAGAGAGAAAGAGAAGATTGCCAGCTGCCAGAGTTGCTGAATGAGAGAGAGAGAGAAAAAAACTGCCAGCCAAGACCACCCAGACTGCTGAGGGCCCCTTGGAGCTGCCCAGGACTTTTGAGAGCTGCCACATAGAGCTACTGAGAATTGAGGAGGCATGACTGTGGTGCTGGTATTTTTTCTGTCTGTTTTAATGTTGTTTGCCAGATTCATATGCTGGTGAAGGACAGTGCTATTGTTATAGAGGTCCTGGAACCTTGCTGCTGGTTCAGAAGCCATGAAGGAGGATTATCTTGTTGTATGTTTACAGAAATCCTGGAAGAGGGTCCCGCTGATGTTTTCAGGGGTCCTGAGACTGTTATGCAGGTAGAGTGAATTGATGAGGACACTGGCAATGTATATTGTGGCTTTGTTAAGCCACAATCTCAGCAACAGAGATTGCTGAGAACTTGCCTCAGGTCAAGATGAAGAAAAGACCTCTTCTTGGGTATTGAATGCTGTGATGATAACCTTGTTGTGGCTTAGGGGTAGATGTACTCTCCATTGCCCCTTTGAGAAGGTGCTTGTGGATAACTGATGATGATTGTCATTCAGTCATGATCCAGGGGTGGAGCACTTTGATTTTTGTGCTCTGTGACTGACCAAATGTATGTGCTTTGTTTATGATCAGAAACTAATTTTCATTTGAGAAGAAATACTTTGTGATTGACTAAATGAATGTACTAGCCAGGGCTGGGATAGTTTGACTTTATACTTTGTGATTGAATTGAGATACTTTGTGATGGAATTAAGAACTTACTAAATGACTGAGTTACCCTGTATTTTTATTTTCTCTTTTCTGTGAATGTTTTGCCTTAATTTGTCACTGAATAAATGGAGAGTCACTATGCTGGTATTCTGAACCTTGGAAGTTGCCTTTGCTTGGCATTGCATACCTCGAAATATATCTAGGAAATTCATAGGACCACAAATTTATAACTGGGAAGGTCATAGGAACACAGCCTTGGAGCTAAAAGAGACCCTACACACCTGTAAGGACAACCACACTGGCATACCCAGGATGGCTGGTAGCACTGGTTTTTAGATCTGATTTACTAGGAAAGATAGCTGTTTAAAGGGTTGACAATCTTTTTAAATTATATTCTCTAGTTCAGGGGAAAAGTCATCATCCTGAACTTCAGAGAAAATGCAAATGGAGAAAATACAAAGAAAATACTAGCAGAGAAATAAAATAGGGCTTTGACTGCCTGGATCAAGTATACATACATTCTTGGATAGAGAGAGCCTTCACATCTCAGCAGTTAGGAAGCTCTTAACATACAGCCACTCAGGATCTTGACCAGGGAATCACAAGATCCTTCTCATATATATGCATATGTGTGTGTGTGTGTGTGTGTGTGTGTAAGAAGAGCAATTCTCTCATAACTTATCATGTGTTATTGTGCATTTTGGTTATCTGTATATATGTCATGATAGACTGTAAACTCCAGAAGAGCAAAGATTGTGTCTCACCTAAGCTTTGTTTCTCCCCTAGGACTTAGCATAGTATTTGAAATACTTAATTTCATGAAATGAATCTATTTAATCATTAAGGATTCTATATTGGTAAAAAAAAAAAAAAGAGTTATAGCTGAGGACAAAATTGAAAAAAGAGTAAATTTTAAAAAGAAAATTTTAAATTTAAAGTTTTAAAATGTAAGTATTAAGTTTTTAATAAAAGATTCAATTAGGGGTGGCTAGGTGGCGCAACAAATAGAGCACCGGCCCTGAAGTCAGGAGTACTTGAGTTCAAATCCAGCTTCAGAGATTTAACACAAAATTAGCTGTGTGACCTTGGGCAAGTTACTTAATCCCAACTGCTCTACCCTCCCCCTTTGAAAAAGCAAAATAATGACTTAATTAAAATTTTTAATCACAGTTTTAATTTTTTCAAACTATTTAAGTTAACTTAAAAGCTAATAGATACTGTAATTTTGTAGATCTTAATACTAAAAATATGAGACAATAAAACCTTAAATATACAATGTACAAAACATCATTGCTCTGATGAACTGGAACCTCCCCCCCCCCCATGCCCTTGAACTTACTGACTACTGAAAGGAAAGAAATAGAGAAGGACATGAGAGAGATGTTGTGGAACAAAGATGAAGAACAGAGATTACATATCTATTGAGGCAAATATTCTTCCTCACATTGTGCTCAGTTTTAGCCTCAAGATTTAAATAGAAAATCCACCCACAGATGTTCAACTTTTGATATGTTTTCCATTATGCATAAATTATTTGCCTGTATGTGTATCAGTAAAGGGGAACTCTTTTATTAAATTGGTATATTATATGTCTATATATACATATATTCATGTAGTATGATTATATTAATCCCTTGGTTTGATGGTACAAGAGTAGAAAATGGGTGAGCCAAGATGGAGGGGTTATAGGAAGTAGTATAACTGAGCTCCATTCTACAAAAACAGAGCTAGAAAAATGCACCAGATTGAACCCTAGAGGGGTGAAGAGTGCCCCCCAACTTAAACTCTGGGGACCCTATTCTCCTACAGTATACTAATGGTCTGATTGCTTACCTCTTCCAGCTGTTTTCCTCCTCTCAGGCTTCGGTCGTCACCGGCATCAAGACTAGCTTGAAGAACCACCCCCCACAGAGCACCCAGCACACTGGTGTAGTTTTCTTGAGGTCCTTTTATTGCAGCAAGAGCAGGAAAAGAGAGCTACACTCAAGTGGTTCCCCTTTTTATCCCCTAGCTTTTGATTCCCTCCTAAGAGTGCCGTCATCGCCCAGTGAGCCACTCACGTCCAGCCCCGAAGATAAGGAGACATCTCGCGTGATCATGCCTTCTTCATTGCCTACGTGACGTCCTCTGCTCAAGCCCAAAGGCTGACGAGGCACTCACAGCCATGGCTTAGAGACATGCGCGGGCCTCTGCCCCGTCCCCAGGCTGTTGTGGTGCACCCCCAGCGGCTGATGACATCAAACACCCTTACAAGGGGAAATCCAGAAAAAAAGACAGAGTCATTTGTCCAGGAAGATAGGCAGAGATGTCTACAGAACCTGGAAACGAGGGTCTAACAACAAGTTGTCCATAGACCCAGAACCCAGGGAGAGGCAATGTACCAAGACAAGAGGGTGTCCCAGACCCATGCTGGGCAACACAAGACTGAAACTGTGGCACTGTGATTGATGGAGACAGGTGCCAACTGGCAGCTTTGTGGCCCACTGCCCAGTTCCACCCAGATCCAGGGTCTAGTGAGAAGAGGACCTATGCATGGAGGTGAGGTTTCTGGGAAGGTAGGACATGGATAGAGAAAGGAGGAAGTTCAAAAGCTAGCAGCACAGTGTGGTTCAGACACCAGGAGCAGAGTAGGGTTTCAGTTCTAGCATCTAGCCTACCCTGCAGAGGAAAAACCAGCAGAGGAATTCCAGAATGAAAGGGAGCTTACAATTCTGGCACTTTGAAACAATAGAGCTTTCCAGTTGGCTGATAGTGTCAGAGTCTAATACTACTCTACTCTTCCTTAGACCAAAACCCAAGTCAGCAATTTGCAGAGCTTAGAACAGGGGGGAACAATTAATTTTTTTCTTGGAAAAGACTGTTTTAAGAGCAATAAAAGCTTCCAGGTCTCTAGTCTGTCCCTGAGATCCAGAATAATCAGTATTCTATGAATGAAGGACAGGGCAGACCTTCTCTCCAGAAGTATGGCAAAGCCCAACTCTAACATTAAGTGTGAAGTCATGAAGCAGACTGTAAGAATGAGCAAATAAACAAACAAAACCAATTCCATCAAAAAGAACTATTACAATCACAAGGAAACTCAAGGCACAAACTCAGAAGAAGAGTGACTCCAGCACATCAACAAGTAAAACCTCAGAGAAAAACATAGCTTAGCAATAATTCAACTATAATTCCTGAAAGAGATAAAGTAAGAATTATAAAAAATTGAGAAATGTTTTTATATGAATGAAAAGAGAACACTTGAGAAGAAAAATGGAAAAGCAATGAGAGTATTAGAAGAAAGAATTGGAAAGAAAATTAATAGCTTAATACAGGAGGTTGAAAATCTTGCCCAAGGGGGAAAAAGAACTATGAAAATTAAAATGAACCAAATAAAAACCAAAGACTCCGTAAGACAACAAGAAATATTAAAACAAATTTAAAAGACTGAAAACATAGAAGAAAATGCCAGACATTTCTTAGCAAAACCAATTTATATGGAAAACAGATTGAAGAAAAAAATAAAAATCATTGGATTATCTCAATGTCATTACCAAAAAAGAGCCTACACATCATATTTGAAGAACTTTTAAAAAAGCCTAGATTTAAGTAGCAAGATAGAATAGAATTTATTTTCCCCTCCTATAATAACACCCCCCCAAAAAAACCTTCTTTTATATCAGAGACCAAATCCAGAATTTTTGAGTCAAAGAAAAATACTGTTAGCAGCTAGAAAGACAGAATTCAAATACTGAGGGGCCATAGTCAGAATCACATGAAATTTAGCAGCCATTATTCTAAAGGAGAAAAGACCTTGGAATATAATATTTCAGAAAGCAAAGGTTATAGACTTATAGTTGAGAAGATTAAATTGAATCTGTATAATTTTTATTGATCCTATTTACAATTAATTTATTTTGTCTTATAATTGCCTAAGTCATGGTTCTTTTTCTCTGAACTTAGTACGGAAATTCAGCTAACTCAGTTGGCATGTAATAATTTAAATTTAGAAACCCAGTTCTGAAAAATCACTGTTCTATTCTTGCCTCAAGGAAATCTGCTATCTTTGAGGAATGCAGTTGAAGACCAGGGAGTCTGATCTTTACACCATCAAGCTATGTATGCTTTAAGGATATCTGGTTTGCTATCCAAAATCTGACCCCTATCTTTAACCTTGCAGGTGGACTCAAATAATGAATACTTCTTAGTCAAAAGAGAAAAGAAGGGGGTTGTTGCTAGCCCCTCATTCCCAACTTCCCACCAATCACATTGTTTTCCATGCCTCAGGTATGTAATCAATCAAGTTGTCCTCAACTCCGTGATGTCACCAACCTTATGCTGACTGTATTATTTTTCCACCTATGCTGCTCTGTTCTTTGTTCTAACCTTATAAAAAAGGAATTGAGTCCCCATCTCAGGGCCTTTGGCTAAACTGAGTCAATCCATTGATGCATTCTATTGGCAGATAGCACACCTGTTAATAAAATGGTATTTTGCTCAGAGAAAATGTGCCTCAGTCTATCTTTGTTGAATTTTTTTCATGTGACACAGACCAGAATAACTTACTCAGACAAACTATGTCTAATGCTAAAGGGAAAAATAGAATTTTAATGAAATAGAGGATTTTCAAGCATTTGTTGTAAAGACCAGAGCTTTGGAGAAATTTTGAAGTTCAAACTCAGGAGTGAAGAGAAACATAAAATAATGTACATAAATGGACAATGATAATTAACTAAGCAAGGATAAACTGATTACATTTTGTTATAGGGAGATGATACATGTATTTCCTCTGAGTCCTAGCATCATCAAGGGTATTAAAGGGAGTCTAATTAGACAAGGCCTGAAAATGGTTCTAATGTCTTGATTTTCTCAAGAGAATGAAAAGAGAGGAAGAGGAATACATTGGAAGTAGGAGAAAGTGAGAGAAGATTAAAGAAAATGATCTCATACAATCATGGTATGAACAAAACAGGAGGAGGGAATGAGGGAATAGGGGCTGACATTTGAACCTCTCTCATCTTAATTAGTCAAAAGAAGAAAGAACACACACAACTGGGCACAGAAATTCATTTCTCTAGAAAGGGGAGTAGGGAGGAATGGGCAGGAAGGGTCAGGGAAAAGTAAATGAAAAATTTATCCTAAACAAAATACCCTCTAAGGATATACAAAAAAACATATAGCTTTCTTTGAGGTGTCAAAAATTGGAAATCTGAGGGAAGCCTACATATTGGGAAATAGATTAGCAGATTATTGAGTATAAATGTGATTGAATACTATTGTGCTGTAAAAAATGATGGAGAGAGTTGCAGAGAAACCTGGGAAGACTTGAATAAAAGGCCATCCAGTGAAATGAATGGAACCAGAACAACATATGCAATGACAATAATATGGTAAAAGCAAACAACTTTGACAGAATTAGGAAATCTTATGATCATGATGATCAATCAGGATTCCAGAGGATTAATGAAGATGCTACCACCTTGTAAATGGCATGTGATCCTGATTGTGGCCCCTCAGTATTTGCAATTTAGCAGCAATCTTCAAATTGTTACTTAATCTATATAGTGATTATTGTTGTGGTGGTGGTGGTTGTCAAAGTTTAACCTTCCTCGTTTTTGCCTAGGAATAGTGCTTCCTTGTAGCTATCAGTAAGTAAATGTGCTCTGATGGAAGAACATGCTCTACTCTTTAAAAAAAAGTTTATCTGTTTCAATTGGGAAAAATCTGCCTTTTCACTCTCTCACATCAATTTTCTCCCTTCAGCTGAGAACAAAGATAGAACAAAACCTATTAGAAACTTGTACAGTCAGACCATAGAATGAGGCCAGACTTCATTGGTTGCACTAGATGGTGTCTAACATCTCTTCTAACTTTAAAACTCTCGTGCCATGAAGTTTGATCAAATGAAGCCTTATTGTGTTTCAGAGCTAAGCTGAATGTAAAACAAAACCAAACCTAAGATCATAATTGAATCGAGGGCTAGAAAAGAACTTGGACATCATCTAATTCAACCTCCTTCCCTGCACATTCCATTTTATAGGTGAAGTAATTGAGCCTAGCTGCTTAAGTCATATACCAATCGGACATAACCAGCAGATGTCGGCCTCCCACTCAGGTTCTCTGACTCCATATGTACTTTTTTTTTTTTCCATTATGCTACATTGAGTCTATAAAGTAATAAAGGTACAGGACCACCAGCGTTGTTCATGTCCCTTAAAAAGTATCTGCATTTTCAAGAACTGTTGGTAATATGCTTTGTATCTGATTATTATTATTTTTGCATACCAAGTCTTTCCTTCTAATCATATTTGCTTCTGATATGTTCACATCTATTTTTTCTTCCTCTACAGAAATTTCTCAAATGCCTCTATTTCCTAACTGTTCACATTTTTTCATTGATCATTAGTCTCAGATTTGCATGATGTGCCATTTGGAATTTCAGTTTGAGTTCATTTGAGTCCTTTCTTGTAGGCACACAACAATCTTTTGTAATCTGAATTTTCTTTCCCTTATACTTAAAGGTTTTCCTCCTGAATGCAGAATTTTTTGTTTGTCATTGAAATTGTTCAATCTAACCATTTTATTAAATTGTGAATCTGGGAGTTTGAAACAGAATGATTTTGTTGTTGTTGTTGTTGATTTCAGGTGCCTTTTTTAAATTTTTAGTTTCTTTTCCCTGGTGGTGGCAATCTGTGGTTTCTTTGGATTGATGGCTTATTTTCTGTATTTGGGAAGTCTGGGCAGTTTTCTCTCATTCTTTTTATTTCCTGCATTATGCTCTTAAATTTTAAATTTGTCATGATCTTTCTGGAATACATATGACCCTTAAGTTGTTTTGGTGCAGCCTGTTTTCAAAGTTAAATGTTTTTTGTTATTACTTTAATATTACTGTCATTGGCTTTTCTTCTATGTTTCTCTCAGCTTTAATATTCTATATTCCAAATCTGTTAGCCTCTCTTTTGGTTCTTTAGGAAACTCTCCATTATAAATTTATTTCCCCCAATCTTACAATTGAGTTTTTCTCATTAAAAGCACTTAATTCTGACATTTGTATTCCTAATTTATTTTTATGGATTTCAATTTTATTTTAAACAATTCTGAAATTTATTGGTGTTGTTCCATGATTTCTTAGGAGTCCATAGGATGAGGTTTTTTTTTTTTTAATCAAGCATTCTTTTCCTTTCCTTTATCTTGTAATAATTGTTTAAAAGAACTTTGTGTATTGGGTCCTCATTCTTCCTTCTAGTTTTAGGATCCTTTTTTTTATTTGCCTGTTAATAATGCAGGTTTTTTTTTCTTATGTGTGAAATCTTGGTTGTGTCAATTGTTTTATCTTTATCTGTATTGTTTTACATTTTCCCATCACACACTTTCTGATTCTTTTCCTTTTATTGGTAAAATGGAACAAAATTAGCATTTTGAACTCTTACTATATGCCAGTTACTGTGCTAAGCACTTTGTAACTATTATCTCATTTGATCCTCTCAACAACCCAAAGAGATAGGTATTATTATTATCCTTAATTTAGAGTTGAGGAAACTGAGGCAGATAGAGGTTAATTGATTTGCCTAGGGTTATGCAACTAAAAAATGCCTGAGGCTAGATTTAAAATCAGGTCTTCCTGACTTCATGCCCACTGTTCTATGTACTGCACCTAGCTGCCTCTGCCCCTGATGGATAGAACCCTAAAGCTTTCTTCTAAATTAGATGATTTTGAGTTCCCCAGACTATATCCCTGCCCCGTGGACCTTAGGGGGGGAAAGGATTAGCTTCAAATGCATTTAAAACCATTTTTATCCAGACCTATTGCCCCATATACACTGGTCTCTTGCTCTAGCTCTTTCCTTGGCTTTCCTGCTTTCCTCCTATGGAAAGACTGACTTTGTACCTCACATGGTGATTAGAAGAAGCAATACGAGGACACTGTCAAGGTCTCTATTAAAATACATTGGTATTGATTTTATGATATTGGAGACACTGGCACAGGGCTGCTCAGCATGGCGTGCCCTCATCAGAGAAGGTGCTGTGCTTTATGAGCAAGGCAGAATTGAAGTAGCTTAAAAGAAACACAAGATGCGCAAATTTAGAAAATCCACCCCAAATATTCCCATGGACTGTTTGTACCTGACCTGAGGTTAGAGCATATCAAGCTCTTATTGGTCTGATCAGTCACAACTGGACACACTGTAACTTGACTCTGGCATAGTGATGTCATTTTGGTCCTCTTTGAGAATGCAGGACAGCAACCAACTAACCGACTGTGTATCTAATGATTTTTGCAGGCTAAGGAGTAAGTACTAGATAGAGTCTTTGGAACCTTGAAGGTTCCTATCCTAGGGCCAGGTCCATATGGAAATTAATACCCTTCTAGCTCCCTATTGTGGGGCAAGGAAGAATAGGATGGGAGTGCTAATAAAGTCTCCAAAGCTCTGGGCTCTGGAAACAACTCTGTGCTTTTCTGCAACAGCATAAAGCCCAATAGTCAAAGTGTACCAAGTGATTCTGCCCCATCAGTGAACTACCTTTTTCTTTATAAAACAACAGGAAGGACATGAAACATTAGTAAATGATATCCCACTGTCCCCACTTTTATCCTTCAAATCCTGGAATTTCTGAGATATTATATCATGATATAATCTACAGCTTCTGTTTCCCAGAGAATAGCAACAGCAAGTCCTAACGATGATGATGATGATGATGATGATGATGATGATGACAATAGTAGTAACAATAATAGCAAAAACTAACATTTATATAGTGCTTTAGGGTTTATAAATAACTGCAATATGTTATCCCATTTGATCCTCATAACCACTTTAGGAAGTGTTATTATTATTCCCATTTTACAGATAAAGAAACTGAGGCATAGAAAGGTTGTGTGATTTGCCACAGCTGGTAAATGTCTGATACGAGATTTGCACTCAGATCTTCCTGACTCCACTCTGATGCCTGGCTGTCTGAGGGCTCTAAAGATCTTAAGGACCAAGAACCAGACTTTAAAAGTGGTAGAAATAGTAGGTCTAACACCAAGAAGGCACCATATTTGTGTATAATATTGTCTCCTCTGCTGGAGAGGATGATCCAGATCTCATTATACCTTAGTCTTCTACCTGTAGCCTGAGGATAACTTCATGGGAGATTTGATGAAGCTCATTAACTATCTGAAATTTTTGAAACCCTCTGATGTGAAATAAAAATCATCACTTATTCTATTTTTCTTTATTCCAAAGTCAAATAAATTCAGTAATACTAATAACTAACCTTTACTTAAAATATTTATGAGGAACTCAACTTCATTTGGCATAACTGGATCCATTTGAAAATGGTACTAGTTTCTTTCTTTCATGTGCTATAAAACATTGAATTCATTCCCACATAGAATAGATTAGGGTTAAAAAAGAAATATAAAATGAAACAACAAAATGTCCACTTTGAAGTAAGGTAATCTCGGGGGCACAGAGAAGGTTAATTAATAAACATTGTTAATATGCTTTGATATTTCTGAATGAAAGTTACTACATAATAAAGGATTCAAAATTTCATTGTTGGTAGAAAAAAATTGCATAACTAAGTTATTAAATGTTTCATATTCCATATTTAGTATGCATTGGGTAAAGCTTCCAGACAGGTAAGACAATTTTAGCTTTTGCCATCGTACAATAGTCAAACAATTTAAAGCTGACAGTCATTTTTACTTTTCTAAATCCTAAATATTTAGTGACAGCCCTATTCAAGGGAGTAACTAGGTGGGTCAGTGGACAGAACATTGTACCTGAAGTCAGGAAGACTCATTTTCATGTGTTCAAATGAGGCCTCAGACATATACTAACTGTGTGGCCCTGGGCAAATGCCTTAAACTCTGCCTAAATTTCTTCATTTGGAAAGTAAGCTGCAGAAGGAAATAGAAAACTACTCCAGTTTCTTTGATGAAAAAATCCCAAATGGGGTCACAAAAAGTTGGACGTGACTGAAAAATAATGGAAAAACAACAAGTCCAATTCAGGATCCCATCTGAGGTATTTATTTCTTCCCAGGCATCTCTTATTAGCCATTAGAGGCAGACAGGACATCCAAATCTAGTGTAATTGGAGACATTTTGTAGATTTAGGGCCACAATCTTAGTAGGACAAAGGCTGAACTTTTGTAGATTGAGCTATATTGAGAGAATGGGTGAGACAAAGAAGCATTTACTAAGTTCCGGTTATGAGCTGGGCACTATGCTATCCCTGTTGAATGGTAGACCTCTGGGGGTGGTGAGAATAAAATGAAATTTACATGATCACTTTATTATATTTTAAAAGGAATAGCAAGTTGCACATAATAGATTTACAGTTCCATGTGCCATCATCTTTTTATTATACTGTATTATGGAAATTCTTGTTATTTGTTCCATAAATTAAAAATAAAATAAATAAATGTGAACTGATGCTAAACCATAAACTACCTTAAACCTGAAGTAACATTTAGCGGGTGCATTTGTTATAAAACAATAAGGCAAGCTTCTTAAAATGGACATTTCTAGCATGAAAATGTAATATTTAAGGATTAAGCTGTCAAAATCTAATTTGTTTCTTTTATTTGAATTCTATCAGCCTATATGTGACAAAGTCACACAGTAATATAATTACAAGTCTGGGAGAGAATTTTAAATATCCCCTAAATTGTTCTTTTGCCTTCAGTCAGCATCAAAACTATTTAACATGTTGAGTATCTATGCTATTTTGAAGGCTGTAGAGAAATTCTTCAACCCTATCTCTAATAATAATTTTAGCTTTCGTTTTATTGGTTTATAAAATGCTTTACATTTATTATCTTTTTTCATCCTCCAAAAAGCCATGTGAGGTAGATGATATCATTATTCTTATCATCCCTATTTTACAGATGAAGAAACTGAGGCTCAGAGAGGTTAAATGACTTACAGTCCCACAATCATGTATCTAAAATGGAATTCAAATGCAAGTATTCCAAGTTCAGAATTTTATCCATTGTGCCAATTAGCTACTTTATATAAGAATTTGTTGTTATGATTTAGCTCAAAATCTTTATGATACTTCTCATTTTCCATATATGTTTATACACACATATAATTCCTTATGGCATATGTAGTGTGATGCATATATAAACATATATTACCATTTTTAACACTATCTTCACATGGACTCCAGATAACCACTTTCTAGGGGTGTTGTAGTAGGAATTTTCAGAAGAGCAGGACTATGTGAAGTCCCTTTCTACTTGGATCCTATGATCTAAGTAAGCCTGAGTCCACAGCTTTATTTCATTAACTTCTGTAAATATTTATTTCATCCCCAATTATAATGACAACCAGAGCTGGAAGGAGGCATTCATGTGCTTTAGACAAGGTTTGTTTGGGGTTTTTTTAAAATGTTTTTTTCTTAATAGATTTTTTTGGTTTAATAGCACCTAAATTTCTCCATGTAACTTTCCTTAACTATCCCTCAGAACTATCCCTTATAATAAACATTTTAAAATTTATTTTATTTTTAATTTATGGAATAAAACAAGCATTTCCATAATGTGGTATAATTTTTAAAAAATGATTGACCCTGGAACTGCAAATCTATTATTCCTTTAAAATATATAATAAAGTTATCATGTAAATTACTGTTTTTCTTATGTCCTTCCCCCCCACTCTAGAGATGGCTACCATTAGACACAAATACTGTGTGTGTATATAAATATAGATATATAAAATTATTTTATCCATATTTCTACTTATTAGTTCTTTCTCTGGATTTAGAAAGCACCTTCCTTCATGTGTCCTTTGTAGCTAATTTGGGTATTTATAACAGTCAAAATGACTTATTTGCTCAAAGTTGTTATTAAAACCATATTGCTGTTACCATATACAATGTTCTCTTGGTTCTCATTTCCCTCTTCATTATTTCATGAAAATCTATCCATGTGTATTTAAGATCATTGAGCTCATTATCTCTTATAGCACAGTGGTATTCCATCACACTTATATGCCACAACTTGTTCAGCCATTCCCCAAATGACAATCATCCCTGCAATTTCCAGTCCTTTGCCACCACTAAGAAAACTGCTACAAATATTTGAAAGAAAAGAAAAAAAGGGGGAGGAAGACAAAAATGTTCAATAAAACCAATCGACATACTGAAAAAAAAAAATGACCTTATAAGCATCATTCCATGTTAGGACTCTCCCACTCCCCCTTCAGCAAAGCCATAGGTCGAAGTATTTCTGAATATCTTTAGGGTCAAGCTTGTTCTTTACAATTTTGCAACCTTCATTTTGGTCTATTTTGTCATGACTGTCTATTCTATTTACATTATTGTAGTAATTGTAAACAATTTTACTGGCTCTGTGTACATCACTTTGTATCAATTCATGTAGGTAATTCTTCCCATACTTTTCTGTATTCATCATATACATTGTTTCCTACAAAACAGTAATAGTGCATTATGTTCATGTACCACAATTTGCCATTCTCTAACTTATGGGCTTCTACTTTTTACAATTCTTTGCTATTAAAAATACTTCTTTTTTCCCATTAATAGTATTTCCAATTAATTTCCCATAAATAGTATTTTTCCAAATACATGTAAAGTTAGTTTTCAGCATTCGTTTTTTAAAAGATATTGATTTCTAATTTTTCTACTCCATTTCTTCCCTCTCCCCTCCCCAAGATGGCATGCAATCTGATAAAGGCTATATAAGTATCATCATATTGAACATCTTTCTACATCAGTCATGTCATGAAAGAATAATCTGGATGAAAGAGAAAATGACAAAAAAGAAAAAAGAGAGAAAAATAATGTGTTTTGAACTGCATTCAGACTCCATAGTGTTTTCCTTTGGATATGGATAGCAATATTCCCTCTTGAGTCTTTTGGAATTGTCTTAGATCGTTGTATTGCTGAGAAGAGCTAAGTCTCTCAAAGATGGTCATCACTCAGTGTTGCTGTTACTGTGTACAATGTTCCCTGGGTTCTGCTCACTTCACTCAGCATCAGTACATGTAAGTCTTTCCAGGTTTTTTCTTAAATCCACCTACTCATCATTTCCTATAGTACAAAAATATTCTATTACATTCATATAGCATGACTTGCTCAACCATTCCCCAATTGATGGGCATCCCCTCAATTTCTAATTCTTTACCATCACAAAAGGAACTGCTGTAAATATTTTTGTACATGTGATCTTTTAGGTACCCAGACCAAGCAGTGGTATTGCTGGATCAAAGGACATGCACAGTTTTAGAACCCTTTGGGCATAGTTCCAAATTGTTCTCCAGAATAATTATATCAGTTCACAACTCCACCAACAGTGTATTAGTGCTCCAATTTTCCCACCTCTTCTCCAACATTTATCATTTCCTTTTTTGTTGTTGTTGTATTAGCCAATTGGATAGGCATGAAATCATACCTCGAAGTTGTTTTAATTCTCATTTCTCTAATCAATAGTGATTTAGAGCATTAAAAATGTTTTGATAAATATTTTTAAATATTTATTATTTTAAACCTTTTTTTAGTTGATGACCTCCTTCAAATATATTCCTATCACTGGAATTCCAGGTCAAAAGGTATAGATATTATAACTACTTTGTTTACTTAATTCTAAATTACTTTCCATAATGGTTATGCATAGGTCCACTGTCAACACATTATTGTACTTGTCTTTCCACAACTTCTCCAATATTTACTATTCCCAACTTTTAAAATCTTTGCTTAGGCAAGATTTTTAAAATTGGACTCTGCTATTTTGTCATCCAATTTATTTTACTCTCCTGTGTCCTAGGACAAGGAAATGTCATGGAAATTGGAATGAAGATAGTATAAGCTTCCATTTAATACTCTCCAACATCATGACTAACTCTGAAGAATTAAAGAAGACAGAAGCTGAAATCATAGGAATTGGATCTATGCTGTAGAAATGTGTATGGTGTGGGTTACTTGCAGGGGAGAAACTGGAAACATCTAAAACTAGATTGTTGAATTTTCAGTGTGAGTATTTATACGTCAGAAAATGGTAATCCATACAAATCAGGTCTTGGTTTATTGTTCTGTTGATTGTTTAGACTTAGGAAAGTGTTAATAAAATAGATTAAAATTAAAAGGTATATAGGTAAACTTTTTTTTTTCCCATAGAACATGGTTATCAGATATTTACCAGGACATCTCTACAGTGCTCTATAAACACCACTTAAGCTCAGCAGAAGAATAGTATAAGGTTTAAGGAATAAAGTCTTCACCAGAATAGAGGCCTGGTGTCTCAATAATAATAATTAGAATTTATATAGCACTTTAAGGTTTGCAAATGGCTTTATATCTATTATTTCATTCGAACCTTGCAACACACTTATCACTTATGTTGTAGGTGAAGGGCTGGGAACAAAGGTAGAATTATTTTTGCTTTGACAGGCTAAATTGGAAACTAGGTGGGCGGGAAGGTAAGGAATTTCAGCTTTAGGATGGAGGCAAATTTGAAAAAAAATGTTGGCACAGGAAAATAAATTTGGCCTTGGATTGACTGTGAGACCATGATTTATCTCTTTAGGCAGAAAACAAAAATGATTAAGTGGTAGAACAGGGGAGGGATTTCCTATGCTTTGAAATAATTGAAGATTGGGCATATCAGGTATGAAATAGAGTCTTCCAAGAGGTAAAGGTGTGCATAGAGGAAAATAAAGTGGAGTGGGCTGGTCATTGGTGGTGCAGAGGGTTTTATGTTCACTCTCTGTGAAGGGTTGAACAGAAGACATAAAATATAGATACTTTGCAGTAATAAACTCAATTTAGCAGGATAAGAAGCAAGGAAAATGTTTTTGGGTCAGATAGAAGGTTCAAATAGACCTTGAAATGACCCAAATCCTTGAATATGAGCTGTAGGGTAGATGCAAAAACAATCTTGAACCTTCAAAATACCATTGTATCCATGTAAACTATGGAGCAAATCATGAATACAAAAGTCAGTTGTTAAGCCCTTATAATGCGTCTGGTATTCTGGAGATATAAAGAAGAGAAAAAAAAGTTCTTAACCTCAAAGAACTCAAGCACTAATTGGGGAGACTGCATATAGACAACTATGTACAGACAATATGCAGGATAAATTGGAGATAATCCTGGAGGTATTTTTTAAAATAAATTCACTAGTATAGATTAGGAAAGATTTCACATAAAAAGTAGGATTTTACCTGAGATATGAAGGAACAAGGAGGTAAAATTGAGGAGTTAGAACATTCCAGAAATGGGGGACAGCCAATGAAAATGAGGGCCAGAGATGGAGTGTCTTGTTTACAGGGTAGTAAAGTATAAGAAAAATAGAAAGGTAGGAAGAGTGCTGTTTATGAAGGGCTTTAAAATCCAAACAGGGGATTTTGTATTTTATCTTGGTAGTAATAGGAAGCCATTGGAATTGAGTAGAGGGGTTAGTAACTCAGCCATATTTAAGATCTGGGAAGATTAACTTGACAACTGAGTAGGAAATAGACAGGAGTGAGGGGTGACTTGAGGCAGACACCAACTGGAAAGTTATTACCATATTCGTGGATTGGGCTTGGGAGAAGAAGTAATGAGGGCCTACACCAAGCTGGTAGCAATACCAGGAGATAAAGGAGCATATATAAGAGACATTGTTAAGGTAGAACTGACAAGTCATAATAAGCTTTGGGTGGGGATTATCTTAGAGTATAGTCAGTCTAAGTGAGGGAAGCAGTGTTTGGCAGTAAAACCTGAGGCACTACTTGTATAATAATTTGGATTTCCAGAAGACGGCAGTGGCAAAGAATCAAAGGGAGCATTTGGTAGGCAAGGACTAGGCAGGTCCCAAACTTGACTAAGATAGATTTGAAAAACAAGGAGTTTAGGCTTAAATTGAGATTATTGCTAACTGCATGGTATATATAGAATTATAAATAGCACTGGCTCTGGAATTAGAGTATCTTAGTTTGAATCTCAGGTCTTCTTGAATCTTGAATTTCAGCATATGGGTGAACTATTATAAGCTACATCAGCTTTCTATGCCTCAGTTTCCTCATTTGCAAAATGCAGATCATAATACTGGTTGTCCCTATTTTTAGAACAGTTGTAAAGACAGCCATCTGTGAACTTTGAAATATTATGTGGGCAGCTATGTGGCACAGTGGATAGAGTGCTGGATCTGGATTCAGGAAGCCTCATCTTTGTGTGTTTGAATCTGGGCTCAGATACTTGCTAGTAGTGTGACCCTGGGCAAGTCACTTAACTCTGTTTGCCTCAGGTTCCTCTTCTGTAAAATAAGTTAGAAAAGGAAATGGAAAACCATTTCAATATCTTTGCCAAGAAAACCCCCAAATTTGAATCACAAAATTGAGTCAGACACAACTGAAAAAAATGACTGAACAACAAGAAAAGCACCATAAGATGTAAATTGTTATCTTCTTCTAGAATAGCACATGTATGAGATATGGTATACGGAATAAATAAGAGGACTTGAAATATGAGAGACTGGGGATAAAATCTTAATTCTGATGCATATGAGCTGCATGACCAGGAAAAATCTTTAAAAATATCAGTGTCTTTTTTTAAGACCACGAGTGACAGAAGAGATGGTGTTCAGTGTGTGTGAGATGAAAGAGTTCAGAGTCTGAATCTAAGGTCAGAAAAGGTCTTTATTCTTTCTCATGAGAAAGGACCCTGCCCCTGTCGCCCAAATGGCGGCAGGGACAGAGCAACAGGTGGAAGCCAGCCCATGGTTATATAATCTTCCAATGCAGAAACTCAACCTCCCCAACTGGCCTTCACTCTTATTGGAGCGGGGCTGATCCACAACCTAAGTGTGGGAATCTCTCTGATACAAAGGACCCGGAAACATGTGGGTGTCCAATGAAAGCAGTCTTAACCTTATTTGGCATATCTTCTGCTGAGTCGGCTCTGGGGGAGGGTCTCCATTGCTCTAAGCCCCAGATTGCTGGAAGGTCAGGTGACCTAACCCTAGGCCTAGTGAATACTGAAGCCATTCTAGATTTGATTTTTCATAATGGAGAAACTTCACTATAAATTATCCCTCCCAAGTGTATGTGAACAGAGAGAATTCCCTCATTAGAAATTAGCTGCACTGATAAAATCAAGGGTTTTGGCCAAGTTGTCATCAAATGATATTTGAAGAATTGTCATGAGGAAAAGCAATAAAACTCGATCTGCTTGACCCAAAAGGAGAGAATTAAAAGTCATGAAGGGAACTTTCAAAGATACCAATTGAGACGATATTGTCAATGTTCCTCCTCGCTTCTAGAAGAGGACCAATGACTTCACAAGGGTGAGGTCTTAGTTTGCGTGTGAACTGGATCTAAGTGAAGCAGAGCTATGCAAAGTGAGGCTTCATGTCAGGGGAGAAAAGACAAAGAGACCAGACAAAGAGAACTCCCCAGAAATGGAATGATCTCCTGCCAGAAGTGGGTCTTCATTAGGGTTTCTAAAGCAAAGATGCCCCCTTGCCAGGCATGTTGGAGGAGGGATTTTTTTTTCAGGTATGACTTGGACTATATTCCTGTTGAGGTCCCTTCAAGCTCAGAAGCTCTATGATTCAAGGAGAGCAGGATTTCTATCTGTGGGAGCTTGGGAAAATGAAAGAGGGATTTGTATATTTAGAAATGAGTAACCCAGCTCTCAAACTGTCAAGCTCTTGTATGTTTGAGTGAAGATTTTTATTCATGCAACATGCAATTTATTCAAAAACTCTTAATAAAGGGTCTATGTGTAAAATGAACAGGGAGAAAACCAATTTCTTCAATACAGAGTTAATTTCCCTTTAATCTCTTGCATGAATTCATTATGAAAAGTAGTTGATTCATCCTGAGGACAAATGACTCTCCCTTTGTTGTTCTCTAGGAGTAGAAATAGCCAGGTCAAACTTTCTCAGACACTTGCTTTGAAGTTCAATTGCAATCCAAACCAAAAAATCCAGTCCCATTTTGACATAAGAGGAAAAAAATAAACTTTGAGAAAACTGAAGTTGAAAGGAGAAATCAAAGTTAGAGAGCAATAGGGCAGCAACAAACACACACGTCAAAATGATGTATAAGTTGATTTTAAAATGAATTTCTCCATTTGATCTTAAAATATATTTTGTGAAGGCTCAGTGTCTTACATGCATCCTGCTTAGGAAATGTTATGATTTGCTGGCAAACTCCAAAGATACTTGTTTATTGCTGTTAATGAATTCACATAAACAATACTTCCCCCTACACTCAGGAGAAAAAAAAAGTTAAACAGACATTTAGAAATGTAGGGCCTGAGCCTAGAACACGGAGGAGGTAAGAGGAGCAGCCTTGTACCCCCGAGAGTTTTTAAGGGATGCTTTCAGGTGTTCATCAATTCTAGAGAGTTATTATGGCATTAACCTTCCTTTATTTTTCATTCTGGAGGACTCAGGATATGCTAACCATTTACACTCTTCAAACTGTGTAATTATCTCGTGTCGTGGATTATGCATGTTGTTTGGGGTTGGGAAGGAACTGATTGAGCCAAAGATTGGAGGCCAGCACCTGAATCTTCCAGGAGGGTTGCCTACAGGTACCTGAACAAACCACACCCATTGGGATGGATGAAGACCCCAACAGAGCAATACTTGGTTTCCTTTTAAAGCATTACCTTTTTTAAAAGTTTGAATTGAAATCCTCCATTCTTCCTCTCCACAAAAACAGTTTGGAGGTCTAGACACAGCCCAAATGGGTGTCTCTGCTTCCCAGAGCAAAACATCAAATAAAAGGTGGGAGCTGGTTATAATGAAAAGACAACCTAGAGGACCTGAGGTTCAAATCCTTCCTCAGAATCTGTGTGACCCTGGGTAAAACGTGCAAATCTTCCTGTAACTCAGTTTCCTCATCTGTAAAATGAAAAGGTTAGACTAGATGACCTTGGAGATCCTTCATCATCATTGTCATCATCATTATGATCATCAACATTTATAAAGCCCTCACTATGTGCCAGACATTGTGTTAAGTGCTGTACAATTATTTCGTTTGAGCCCACAACAACCCTGTAAAGTAGGTGCTCTGCCCATTTTACAGATGAGGAAACTGAAGAGCTAGTGTTTAGCAGGACCACATAGAGTTCCCCTTTAATAACTCTGCCCTCCTTAAGGGGGCAGGGAAGTTGCCTACTAAATTCCAGAACCAAATCACATTATTTGGAGCCATTGCTGGATAAGACATCATTCCCACCACCCACCTCTGTCAATGCTGACAATTCAGAGCTCAGGCAGGCCTCAAAGGAGAATCTGTCTCCTGGAAGGCAGCAACAGAGCATTACTCTCTCTCTCCCTCATGGTTAAGGTAGGAATTTAGCATACAGCCTTTGAAAAACAGCTAGGAGGTGTTCATTTCCTTGCCCAGGTTGAGCTGTCAGCTAGCTTCTCTGTTAGTGGTAGGAGCTCCTCACACCTCCTGTCTAAATCTGGGGAGCCCTAAGGAGCACAGTTAAAAATTTTCAGGCCTTCTTCTTAAGCTGCTGCACAGGCAGATCTCCTGCTGACGTCAATGGGAGTTTTTCCTGAGGGCCTCAGAATCAGACTTTGTGTTAATACATTTTGGCTGAGATATCTGAACCTGATTTGAAGAATTTTGCTTCTTCCCTCTGACATCCACCAGAGAGGGTGGGAAGAAAGGATTTGCAACCCCTGGAAACACTTTGATGTTTCCAATTTCTTAGTTGCCGGTTATGCTTAGGGAGTTGTGGGTTTAAAAGAGAGCACAGCCAGGTATTATTCCCATTTTATTCCTTGACTATCTCTCCTGTCCCCTCTCCCACCTCCACTCCTTCACCCCCACCTGCTTCTATTCCCATAATGAATGATTTCAGTTCTCACTGATTGTCAAAAGTGCTTTGAAAAATTGAAGCTTAGATTGAAAAGCAGAGGGGGTTACAGGCACTGAATATGTAATCACTGAGGTTAAAGACCTTTAAGAGCTGTCTGTCATGTGGAAGAGGGATTAACCTCACTCTGGGTAACTCCAGGGGGAAGATCTTGGTCCAATAGGATAAAGCTATAGGAAAACCATTCTTTCCAGTTCTCAGTTTAATAATAGACTGGGTTTTAGGTCAGGCTGACACTAAGTATTGATTACAATCAATAATAATAGATCAGAGCAGTAGAGTAATACCATTCTGAAGAGATTAGGAGGGTAAAGATCATAGTGTAGAGTGAATCTTAGAAGGAAACCTAGAGGCCATCAAGTTCAACCTCTCAATTTACAGATAAAGAAACCAAGGCCCAGAGAGGTTTAGTAGCTTGCCTAGCACAGTCAATATCTGAACTAGGGTGTGAACTCAGGTCTTCCTGACTGCAAGTTTAGGGCTCCACCCAACTATCATGCTGTCTTTCAGCATGGCGGAAGAACGACAAAGAACAACTATCTTAAGAAAAGGATGAGGAAATTCTTGAAATTCTCATAGAAGCTCAGTCAGGGGAGATCTTCAATGCCATTTAAGTCATCCTCCAGCCCAACATAGGAATCACCTTTGCCACATTCCTGGTGAGTGACTGAGTAGTGTCTGTTGAAACACTTCCAGTGACGGAAAGCTCCATGCTTTTCAGAGTAGCCCAGTCCATCTTTGTACAGCTCCAGTTGTTGGAATGAGCCTTCGAATAATACTGAGGTGAAATCTTTTCTGTTTTAACTTCCATCCATCGATTCTAATTCTACTTTCTGAATTTACCCAGACAACTTTAATGAATCTTACACATCACAGTTCTTCCATTGTTTGAAGGCAGCTGTCATATTCATTGTGAACATACCAGCCAGTGATTGTACCTCACAGAGAAGTTAATTTGCCCAGAGTCACAAACCTAATAAGTGTCAGAGGCAGGATTTAAATCCAGGTCTTCCTGTCTGTAAGTCCAGCACCCTTTCCATTATCCTACATGACCTCTTAAGGTAGTGTCTGATCTTGGTTAAGAGACTCATTATTGGTATTTTTTCTTTTTGTTATTTTGATACATGTTTATGGATTTCTTTTGTATCCCACATAAGCAGGACTTTCTCCAGTTTTCTTCCCCATTCCCTTCCCAGAGAGCCATTCCATGTAACAAATAACATTTTTTAAAGAAAAAAGGAAAGACTATTTTTCAATCAGCAAAATTTATAAATAAATTTTAAAAAATTGAAAATATATGCAATGCACCATGCCAGTGGATCTCCCATTGTTGCAAAGGAATGGATAGGAGTTTCATGTGTGTGTGTATACATGTATATCTATATCTATATCTATATCTATATCTATATCTATATCTATCTATCTATCTAAATACATATAACCTCTTCTTCTTGCCCATATATATATATATATATATATATATGTATATATACAACCTATTCTTGCCCATGTTGAGCTGTCAGCTAGCTTCTCAGTTAGTGGTAGGAGCCCCTCACACCTCCTGTCTAAATCTGGGGAGCCCTAAGGAACACAGTTAAAAATTTTCAGGCCTTCTTCTTAAGCTGCTGCACAGGCAGATCTCCTACTGATGACCACCCACCTCCTCTTCTTACCTCACTGCATCACCTCATTTATATGTTGTCATATTTCTCTCTATTCATCATATTAATCATTTCTTATGACTCAGTTATCTTTCATTACATCCACATAACACTATTTAACCATTCTACAATAAATACACATTGACTTTGCCTCCATTCTTTGCTTCCATAAAATGTACTACTATAAATATTTTGGGGTATACGGGGACTTTCTTTTATCCTTGACCTTTTTGTGGCATAAGATTAATAGTGGAAACTCTAGGTCAAAGGTTATAGACATTTTAGTAATTTTATATGCATAATTCCTAATTGTTTTCCAAAATAGTTGTACTGATTCACAATTCCACCAGCAATACACTACCACGGCTCCTCCCCCCCCCCCAGTCTTTCCACTACTAATTGGTACCATATTTTGTCATCTTTGCCAATTAATTGGGTATGAGATGAAACAGTAGGTGTGCTTTGTTTTGTATTTCTCTCATTGAGAACAGTCTTGGAACAATCTTTCATGTGATTATGAATACTTTGTAATTCTTTTGAGAACTATTTGTTCATATATGACTACTTATCTCTTGGAGAGTGGCTTTTGATTTTATATATACATATGTGTATATATGAAATGAACAGTATGGACATATGTATGTGTGTATATATGTGTATGAAATCAAGACCTTTATCTGAGCAGTTTGATACCATGTTTTCCCCACTTCTTTGCCTTCCTTTATTATCTTGTTAGGGGTGGGGAACCTATGGCTTTGAGGTCACATGTGGCCCTCTAGGTCTTCAAGTGAGGACCTTTGACTGAATCCAAACTTCACAGAAGAAATCCCAGTGCTGTAAAATTTGGATTCAGTCAAAGGGCTGCACTTGAGGACCTAGAGGGCCACATGTCTCCTTGAAGCCAAAGGTTCCCCACCTCCTCTAAGTACATTAATATTGTTTGTGCAGAAGCTGCTCAGTTTCATGTAATCAAAGTTATCTTTTTTTTTTTTTTTTAACATTTTTTGGTAATTACCTCTATCCTTTGCTTGGTTAATTACATATCTCCTACGCATAACTATAAGAGGTATATGATCTGCTTGTCATCTAATTTTTTCAATGATATGTTCTTTAATATTAAGGGCAGATATCCATTTAGAATGTATGGTGGACTGTGGCATAATCCATAAGGGGATGGTTTCAGCCTAATTATTTTTCACTGTAAAATGTAGGTTGTTTAGGAAATATCTAGTTCAACACTTAAAAAATTAGGGGATTGGTCTAGATGAACTCTGTGGTCCTTTTTAGAGGACAATCCACTTTTGAAAGATGATACAGAAAGCATTTTTAATCAAGTACAGATTAACCCTATAGTTTAGCTCTTAATTCTCTACTACTATAGATATAAAAGGTTTTATGACGACAAAGTACTGGACAAATATGTATTATTATCATCTCATTCTTCTCAGTTAGATTGCATAATGGATAGAGAGCTGGGCCTAGAGTCAGAAGACCTGAATTCAAATCAGTCCTCAGATCCTTACTAGATATTTGACCCTGGGCAAGTCTCTTAGCCCATGTCTACTACCTCTTTTTCCTCAACTACAAAAAGGATATGGAGTAGCACTTACCTCCCAGGATTGTTATGAAGACCAAAGAAAATAACATTTGTAAAGTTCTTAGAACAATGCCTGGCATATAGTAGGTGTTTAATAAATGCTCATTTCCTTCCTTCCTCATTCTTTTCAAGAATGTTCCAGAATGTTCCTTGGGCAAGTCATTCTTTTGCTGTTATTCTTGTATGTTTAATGTCCTGTGGACAATCACACAGATGGATAGAATACATGATTTTATAGTTGAATATGATTATTAGAATGTAAACTTACTCACCATAAGCTCATTGAAAGCCTTCATGGTACAACTGAGTAGCAGGTAGGCCAACAGGAAGGATATGTACCTCATATTGTTCCCATATGGTTTTGATCTCTCTGCAGAGTCTTTGTATTTTGAAAAATTTTCACGATATGTACCTTCAGAGATGCTGTGTATTTGATATTGTGCCACCTATTAAAAATAATTTCTGGGGCGGCTAGGTGGCACAGTGAATAGAGCACTGGCCCTAGAGTCAGGAGGTCCTGAGTTCAAATCTGGCCTCAGACACGTAACACTTACTAGCTAGCTGTGTGACCTTGGGTAAGTCATTTAACCCCAACTGCCCTACCCTCCCCCTTCAAAAAAAGGCCAAAAAAAAATAATTAAAAAAATAATTTCTTAAAAATTTTATGGATTGATTTTACAGTTGGTTGGTTGTAGGCAACAGTTTTATGGTTGATTGTAGGCAACAATTTGGCTACTGTCTCCTGATTAGTAACTCCCTCTCCATGACCATGAGTGGCCTCAGCCATGTCTGATTCCACACAATACTTGACTCTCCAGGCTACTCCTCCTTTTCCACTTCCTTGTAAGTTGCCTTCTCAGTCTGGAGAAACATATACCCTAAGGTGCTGCTCTCTTGATTGGTGTGTCCCTCACTCATACCACCGTTTCAGGAGGCATCCCAGAAGTGCCTCATTTCACTTGGGGATTCACTCTTCTGACTTCTGCTATTTTTCCTTCACCTTAAAAACTACTTTGGCCCATTTCTTTCTGGCTCCACTTTATGTATTGTTTTTCCAATTCCAATGTAAGCTATTTGAGCAAAAAGACTGTAATGCCTCCTTGTATTTGCATTTTAAGGTCTATATTCGTAGGGTGGGGATTTGTCTTATGCTAGTCCATGGAAAATAGTATGCCTCTATTATATAATTCTACCTATCAGGTCATATCTTGCTAAGTGTTCAGTAAGTACTAAATGTTTAAACCTTAAGTCATGTGTTGAACCATTTCTCCTATGTCCTTTCATTCATCACTGTGTCAAGGCTTCTAAAGGATGTTGTTATTCGTTGCTTGGTTGTTTCAATCATATTCTACTCTTTGTGATTTGATTTGAGGTGTTTTTGGTAAAGATAGTGGAGTGGTTTGCCATTTCCTTCTCCAGCTCATTTTAGAGATGATGAACTGAGGCAAATGGGATTAAGCGATTTGCCTGGGTCACACAGCTAGGGAATGTCTGGGGCTGGATTCAAAGCCAGATCTTACTGACTCCAGGCTCAATGCCCTATCCACCACACTCATGCTGGCAAAGAACTGGTCCCAAATTGCCATGCTCTGTATCCGCAGGACAATCAAGCAATCGACAGCATTTGTTAAATTCCTACTATATGCCAGGCACTGTGCTAAGGTCTGGAGACAGAAGGGCAAAAGCATGGTTCCTGCCCTCAAGGAGCTCTACTTCTAAGGAAGGAGAAAACGTGCATAGAACTATGTACGTACAAGATATATTTAAATGGAAGGAAATCTCAGAAAGAAAGGCAAGGGAGGGGTAGTAAATCACATTTGGTATCATTTCACTAGTCCAGTGGAACTTACCTGTTATTATATTTTACTAATGTTCAATAATGTGAGTAATTCAATTTTCACAAAAGTATTTTTATTGACTTTTGACCTAATAATCACATGTTCTAAGGGTTAGCAATCACCTTCTTCTTCACTGGTAGGGCAACTAATCATCCTATAGTCACCTCAGGGTTATAGACCCTGTGTTTCACTGATATAATGCAAGATTTTGTGAGGATCCTTTCCAGATCTCTTCCTGTAACTTTTATAGTTTTGGAAGTGTACACTAATATTACAATTGTATAGTTGTTAATTGCCTTGCATGGGTTCCTTCCATCCAGTTTTTAAAATTTCATTATGTTAGTAAATCTCATAATATAATCAACTGCACAATCTCCTTTATATCTTTATGCACAATGTGTCTTACATGGAGGAGACCAAGATATTTGAAGACATTGCCTCTATCCATCTGTTTAACGTGACCTCTGAATTCAAGTTTGAAGACTTCTGTCTCTATCTTTCTTTTCCATGTGTTAAGAATTCTTATTATTTTTGTTATGGTTGCCATCATTAACTTTTCTTCACTTAGAAAATTCTAATCATTTTTTTTAATACTAAAGAGGTCCATATGATTCCAAATAAGTATATTAATTCAACAAACATTTAAGTGCCTACTATTTGCCAAACACTATAAAAAGTGCTGGAGATACAAAGACAAATAAAATAAACCCTGTCCTCAAGGAGCTTATATTCTACTTCAGGAATACAACATAGACTCTGACAGATAAATAGAAGATATTTTGAGGAGAGAACACTAATAAATAAGGAAATTAGAAAGAGATCTCCATGGGAAGTGAACAAATGAATGAAAGCATGCATTAAAAAAAAAAACAAAACGCATTTACTAAGCACTTACTCTGTACCAAACCTTATGCTAAGCCTCGTGTGATAAATCAGCTGAGCTTTGAAGAAAGGTAAGAATTCTGAGACAAAGTATGCCTTCTTAATTGAGAATTGCAGAACTTGGAAACAGGCACAAGATAGCTGCTAGCAGGAAGGCTGGCCTTACAATTTTGTCTGTTTGGTATGAACTGAGGGATATTGTCCAATGGTCCCCTGTGACCGAAGGTATCTGTCCAGGATTTGGCTGTAGTACCTGAAATAACTAGTGTTAGTGAGACATTACTTTTTCAGAAGTCACCTTTTAACATGTAAATACTATCAGGAAAGATGACATGTTAAGTAACAATAACATTAATGCCCTTATAGGAAAATCAATAATAGAAGGTGAACTTTGCAAAGATCCTGAAGGAGTGAGATACAGCACAAACAATCTGAATGGGGGATAAGGAAAAGAGAGATGCAGAGAGCATTGAGAGCTCTGAGAGTAAAGAGAGGTGAGTGAGGGGAGAAATCATAATGGTTCTGAGAAACAAGGCATATACAGAAATGGAGGAAAAGGATGAAAAAGGAAATAGGAGAGGGAGTTGGACATATTGTTTCTGTCCACTGCATAATTTTTCCTTGGACTATGCCCTTGTTTTTCTGCACTATGTTTTGAAGAATCTGTGCTACTCTGTAGCAGATGGAGGCATTCTGAGTGTAAGTCCTAAGTAGAACTGTAATTAGCAATTTTTTTGCCTAGGGCAAATATGGGACCACATGAAGTCACTGCTGGGGAGGCCACTGTGATGGACATCACAGGAAGGAATATTGTGAAGTCAAACTGAGGAAGGGGCCATCTCTGATAACTTTCTATTTTAATTCATTATTTATGTTGACAGGTACTAAATGCATTTGTTTCTACCTGTTTGAGGAATAAAAGTGCTACACTTACCTTCTACACTTTTTTCCTCTGGGGAAGGGTCCCTCTTGTCCTACCATAGTCATAGCTCTGGTCCAAAGCCTGCATATAATTTCTTCCTTCTCTCTGAGCCCATATCACTGTAGCTTCTTGTTGACATAAGTCAACTCTCATGGGTGATGCAGTTTCTTTTGGAGGCTGCACAATGCTAAGCAAAGTCCCTTAGGATGTCTGTCCTAGTTCTTGTTGGAATTTTCTGATCCTTTATTTTGTCTTCTTTTCTGCAGGTTCAGTCACTCAGTCTTATTTAAAAAAATATTTATCAAGAACTGAATCATCAACAAACACAAGTATTTCAGTAGACAAAGAAGGATAACAAAGAGGTTTATATAAGAAACTGAACTTCTGTTATGTATAGCTAGAATTACTTTTTAAAAAGATGTGTGTGTGTGTAAAATTTAACCAAGTAGCAAAAAATTGCTCTATTTATTTTTGTGGCCCCTTCTGTACTTCTAGTTTTCTTCGGTGCATTTTAAGATGTTTTATTGACTCCCTTTTGGGGGTATGTCTATCACTACCCACATCACAATTGTTGGAGGGGTTGTGGGAGGACAGGCAAGCATACCAGTCCTACTTTCCTCTTAAAGAAAGCCAAAATCCAAGCTCTATTTATTAGTTACTTCTAGAGGCACAAAGATTCCTATGTCTTTGCTTGGATACTCCTTGAATTTCAAGGCCTACTCCTGGCAGCTACGTAGCCCAAGGCAAGAAGGCTCTTCCTTGCCAGCTAGGCTTGAGGGCAAAGTTTTGAATCCTTTGACAGCCAAGGCTTATTTTTAGACATATTAGGATGACTCACCTCTCCTGACATTTGTTCCCATAAAAACGAACTTTTAGAATGTCACACTTCTAACTCTGCACAAAAAGGCAAGAAAAAGCAATTGAAATTGGGTAGGAAGACCTAGCTTGAGGGTGCCTCTCGTCATTCCTGGTCTGCCCTCTCTCACCTTCTCTTCCTAAGGCGAATCTATATGGTCACTACGTAGGGCTATTCAGCAGGTGGATTTGACAGGAAGGTAAACACCTGGAGTCAACAGTACATTTACAGAGTGAAGAGTGCATTGCACGCAATGCTTGAACTGCAGCCATTCCTTCCATTGATGTCTGAATTACTGGCCGCACATCGTATTCCTTCCCTGTTGAAAGGGGTTCAACCTCTCTTGAAGGATGAGAAACTGGCTGGCTCAATCTATTAGATGAAGCCAGGGTTTTTGAAATCTGTACCTTGGAAATACATTTTTTTTTTAATATTTTAAGTCAGTATTTCTAAATTCACCTTCAATTCTTTCTTCTGGCTCCAAACTGCATTGCCTTCTTGTCCTTGTGGTAGCATATGTGCTCCCAAGTGTAATCAAAACTCATGTGAAAGGTAAATAGAAGTGTGGCTATCTATAGACGGAAAATTTATTTTATTTGATAACTCATGGGAGCACATCAACCCTTTAAAGACCATCTGCTAAGTTTTAGAAACATTGCAATCCAAATCTAGATGGAGTAGCTATCTCTTGTGGTTGTTCATCCTTCATTTTCAAAGAGGACCAATGACATCATAGGACAATTGTTTTGACTTGCTTGTGAATTGAATTTAAGCAAGTCAGAGTTGCACAAAGTCATTAGTCTCACTTTCTATTCCATAGTCACAAAAGTCTAGTGGCAAGAAAAAAAATCAAGACAACTCGTGATGGCCTGGGGAAAAGGGGATGACCTCAGCATTTTCAATGTCTAATTAGGCTCAGGTTCCACAGTACTTTATTCAGTCACCTTCATGGCTATTGGAACAAATTGCTGTCATCCAACCATTCCACCAGGGGAAATCTTCACCTGCTTGGGTATCTACCCCCTAATTTAGCAATAAGTTTAAGACCTGTCCATTACCTTCTTAGCCCATCTTTTGACTCTGGCTGCCAGGCATGCTACAACTTCTTGGAACCACAGGTAAGTTTTGAGTGAACAGTGGACCTATGGATATTTGAGTATGTGTATACATATACATACATACATACACATGTATATAAATACATATATGCATGTACACAGAAGCATATGTAATTATATATGCATACTATATATACTAGAGATAATATATATTTATGTATGTGTACATGTATACATATTTACTTGGTTAAAACCTTGTGGAGTAAACAAGGTTTATTATATTCACATATGATATTTATTATATTTGTATATTTATATGATAATTTATATAATAAATGTATTATATTTATATAAGTATATAATATTTCCAGTTTCAAAATTAGAAAACAAAGGCAAAGTGAAAAGCATGTAAGATATGAAATTAGATTACCCGGATCCTTCCCCCATTCCTGTCCCCCTCCCCTCTCTACGAGCAAGTTATGGTAGTTTTTCCTTAAAAAGTAGAGATCTTTTTTGAGATATGGCTTTGAGATGAGATGTGAGAAGAAACTAAAGGCCTCAATTGTTGAGGCAATTCCCTCACTTCCTGAATAAAACACAGCCATGAGGATCTGGAGGAGGGTTTGTGGGTTAGCTTGTGGATAATATATGTGACTCAGACCTAGAAGTGGTATTGCCAGGTTAAAGGGTATGCACAATTTTAGAGCCCTTTGTGCATAGTTCCAAATTGCACTACAGAATGGCTGGATCAGTTCACAACTCCACCAACAATGAATTAGTCTTCAAATTTTCCCACATCTGGTGGTAGTTTAGTTTTGATATTGAAAGATGACACATAGGCCATTCAATAGTTAACAAAAAAAGCTTGACTTGTGGCAGAAGAAGAGTATTCAACAAGCACTGACACTGAAGACACCTTGAATTAATTCATCTGCATGAAGCGCCCTGCTTTGAGTTACCCATATGATGTGACAGCCAAGCAGGAGAGCCTCTTCATGACTATTTTTGACTCAGGTGATGAGGAGGTGATGTCAACACTATAAGACTTCAGTTCGCTGAGCCAACAAAATCTCAAGGACAGTATCAATAACTTTCAAGCTAATCCAGTCAACAAGTATTTCTTAAGTGCTTACCATTTGCCAGGAACTTATTTGTGCCTAGTTGTACCAGTTCATAAATTATATTATAGAGCAGGAGTTATCAAAAGCACTCGGTACTGCTACTAAGAAACAGAGTGGTGGATCAGTGGAATAAGTTAGAAAAGCAAGACACAACAGTCAACAACTATAGTAAACTACTATTTGATAAACCCAAAATCCAGCTTCTGGGATAAGAGCTCACTATTTGACAAAAACTGCTGAAAAAATGGAAAATAATATGGCAGAAATGAGGCATAGATCAACATCCTCAATTGTATACCAAAGATAAAGTCAAAATGGGTACACAGAATAGATATAAAGGCTGATGCTATAAGCAACTGGGAGAGCAAGGAATAGATTACCTGTCAGATTTATGGAGAATGGGAGAATTTATGACCAACAAGAGATAGAGAACATTACAAAATGCAAAATGGATAATTTTGATTACATGAAATTGAAAAGTTTTTGCACAAACAAAGCCAATGCAACCAAGATTAGAAGGGAAACAGAATACTGGGAAATAATTTTTATAGGCAGTATCCCTGATAAGGGCCTCATTTCTAAAATACATAGAGGATACAAGTCATTCTCTAATTGATAAATGGTCAAAGGATAAGAACAGGCAGTTTTCAGACGAAGTTAAAGCTATCTATAGTCATATGAAAAAATGTTCTAAATCACTATTGATTAAAGAAATGCAAACCAAAGCATTAAGGTACCACATATGAAGTACCATATCACACCTATCAGATAGGTAACATGACAAAACAAGACAATAATAAATGTTGAAGAAGATAAGGAAAAATTGGAAGACTAATGCATTGTTGTGGAGTTGTTGACTGATTCAACCATTATGGAGAGCAATTTGGAACTATGTGCAAAGGGTTCTAAAACTGTGTAGACCCTTTGACCCAGCAATATCACTTTTAGGTCTACATCCCAAAGAGATGAGAAAAACAGAAAAAGGACCCACCTGTACAAAAATGTTTTTAGTATCTCTTTATGGTGGCCAAGAATTGGAAATTGAGGGAATGCTCATCAATTGAGTAATGGTTGAACAAGTTATGGTACATGAATTAATGAAATACTGTTTTTTTCCATAAGAAATAATGAGCAGGCAGACTTCAGAAAAACCTGGAAAAACTTACATGAACTGATGTTGAGTGAAGTGAGCAGAACAGAAGAACATTTTACACAGTAACAGCAATGTTGTGCAATGACTAACTTTGACAGACTTATCTCTGCTTAGCAATTCAAGGATCTAAGACAACTCCATATGAGTCATGATAGAAAATGCTATCCACATCCAGAAAAGAAACTATGTAGTCTGAATGCAGATCAAAACAAACTATTCTCTCTCTCTCTCTCTCTCTCTCTCTCTCTCTCTCTCTCTCCCTCTCTTATTTCTTCTTTTTCATAGTTTCTCCCATTTGTTCTAATTTGTCTTCACAACATGACCAATGTGAAAATATATTTAATGTGAATGTATATGTAGAGCTTGTATCAGATTGCATGTCATCATTGGAAGGGGGGATGGAAGGGATGGAGAGAAGAATTGGAACTCAAAATCTTATGGAAGTGAATGGTGAAAGCTAAAAATAAACTAATTAATCAAAAAATGCCTGGAGTTAAGAGGTGAAACTGAGAGATGGACTGTCATGTTCATGGAATAGTCAGGGATTTAGTGTCCTTGGATTGAAAAGTATGTATTGAGGAGTAAGGTGTTAAAACTGAAAAGATGGCAGGGGTGTAGGTTATGAATGGTTTTGAATGCTCAATGGGAGATTTTGTATTTGATCCTCGAAGTGATAGGGAATAATGGAATTCATTGAGCAGGTTGTGACATGGTCGAACCTATGCTTTAGGAAAATCCCTTTGATGGCTTAATGGTGAATGGATTAAATGATGTGATACTTGAGACAGGCAGGCACACCAACAGGCTGTTTTAATAGTCCAGGAGGAGGTGATGAGGGCCTGCACCAGGGTAATAGCTGTGACAGAGGAGAGAAGGGGGCATTTTTGAGATATGTTGCAAAGATGAAATATACAGGCCTTGGAAACAGATTGAATATAGCAGAATGAGAGATAGTGAGGGGTTGAGGATGACTTCTAGGTTTGAGAAGCTGAGGAATTAGTTGTTGTCCTCTATAGTAATAGGGAAGGTAGAAGGGAAAGAAGCCTATGAGGAAAGATAATGACTTATGTTTTAGACATACTACAATTTAATGTCTATTGGAAATCCAGTTCAAGATGTCTAAAAGACAGTTGGAGATAAGATGTTGGAGGTTATCATAGAGTTTGGGGCAAGATTAGGTATATTTCATTAGCATGAAGAAGGTAATTAATTCCATGAAATCTGATTACATCATCAAGAGAAATAGTATGGAAGGTGATGAAAAAAGGGCCCAGGACAAAACCTGAGGGACACCCACAGTTAGTGGCTATGATATGGATGTGGATCCAGCAAAGAAGATTGAGAAAGAGTGATTAGTCAGACAGGCAGGAGAACCAGAAAGGAGCAGTGTCCTGAAAACCCAGAGAAGAGAGTATTGAGGGAGAGAAGATGGTCAGTAGTGTCAAGGCCTGCCGAGAGATGAAGGAGAATGAGGATGCTAACTGCTGTCTAATCTCTTAAGGTACCAATATATGTTGGATACAGTGTGGCCTTCATTTCACACAACAGAAAATGCAAAACCATGCCAAGGACCAACAGTAAATAGGTTATGGTCAATACTGTTCTCCTCTTCTCAGTGAATCTAACCTTTAATGCCAGGACTTATTCAGGCCACCAATTCACCATAAAGACTTGAACTTATTCCAAATCAGAAAGGAACTTGGATTTGTTACAGAGGCAACTCACTGGCATTACTAAAAGTATTACTTTTAGGGGCAACTAGGTGGCACAGTGGGTAGAGTGCTGGGCCTGAAGTCAGGAAGACTGAGTTCAAATCTGGCCTCAGACACTTAATAGCTGTGTGAACCTGGGCAAGTCACTTAGCCTTGTTTGCCTGAGTTCCTCAGCTGTAAAATGAGCTGAAGAAGACAATGAAAAAGCATTCTATTTCCTTTGCTGAGAAATCCCCAAAGGGGTTATGAAGAGTAAGACATGATTGAAACTGAACCAAGTTGATGTGGGAACTCAAAACCATGTTATACAAGGGTTTGTTGGGGAAAGAGGAGAAAGGATTTTTGGAATACACAATCACTTATTACAAATATCAGAGGGATTGTCATTTGAAAGAGATTTGGGTTTATTTTTGGTTCAAAAGAAAAAAGAATCAGGAACATTGAATGGAAATTAAGGGGAGCCATAGTTTACCTCAGTATAGGAAAAAAGTTGTCTAGTCTGTTGGGTAGTATTGGGCCCACCCAGGAAAAGAGTGAAATGAACTTCATCAGGAGACAATAAATTACCACTACTAAAGGGTAAAGTCTGGGGTAGCGTTTGTCAGGATGTCATGGATAAATTAATGATATAGGTAGAACTGAGTTCCCTTCTTCTTTTATAACTCAAAGTCTTCCACAATTACTTGAATCTACAGTTTTCTCTTTCTTTTTGGAACTTCTACAGTGAACATTTCTATAATTAAATCGATCTCTAGTTTCATGCAATGAATGCCTAGAACCTGTCTTCCTCAGGAAAATCACATTATAGAAGTAAAGGTGAAAATGAAAATCAAAAGAAACTGAATAGGAAAATCAATTGTGATAGAACCTGAAGAATGTCTATGGTAGAGGGTGTTCTATCCTCTTCACCATCTCTTATGGCTTTGAGTGGACCATAGGTTGTATGTTTACTGCAAAGTTCAAAAGTCTATGATTTCATTACTGCTTGTCACAAACCTTCTATACCTGAGGTGATAGTCTTCATCAGTTTCTGTAATAAAGAATTCATTATCCAATCGCAAGTCTCCTGGTGATGAGATTTTACAAATAAAATTCATAAAATTGGAGATGGACAATTCAACACATATGCCATATTTGAAGCCTTTCTCTTACATCTTTGATCACAAGCTGGATTCTCACCTAGTGGAATCAATGAGCAGTGTGCTGGTTCATGCAGGAGTCAGCTGGCTGGTTTACAGACCCCCAAACACATTCATATTTCTGAAAAGGTGTCAATCAACAAATATTTATTAAGCATCTATAATCTTCAAAATTTTGTTGGATATTGGGAAGGTAAAATAAGAAGCAAAATGTGTCTGAGGGAGATGGCATGCACATATACAGGTATATACAAAAGAGATGCATGGACTCTTGGAAGAAGTAGGCAAGGAATTAGTAGTTGGGAGGTTTGGAAGGAGGCAGAACCTCATAAAAAGTCTTTTAGGAGTTCTCAGGACTGTGATCTGCTTCTCAGCTCAGTGTAGAAAGGCAAGATTCACATGGGTCATTAATTTAATAGCCAGAATACAGCAAGAAGACCTTGAAGACCAGACCATTAGAATCCAATTTTAGCCCTACCATGAGTATATACTTGTTGCAGTTTTGGCATATCGCAAAACAGAGATTTGTCCAAATTTATGGACATCTATTGCCCAAATTTATGACCATCTGTTGGGTAGCATTGGGCCCACTCAGTAAGAGAACTGCCAGTTTTAACTGAAACTAAATGCCAAATAAAGATGCAGAAAATGAAAATTGAAAGACTTAATTGGTAATCACTCTGGAAAAGGTGATTCTTATGGAAAGGTCATAGTACTTCCTACCTTTAAACTTGTCACTGTTGGGGCTTTAATAAGAGAAGCAAATTGTAATCATAGGTCTAATCTGTCTTGATTCCATAGAGGCACCTTATCCTACATAGTTGGCTTTCATTTTCTCACTATATGGCCAAGATCATTCCTCTTCAGCCTGCCCACCATGCTGAGAGCTGTTCACATCTTTTTTCATGCCCTTTGAGAAGCAGCTGATATTTAGAACATACAAATGACAAGTGCTTGCAAATGTGGCTCCCACAAGTTGGGAATGGAACAGTCTTATGTGTATTGAACTGATTCTCTCTACTGGACACCTCCCAGAGATAATAAGAATCTCCTCAGTGCTTAATAACAAAAGAAAACCCTTTCTTCACTCAACTTGTAGTGTGCTATATTTTCAACAGTCTAAATTCTATCTCTTAGTTATTATTTAACTGGAATCTCCAAAAGAGACTGAGGAAATGTTGAGGAACTCACACCCCATATCATCAAGATTATGAGAATTGTGGTTATTACTGAAGATCTGTTGATACTATCCAAGAGTGAATTCCATTAAAACTCAACCAATGATTGCACCTGCGGATGCATGAAATCAATCAATCCATCAATCAACAAACATTTATTAAGCATTGACTAGATGCCAGTGACTGTGCACAAAGTAAAAACAAAAAGCAAAACAAAACAAAATAAAATTCTGCCATCAAATAGCTTATTTTCTAATAGGAGAGGCAATTTACACATAAATCAGTATATGCAAGATGTATGCAAAATATATACCATGTAATCTTTCAAGAGAAACTATCAGAAGATGGGGACCTAGGAATGACTCCCAGAAGAAAATAATACTTGAGGAGTCTGGAAGGAAACCAGAGATTCCAAAAAGGAGATGTAAGAAGGTGATGTATTCTAGGCATGTGGCATAGCCAATTCAGAGTCATGGAGCTGAGAGATAAGAGCATCATTTGGGGAACAACAAGTAGGAGAGTATGGTCAAACCTTAGATTATATGATGGGGAGTAATGCATAAAAACACATGAAATACAGGGAGGAATCAGGTTGTGAAGAGATGTAAGTGAAAAGAGGAGGTTTTTTTTTTTTAGAGGTATTTGGGAGTCATTGGATTTATTTAATGGGGGAATAACATGGTCAGATCTACCCTTGAGCAAAATTACTTCATCAGCTTTGTGGAGGATAAAGCTTGGAGGGCATGTAGGAGCCTGTTATAATAGTCTAGGTGAAAAGTAATGAAGGTTTTATCTAGGTAGGTAGCTAGAAAACTTGAGGAAAGAGGGAATATGAAGAATATATGTTGTGGAAACAAAAATTACAAGATTTGACAACTGAATGGATATGTGGAGCACGTGAGAGTGAGGAGTCAAATGTTACTCTGACTCAAATATTACCAAGGTTTCAAATCTAAGCAACTGGGGGGTTAGTGGAACCCTTGACAGTTATAGGGAAATTCTGAAGAGGAGTATGTTTGGGAAGAGATAATGAGTTCTTCTTTTGATATGCTGAGTTTCGTTTTGTATTGGGGTATACATAGATAGGTTGGCCTTAGCATGAAAAGTCACCTCTTCATCAGAGAAAGATGTAAAGGAGAAAACAGTGGGGGATGTTGCCAAGGGCATGTAAAATCAGAAGAAAGTGTTCACAGAAAATGACCTAGATTTTTTTCAATGAAGTTTGTGGAATAGTGCTCAGTTCAGAGGGTGGAGTAGGGATAACCCTGAGAAGCTTAAAGAGAGAAGAAAGTATTTGGAACAGTCACAGTGGTAAGTTGGATAAATAATCAATTAGGAAGGAGTATAAGAATTACCTTGTGACATTGAAGGTCCAATTGAGATTATATAACATAAATGTTCAATAGACCCAGTCAACACAGTTTCATGACTTCCTCAACTTGATTCAGCAGCATGTAGGCAGGAATAAAAGAAGTAGACTATTGATGTACAGGTTTGGGGATTGTAAAGTTTTGATGAGACAAGGAAGCATAGCACTTGAGAGTAATTTTGCACTGGCTCACTAGGGGGTCAATAATGTAAAGAAAAGGGAATATAGCAAGAGTAGGGGTGGTTCATGAGAAAATAATGTAGGTCATAGGAAATGGAGGTTATAGGTTTTTAAAATTTTATTATTTTTATTCTATTTTATTTATTTTATCTTTGAGATAAACTTAGAATTAATAAGTAAGTAGCAAGCATTAGGAATAAACAATGATTAAAAATATTATAATTGCATAAAGGGATTTTGGAATTCTTAAACATACATGGAAATGAACAATTTTTGGGTGATGGTAAGACCAAGGATATGAATATGCCTATGTAGATGAGGTGGATATGATCATCCCTATAGGCTGCTTTTCAATTTCCCTTAAGCAATACAGTCAACTTTCAACCACTTGTTCATTGTCCATATGCACTGTCTGTTTCAGACATATATACTGTTGGATAACCTCTATAGATTGTCGACTCAAATACATACTGAAATCTGACCAATGCAGTGAAAAATACCTTTGCCAAGCATACATCATTCTATTTTATGCCTTGTCTGATATTCATTATCATAGTGTAACACAGGGTTATTTCTGTTGCTATATCTTTCAAGGAATCTTAAATGATTTTGTTGTAAGAATGGGAAACACTTTTTTTAAAGCCTGTAAGGCTCCATTTTGTTTTTCACAAAGTCTTACTGAGAAGAATTATGGGTGATTCTAAACAATATCACCTTGGGAAAACACAAAGGAACAGCAGAAAATAGTCAGTTTTTAAAAAAAATGGCAAGATATTTAACTAACCAAATCATCCCAAAGGCATTCAAGGTTGAAAATGGTAGGAGGAATAATAAAAAGAAGAAGAAAAGTGCAAAAGATATTTAAAAGACATTTTATTTTATAAAAGATTAGAGGCCATCAGGGATTGGTGACTTGCCCAGGGTTACTGTAATTATAATGGAATTTGAAGATCCTCTTGTATTGGCAAGCTAACAAGTAGTTGGCACTTGGTTTCAAATTGGGTATTGAGACCCAGAGCTTGTGAATCCCACAGTGGGATGGACTTGTTGACATAACAGGAAGGGGCTGAACAGGGAGGAGCTAATACTGTTTATGGGGAAAGGCACAAGCTGAGAGAGGCCAGAATTTCTGGGAGTGAGCATCATGAAGGCAGAGTGGCTACTGCTGGAGAGAGAAAAAGAGAGAGAGAGAGAGAGAGAGAGAGAGAGAGAGAGAGAGAGAGAGAGAGAGAGAGAAACAGAGAGACAGAGAGAGACAGAGAGAGAGAGAGGGAGGGAGAGAGACAGAGAGAGAGAGAAAGACAGAGAGAGAGAGAGAGAGAGAGAGCTGCTAGGATCCTGAGGACTTCTGAGGGCCAGCCAGAGCTGCTGAAGACTTCTGAGGGCCAGCTGGAGCTGCCTAGAGCTTCTGAGGATCAGCCAGAACTGCTGAGAGCTGAGGAGTTATGACTGTGGTGCTGGTACTTTGTCTGTCTGTTTTGATGTTACTTTGTCAGATTAATTTGTTGATAGAGGCCTCAGACCTTGCTGGAGAGTCTGAGCTGATTTCATAGAAAGTGAATTGATGAGAATGCTAGCAATGTGAAGGAATGTTATTTTGGCTTTGTTAAGCTTTGTCTTCCCAGAAACAGAAACTGTGAAAGATTTGAGGTGGACCTGACATTGTGAGCTTTGCCATGGAAAGAGAACCATGGAAGCAGAGAGCCAGCCTCAAGTTAAGATGAAAATTGGGTATTTAATGCTGACTCCTTGGGTATTTAATGCTGACTGATGAGATTGTAACTTACTTGTGACTTGTGGATGGCCTTTGTACTTTCCACTATCCTTAAGAGGGTATTTAGTAGTGACTGATGATATTGTAACTTAATTGTGAACTGGGGTGGAGGATGTTGACTTTTGTACTTTGTGTCACTTAAGGAAGCTTGCTTAATGACTGAATTACTAAATGAATGTACTGTGTTCAAAACTGTGTGACCACTTTGGTGAAAACTATGTGGCCATTTTAGTGATAAATTGTAAAATTGTGAATGCTGTATTTTGATTTTTTGTGAATGTTTTGTCTTAGTTTGTTACTGAATAGAGAGTTTACTATACTGTGTAATCAGAACCTTGAAAGCTGTTCATAGCAGCAGTCTTCTGGAAAGCTGCTTGTGCTTGGCTTTACAGTCACACAGCTAGTGAGTGTCTGAGGCCAGACTCAAGCTCAGGTTCTTGACTTCAGGGCCTGTGCTCTTTCCACTGCACTACCTAGCTATCCCCAAAAGTAATTTTAAAAAATTGCTTTCTCCATCAAAGACAGTAGAACTCATGAACTTGAATCATGACATAATGGTCTCTGAAGTGCTTATGGAGGAGAAAGAAATGGAAGTAAAGAAAACAAAGATGGGAAAAGAAGCAAGATTTGACCAAGACATATGGAAGAAATCAGCACTATAAACAATACAATGATGAGGGCATTGAGAGACTGGTTTTCTATGTATATAAAGGAGAGGAAGACACCAAAGATTTGGAAAAAGAATCTTAGACTTTATGGATATCCAAAAGAGACTACTGAGAGAACTTATAACTGTTGACCTATATATACCTACTCTCCTATTGCTACAAGATCATTGATAAAAGTGCCATTAGGCAGCTGGTAGGATTCAATAGATGATATTAAACAATGGACCACATTTTTCCACTATGCCACAAGAATATAAACTCCTAAAGGGCAAGATCTGTTTTCCTTGTTTCCTTACATGCCCAGATCTTAACATAGTGACTATCACATAGTGAGTACTTAATAAATGTGTTGATTAATTGATTGCTTCTAGACATTATCTCTGATTTACAAAGAAAGGAATCTGATACAATGAAAAGTTAAATCTTGTAACCTGATCAATGTCACACACAAAGTAAGTGACTAGTAAGACCTCCTGACTTAATTTAGTGCTCTTTTCTAGACTCTAATCAGTCTTGCAAATTTTGAATGGTGGTTAATACATTGTCTTCAACATGAAAATAATAACTATGCATTATCTCATATACATAGCTTATCTTGCTTATACAAGATAATATATGCTTGCTTATCTTGAATTAATCTCTATTTAGAAATTCAGTAAAGATATATGCTGTACAGGCACCTAGTCCTGATAAAGAACATGATTACTTCTGGTCCCAAATTATGCTTGTCCCAGTCTTCCCAAGGAGGAAAATTTTTCAGGTCTATGTCCCCCAATGCCAATACAAAAAAAGTGTCTACAGGCAGAACAGCCCAGAAATTGCCTTGGTTACTATGGTTTTATACTTTGAGGGGTCATGCTTCTGCAATATTATCTTTATCCTCTCTCAGATCTGTGACTCAGTAGTTTGGGCATCACAGTTGACTGAGGGAGTAAAAAGAGTTGCTGGTCAGCAAGTAAATGAATGGATGGGTGGGTGGATGGAGAGATAGATGCATAAAAAAAAATTTATCAAGTACTTATTATGTTCCAAGAACTGTGCTAATTGCTGGAAATACAAGTAGGAAAGCAAGATAGTCACTGCTCACAAGAAGTTCACATTCTAATGGAGGTTAACACTTGAAAAGGATTTTAGATTCAAGTTAGATTTGAAGGCACCACAATACTTATGATGTAGCAGTGAAGCAGATGGAAATGCATATTCTTTAACACTACTTCTGAGAAAATCATACTCATTTCTGATGTTGAAGCAAGACACTTTCAAGGGTTTTGATAGTGAGAATTTCTTTTCCAGGGATTCAATAGATGTGAAAATTGAGGAATCAGGCTGTAGCACTTTCAGACATAATTGCCAGGTCATGCCTCCACAAAGTTGTTTTTCTGGACGATGGCTGTTGGAGTTAGGCTAGAAACAGGAGTAATGGTCTAGAAGGCACTTCTGTCTCCAGGACTTTGGGATTCATGGTTCTGAGCTATCTGGTATCTGAGGAGAGGTAATGGTGGTTTGACTAGCCTAGCACATGTTGCTTCTTCTCTTTCGGTGCTTCACCTCCCCTGTGGTGGCAGTTGGTTCAAAGCTGATGGGGAGGGCTTGTCCCTTCTCCACAGGAATTGCTACTCTGAATAATGGCTTCAAGAGCTGGGTTAGAAGCATTTCACTATCCCTGGGGCCCTTGGCCTTAACTGTCCATTAATGGCAGTTATTCATCAGTTGCTTTTGGTGAAGGCAAAGGGAGTATGAATGGTAAAGATGGTGGATCTATTCTCCACCAGAGTTGCTCCTCTCAGTTCTGGCTGTGGAGGCCAGGATGGAATCAGGATTAGTGGTTGGGGCAAGGAGGCAGAGGAGGGGCAGAGAAGGATGGGCAATTTTCTTATTGTTGTTGTTAAAATATAATTGTTACTGTTAATACTATTATTATTGTTGTAATAATATTGTATATTGGTAAAAATAATAATAGTTATCCATTTTCATTTTAGCACAAAAAGCATTTACTGAGCATCTAGTAAGATTGTGTAGTAAGTCTGGTTCCCTTAGTGTTTCTTAAAGTTTTTCTTTCCTCTTTTCCTTCCTATTTCACAGAAGGACTTGCTATGATACCTTATCTTTCCTGAATACTACATCTGTCCTACTGTCTTGATAAATTGTTTTGGTTAAGGAATAAAACAAAGCTAGCCAGTTGCTAGAATGGTACTGAATATCCACTCATTTGGATGTGTGTTTTGATTGCACAGTGTTAGATAAGGAGTTGACCTGTGATTTTAGCAATACAAGCTATTCTTGGATGATGAAATCTCAACTGTCAAGGTAGGTTAGCATCTTCTTTTCTCCTTAAAGTCTTGGACAGTCCCTGAGAGTACTGAGAGGATCAATGACTTGCCCAGGGTCATACAAAGTGTGTCAGAGGTGGGACACAGATAAAGACAGAGAATAATATAAATCTTACCTTTGAGGAATTTTCTCCTACCTTCAACTCTCCCATCCCTCACCTCCTTAAATTGGCAGTAAATATGCTTTTCTTTTTTTTTTTTTA